>JAMAMB010000009.1:0-664816 GCA_023629975.1 Cutaneotrichosporon sp. PL3408A | reverse complement strand
AACCCCCTAACCCCCCTAATCCCCCTAATATACTTAGCCGTTCACGGCTGCGTCTCTCAAACAACTCATGAGTGCATTTGTCAACCCGTGTTTACTCTGAATCAGGGAAAATTTGCGACCATTACTTCTTCCAATCAACGGAAGATTGTTTTGTTTTGTTTTTGCTTTCCTTTGGTATCAACTACTGGTGTCGTCCTACTCGTCATATTCTATGCTCATGGTGGTAGGGATTGGGGACTCGCGGGAGTTGGCGTCGAGGTAGACCTTGAGCTTTACGCCGGCGACAACATGGTCGATGATGACAAAGCGGCCACGGCGCCCGGGCGCGCGACGTACGTGCTTGAGCTTGAAGACCTCCCTCAGGGTGGCCGCGATGGCGGGACCGATGATTCGCATGCCAAAGCAGAAGTGGATACCGTGGCCGAAGAGGGTATAGGCTTCCAAGGGGCGATGGGGATCGAGTTCCTCGGGGTTGGGAAAAGCGACGGGATCCATTGCCGCGATGGACGTGGCAACGAGGACTGTCTGGCCCTTGGCGATCTGAACTTCTCCGCGGACCCCGTCGACGACAGTGATGTTGCGGGTGGCCACACGGGGCAGGCCGGGAACTACGCCAGCGTGGCGCATACCCTCGTAGACAAATCCGATGAGCTCGCGCTCAGCCTCAGGGTCATCGCGGTGGGAGAGCTCGACGATGCGGTTCTTGTACCTTTCATATTTCTCGTCGAGGAACAAGTCGATGAGGAGCGATGTCTGTTGCGTGATGTTGCCAGCAACGGGAGCCGTCATGCCGATGCAGTCGCCGACGAGGTGAGGGTGTGGAAGGCCAGTCTTGTGGAGGGCTTTGTAGACACGGTCAGCGTCGGGCTTGACCTCGAAGCTGCTATCCTTGGACCACCAGTCCACGAAGGCCTCTACACGACTGTTCTGGACACGGAGGTTGAGGGCAAAGATTTTGCGGAGCAAAGGCGCCACTTTGCGCGAGAGCTCGCGCAGCTTCCACTCATTCTGCGGCAGGATGTTGAAACTCTGGTAAATGAAGAGCACGAGGTAGGTGTCAAAAAGCTGGGGCAAAGTCAGGAGGCCGTGCGGGTACTCGGGCGTCTTGATAGGGATAGCGAAACGTTGGGCAAGCCACAGTATAGGTGTCACGTTACAAACATCGCGGACGACATCAAGCGACCGCCGCGTACCAGGGTACTTGAGGCTGTTGTCCTTAATGAGCTGGCGGACGTTGTGGCGGAAGAACTTCGTGACATTCTTCTCAAAGCCTTCCTCGAAGAAGATTTTGTGAAGAATTGCCGACCTCTCGTCGTGCCTCGCGTGATCATCCCATCCGATCATGAAGTCGTGACCGTCCGTACACTGGCGGATGGCGGCTTGGTACATGACGCGGAACGCCTCAGAGTTCTTGAAGACTGCCTTGCAGCCCTGCTGAGTCTGGACGCTGACGATCTGGTTGTGCGAGCTGGGCCGCACTGTGTCATAGTCTTCAAGGCCGCCGTTGTCCTTGACAATCTGCTTGGACGCCTTGGGCGTGTAGAACGGAAGGAGAACATACGTAGATGTTCCGGTCCAGCAGCCCGGAAGACCGTCGAAGAGGAGTTTGGGCAGCATACCGCCGTAACATCCCCCAGGGAGCTCGCCAAGTTTTGCAACACCCCAGCTTGTCAGGGTGCTGCTGTTCAGGTCGCAGCTCAGAAACCGGTCGCCTCGGACCAAGGCTACGGCGTCATCAAGAATGCCACGGCCCGTCGTCTGGCCTGGGCACAGGCCACTGCCAGGCATCGGTGGCTTGGTGCACTCAGCCATCAGGCCGGAGTACAACTCGAGGTTGTCAATGTGGCCATACAACAGCTCCGCCGCTCGAGCGGTGTCTGCGTCCGGGTTCCAGTCTTCAAAGCTCTCGTATTCTTTGAGGTTTAGATAGCGACGAAACCTTGGGTCAGGCAAGATCAGGAAGGGAACCTACTCGTTCAAGGTGCACACGTTAAAAGTGCTGCGGGCCTGTCCCATAGCCATGATCTCGACGAGCTTCATGCTGCCCGGAGTGCTGTGGGCCCCAAAAGCATGGGCGGGCTCCTCGATGCAGTCTTTAATGAGATCCGCGATGTCCGTGTCGTCAAAGCGGCCTTCCGAGTCTCGCTTCATACCGTAAAATTCCCACTCTCTGGGCGGCTGGCTTGCGAGGCGATCGGACAGTCGAGACATGACATTCCAGAAATCCGTCGGTGTGACATCATCCATGGATGTAATGGGGGGCTGGCGGTCCTTTAACTCGGCCTTGAAAACCTCCTCCATCCAGCGGCCGTCAGCTTCGCTGAGAGCGGCGTGCCAGTGATATAGGACGGCAAACTCGACGGAGACCACGTTGCCCGTGCCGCGCTCAACGCGGGTGTTTCCGTTGCGGATCTCGGCGCCCAAGTTAAGGTACCATTCTGAGTTGGCGCGCGGAGTGTTGAGGATTGCCGCCACGTAGTCCTTGAGCACAACCATCGCGAAAAAGCCGACGTTGATGTTCCTCGCAGTCTGAAAGATGTCTTCATCTTGCCTAAACATGTCAATGTCGCGCTTCAAATGCACTGCTCACTGGATCTGCGCGTCCAGGGTCAGACTCTCCCATGTTGCATAATTGCCGCTTTCGTTGACGGAGAGCAGCGACTCGGCAATGGCGTTGTGGTTGCGTGAGAACCTGGAGTCAGTCGGAGTTTGAGAAATCAGACGCACATTAGAAGGATAGCTATAACACCAGGAGGCATCATCATGATGCGATCACTAGCAATCGAGTCGGGATAGATGAGGCCGTTGACATTGGTCCTGACGCGCTGTTGTTCCTCAGCGGTGTTGCCGTAGAGGGTGCTGAGGTCGACGTAGCTCGAGGTGTTGTTGATCCACGGCTTATTGTGGTTGGTCTGGAAGCACTCATGGATGACGACGGTGGCAAATGAGAAGAAGAGACGGTTAAGTCCCGAAGGGTGAGGACGGAAGTCTTTGCGCCGGAGCAGCTGTTCGTAGACCAGCTCGGGGTCGGGCAGGTTGGGCCCCTTTGGTTGCAGGGGCGGTACATTGCGCGTGTACGGACTCCCAGCTTTGCCCAACTCGGGGAGCCATGGGTTGTTGCCTCCGCCGTCGTGGCGGCGGTGCTTTGAACCGGGGCCCACCAAGGTAGTGGGAGGGTGGGGGAGGTCGTTGAACAGCATTGTGACAAACTTGTTGGCGATCTCTGGCCCCAGGCTGCTGTCAGGCGGCGTGGTCTGTAGCATGCTCAAGGCATTTTCGAGGAGTAGCTCTTTATCGTCCAGAGGCTTTCCAGCTGCTAACGAGATCAGCGCCTGCAGCAGGGCGGCACGCTCTTTGGCGTTGAGCGTCAAGATGTCATACAACATCCCCGACCTCTGAACCTTGGGCGTGATCGCGGCTTCGTCGTCGTGTTTGCGATCAGGAGCTGTAGAAGGCTTCTTCCATATGGCTTTGATGGCTTTTAGGAGGTCCTGCATAATGAGCAGTTCAATCTGGACTGGGACGGTTAGGATGAAGAGTGGATGTAGCTGTCGCAGGGGACCGATGTCGACGGAAAAACTTGAAGAGATGCTGGTCGGGTCTGGGTCCTTTAAAGGTCTCGACGGAAAGAGAGATGGTGGAAGTTGTGGTGGGAGGTCTCACTGCCAATACTCTTGGCGTAACTGGGTTTTTCTTGTTCGGCTGCTTCGACTTGTCGACTGATCGACTGCTTTCTTTAAGCGCAGCTCGGACCTACTGGGCGCCTCTTCGGTCAAGGTCACGAAGACAGCTTCTTGCACCAGGAACGAGATTCAGCGAACTGCAGCCGACTGCCGCGGACGCAGCGACCGACAGCGGACCGCGACAGATTGGAGTGATAAGAAGATGGTCATTCAGAATTCGCCAGCACTGCGACACGGGTATCTTGAATGTGGAGGGTGAGTGTGTGTATAACGACGAGGTGACGCTGGGATGATCTTGCGTGAAAGGAAGAAGTGAGGAACGGTGTCTGCAGCCCGTGTGACTGCTGAGACGCTGAGGAGTATTGAAGTTGGGTTAATGAGAGCAATTTCAATTTACACGGATTAGATTTGAGGGAGTTACCACGGAACTTTTTGGCAGTCTTGGCCGCAAGACACACCGCGATCGACAACTGTCTGTTCACATTTCCGGTTCCGGTTCCGACCAGACACAGAACAACTCCAAATCCGGTGATGACTGCTTCTCCTTTGTCAGGCCCCCTCAAGCGCTTCTTGTAGGGCAGCACAGATCGGAGCCTCTTCGGTCCCACACCTTCAGCCTCTTTCGGGAGATAAGGGGGTTTGAGTGTGCATGTCGAGGTGACAGACGACGAACCAGCGAAGAGGTGAAGGCCAGGATCCGCGCCTTGGCGGCAAGGCTTGTTTGTTGGTGGATGTGAGAGAATCTACAGAGTTGGGCGAGGCGAGCACGTGACGACAAACGGACAGGTTAATACTGGCGGGTATGATAGGAGTTGGGTGTGCACAGAAGGACGTAGAGACGAGAGACGAGGAGTGTTTGTGTGATCTATTGCCC
Source organism: Cutaneotrichosporon sp. PL3408A (assembly GCA_023629975.1). Classification (NCBI taxonomy): domain Eukaryota; kingdom Fungi; phylum Basidiomycota; class Tremellomycetes; order Trichosporonales; family Trichosporonaceae; genus Cutaneotrichosporon; species Cutaneotrichosporon sp. PL3408A. The sequence goes on along the minus strand of JAMAMB010000009.1, from coordinate 660,259 downwards.
TTGTTGGGGCCGGCCCACTGGCTGTCCCACTGGCTGCCCCACTTAACCTCGACGTGCAGGTGGGCATCATTGTAACTCTCTCCGCTGTCGCTAGTGCCGAGCTACACTAGCCCACAGACCCCACCCACCAGCACGACAAACGCCCATAGACATAAATCAGGCGAGGAGGTCAGGGCTGATCTGTCGGAGAGCGGAAGCATTTGCAACTGAGATGCCTGGAGCCAAACAAGGAGTCTGTATGTCCGAGCCTGTTGACCCAATGTGCAGTGCCGAGCTAGAGCTCGACTCCGACCTGTGAGTGTCGGAGATAAAGCGGCGCCCACTAGCTCGTCGACCTCTCGTCGTACATTGTGCCAAACGCGTTCCTGGACGCTCTGCTGCACGAATTGATGAGAGCATGGACAACGCAGAAGGCGTTCAAGACAACGGCATGCGAAGTCATGGTCATGATAGATGCGGACATGCGGTGAATACCAGGTCTGAAACTACGTGTAGTTCGGGAGTAGTGATTAGAGGGGTTGTTAGTGGAGGGACTCAGGGCCAAGGTATGTGGGATGTCGGAGGTTGGTGCCTTGAAGAGGAGAAAGGAGGAGAAAAGATATGCGATGGCGACGGCGACGGCGACATGCGGTTAAGGGCAGACGGGGGTATGTGTTGCTTTAATGCTTCAAGATTCAGTGTCAGCGGTCCAGAAGGGTTCGGTGTCAGCGGTCCAGAACTTGAAAGACGATACCACGTCTAGCTGGGATGGAACCGCGGAAATGCTGTGTGTCCGCTTCAGGTTTGGAGACCTCCTTCGCCTGTAGTTTCAAGGCGCTCTTTTTTTGTTCAGAACGAACCAACTTCACCATCTGAACCCAATGACGTGCACGCAATCACCAGCACCTGTGCCGTACACGTCGGCGCGCACGGGCTCTTGTATCTGGCTTCGGGAACGGAGACCGGTTCTGCAATGACAGACGTCACAGTGCTCAACTGGGTTGCTCAGGCCAGCTGCAGGCAAAGCAACACTGTCCGAGACGGCTGCGCAAGTTGTCCGCGGTAGAAAGATGGTCGCTGTCATAAACATCGTCAGGACGGGGACCATCGGAGCGTCATGGGGCTTAAGGTAAACTTTGTCGGGCGGCTTCCACGCACGGCAGTGAAGTCCACGAAGGATGCTTGGCCCTTGAACACGGGTGTCAGTGTTCATCGCGGCGAATAGAGGTAGCCCCCTTTATTATACCCAGGTTGTGCTGCTTGTGCGAACGCTTATGGTCAAGCACATACCGAATTGAACAGCAGGGCCTCAATGGAAGTTTCTGTGTTCTGCCCAAGCACGGCTCAAAAGTTGTGGGGCGTACAGTATGTCGAGAGAAAGTGACCCGTGGAATCGAAGGAAAGGACCGGCTATAACTCGGGAGGCAAGAAGCAGGTTTCGCAGCAGGGAGAATGGGCTTGAATAAGGAATGCAACAAGTCGACTCGGAAGTTTGCAGTGCGCCATCACCACTGAGGTGATGAGGATCTGGTCGGAATCCAGAAGCCAAAGGAAATGCAAGTACAATTCATTAAGCTGAGGGAGCTTGAGCCGCTTGTCAACGACTACCTTGCCAGCCGCTCAGGTGAACGAAGTCGAGGTCGGCTGAGGAGGTGTGGTCCAATCCGAGCTGAAGTCGCATCCACCCAGTGTCTAACGATTGAGAGGCCCAAAGGTTTTGGCCGCCAGTGGCCGCCAGCTCGGTGGGCAATGTCAACCCGAGGAAGCCGCTCCCTCGTGATCCCTACAGTGCAAGAGCGACGTTTCGCGTCCTTCTAGCCAACAAGCGACCATCGGAGCCTACAGGCACCATGCCGGGATCCTATGACGTGGGTGACAAGGAGTCGGAGTGGCGAACGTCCATTTTCGACCTCGCTTTGAAAGCGGCGTAGGTTCAGGGTAAAGGTTCGACAGCCCATGAAGTTTGCTGGAGACTGCAGCCCAACCCGGGTGTTGGGATACCCCTTCCGATAAAGTTTGGTCGGTTTCGGGCATCGGACATTGGCGACATACGCTCGCCGTCGGGTCGCATCAAACAAGCCCGACATGCGTCACCACAACTGGTCGAGTCGGCGAGTCGGCGACCGTCATCTGCCCAGGTCCCTCTGATGCACCAGATGGCTCGCACGAGTGTCAGTGAATAAGCACTAATCTCATTCCATGCGCAACTTGCACGGTCGCAACTCTCATACATGAGCAGCATGAAGTGCGACCGTGCGAGCTGTCCTCGTCCGCAACCATGCCGTTTGAAGTTCAGTTGCGGATTATCCGGGGCAGTTTCTAGCTGCAAACGGCTCGTCTCCCCTCCGGTTGCAGTTAGTCTCCCGCTCTTGCATGTGGCTCGTTGCGCTTTCAGGGCAGTCAGTTTAAGCTCGCAAGTTCAAAACAGCCCATGCATGACGATCTCAGCTGTCGTCGTTTACCTGCGTAATTGACAACGTGCCATTGTGCGTTTGCTAACACCCGCATACGTGTGCACAACTGAGCACAGTCGTCGAGTCGTATCACTTGCGCTGACAGCAAGCAGTTGCCTTCCAAGAATCCAATAACGTTGACTGACTCCACCCAGCCCGATCCAAGTACATCTAGTGCCTAGGAAGCTCGTCAAGCAGGATAACAGAGCTCTGTGTATAAGACCTGTTGTTCCACCAACCTAGCAGCTTTCTGCACATCCACTAACATTCCACCAAACATCGTACACTGCCTCATCACTGTTCGACGGCATTATGAACACAAGCGTCCCGTATGGGGACGAGGGGGTTGCCATGGCCAGTGCCCAAGCAGAGGAAGACATTCAAAGGTCCCCAAGTGCCAACAGCGTGAACACAGCCACGGAGAGTGACGAGAGAAATCTGGAGAATGAAATCAGGGTAAGGTCAAATTCCGATAGTTGACAGGTCTTGCTATGTCGGAGTTAACTAGTGACCAGTGTGACATCGAGGCAATCCAAGCGCGAGGCATTCCTGCAGGGAAGGGTGTTGCTCTTATATGGAAAGATCTTTCCGTCCGCGGTGTCGGGGGTGGCGTGGATATCCATTACAAGACCGACATTGGAACATTCCTCTTTCCGTGGACCACGTTTCTTGCCAAAAGAAGACTGACTAAGGTCAAGAAACAGATCTCGGAGAAAGAGCCTGCAGACGTCAAGAGTATGCACTGGGCTCCCGGCGATCCCAGGCCCAAACGCGGTCAACCGGGTTTGCGCAAAGGACAGCGTTATCTCATCAAAGACTTTAACGGATGCCTCAAACCTGGCGAGATGATGCTTGTGGTTGGGCGGCCAGGATCAGGCTGCACAACCTTCCTCAAAAGTCTTGCGGGACTCACAAGGTCATACGCGGGAGTCGACGGAATGGTTTGGTACGGCGCCCTGGAAGTGACGTCAAAGGAATTTGCCCCATTGAAAGGCGACATCACTTTCAATGATGAAGAGGATATGCACGATCCCAACCTACAAGTGGGACGCACTATGGACTTTGCGTTGCGAACCCAGACCCCAAGCAAGCGCTCCCGGCCCTTTGAGCCTGGGACTGGCAAACCCGTATCAAACTCGACCTGGCGCCGGATCATGAAAATGAAGATCCTTAATGCTCTAGGAATAGCTCATACCGAGCACACAAAGGTAGCTGAAGAAGGTTGTCGTCTGTACCAGGTACTGAGGCAGTAGGTCGGAAATCAATATGTTCGAGGAGTCTCGGGTGGTGAACGCAAACGAGTATCGCTGGGTGAGATGCTTACCACCAACTCTCAAGTCATGATGTGGGACAATGCGACTCGGGGCCTCGACGCGTCTAGCGCTCTCGAATTTAATGGGCTTTGCCGCAAACTCTCTGACGGTGCAAACAAAACCAATATACTCACTCTTTACCAAGCTGGCAACAGTATCTACAATCTGTTCGATAAAGTCACTGTTATTGCCGAAGGACACATTATCTACTACGGTCCCAGACAAAAGGCGCGACCATACTTTGAAGACATGGGCTTCGAGCACATGGAAGGGGCCAACACAGCCGATTACCTCACAGCAGTCACGGCGTTGAACGAGCGAAAAGTCCGGCCTGAGTTCGAGGGTAAAGTTCCCAACACCGCAGCTCAGTTCGCCGAGGTATACAAGCAAAGTGCGATTTACATGGAAATGTGTCAGGAACTTGAACAAGTAATGGGGGATGAGGCTGCTCGTGAAGCAGAGACCGCATCACAGAAGGAAACGATTGCCGGCGTAAAATGGCCTCATGCAATCAAGCGTGCCCGATCGAAGACTTCGATGATCAATCAAATATATGCCTTGACCATCAAGGAAGCACAGGTCCGTTGGGGTGACAAACCTTCTTTGATTGCACGTCAAGGAACTACCTTTGTCATGGCTTTTATTGCAGGCTCCGTCTTCTACCAAGCTCCGGACACAAGCGCTGGTCTCTTCCTTCTTGGCGGTCTCTACTTCATGATTATCCTTTGTACGTTGTATGAAATAAACGTCAGACCAAACGCTAACTGGGCAGTTCCAAGCATTTTGTCATTCGCCGATGTTCAGTTCGCGTTCGTGGGTCGAACCATCACGGGGAAGCACAAGTCGTACGCCATGTACTTCCCCTCCTGTATCATTCTGGCCCAGACGTTGATCGACATTCCTTTCATCTTCTTCCAAATTGTCATTTGGACAATCGTCATGTACTTTATGGGGGACAGGCATACCAACGCGCGGCATTACTTCATTCTCTTGCTCTTCACATTTGTGGTTACTTGCACCAACACTGCAATTTTCCGCACTATCGGGTATCTCTCGCCAAACTACTATATTGCGTCCATGGTCTCTGGGGCCATCTTTATGGTCTTCGTCCTCTACTCGGGATATATTATTGTGTGTAACTGCAAAAAAATCAGGGAACTGAAGCTGACACCAAATTCCTCTGTGGCACGATAGTATACACCATCAATGAAACCATGGTTTGGGTGGACAAGGTAAGGGAGCCCACACTGAGACCCCAGTTCGTCAGGGGCGCTGGGCACTTGAACATGTGGCCGTTGGCGCCTGTGTGGTTGACAGTGTAGGTATCTCAATCCAACATACTACGGCATAGAGGCCGTGGTTGCCACAGTTTTTCCTGGTATAACATTCCTTTGCGTACCCCCCGACGTTGCACCATACGGTCCAGCTTATGAGGGGCAGCCTCAGGGGTGTTCCGTCGCAGGCAGCACACCAGGCTCGATCTTCATAAACGGTGAACACTACATCAATGTTGCCCTCGGGTTTAAGACGACTGTAAGTGGGAACCGCCTGATGGGATTTTGCTAAGGCGTTCAAGCACATTTGGCGAAATCTCGGCATCATTTTTGGTCTTTGGATTCACACGGCCTGGCTGGGGATGGTTGCGCTCGCTATTCTTCCGTCTGTTGGTGACTCCAAGAAAGTTACATTGTTCAAGCGCGGGGGTGGGACCAGGTTCTTGAAGCAGCACTTGGAAGGTACAGATGATGGAATTCCTCGCGACGAGGAAGACGGTGGTATCTCCCAACAGGACGTCCAGCACCCTGAGTTGGGGGCTGAAATCCGTCGCTGGGGCACCACCAATACCGAGGTTGCGCCTCGACAGTGGCCGCCCATAAAGCGGGCACATTCAGTCACCTCAGCGCCTGAAAGACCTAGTTCAAATTTAAAGCTTAAGCCTTTACAACGAGCTGCCACGACAAGTGACTTGACGCCAATGCCCGAGTCCTCTGAGTCGGAATCAGATTCAGGTCAAGTAGGTTTGACGTATCGGGAAGAACTAATGCATCAGAACTCGTCTCACAACACAGTGGTCGGTGAGCTAGGTGAGATTGTTGTACCCCGAAAGGAGGGCCCGACATCAAATGGTGTCTTGAAAGAGAAAAGCCCTGTACAAGGTCAACTTGATCATGTTATCACACGATCAAGCCGGGCCGGGCATGGTACAACCTTCACTTGGAAGGACTTGGATTACACGGTCAAGGAAAAGGGGAAGGACAAACAACTGCTGCGCAAGGTAACTGGTTACTGTAAAGCAGGGACGATCACCGCACTCATGGGGTCTTCGGGGGCAGGAAAGGTTCGTCAAACAGAGACAACCTCACGCTTGACTATTGACACCAGACAACACTGATGGATGTTCTGGCGGCACGAAAGGACTCTGGGGTCATAAAGGGTCAAGTCCTACTCAATGGCCGGAAGTTGCCCCTATCTTTCCAGAGGACAACAGGCTACTGCGAGCAACTCGACGTACATATGCCCGAGTCAACGGTGAGGGAAGCGTTAGAATTCTCTGCACTGCTTCGGCAGCCGCGAGATGTCTCTAAAACGGACAAGCTTGCGTATGTCGACGAGATTATCGATTTGCTCGAACTCAGGGACATTGAAGATGCGATTATCGGCGTTCCGGGCTTTGGACTTGACGTCGAGCAGCGGAAACGCGTCACTATCGGCGTTGAGTTGGTCTCTCGACCATCACTCCTGTTCTTAGATGAACCAACATCTGGTCTTGACGGCCAAAGCAGCTATGCTATCGTGGGCTTTCTGCAGAAGCTCGCTTCAACGGGCCAGTCAATTATGTGTACGATTCACCAACCTTCAGCTGCGCTGTTTGCCGGATTCGATATGCTGCTTTTGCTCAAAGCCGGGGGAAGGACAGTGTACATGGGACCAGTTGAGGTGAGATCCCTTTAAAGAGAATTGGCTGATGAGCTAGAACGTTCCAAAGTACTTCGTCGATAAAGGTGTCGAATGGCCACCTGACGTCAATCCAGCGGAGTTCATGATAACTATCGTGTCGGGGCAATTATCGCGCGATCGCGATTGGAGTGAGGTCTGGAACAAAAGCAAAGAGCGAGACGACATGCTTCAAGAGCTGGATCGCATCAATGCCAATTGCGTTGCCGATTCGTCAAGTGAGGCTGGGGTGGACGAAGAGAAGCCGACTGAGTATGCCGCATCGACACTCACTCAAATGTGGCTTGTTTACGTGCGAGCCAACATTCAACTTTGGCGGAACTGGCCATATGTGGCGATGAAGTTGATGCTGCACATCGTTTCGGCCCTTCTCCTTGGCTTCTCGTTCTGGAAGATCGGAGACTCCCTTGGGTGAGTGGCTACAAAGACGGCGCTCCTGACTCTAGTGATCTTAAGAACAGGGTCTTCACGTTGTTCCAGTTCGCTTTTGTGGCTCCCAGTGTTATTGTACAAATTCAACCCAAGGTCCGTCCGTGCATTGGGCTCGGAGTAACAGAGCTCAAGAACTCCTTTCTCACCACAGTTTATTGCCAACCGAGACATCTTTGAAGCGAGAGAGAAAAAGGCCAAATTCTACAGGTGGCAAGTTTTCTGCTTCGGCGAAATAACGGCTGAGTTTCCCTATCTACTCATTTGCGCCTTCCTCTTCTGGTGCTGTTGGTATCCGGCAACAGGCCTCGACCTTGATGGAGACGTCGCTGGCCCTGTCTTCCTCTGCATGTGCTTCTACGAGTTCTTATACACGGGACTGGGTCAATTCATCGGTCAGTCCACATAGAAGCAGGGCAAACTGACGTTTAGCCGCCTACGCGCCCAATGCCTTTACTGCTGCCCTGGTTGTTCCACTGATTATCATTATTTTCGCCATATTTTGTGGCATTATTGTGCCATACTACGCCTTGAATGTCTTCTGGCGCTACTGGAGTAGGTTATATCTCCCTGACTTGTTGCTGACAAGAAAAGTGTACTGGCTCGATCCCTTCACCTATTTGATGCAGGGGCTCATCACTTTCCCCGTCTGGAGAGCCCCGGTTCGCTGTCTTCCTGAGGAGTATGGGTACTGTGACCCTCCCCCTGGTCAGACTTGCGGGCAATACTTTGCAAACTTCTTGCAAACGGCGCCCGGTTACCTAGCCAACCCCGAAGCAACATCGAACTGCGCCTACTGCTCGTATAAAGTTGGGTCTGAGTACTTGGCGGGACTCAACATTCATTCGCGTGACAGAGGATGGGCAGGAATCTTCCTCACTCTGTGAGCATTGCCCCCTGTGACACCTGCTGACCGAATCAGCCTCTTTGCTATCTCGTCTTATGCGTTTGTGTTCCTTCTGTTGAAACTCAGAAGTAAGGCCTCCAAGACTGCATCCTGACTCATTCCACCTCTTCCATTTTCTCTCACCGCCGTGTCTTCGTTTGAATACCTCAGTTTATCTATAGTCCCGGTGATGGTTAGAGGCTCTCTTGCGATAATGAATCTAGAAACTTGGCTCGCGGTATGTGTACAGAAGTGGTCGCGAGGGAGAAGCTGGTGGTGACTGGCAGGCACGGTAGGCAGGCTGAAAACCTTGCGCTCCTCGTTTTGAGGCGGTGGCTGGTAAGGGTGAATAAGGTCGGCTCACGCTCGTGGCCCCAGAGTCGTGGAATAACCATCGGCAAGCACAAGCGATGTGTTCTTGAAGCGGGCTCACCCGCCAATCACCGAAGTGGCGACGAGTGCCCAATGTCGCACGACACGCACAGCATCTGGGAGACAGTTGGGGCTTCGCATGCCCAACGGATAGGTGGTGGGAAGCACGGGGACCCTACCGGCCCTGTGACGAAGCCGACACATGCCCGTCCATAGCACAGTCTGATCCGACGTGGCGTCCCATAAAAAGCATGACCTGCCTGACCTGCGAGTCACGGGCCATTGGGGGAACAGGTGGAGTCGGTGTCGTCCACATTATTATCTATGGGGTCCCATCGGCTCCGCTCACACCCCTGCTTCCCGCAGGTAATATATGTTCCGCATTCCTCGGGTTCCTGAAAGCGGAATGCGGAAACACGCGGCGGCGGCTTTAACAGTGGACAAATACTTTGGTCTGTTGAAGATCTGAGCGGAATACGTGCATCGGAAAGTAAATGGCGGGCATTTTGTTTTGCTGTGGGTGTGTGTCCTTGCGTAAGAGACCCCTGCATGTACGGCAATCTGACAGGGCGCCGCGGTGTCCTGGGCTGTTGGGAGGAACCGGTGTGTGAGGAGTTGTGCTGCATCTGGTGGTGCGACTGGTCTGAGATCTGGGAGGGCATTGGGCCACTGCGCCACTTGGGGGCTGTGTGGGTGGATGCTGAGGATGCGGGGGATGTGGGGGTGGTGCGGGGTATGCGCGGTGCACAGCCGAGGGTGAGAGAGCCACCGCAATTGCTTTGGGATTCGAAATGGACGAGCGTTCTTCGCGTCCGAACAAGTGCCCGAGAAGGGTGGTTGGCCGTCACTCGTAGTCACTTTCGTCCCTTTCGTCCCACTTGATCCATTGCCACCTGAGACCAACGGCATGTCGGTGAGCTTGAACGCGAACATACATGTACTTAGCTGTTTGACACTTCAACCCATCGCAACCTCTCTCCTCTCCATTGTTCTTCGACAACCTCAGCATCAAAACGCACAGAACACACGCATCTCAGCCCCCAGAGCATTGAGCAACACAGTCCCATTCAGTCTCTCGTTTATCTGTCCACGGCTCGTTGATCTATCCAAGGTTGTTGCCCGTTTGCTCTAGTCAATCCCGCGTTGCACTCCTCGGCTTGCCCCTAGTATACCATCCAACCTTCCTCTTCTCCAACTCTGGACTAGGCATTGTGGACGCACATGCTTGTGATTGCCCTCTTCCTTCTGGCGGCCTCCGCTCTTGCGGTGGGACCCATTCACATTCCTCTAGTGCGCCATGAGCGCGCCTTGATGAGGCGTGCTCCCTTTCAGCAGAGGTAAGCTCCATTGGAACGCGCAGGCCTGTTGACAGCAGCGTCAGCGGTGTCCCCATTGACAGCGGTTCGGGATTCTCTTTCCCTATTAAGCTTGGGTACGTAAAAGAGCCCGTCCGAGAAGATTGGACTAATGCTGGTCAGAACGCCGCCTCAGGATCTTAACGTCCTTGTCGGTATGGGCTCAGCGTCCGGTCTCACCATGTTTGGGTGCGACAAATGTGATGGGGGTCCATTCTACAATCGCATTAAGTCCTCGACCTGGGACCAACGGGAGAAGATTGACAGCTTGTTCAGCCTCGCTTTTGACACTGTGTCTGTTATTGGCCAGACCGTCCCCAACGCCTCCTGCGGTAAGTCTAACTTTTCTGCATCACCCTGTGCAGGTGATAGATGGCACTGACTTGTTAGCCTATGGAAACTCAAGCTTCGCTACCAAGCAGTTCAGCCCAAAGACAGGCCAGGCTGGTATGCTGTCTCTTGGCTTGGGGCTCCGCGTCAACCCAGAGGTTGGAGCCGTCGTCCCGCCTCTCTCAGCCGGCTGGGACCAGCCTGTGTTTGGCATTCAAATCAGCTCCTCTGGAGGACCTACAGGAAGCGGGGGGGGGCAACTGACCTTTGGAGGCCTCGATGACTCACTCCACCAAGGGCAGGTCAATTACGTCAACACCATCAAAAACAACACCTGGAATTTCGCTGCTGACGGACTCAAGGTCAACAACATGGCAGTAGATGTTGCCGAATACCTCGCTTCGCAGGCAGCCGCGATGGCCCAAGCAGGTGCAAGGCTCCCAGGCACCACACCCCAAGGTCAAGATCAGCGCCGCCTTGTCATCCGTCCAGAGATCGGTAGCGAGATGTTGCAAGTCACACCAGCTATTGCTGCAAAGCTCTTTGGCCATCTGTCAGGGGTTGCGCAGCTCCCCCCCGTCGAGGACGAAGCGAACGCTGCAGTCGTAAAAATGTCTACAGGCATGCCTTCAGCTGCAGGCACAGGGTACTCTGTCCCCTGCAACACCACCGCTGAAATTGCATTCACCATTAATGGCACCGACTACCGTATTCCCTCAAGCAAATGGGTTATCCCCGAAACCGGCAGCGCCGTGTGTAAAACCCGTATCGTCGCCTCCACAGAAGACTCGTTCGGTGACGAGCTGTACGACATTCTGGTGGGCACTCTGTTCCTCGAAACGGTATACTCAGCATTCAAGTACGACGCGACGCAGCCGCAGATTGGTTTTGCTCAGCTTTCCGACGAGGCCGTCGCTGCTGCCACCAGCTCGGCAGCGGCTAGCCCCTCGGCTTCGGGAAAAACCTCGAGCGCTGTTCTGCGCAGCTCTTTCAGTGCTCCTTTTGTGCTTTTTACCTTGTCCTCTCTCCTCATTTGACTTGTTCCCTCGAGTTCTTATCATGGAACCGTAGAGGCTTACGAAGAATTATGCGACGTAGAGGCTTACGAAGAATTATGCGACGTACTGTAACGTTCAAGGCGTACTGCGGGTCGTGACATCGAAACCGTCTGCCCTCTTGGCTCGAAGTGGAAGCTATCGATGGCGGGCTAGGGGCTGAGCCGTGTCTAGGTTTTCGAAAGCGTTGTGTACAATGCCAGCAGGTTGAACTGATCTTAGCAACATCATGGCATTACTAGCCTACATTGATTGATGCCGTCTGGGTACTATCGCTCTACGTCACTCCTGGCCCGAGATCTCAATAAGAATCTTGCCCTTGGACCGCCCGGACTCCAGTAGCTCAAACGCTTTGGTGTAGTCGGTCATCTGGAGCCGTGCCTCAATGTTGACGTTCAGCTTGCCCTCGTCCACAAGGCCCACTAGGCGCTCCAGCATGGTACCATCAGGGACCATGAAGAAGAACTGATACTCGACACCATGGGCACTCGCCGCGTTGAGTACAGTCCGCGACTTGGTCCATAAGACTGCGTTGACAATGGGCCTCATATACCATGACAGATATTGGTCCAGGCATCCAGGTGTTTGAGGTCCCGCGACGGAGATGATGCGACCCCCCCTCTCGACCGCCGGAATGACGTCTGTCGCAAGGGCCTCGATACCGCCAGCGGCATCGAATACTTTTGAAAACTTCTCAGGCAGCTCTGCGAGCTTCGTTGTGCGGTAGTTAATCACCTCGTCGGCGCCCGCTTTGAGAACGTAAGGTTTTCCCGCATCGGAGGCTGTGGTAGATACATGTGCGCCGCGCAGTTTAGCAAGCTGGATAGCGTATTGGCCAACACCGCCTGCGCCGCCGGTGATGAGGAGGCGGTCTCCGGCTTTGACTTCAAGAGCATCAAGGCTCTGTTCCGCCGTGAGAGCTGCTAATGGGAGACCGGCAGCGTCAACCAAAGGGATCGATGTTGGCGCCTTAGCGACGATGTCGGCCGACTGCACGGCGTACTGTCCAAACGCTCCTAGTTGCGTCTTGTCCACGCGGCACACCACCTGGTCGCCGACTGCAAACTTGGTCACGCCCTCTCCAAGCTCGGTGACAATTCCAGAAAACTCGTTGCCGGCGATCTTAGGAAAGATGTAGGCCGTGACCACCTTGAACGCACCTGCGCGCTGGTGCTTATCGACCGGATTCAGTCCACCAGCTGTGACTCGGACTTGAACTTCACCGCTGTTCGGTCTGGGTACTGGCAACGACATGATCTTGGTGACCTCCGGTCCACCATATTGCGTGTAAGCGATCGCTTCCATTGTCGAGTCCATCGTGTTGTTGAATGAAGTTGAGGGTGGGGCGATTGGATGGGGGAGGTTCGAAATCGAACACTCTGTTTATTTATAGTGAGCCACGATTATGACGACATCGTGGAGCCATCAAGTTTCTCACTCCTAGTTTGTACGCGTTCTCCGCCCTAGGGCCGGTACATTCCTCCCCCGCTCTAGAGATACATTTTCTCCGCCACTCTGGGCCCAATTTACTAGACGAATCGATGTTGATGCCTTCTCTCAGCAGACTACTCTACCTCTTGCTTCCTGGTGGTGCACCTCATGCTTTGTGTTGAAGACCGACGGGCTCGTCGGTCACAGGACACCGCCGAGGGTACTGTTCACCATTCCCTTTTGACAGAATCACCGCGCCGATTAGTCATCAACGCGTCTGCCGGTTGTGCGTGAGCAACGCGACTCAGCAGTCTAGGTGCAGCCTAACGCTTATCGAAATGACTCTGCAAGAAGACTCCGTCTCATGAAGGTGCGCTGATGGTCCCTATTCTTGTCTGGTGGTGTGATCAGAAAAGGCATTGCTTGATCCTGCCCTAGCTCCTCGACAGCGCAACGACTACCCCACTATGCTATGCATGCATGCCGCGTTTATGGTTCAGACCAGTCTATGAATGCAGCACTTCAACAACCTTCTTCGCTGTCTCTTTCGCGGATTGCGGATTCTGGCCTGTGACTAGCCGCCCGTCCACCACAACCTTTGAGGTGAATGGAATCCAGCCCTTCTCGTAGACGGCACCTCGCTCTTTCGACTCCTCCTCAGCGTTGTAAGGTACCTTCTTCGCAACGCCAGCCAGCTCCTCCTCGCACCACGAAAACCCCGTAATCTTGCGGCCGTCAAGCAGCAAGGAGTCGTCGCTGAGTTTGACGTTGAGGAGTCCACAGTACCCGTGACACACCGACGCCACGATACCACCTCGTTCCCAGACAGCAGTCGTGAGCTTTTGAAGGGGATGAGAGTCGGGGAAGTCAAACATGACAGCGTGACCGCCTGTAAAGTAGAGGACATCCACCTCCTCGGGGTCGATCTCATCGGGGCTGGCTGTGCACTTCAGCAGGTCCATCTTCGAGTTGTCCGCCAGCCACGCCTTGCCGGTGGAGTCGATGTTGGGGAACTTCAGCGACCTGGGTTCAAGCGGCACCTCACCGCCCTTTGGGCTCACGAGTCGCTGTACGAAGCCCTCCGTCTCGAATTCGTGCCAGGCGTGAGTGAGCTCGGACAACCAGAGGCCGGTCGGCTCGTTTGGGTCGGCGTAGTGCGATACGTTTGTTACGACGTGAACGATTTGCTTGGGAGACATAATGACGGACAGTCGTTGATAGAAAGTGGTTGACGGACAGTGGCTTGCCTATATGCCAATCTGACCAGGTTGGCAGTACAAAACGGACTGCACAAAACGGACTGCACAAAACGGACTGCACAAAACTGACTGCCAGCGAACTGCAGGTTGTGCTTCAACGTTTCTTGGATCGGGAATGCCCTTCGGCCTTGTCTTTGCTTCCACCGCAAAAGATGTTCTGCTTGCTGCAGCTCCGTAATATCTCAGTTTCATTCGCCGTGTGCATCTGGCATATTCGTTGAAACGGAGCGAGATTGAATGATGACGTTTAGAGGGCCGCCAATCAGCGGTCGGGATATAAAACCAGAAATGTAACCGCGTGCCGCGGGGGGCTTGGGGTTATGTGCCCGTCGGTCTCGGGACCCGAAGAACACCGCTGACATGTTAGCTACTACTAAACACAAAGTCTAGACCTCAAATGGGCGGGGAGCTAATGGTGACTACCACCTGTAGTTGTAGTTAGTTGCCTAAGCTGAGTGCATGACCACACAGCAGCCAGAGCGAATCTTGACGTCATGGGTGGGTCCCAGAACTCAATGTTTCATTTCTTCCTTTATACCAAAACGTTAGGTGTTAGAAAGATTGGAAAAGCGCCCCACGCATGCGACTAGGTAACCAATGTGCTGTGAGAGCGCACTAGGAACACGAAGGGTGAGTACGGCACAGTATATAACTGCACCACTGAGCACTGCCCTGTGAACTGCTCTCCTTACCAGCCATTTATCCAACATGGCAAACCCCCGCAACTACGCCCTCGAACCGGCAGCTCTCGCATTCTGCGAGGCTACTTCTAAGCCTCCCTTCCTGTACCAGCTCCCTCCTGAAGAGGGACGCAAGGCTGTCGACCAGGTGCAGGATTCGGAGATTTGGAAGCCTGAGGTCGAGGACAAGTGGATCGAGGTCGACGGCGGCAAGTGGGGTAAGATCCAAACTCGGATCCTCAAGCCCAAGGGTGCGAAGGGTACTCTCCCTGTCGTCTTCTATACACACGGTGCTGGTTGGGTGTTTGGAGACGCGCACACCCATGACCGCCTTGTCCGCGACCTCTGTGTTGGGACGGGCGCTGCCGTTGTCTTCCCAGAGTATGTGCGAGCCCCAGATGCTCAGTATCCTACGCAGAATGAGCAGTCATACGCAGTCGCCAAGTGGGTCGCCCAGCACGGCGCAGAAGAGGGGCTCGATGGCTCCAACATGGTCATTTCGGGTGACTCCGTCGGCGGTAACATGGCAATTGTACTCAACCTTATGTCCTTCGAGAGGGGCGACGTCAAGTTCAAAGGTGCAGCCCTTTTCTACCCCGTGACCCACGCCAACTTTGAGACGGGCTCTTACAAGGAGTTCGCCGAAGGCTACTTCCTCGCCCGCGATGGTATGAAGTGGTTCTGGGACCAGTACCTGCCCGACAATAACCGGAGAGAGGAGCCCACTGCCAGCCCCCTCAACGCATCCGAGGAGCAGCTAGCCAAGTTCCCCCCCACGCTCGTGATAACATGCGAGTGCGATGTGCTCCGTGACGAGGGCGAGGCGTTCGCCGCCAAGCTCCGTCGCGCTGGCGCGCCCGTCACCGCTGCCCGCTACGGGGGTATAATCCACGACTTTGTGATGGTCAACTCCGTGCACGACACCAATGCAGCCAAGGCCGCGATTGCACAGGCCGTCCATCACATGAAGCAGGCTCTTGAAAAGAAGTGAGGTGTTCTCTGCTTCAACTGCCTTTGTAGAAGAAAATGCAGTCGCGTGGGGATCGCGATATCAGGGGATCGCGATATCAGGGGATCGCGATATCGCGAAAGTGCAAATGGGATTGTCCAATGGCGTGTCTGGCTGATTCCCAAATTGACCGAGCGCTCCACCTCAACGAGTATTGGCTGTTAGCTATCACAAACTTCGCATTCCATCGCAATCATTGCTTCGCGGTGATGCCTCAGTACGGCCCTGCTCCTGCTCTGAAAGAGGTGGGTTTTGTGCTGAACCCACCACAGCCCGAGGATATACCGACACTCGTCGAGGCATGCGCGGAGGCGGAAGCAGTGTCGTCTCTGAATGTTCCCCAGCCATACACTGTTGCGGACGCAGAGGCCTACGTCCGGGGCGCACAAGCCGGAGAAGGTGGATTCTTCTGGGCAATCAGAGAAGCCAACGGAAAGCAGCTAGTGGGCATGGTCGCCTTACGATTCCCCGCTTTGCCCGAGAGGCTGGAATCGATTGCGAGTAGGGGCCATTCAGACGACGTCGTGACTCCAACATACATCGGCGATCTGGGCGGCATCTATCTTCTACCATGTTATCGATCCAAAGGCCTCGCCACGCGTGCCGGTATGCTTGTCACTTCCTGGGCCTTTAATCGCGGCTTCGACGCACTTTATTGGGAATGTCTGGCAGGCAACACCTCATCAATCGCCGTTGCCGAACGCCTCGGCTTCGTCTTTTTCAAGGAAGGCTTGAGTTCGTCACAATACGCCCACCACGTGGGTAAACCTGCAAGATGGGCTCGGCTTGAGCCAAGTATGCTGCGGGAATGCAGTGGGGAATTGCAGAAGGAGAGGGTGTAAACAGGGCACGAGCAGTAGAATCACATGCATACATCTCAGTCGAATATTGTTCGGAATGACCTTTCACTCCTGCTGGACCGTCTCATGAGCTACATAACCCACCCCAAGACTGCACTCGCTGCAAAAAGAGCGAATGCGCATGGGATACCCAATCGCATAGCCGATCCACTGTCCCCACCACCATCATGCGATAGAACGAAGACCTCGCCTGTGGTGTCGCTGGTGACAAAGAGGCGATCTTGTGTGCCCCACGCCAGCCCAACCGGACGGAAGCAACCTTTGGGACATTTTGAAAGATCCTTGTTGCTGAGCACTGGCTGCGCCGCATCTTTGCTATCCCGTGGGGCCTTTGGACGGCCGGTCGCACTGTCCCAAGCAACGACACTAACCGCATATCCAACTGGATTGGGTCGGTTCCCTGTCGATCAGCCACTGTTCCTCTAACATTGGAAACTCACAGCTCCCGTGGAAGGTGATAAAGGCATTCGCTCCATCCTTATCGAACTCGATGTCCAGAGGTGCAGTGTGGGCTTGAAAGGTGAGCTCGGGCGGAACGTATTGCGCATTGCATGCAGTGTCATTTGTAGTTGGACCCTCTCCCACACGATCAGAAGCAAAGTTATCCCCCGTCTTTAAGTTGCCCAGGTTTGGAAATGGGGCATCGGTTGACCAGAGGGCATAGCAAAGTGGATACCCGTAATTACCGCCCTGGGCAGCCTTATCGCCAAGGGTGCCGTGGAAGTTGAGCTCCTCACCAGGGTTGTCAACATGTATATCGATACCATTACGCTTGAGGTTGTCCACCGAGTTCTCTACGGACCAGATACCGTTTGTCGTCGGGTGCTCAGCCAACCCCACAGAGTTCCGCAGGCCCCAACCGAGCATACGTCCATCGGAAGGGTAGTTGTAGGGTGCGGGGCGGTCGCTGCCAACGTCGAACGCCCGAATCTGCGAGTGGCCAGTTGCTTGTGTTTCAGCGAGAGGGTCTTCGTTTCCTTGGCTGCCTCGAGAAACGATGAGCCATCCAGGCTCAGACCTGGATAGAAGGAGCGTACGCGAAGTGTGTCCTGCGTTTGTCATGTTGGTGACCAAAGTTCGTTTAGTGGCCGGGTCGACAGTGCCCGATGAGGCGTCGTAAGTCCAAGACCAGACATCATTTGCTGTCGATGCGTAGAGTGTGCGGCCGTCCGCCGACAGTTCGAGGCCGTGGTCAAGCTGGGGTTAGCTACGGGTGAATGGGGGGTCAGACGCACTGAGCTATCCTCAACGACAGGTGAGCGAGACTTGACGCTCAAGCAGGTACCCCCGTCGTCTTGCAAGACGAGACGAAGAATTCCAACGCCAGAATCGACTACCAAGAGAGCTCCTGTGGTATCGAATTTGATGCCTCGCGGCTTTTTTAACTCGTTCGCGATCAGTCGCCAGGACCATCCATCCGCGGGTGTAGGCGTATCATATCCCACTCTGAGTTCGTTTGAGCACTTGGCCGAGACGGCGAGCTTCATTGCCGCAAATAACGCAGCCACGATCCACAATGTTACGAGCATGATCCTTAGACAGACTCTAATACGCAGGGCTGAATGAAGTGGTGTGGTTGAAAGTTGAGTGGGAGCCTGAAACCGGTGCGTGCTACTTCAAGGCCAGTAATGTCGGACCTGTTGCGGACGCCACCAGTCAGGAACGCATGACATGACCAAGTGGGCTGCGGCTTGGCGAAAGGCAAGATCACCACCGCTTATGAACAATCCTGGCCTCAGAGATCTTGCCCTTCGCCAAGCCACGGTGTTTCCCAAGCACACGATCGCAGGTCTGAGTGCTCCCGACATGTGCCGACGTGACATAATCAAGCTCGCCCAGAGGCCTATCTGCAGTCAAAGAATGTGGTACGCCTACAGTGGGCGTTGAAGTCACCTCCACACTGTTGCCTGTCGAGGAGACCTGCCACGCGCCACGGAGCCGTAGACCTACAATAGGTCGAGCTGGGCGGTCAATTTTCTAGGAGACAGGCTGCACCTACCGCCCCCGTTGCTCTTACTTCATGGAACTTGAGTCTGTGAGATAGTTTTGTGCAGCTCGGGATGAGCAGTCTACTACTTTTCTAATGCCACAACCTTTGTTACGGGCTTACGCAAACAACACGTATGCCCTGCTCTAACATGTGGTATTGGGAAGAAGATAGCTGACAGGTGGCCTGTCCAACATGTCGCCCGTTGGTGACACACGACACCCTTTCATGTCTTACCTTGGGCTTTCTTCCACACTGGTTGGAATCAAGCCGCACATCGCATCGCACACAGCAGATACATCTCCGGCTGATTTCGTTGCTTCTGCGCAGCCTTGTACACACGTGTCGGCCACCCCCCGCCTCCTCACACCGCGGATATCGCTTCGATTCTGCGCAGTCATTGTGAGACTCCGGTAACAACAACCTCGGCCTCCACAGAAGTGGAATGCGCGCTGAGTGTTTTGAGGTGTGTCTTAGCGTCACACGGAAGTCCGTTCTTGACGTAGGTTGGCACAGCCTCACGCTAGTCGATGATTGAGATATTGAGACACACGCTAGCGGAACTCGTAGTTCCGCAGCTCGAGGATGGCATAGGCTCGTGATGAGGTTGTGCCGACCGAGCATGCGCCGTGCCAAGCCAAAACAACGCAATGGACGCAGGATAATAGCACTCACGAACGACGGGCGGCATGGCAGCTGTCAGTAGTGATTCCATCTCGCTGTTCTTCTTCTTGCGTTGGTCCAACAAACGGACTAGCTGACTTTTGTGGAACAACAGACGAAACAGGAGGTGAAAGGGATGCACGGCAACCTACCGCAACCTGCCGTCCAAGCGCCGAGGGTCAAATGCCAAGCAAACGCCACCGCCCTCCACCCTAACATAGCCTTTCTTTCAGAAGATTCCGCAGCCGAGCATTCCGTTCACGTCCTCAAAACAGCATCTCATAAATAATACCGCCTGTCTCCACTCATTCTCCTCTTCTACTCTTTTCAATATCTCTATGCTCGTTTACATTCCCATATGATCTTGCTGGCCGCACTGATAGCAGTGGGGATCTCTTCGGCTTCGGCCTCCCTTCATTCTGTTCGGCAAGAAGCCAACTCATCCTCAACCGGCAACGGATCGTCCAATGTCAACATTAAACTCCAGGATGGGAAGCCAGCTATCGACATTGGTGTGGGGTGAGCCTGGATAAATCGTTTCTGGAGTGGACCTAACTGCAGCACTCCTCCGCAGATCATTTCCGTTGAGTTGTCGTTCGGCTCTGGGCCTCTCCAGCTCTCTACTTTCAAACCGGATCAATCGTCATCCTATGTTGCCGGCAATCCCCCAAAGGACAATGTTGTTATTGGCACTCACTCTCTCGACGGTTGGGAGTTCAGTGAGACCTCTGCACTATGCCTTTTACTGACATCAGTGACTATGGAAAGCAACGGATCGGTATTGGGTGGCAAACTCAACCTCGGCTCCGTGAACTCTAGCAACTCGGTGGCCCTGGCACTGGGCAAAGCTTTGCCTGATCACATGTTTGGAGTATCAATCACCGACACTGGTGGATCACTCGACCTCGGTGGTTCCGACAAGACGATAGACTGGTGGAATCCGGTCGAGGATCCTATGGGCTCGTGGTCCTTCGTGATTGACGGGGTTGGTGTCGATGGTGATGTGATCCGAAGCACCGAGTCCCAACCCGATCAGGCGACCAACATCACGAAGCGCCAGAACACAGCGGCAAGCGTATCTCCAAGCCCTGCACCAAGCGGCCCCAGCGCTGGCACCGACGGTTCAAACTGCGTTGCTTGCACCTTGGAGTACAAGGTCTGTGCCTGCGCCTCAGACGAGAAATGCGTTCGCCACCCGGCGACTTGCAGCAACTGCGAGTGGATCGAGTGCGTCAAAACCGACACTGGTAACAGCAATACCAGTGGAGGGGACTGCGTCGTTTGCCCTGAGATCTACCGCCCCTGCGAGTGCGGTAGGGACGAGACGTGTGTTCGCACTCCTCAGACATGCAAAGCCTGCGAGACAGTCGAATGCCGCAAAATGGGGTCAGAGCCCTCTGGCACAAACTCGACAAGTCCCACTCCCAGCCAACCCAACAACAACGGTGACCAGGCCAACTGTACCATCGCCTGCCCCGCGATCTATCAAATGTGTGGCTGTCATGCCGACGAGATGTGCCTCCGTCTTCCCATGACATGCGACTCGTGCGAGCAGCTCGAATGTGTCAAGCCCAAACCCAGTGACAATGGCACGAATCTGACCTGCAACGAGCCTGAACCCAAGTGCAACTGCAAGCTTGGGACAACCTGTGTCAGGACACCCCGCAGCGGCAACACCTGTGGTAAAGTCGAGTGCAGGAGCGAGATCAACGCTGTGCGTCTTGCTTTGAGCCTGGACTCAGAGATTGCCGTGTCCTTCGATCTGGCAAAAGCAATCTTCGCCAAAATTCCTGGGGCCGAGCCAATCGGCGGTGTCAACGGGTCCGCTAACCGCCCTGCAACTGCAGCTTTGACTACCGCCGTCACAAAGACTTCCAGCGCCTCTGGGCCAAATCACACGCAGCCTGGGACGACTTCGGACAGTGGATCGTCCGGGACGTCGTCGTCCACTGCTCCTGTGCCTTCGCAACAGAGGATCTCCTATGTGGTACCTTGCAACACGACGTCCACCATCACATTCATTTTCCCCTCGGCCAACTACACCCTTCAGCCGTCCGACTGGGTAATTTCCAGCGATGCAGGATGTCGAGCCGCGTTGGTGGCCCAAGACACGACTTTTAACGACATCGTGGCTGGTCGGCCTTTCCTTCGCACCGTCGACACCATGTTCCGCTTCCAGGACAAGCCCCAGGTTGGGTTTGTCAGCAAGAATGCCACTACTTTAGGCGTGGGCGCTCAAGGTGCGTCGAGTGCCAGAGCCGTGGGCATCAGTCTGGGAGTTGTCTCAGTCTCTGTCGTGGTCGTGGGGTTACTATTGTAATCTCGGTTTGCTGCTGTACATGTAATGAATGTGAGCAGTCAAACATTCTGGTTTCTTTTGTAAGCTCGATCACTAGCATCATAAGCAAAGAGTATGCTACGGAACAAATGCAATATTGCCACTATTGTCACCTGGAGGCTACATCGAGATCAGAGACCAGCTGACGCAGTAAATCACACGTGCAAGCGGAACCAAACAGAGGTTTGCCCACCGACGGAACATGATGATTGCACGAGGATGAGCCTTTGACACAACCTCATCACTCGCAAGCCGTGACAATGCCTCACACTGAGGCCGACCACCTCGTCATCACCGCGGCGACTCTGGACGAAGGTGTCGCATGGGTTGAGTCCTGCCTTGACGTGTCCATGTCGCCTCGTCAGGGCGGCCAACACAACCGGCAGGGTACACACAATGCCCTTCTTTCCCTTGGGCCCAACTTCTACCTTGAGGTCATCGCCATAAATCCTGACGCCGAAACACCCCCTCACCCCCGCTGGTTCGGCATGGACGCCGTAGCAAAGAATGCGCCCCCAAGTTTGCATCATTGGGTGTGCCGCACTGATGACCTGCGCGCCGCAGTCGATGCTTCGGCCATCGACCCCGGCGTTATCGAGCAAATGAGCCGAGGGACACTCAGATGGCTTATCACAATTGCAGCCGATGGCAGTCTCCCCGCCGACGGCACCATGCCCTCTCTCATCCAGTGGCAGAGCCAACCCCACCCGGCAATCGGTCTTTCAGATATCGGCTACCGCCTCGAGAAGCTGGAGGTCCGTCATCCCCGCGGTCAGGAAATTCAGAAGTCTCTCGAGGCAGTGGGATTATCGGATGGACGCATCGTCGTCAGCGCGGAGTCGGGCCCACGACTCGTCGCGACGATTCAGACTCCGAATGGTCCGCGATTGTTGGGCTAAGATTCGAGCGACATTAGCCAGCTCCGACGTGCTGCGTAGCGGGGTGGTTGGGGGAGGATCCGGGCGGCTGGGTGACGGGCCTCAGCAAACTACATTTGGACGTTCGAAACCAAGCGAAAAGTACATCTGATTTGCCGAAGTATGTCGTATTTGATGGATCTCATCACGCACCAACTCTCCGTGGGCCGTTCGTCTGGAGAAGTTCCGGTAACTTTACAACAGCATGCTGGTCCGCTGCTTGGCTGTGGATGGATGTACTACTGTAAACGTTTCACACGGGGAAGGGCGCGGATTGCTCCTTATAAGCCATACAGCCATAAAATCGCCCCTGGGCCAGTCGTATGCCCACGGCACCATATCCCCCTCTCCAGGGTCTTGGAGCAATCACCTCTCAGTGCAACTGTAGTGATTTGAGCCTAGTTGCTAGCACTGACAACGTTCACGTCCATACATTGCATTTCTGGACATTTAGGCCGCAGCCACGCTGGAGGTGGTGTTCGAGGTAGCAACAATAGCTACAAAAACCCTTCTCAGCTTTACCCTTAAAACGACGCCAGACCACACTTTGAACTTCGACTAGTCCTCTGGTTCATTGGTTGGAGTCGATGCCCCGCTCTTCTCATACTGGCTGCTGCTATTGTCACCCATAATCGTAGCAATTGGACGTTCGGGTGCGTGCCACCACAGAAGGTAGACCGCATGAGCGGGCGGTCCAACAGCAAAGAGGAGGACGATCATCCACTTGGGGTTGAGAACGTTCACGAGTCCGAAAACGAGGAGATACCCCCCAGCCTCGCAGCCGATCTTGGAGCTAAACGCCACGTCGGCATTGTAGGTGAGAAACGTGGAGAGGTATGTGAGAATAGACACCTCGAGTGCGAGAAGCTGGATATTGTAGAAAGCGCCGGCAAAGGAGAGGACGGCTTTGAAGTGACTCGGACGCGTCTGACCGGGCAAGTTACCGACGCCCCGCTCGGACATGTAGTAGGCGGAGAGGGCAAGACCACACAGACAGTAGTAAGCCACGACATACACGTACATGACCCAGCGGAAGCGCGCCGCGACGTAGCGAGTCCGCAAACGGTCGTAAAACAGGCCGAACACAATCGACGCGACTATCGCCCAACTCTCAGAGATGGCGTAGATCCACCCGTTCCAATCGCCGCCGACGTTAACCACAATCTTGTTGAACGACGCGTTGAACCACCCTTGGGTCATACCGCCTGTTGTCAGCATGGAGGCAGCCAATGCTAGGGGCCTTGGTAAACCGATCAGCCGTGAATCGCACAGGCTGCGGAAGCCAAATTATGGACATACCGGTTATAAAGATGGCGGGTCCAAGCGGGCCGAAGACAGGATGAATGAGCATCTGTAGGGGACGCCAAAAGTTGTCCTTCCACTCTTTGAGCTTGTTCTTTTCCTCAGTTCGTCCTCCACTTAATGCGAGGTCCTGCACCACCGCATGCTCGGACTTGAGGTCCTTGCCTTCAACGCGGCGGTATTCAACAGTCCCATCCTCGAGCTGCACCCGATGAAGGCCTTCCCCTGCCTGCTGGCCTTCTTCAATCTCCTGCTTCACAGGGGCTCGACGGAACCGACGTCGGAAGGTAATGGCGTGGATGAAGAACGTCACAACGCTCGTGCCACATAAACAGATGAATACTGCGTACTGGTGGTTATAGTTTGGAAGAGTCTTCTGAACGGCTCCGAGGATGAGGCCTCCGGCAAACACGCCGACATGGAAAGCACATTGGTAGATGCCCGCGTTGGAGGCACGATTGGTTGGCGTACTGACTGCCGCGATCAGTTGGCCAGCTGCTGGCCACAAGATACCAGCACCCCCTAGGCGTCAGCAAGCCTTGATAGCTCAACTGGGAGAGAACAGAAAAATGGAGCCACGATGGGTGTTGCTCGCATCCAACTCACATCCAAAAAAGGCGGCCCCGACGAGGTTGGCAGCATTGCTGCCACTAAACATGCACGCAATCCACGTCGCGTACGAAATAGGGCCCCAAGGTAGGCACCATTCTAGACCCCACCACGAGAGGAAGAACGTCGCCCACATAGACGTGGCAAAGTACGCTGAGTACAGAACGATGAGGATGTATGCGCCAGTGTCGGGGAACCGAATCGTTTGGACTCCTTGAATAGGGTACGACGTGAACAGCAGAAGGAAGCCTGGTGTTAATCAAGAAATGCTGGAGACGCACCCAGAGACATCACCCAGACGTGGTAGTCGCGACCCTTGATCCAACGCTTCAGGCCATGTAGTGTCGGCTCCCTCCGCTGTGGCTCGACGTCGTGGGTGTTTGACGTGGTCGAGACGCCTTTGGTGCTGTCCAGAGACGACTGAGGAAAGCTTTCCGACATAACGGCCAGTGAAGGGAACTAGGGGTCCACAAGGAAGAGGCAGATTGGCTTTTGGAAAGGAGGCATAGTCGCAGCCTTTATGCTTTCCAACTTACAACTGGTTAACAACTTCTGTAATGATGACCAGCCCGTGCATTCTCCCAGCTGCTTTCCTTTCTGCCGCGCTGCCATCCCTGGTGCCATCCTGGGATGCATGAACGCTGCAAGAACGCTGCGCAACGTGGTCGCATGATCGAGTCCCATCGGTCCACATCATCATTTCAGCCGTGAGCTTCTCTCTTGCATCATCGTTGGATGGAAGGTGTGCTGGGGAGTAAGGCGAATAGAATACGTCTCGAGCAACTCTTGCTGGGGAGCTGACTCATCCTGTCACTGGCCGTGAGTGGCGGAGAAGTACCTTGCATGCGGCTCCGGGCACTCTATCAGCGTCCTTAGGCTTCCCGAACACCGCATGACCGAATAGAGCACGTCTCTGGAGAGATGTGCACATTGACGAAAGCTTTCCATTCGGCGTGCCATGACAGTGTGCGATCCCAGCCATTGACGTGAGATAGTTGGAGTTTGGTGACTTGAGAAGTCGACCTAGGTGGAACTTGGACCAATCCGCGGACATGTTACGGCTGCTTCATTCGCTAGCGTCGTTAGAAATGTAATAAGGAAATAATGCAAATGGTGCCATGGAATTGGAGATGCCCCCGAGTCGGAGAGTGACGGCGATGAAGAGAACGTTGAGAAACGGCGTTGCGGTGAGGAGGACGACAATTCGATTTTGCATCCGTTGCATGGGGAGACTCGGTTAGCTCGGTTAAAAGCGTACCATGGGTCCCCACCAGGCACCATGCGTGATGGTGTTCGTCATCGACGTCAGCCCTGTCGCCATCATCACAACATCCACAGCCATATTCATGAGCTCGTCAAGACGAGGCACCGTCGTTTCAACCATGTCGACATGCCTGCCCGATTGCACGTTTCCACAGCCAACATTATTGATGCCCCAGAGCGTTTGCCAACCACTGGAATCTCTGGTACCATGCCTCATCACATCACGGTGGCATTTCTCCTTGTCGTCACACCTGGCGGAAATGGGTTGATCAAACTCAGGCAGCCCAATGACCGGTCTAGCTCAGCAATGTCGTCGCTGTCCTGTTGTCAGCGTCGGCCTAATAATGCGTAACCACGCCCAG
This sequence comes from Cutaneotrichosporon sp. PL3408A, assembly GCA_023629975.1. NCBI lineage: Eukaryota > Fungi > Basidiomycota > Tremellomycetes > Trichosporonales > Trichosporonaceae > Cutaneotrichosporon > Cutaneotrichosporon sp. PL3408A. The sequence goes on along the minus strand of JAMAMB010000009.1, from coordinate 634,452 downwards.
GCCGCTAAACGCCCAATCCTCAGGAATGCAAGAAACGGAATGAAGTTCATAGGTCAAGACTGACAAGGTCACGATGACCATGGCTGTGGGTTTAGAGGGCGCGCTGTATTGCATATCGGGGTTTGAGGGCGTCCCCCTCGACTCCATTACGCTTACTGGCAGCCTGCACGGCGGACACGATCGCAAATGCCAGTGGGCAGCGGTAAGGGAGCCGTCCTGCGGAAGATATGCAGTCGGGAGCGAAGGGCCAGCACGTTGAGAATCAAAGGATGATCCAACTTGCGAACAGTTCATAAGGCAGGTCAGCAAGTGAGCCCACCGAACGCTATCTTTCCCTCTCGACATCGCTTGTGGGAGCCGACTCCACAACAGCCCATTGATCGTCATACAGTCCCCGGTGGCAGCACATACCTCCAACTCCACGTTCGATATGCCGGCGCCAGTCCAGACCAGGGTTCAATACAGTGTGCAGGGGCGCTCTGGCACACCCGCTAAAAACCGCGTCAGCGCGGAGCCGTCGACCTGCACGGCTACCGTAGCCGGGATCATCAATCGTGTTGCCTCGACGTCCCTCTCACCTCCGTCCCCACGTGTGTCTGAAGCTCCTCGCTCTCCGCGCCCAACTCCTCGCCCTGTGGACATCTCGTCAGTCTTGGCTGCAGCTGGTGCCCCCTCAGCTCAGCCACAGTGGAGCTCGCGCACGTCCTCTACTTCCGCTTCTCCGTCTTCATCCTCAACCACTGGCACATACGTGGACGGCAAACATCTGCGCTCGGCATTCCGCAGCGCGGCGACGTCGGTGTGGGTGATTACATCTGCATGGGATGACGTACCAGTGGGATTTACCGCCATCACCGTGAACAGCGTCTGCGTCGATCCTCCGATGGTGTCGTTCAACATCGGCCGCTCCTCCAGTTCGCTTGACACTTTGAGCCGCTCCCTGCGCTTTGCAGCCCATCTCCTTAGCGAGGAGCAGGGTGAGGTTGCCACGCGCTTTGCAGGTTCTGCATCCGTGCGCTTCGCGGACCCAACGACTTGGCGGTGGGGTCAGGACGGGTTGCCGGAACTCTCCTCCCTCGCACGCCTCAGCGGAGATATCGTCAGCCTGAACTCAGCCGGTGACAATCTCTTGGCAATCGGCAGGTTGGACGATATTGCTCTGGCGCCGGGTCGACCACTTGTGTACCACCAAGGCCTATACCGCTCGATCTCGGATCCCACTGCATCCGAGTCCAAGTCGAAGCGCATCTACCTCAATGCGTTTGACATGAACTGCGTAGGCCACCAGGCCCCGGGAATGTGGACGCACCCAGCCGATCGTGCTCGCACGTACAAAGATGTAGAGTACTGGACGACCCTGGCGCAGCTACTCGAAGGGGGCGGTTTCGACGCACTATTTATTGCCGACGTTGTTGGCATTTACGACGTCTACGCCGGTAGCAGGGATGCGGCAGTTCGCACCGCATCGCAGGTGCCTGTTAACGATCCCGTCGGACCTATCAGTGCAATGGCGGCTGTTACCCGTCGTCTCGGGTTCGGGGTGACCGTTAGCCTGACGTACGAGCTGCCTTACGCGTTCGCACGTCGTATGAGCACCCTCGACCACCTCACAAAGGGCCGCGTCGCTTGGAACGTCGTGACATCGTACCTCAAATCAGCAGCTACCAATCTCGGCCTCGAGACGCAAGTCCCCCATGACGAGCGGTACAACATTGCCGAAGAGTTCATGGAGGTGTGCTACAAGCTGTGGGAGGGGAGCTGGGAGGACGGCGCAGTGCTACCGCCCGCTGAAGCGCGTGCCAAGCGCCTGTATGCCGACCCTGCGAAGGTGCACGACATCAACCACCGCGGCCAATATTTTACTGTGCCTGGAGCGCACCTCTGCGAGCCAAGTCCCCAACGCACACCCTACATCTTCCAAGCTGGTGCGAGCGCGAAGGGTCAAGCATTTGCTGCCAAGCACGCCGAGAGCGTGTTCATCGCGGGTCCGACCGTCGCACACCTCCGCAAGCTCGTGGACGGATTCCGCGCGAATGCCAGGGAGCAAGGGCGCGACCCCCGATCACTCAAGATCTTCGCTCTCGTCACGATCATCACTGGTGCGACAAATGAGGAGGCCCAGGAAAAGTTTGACTCGTACAAGCCGTACTCGAGCATAGAGGGCGCCTTGGCCCTATACGGAGGCTGGGCTGGCGTCGACCTCTCGGGAATTGACGTAGACACGCCTCTCGATTATGTTGAGAACGACGCGATCCGCTCTGTCAACCAGATGTGGAGCAAGCAGGGCACAGGTGACGAGGTGTGGACGCCACGCAAGATTGCTGAAAAGATCGCGATCGGCGGCCTGGGTCCTGTGATCGTCGGGTCGGGCCCCACCATCGCCGACGAGCTCGAGACGTGGATCCGGGACGCTGACCTTGACGGCTTCAACCTGGCCTACGCTGTAACTCCTGGTACCTTCGAGGATATCATTGAGTACGTAATCCCCGAGCTTCGTGCTCGAGGCCGCCTCCCACCACAAGAGGCCCCCGATGCGCCGCGGAAGACATTGCGCGAGCACATGGGAGGCGCTCGCGCTACTGCTCATGTGTCGCGGGACCACCCGGCGTATAAACACAAGATCGGGACAAAATAAGCGGTGTATTGTTCTGGCGTGCTGCTCGAGAACTCATAGTTCGCGTGTAGTTAGTTCCCTAATCGTACAAGTTCAAATCTGGTGTAATGAGATGCCACAGCATGGTTCGTGACAAGGTGCCGTTCTCGGTTGGTAGCTGCTCACTTGATGCTCCCCAGTATCGCCGCATACAACATTCATCGCGGTCGTAAAAGATGTCGTCTCGCCTCATTCGGTCGTTACTCCGTTATTTGACATTTTGCAAACGAGATCCACAGCCCGCTGAGCACTACGTCGGTGCAACCTCCCATCTCATCTACTCTGTCCACCTCTTCCATGTCAAACTTCACACGAGCCTACTCATCGTAGCCCGACCACACTATTGCCTTGGTGACAAGCTCACCGTTCGGCAGGTCGCGAGCGCTCGCGTTAGACCTCTCGACTGCATCTTCGATAGCGAATCCAATCTTGTCGAGCGCTCGGATCTCCCTGTCTGGCAGACCAGCCAGGCGGAGAATGGCGAGAGCCTGGTTGTGTCCACCAGTGTGCTCCGAGCGGACGCGGTCCAGCGCAGACACGATTGGGGAAACCGTCGGCGCAGGCTGTGGTCAGCGGAGGATGGATGGAAATGCAACTTACCGTGATCAGTTCGCCAAGGAACGTGCGGATGACGCCTGAAAGGCTAATCCGCACTTCCTGCTTCTTGGCCCAGTTATCGATGGTATCGAGCGCTTGCTGGACGCGTTGGTCTGGCATTAGCGATGCTCTTACTCGTGGCATATCTCATACGCACAAGCTTGCCGATGTCCGGATGAGTACCCATCGTTACGCAACTTAAGCAGGTGATGCAGTACAGCGATGTACACTTCGGCAAGATAGGCTAGTGCAACCGCCCGCCAGAGAGTCAACGTGAGCCCAGCGTGGGCGCAGATGGAGCGCGTGCGTTCTAGCACATCAATGACATTGGGCTGCGTCCCAAAAACCTCTTGAGCCAGCTTGGACGAATGGCGCTGCACCGTCGACATGAGGTGACGGTTGAGTACATCGCGGAGGACGTTGACGTTGGACCGCACGCGTGTGTGCGCCGACACAGCTGAGCCACGGGCCTCGGCGAACCGGCCGGAGAAGTTGGACGGAGGGGCAATACTAACCGGGGCGGTGAGCTCTGCCAGCATCGCATTCTGGAGGAAGGCTTCAATCATAGCTGCCGTGGACAGCGCTTCGTCCAGACGCAGTGCGGAGAGCCTGCTGCCCGTTGCGTCACCGCCGACCGCGGAGAGGAAAGCGCCAGCCAGCAGAAGCATGGGGGTAGCCATCCTGCGCTCTCCGAGGCGAGTGTGGATGAGACCAAATAGACGGCCCGTCGCGACACCCTGGGAGAGACTGTCGGGGTTGGCGAGGGCGGATGCTAGAGGCGGGAGGAACGAAGCCCATTGGATGCGGGGGCGGGCACGACCGAGCACGCCGTTGCTCCCAGCGGTCGTGTCCGCCTCGGACATGCCGTCATCGTCGTCCTCCATACCCGTGTCTATAACCAGACTACTCTTGCGCTTGAGCTCCGGTGGACGGTTGCTGTAAGCGTGCGAATCCGAGAATCGGCGAGACGACCTCCTATCGCCTGTATCCTTGGACCGTCTATCGGTGTCGGGGAGGAAGTCGCGCTCTCCCGACGTTTCCTGCCGTCTGAGCGCATCGCGATCCTTGTCTGAAACGTTCTCGCAGTCGAAACTGATGCGTTTGCCAACTCGGGACGAGCTGCGTGACTGGGTGCCGTCTTTCATCGCCGAAGGCGGGACAGCAGGGAGACTTGCGCGCCGGCTAACGGTCCCACTCCTCGACACTGGTGGCGTACTTTGCGTCTTGTGCATGGCGGGAGTTGACGCACGGTCACCTGTCTTGCCGTTAAGGAACGTTGCAAGCCGTGGGTTGTTGTTCGATGGCTGGGTAGTTACTGGGGTCTCAGAAGCGGCTGAGGTAGATGAAGCTGTTGGGGTAGTGTCGGCAGACTGCGTGGCCGCATTCGCCTTGGTTTGGACTACCGGTGAAGACTGTGCGCTGTGTGTGCTAGGAGCAGGTGTCGGTGGTTTCACAAAAGACTGAGGCAGTTTCATCGGCTTCTCCGGCGAGTGCGAAGGCGTATGTACCGGGGTCTGGAACGGGGTGGGTAAGGGGCCTGGAATGCCAATGAGACCACGAATCATGCGGAGAATGTCCTGGAAGTCAGCAATTGTCCATCTCGACACTTACTTCAGCCGGGATGCCGCTGTCATGCAGTAAGAGGAGACTTTCAATCGCCGTCGCTGGACATGGTCGCTCGGGGTGTGCAATGGCGAATGTGCAGGGGACCACGGCGCTTGTGATGCCGCCCGTGCCGCCCGAGCTGCATGAGCTGCTGGACGGCATATGCGACTCCTCTGACATCGTGTCCGCGGCCCCAGCCACTCTCGGGGCTGGGGACCCAGATAAACGGATCGCCGAATGTAGCATTGGCCTAACGCCATTTACTTGACTGGCATTATTGATTGGCGGGTCGGACTGATTTGTTAGACACAGCTGCAATTCAATAGTACAGCCGACCATACCTTTACATTGGGTGATGTCGTTCGGGGATATGCAGCTGCCACTGGGGGCGGTGGGCTCCCGACGCGAGCTGCTGCTGCGCGTGCACCCGCCCGCGATACTGGGCGAGACAGGGGGGGGGAGCGGGATGCCTGTGGAGGGGAGGTTGCGCGCAGCGGTGGTGGAGTTGCCTGTGTCGTGAGCATGGATGGGATATGAAGGGGCCAACCTTGAGTCCGGGCGATGGTTCTATATCGTCAAGTTCAAGTAGAGTTGGTGCTCTGCTTGAACCTGCGATAGTTGAAGTTGTCGTGGTGGGGACGCTGGTAGTCATGACAACGGAACTTTGAAGAACGACGACGACAACAACAACAACAAAAGTTGAACTAGATGCTAGTTGCAGTTGCGAAAAGATGCCAAAGAGATGTCGTTGCAAGGAGGACAAGCTTCTGGTCGAGTGTCATAATGGATGGGCCGTGCACATCACTCAACCATCTCAGCCCAGCGTTACAGTTCCTGCTGTCTTGGCCATCACCACAAACTTTCATCGGCCGCCAATCCAAATCTTGTCAATGACTCCCGGTTCGTCTCCTCTCCCTGCTTGACTCTGCCTGCCTTGGGATGCTCTCGTCGCTCGTCGCTCGCACAGCCAGTCCCCTCACAGTTTTTGTCTGAAGCAAGACTGCAGGGGCCACGAAACCCACGCACAGATGCGCTCCCTGCCGGTAGCCCCTCGTCCCCCTTGGGGATTGTTGTCGCATGTTTTGTTATTGTCGCTGATGGACACCGAGAACCGCCGTGCTATGTGCTATGCACTGCATCGGGTGGGCTAGTCAAATCGAGGCTCGATTGATTGGGTTCGTCTTGGACCTGGACACATGACCCAATAGCCCAGTCTGGTCGTTGATTAACTCGAAATGGTCAAGAGAAGTAGCACAAGAAGCATTATTGCCAGCAACGCTGAAGCGTGGCGCTCGTCTCTCGGAATCTGGATCAGGCCCTAAGCGTGACAACGTCCCGACTCCATTCGCAACCGAGGCCTTTTGCGCTGTGGGTCGTGGTTCATCAGGGCCGTCTCACTGCATGTCGTCGTCATCATCGGGGCAATGGGGTGCATGGGTTGCATGGGGATGAATGGGGATCAGCTCCTGCCGACGTGCCGACGTCGGCTCCGTCTGTTGAGGGGGGGTAGTTGGTGAGTTGTTGACGAGTAGGGCAGGTGGGCGATCAATGACGTGGGAGGGGACATTGTCAAAGACGCCACCGCCTACGCAATGGTCTGGTCGTCAAGACCAAAGCGCGCTTTGGAACCAGGTCCAATAACAAATATCGCCCGAGACGTCGTCACTAGTAGTAGTGACTGTCGCTCCCGAATTGGCATCAGAGAGTCGAGCTGGCAAAGTTGGAACCAGACAAGCGTAGCTGAGATCCCAGTCGATTGAGGCCAGTGTCGCGACCGAATCCTTTGGGACACAGTGTCCGTCAACACTGGCGCGAGTTTGTGTACAGTACGCTGATACGCTGTGCGCACAGTGCACAGTGCGTGAGACCAAAGCGTCTTCACAATCGGCGGCCGCGTCTGCGTTGTAGGGCAGCGAGAGCCGACTTCAGCTCAGCATCTGGCCTCTCTGAGGGTACCATCAACATGTGTTGCGACGGTGAGATTGAGATCGGAGAGCACGCCGGGAGGGCCAGATGCCTTGCTATAGTTTGGCTGGTTTGCGAGGGGATACCATAGGCGATACATGCTCTCTGTAGGCCATTTAGGCTCTTCTTCATACTGTGCAAAAGAGTTCCAATAAATCATAGGAGAGTTCGCTCTCATTTGAACACTGCGGCTGGGTCATCAGCCATCTCAGCAACGTCTATTAGGTTGGGCCTTTCGGCCGTGTTCGCGGCTGGTTTGTTTCAGCTCCGTCTGCTCCGCTGCCACAGATGCTGAGTGGCTGGCGAAGCCGATTGCATTAAGGTGGACGCTTGTTTCCGTGTTGTAACGATTCCAGATCCAGTGCTGGCTGTTGAAATCAATCGTACTTGAAACTTGGCCACATTGCCGTTATGGAGACCTTGGACGGATGGCGGAATTGCCATAACTGTAATGAGTGTACTGTGAGGCTGACGACAAGGCACACGGCACACATTAACAGCACCCAAATTGACTCGGCTTCACACGCAGATTGTAGGCTAGCCATCATTCGACTCTGACATCATGTAGCAGCGGCGACGCCCACGTATCTCGTCGCCCACTTGTGTTCAGCAGGTCTCTTTGGTGCGCATCTCGACCGGTGAAAGTCTCGTGTAGGCCGCACTGTCTGTGCTGTTGCCTACTAGAGGCTGACGTACAAGATGGGGTCGCGCCACCCACGGCAACCTGGGCGAATCGGTGACCTCGGAGGCACTGCTTGGCAGGGATTCAGTCAGCCAGCCAAGGGCACACAAGCGCGGAGACAGTTACGCCAAGCCAGGAGCAGCCACAACAAGCTGGTGCAGCCTTGAGTCGGTTCGTCCTTACGGTCATGTGGGAAGAGAGGCAGAGGTTACTCGTGGGTGAGGCGGGAAGAAAACATACTCTGAGCGAGTCCGCGCTGTACGATGCATTTCCACAGAGCGAGCGGTCATGAAATTAGGAGGGGAATGGAGTGACGCGCCTAGAAAAGTACTTGTTTGCCAGCCGCAATGCAAGTGATGCAAGTAACCTGTGCATGCGCAGCGTCCTAGGAATAATAGGCTATGTGGAGCAATGTCACACTAGTGGAAGGATGATTATAGCACGAGTGCCACCGCCGCGTAGAGTTGATGTTGATGACCTGCGCATTTAGAACGCAGTGAGGGCGAGAGCACCGGCGGCGAGGAGACCACCGAGGGAGACGGCGAGTTGGCCGGCACCGCCGCCCTGCTGGCCAGCAGCACCCTGGGTGGAAGTCGAAGCGGGGGCAGATGGGACAGCTGTGCCGGAGGCTGCAACACCACCCGAGACGGTCTGACCGGCGCCGGCACTTAGAGAGGGCAGAGGAGCGGCGAGGGTACCATTGCGGCGAATCCAGAAACCGGGGGTCTGGGCAATCTTACGCGTGGGGTCGCGCGACAGAGCAAGGACGAGAATGTAGTTGTTGCCAGGAAGGAAGCCAGAGATCATGCCAGACCAGGTGCCGGTTCCAGCAGGGACTGTTACGAGTCAGCGATCGAGATACCTGCAGATAATGGGTGAGCGAGACTCACTCTTCGAGGCAACCTGCTTGTTCTCGGCGAGGAGGGTGGTGTTGGAGTTGAAGATCACGAGGTCGACGTCCTCGGTGTAAGGGTTCCACCTGGCCTCGTTGACGGCCTCGTTAACCCCTTGGATGTCAGCGAAGAACTACTTCTTAAAAGTGTGGAAATGCACGGGCGGTTCAAGGGTTTATGCCAACGCCGCAGATCTCGCAGATGTCAAACAAACTTTGGCACAGTTGAGGGCGTTGACATTTTCTCCCTTGTTCCTCCCATTCGCCCTCGAGCCCCAGATGGGGCCCGAACGCTGTTCCATGCTACGAGGCGTTTACTTACACCAGACCTCAGTGTTGGGAACGATGAAACTGGTCACGTTCCAGCCTCCGGTACCGTTGGCAGAGATACCGTGGCCGGTGTTCTCGGTGTTACCGCCGACAGAGCCACCGGGCTTGCGAGTAGCAGTAGCGGCAGCGGGGGAAGCGTTGGGGTCACCGCCGGCCGCAGGGGAAGCGTTGGGGTCACCACCCGCGGCAGGGGACTCGGCAGGAGCTGCGGCGTTATCACCGTCGGCAGGAGAGGGGTCCTGGGCGAGGGCGAAGGGGAGAGCGAAAAGAGCGACGATGAGCTTGTGGTAAAGCATTGTGTGGGATTGTATTTGTGTTTGTGTTGGGTGTAGGTGTCAAGTCAAGCTTTGATGGGAAGTGTAGAGATGAGAAAAGAGGTTAAAGCGGAAGAGAGAGATAAAAGAGACAAGAGAGACAAGACTCTAACTCGAACGCTGTGGGCTTGTGATGGGAAGGGGTGGATGATGTGAAAGGGAGAGGGAGAGGGGTTGGGTGGTGGCCGTGGTCGGATTGATTATGAATGGGATCGTGGATGGATGGATGGATGGATGGATGGATGAGAGCGATCCAGGTGCGGGGATGCGGGTGGGCTCCCCCTGCCCCCGGACAAATAGGGGCTTGCCTCTCATCACCCTACTGGCCTACTGGCCTACTGCCTGCCTGCCCTGCTTCTTGCCTTTGGTGGGCAACGGTTTAGGTAAGAAGGGAATCCAGGGGCCAGGGGGGGGGTCAAAAGGGAGAAAAGAGACGCATGGCAGAGATCGGAAAGTACAGGGGAGGCTGGGCCAGGTTCAAATTGAAGCCCAGGGTGCAGGGTACAAGGCCACCAGGGTACAAGGGATAATTACCGCTGCTAGTAGCATCGCTGCACAGACTTTACCCACGCCCACCAGCGTCCACCTCCAACTGCCACCCAGGTGCCCAGGTCCAAGGCCCCATTCCCTGCTTTGCCAAGAACGGAGTGAGAATGAAATCCCCCGACATGCAGAGTAGGTACTACGCCAGTTGCCTCTCGGACTAAGGCTGATACAGAACAGGTCGACGACCCACTTTGCGTCATTGGCCAATCGGGTCTTGCGTCCATGGGTCATGGGCCCTTAAGCCATGGGGCCTTGAGACCTGCAAACCTTAGACCGAAGCTAAACTCAACAAGGGGCGGAGACTTACACTACCGTGCTGCTCAATCTGCTTAGAACCTGAGATCAACCCTTCCGACGCCTCAAACGCCACTTGCTGCGCCCACCAAAGTAACGCGTCGCGTCGCATCCGGCGCGTCAGTTCGGGGCTCCTTAGACCCCCTTGTTCGCTTGTTTGTGCATGATGAACGGGTTCGCCAGTGTCCAAAATGCCTTCGGGGGCCACCGTTACCCAGCCCGATGTGCACAGTCGGGAGGCTCAGAGTGCACGTGCACAAATGTGCCTACTGCAGCAAGACTGCAGACGACCCGCATCCAAGACGCCCCTCAGGATACTTCTGTGGAAGAGTAAAATGAGCGTGCACAACGCCAGGCACATCCGGTCTCCTTGGGGCTTCAACGAGATGGATCCTAGTATTCATGTGCCTCTGATGTTGTGCCTCCAGAGTCGCTAATCTCTTCTGACTTCTCAGAGACGTCGTACTCACACTAATGCCAATTATCCAATAGCTTTCGTACTGAGCACGTGACTTGCCCCAACCAGTAGATCGGTCGTACTGGATGGCTTGAGGCGGAATCATTCTGATCAACTCAAGTCGGTAATATGGCGTGCGCAATGTCCTTCGATAGCGTCTTGCTGCCATCAGCATATCAGCAGCCACCGTCGCCTCGGTGACCAGACAATAGCTGAGGGCTGGTCGCGTACTTCTAAACCAAGTTGGGCAGAGTCATCGGATTGATTTCTTCCCATATTACGAAGCCACATCAACCACACTCATGGCGGGATATTGGCTTGGCAGCTTGGCAAACAATCAATTCAAAATCCCTGGCGCTTTCTCACGCACTTTGCAGCTGGTCAATGAGAGGTCGCCTGCATGGTCGCCTGCATGGTCGCCTGCATGTTCCCCAAGAAGTAACCATATTATTCTACATGAACTTTGTCGGAATGGAAGGATGCGCTGCTCAATTTCGTCATTTTCCCAGCCCTTGAGGCGGTGCTGCTGCAGTGATAGGTGCTGCTACAGTGATAGGTTCTGCAACAATGATAGCACTCACCCACGAAGGTTTGCAGCCCGATCAATAATACCTGGAGATTGTCATGGAGACTAGGCGTCCACACCGTTGTCGAGTAGTAGTAGCGTATCAAACCCTTGTTCACGTCGTACTGCTGTCAAAGAACGAACACGCCGTGGAGGTGCAGCTAATTGGCTGCACATCACTGGGTTCTCAAGGTGGATGGGTGCTTGGTTGAGGAGCAGGTGGGCTGACCAACTTTGGCAAGTTTAGCGCAAAACACGTGGTGGCATAAGTACTCCAACTCAGACGCAGTCTCCATGCTCAAGCATCTTCGCATCCACACATCACCGCATCCGTGACCTCCGAGTATTGGAAGCTTACTTAAACATCGAGACTGCAACCGAGTTTTGATGGGCGCCGTTCATGGCAATTAATCCGGCACGGCTCAGACCACCGGCGATCACCGATCCCCGGCACGTCCTTCCGGCTCGTTGCCATTACCGAGGTGACCACCTCAATGGTGTGATGAGGGCATTCCCTGCGACGTTAAGGCTCCATTGCTAACTTAACTCACTTCGGCGTCCAACAATCAACCAGTCAACCAAGTATGGCTCCCTTCTATGTCATTGCCAGCATGCGCGCCGTGTCCCCGCAGGCAGCCGACGAGCTAGCAGTGTGTGAGTCGCTCGTGGCAGACAGGAGAGGAACCCGTTCTGCCAGCTCCAACTGACACCAGTGTTTACTGCTTGCCGGGAGCACGCCGAGAAGCACGAGCCAGGGACGCTGCAGTACATTCCCGTGCGCGATATGCAAGACCCCCTCAAGTTTAAGGTGTTCGAGCAGTACGCCGGCCCCGAAGCAGTGGCTGGTGAGTTGGTCTCGACGCCCTGGGCAATGCGTAACCACAGCACACACCAAGACCGACGTCTACAAGGCACTCGGACGTGCCGGAAAGACCCTCTTCGAAGGGGGTTCAAAGGGCATCACGATCGAACGCTTCCAGGCGGTGGATGCCAAGGGCAAGCTTTGAGGGCTTTCCAGCTTCAGGATTATGCAAGATTGGGGGTAGATGTAAATAGGTCGCGTTCCGTTCTCGTGGGGTGTACTCTGCTACCTAACCACTGACTTATCGCTTGCTTCTCAACCGTCGTACAGACTTACTCAACAAACGTTTCGTAGCGTAATCGTCCAACCTGTGTCTCACTGATTCAAACCAAGTCTCTCCCTGGGCCTTCGAGGACTCAGCGACATGGACGACTCACTCGCTTGCAGCTGTACCGATGGCCAGGTGACCGAGAGCCCAAACGGACTTACCCACGCCTCTACTTCATCGCCAGTGCGAGGGGGTAAATCGTTCATACCGGTACACCTTTAATATCACTTTCCCGAATGATACGCTCCACAGGAACTGCTGGGCCTCGAGTCGATGGGGTGGTGACCGCGAACTTCTTGACGCCCTTCACAGTTGTCAAAGCCGCGAGTAGGCGGACAGTAAAGACGTGAAATACTATTGGGGCAATGACAACACCATGTAGTACGGTACGAGACAGTAACAGAGCGGTGGACGAAACACTGGTGTTTGTATTGTAACCTGCGCTTCCATTGGCAGCCTTCACCGCTATCTTACTTTTTCAGACGTCTACTTCGGTATCGACTCCCAAGCTCGACCGACTGCTCAGCGGTGACAGAAAAGCATTGGGAGTAGCGATCCTTAGAGAGATTCAGAAACGGAAGGTGAGGTATGGTACGCTTTCGGGAAACAAGTTGGAGTTCATGGAGGTTGTGGTCGCAGGAACAGTCTATTTGAAGATGGCGACGACAAGTTGCTAACTTCTCAAGCAAATGGATGACTGTGGAGTGCCGGCAAGTGCACGACCCTAATCAACCATGGAAACCTCGTTTGACAAAATTGGAATCCGCCAGACCGCGAGAGAGGCAACACAAAATGGCGGTCTGTGTGTAAGCAGATAGTGTAGAGCCCCTGTGAAGGCGCTGTGCTGAAGGGAGAGAGCGAGACAGTATGCTATCCATTGGAACACATCTGTGCCCAGCAATCGGTCCCGGACCCACGCAGATTCCTGGTCGATCAAGAAATGCTCAGGTTACACGTAATGTCCAAGCAGGGATTGTACCAACGGTTCGTGACAATGTACCCAGTGTCCCCGGTACCCACCCCCAAAGACAGAGGCCTGATCCCTCCTCCTTATGCTCGGTCAAGCTCATCCTCGGCGGAGCTGCACTGAAAAAGGATCGACACTGACATGATCCGAACGTCCGCTCCCGAAGAAAGTTGATCTGAAGTCTGAAGACAATCCATTCTAGTCAACCGCGTTTGACCACACCACCACAATGCCAGGTGATTGTAACGGTATAGGGAGCCTGGCAGCTGCCAATCGAGATATGAAGACCTCAGAATGTTGTTTGAGCTGGAGCTCGAAACTTTTGCCCATCAAAATGCAATACGTAGATCATGAGGACATTAAGCAGTGCAGAAACGGGATCGAAAACGGTAGAATCGACCACCACTTCGTGGCTACTGCGCAACACCATTCCAATTACTGCATCAACACACAATGCGAATCTAGTATGTACATGAACGCCTAGTGGGTACGTGGACAAACATTCATCACAGCCGGAGTCTGGGGTTGCTGTTGCGCGACTCCGGGAGTGAAAGGAAGGGGGCGTTTATATTTCTTGTACAGCCATTGTATGGAGCAGACGGCACAACTCGGATCCTGAGGAGCTAGAGCACGTCTATGCCGGTGAGTTGCACCAGTGTATCTCCTAGCCCAAGGCGAGGGAGTCGCGTCCAAGCCACTGCAAAGCCCACATCCAACCACGCGCCCGCGCACATGCTCCCTGCCGCCAGCATAAACGTCCACGTCCACACCCATCCAGCGAGGCCACATACCCTCCGTCCCGTGGCAATCCTGAAGGCGCGCTCCGCTGCACACCCAAGGCCCGAAAGGACAAACAGCCCACCGACACGGGTCGACGAAGGCACGGGGTCCATGGTCAAGTGCCCAAGGACGTGGACAAGGCCAGAGTAGCAAAATACAAGAATAAACTGAATCGTCTTGCCACGCAAAAATGGGGGGAGAGCGTGTGAGGTGACAGTCGAGATAATGACCACGGTGTGCTGAAGTCAATGTTACCCCATAATGAGCGCCACCAGCTCACCCAGCAGCTCACTAACCCGCGCGCTTACTCACTCTAACAATCTGGTGCCACCTCCTACCCCACAAGTCGTTGAGGCTCTCCGCGAGCAGGAAAGACTCGAACAAAGGCGTGTCCCACCCATTTGACTCCCAAATAGTCGCAGTTGCGACAGCGGCGATAGCATGATAAAATGCGGCCATGATTAATGAAGCAAGCGTCGGGATGAGGAAGATGGCAAATAGCCACGCAGCGGCCTGGGTTAGGAAACTGTCACCTCCCCACTGTTCAACGAAGATCCCGATGGCGTTTGGCACACCGCCCGGCTTAGCGATCGAGTTTGGCCCCATGCTTCGCTGAAACGCGACAATGACGTCTGCGGCGGCGTAGTGCCAGGATGCGGTCCACACGTGTCGCACGATAGAGGCTTTACGACCGGCAGGAGCCCAGGGTTGAGGGTGTGCTGGCGACGCGTAGGTCGCCTTGAGTGTATGGTTCGGCACACCGAGTGTCGTATCCAGCCCAACCGAGCCCAGTCCGACATACCGCATATTAACGCTCAAGTCAAGGATGCTCAGAAGCTGATTGCCTAACGATGTTGACTTCAGCAGTCGGGGTTCGATGATCGGCCCCTTGAGTGCCATCCATTCGACATACTTGACCGTCATGAAGATATAGAAGAACGTCATGTTCGCGTTCAGAAAGGTCCATACCGGGTCTAGTTGTTAGCGCTGTCCCAACCTTTGGCGCTGTCAGCATACTTATACTTACCCCGGCACCGGTAGTTCATCCACACATGTGTGAGCAGCGCGGTCCCAAGCGCTCCCAGAGCGGCGCGGAGCCATCGTGTACCGGGACGCACGAGAAGGTAGGCCTGCGCGGCGCTGAAGTTCATGGCCACAGCAAGGAGGATGATGGCTGTGAGGTCGACGTCTCTGGCTGTCAGGAGGCGCTTGTGCAGCCCATTGAGTGGGCCGAAGGGAGGGAGAAACCACGCTGCCGCCCCGGATAGCAGCGCTCGGGGCGGAGTCATGGCACAGAGGTGCATTCCGGCTGGATGGGATGGAGAATGCAAACTGGGCCGCTCATGTCAGTAGTGTGGAGGTACCCTTCGATGCCCTTCGTGACAATTGCCGCGGCACCACCACGATCTGAGCTCGGGTAATGCCGCGCTCGGACCTGCGAAGACTGCACCGACACAGAGAGCGACAAGGGGCGGAGGTGGAGGTGTGAAAGGCGTGGGGCGAGAAACAGGAGCAGTGTTTGTGATAAGTGCGCGAGGGCAACCCAGCCGGTCGAGATCCAAATAAATGGGACCTTGTGGAAAAAGGTGATACGTTGGTCTGCCAGTGAAGACAGCTGGTCCTCGCCGCGATTCGAACGCGGGGCCACTCCCAAGCTTAAGATGCGATCTGCAACCCTAAGAGAGTATGATAACCACTACACCACGAGGACGTACCGGTGGTATTCCCAAAAATGCTTCTAGTCTAAAATCGGAAAATTTACGGCCAGTTAAATTGAAAATCGGCATGCATGGACTCGGGCATGTCCCCTTCATGGGCGGAATGACACTTCTCTGTAGGGGGGAAGTTCAAACGTGGTTTAGGTTCGAGGAGTCACGGGCAGTCAGCGTAAATGGCGGACAGGCTGTTTCGCTGGCATTTCGGCAGATCGGGGAGCCTTAAGCAACGCTCACGTGCTGAGCTTATGTATGTTCGGAGAGGAGAGGCAAGTCGGGTTCATACAGGATAGGTTGTGAGAGGACCTCACGAGGTCGGGCAATCATGAGACCGAGTAACCACGAATACATCCCTGGCGTCGGAGATTGCATGTTCCTGCTCCTGTGATAGTGGAGAGCTGAAACAGACTCCTGTCGATCCAAAGTGCGGAGCTTAGTGGCGTGGAGGGGTGAGCTGCGTATGCTGCGAGGGACAACTCGGACTCAGCATGTCATTGGGACTGAGAGCAGGAAGCAGAGCATGGGGACTCTGGAGAATGGGACATTGGTAAATTGGTGACGACATTCGGCCTTCACAATGATGGAGGATATGAAGGTTGAAGACCTTCCTCTGCTTGATGCAAACTCTGTATAACGACCTCCCGCCTTTGGCGGAGAAGAGATATTGTTCAAGTACATACACGCGTAGTGCCCCGAATTCCTTGGGCTGCTGGAACGACGTTCGTTGTTATTGTTTGGTTCCGTTGACAAGTGGGCTCCGATGCTGACCCACTTGTCGGCCGGGCACGCGTCATGGTCCTGATTCTTCACAAGAACGGTGCCTCCACTGCTGGAAACAGCGATTGACGAGCAGCGATTGACAATCCAAAATCCGCAACCCCGCAAGGGTGGTAGTACCCAAACCGTTCTCGGCTCAGCTGAAGGGCTGCTCACCTTTCCTTGTATTCGCCACTCACACAGGATTCAGGTGCGCTGGCATTAAGATGCGCGCATGACCATCTCTGCAAGCAATTGCGACACTCGGGCATGGTGACGTGGACGGGTTGACACTTTTAGATGTCGAAGAGCGCCTTGGAACTTTGCAACCATTCCGGTTAAGGGGAGTCTGTTCCAAGTTTCAGGCCAAATACCACGTCGCCCTCCGCTTGCTCCCTAGCAACCACTTTCGGAGGCTGAGAAAGGAGACTAGACTCGTCACAGCCCCAACGATGGAGGAGATGACATCCACGCTGAGGCGGGCGTCGACAACGATCAGTTGAGGCAGATGCGTGCGGCTCCATGTTAAACAGCGCTTCCGCTCCCGTCCTGACGGATCTCACTCTGACATAAGTCGTCAGAGCTCAATGTTGACGTACAAATCGCATTACCGCCGCCAAGCCGAATCCGACATTGTCGAGGTTGATGGGTAGTTGGAGAACAAGTCCAACCACGCAGGCAGCTTGCGGATCCAGCCATTGCGAAGAACAAAGTACCTTAACCGCTTTCGTCACACGACAAGTGCGGGAACGAGATTCGTCTGTTGACTCCCCGTTGTGGAACTGCAAGGCATGAGGAAACGCTTCCGCCTCCCGTGAACGGCCTGATGCTTGCTTACCCTCGCAATCTCATGCAGGCCCATCTTCCGATGTTGTGCGATCTGGGAAACGTCCCCAGGTTCAACAGCTTCTCGCATGGCAAACAGATTCCTCGAATGCATGGCTTGGCGCGTGCTGCAACGCGACTGACCGCGACCGCGTTGAGGTACAGACCAAGGCACAAGGGCTCGTCCTTCCCGAAAGGGGGGATTTGGCGGGTTGGGCTGCGCTGCAGGGACGACCAGACATGGGGTAGAGGTTATAGGCGCAGAGGACGCATGGGCTGCCCGCAGGGGTTGCCATTCAGTAGTGGACGACTTTATGACCCAGAGTTCCTGGCTGTCATTGACAGTATTCAGGATCTTGGAAGGTATGCGCGGAATAGCATTCGTGGGGGGGCGGTACGGGGTGGAAGTTACGGGGTGGGCGGCTGATACCATGACCGCTCAATGGGTGTTCCCGCTCACGGCATTCGGTACACGTCCATCCACACTAGGGCGCTTGCGGCCACATGTTGGTGGTTTCATCATTTCTGAATGTACGTTTCATAATATCCTCCGCCCAGTCCACCAAGCTGAATAACGCGGACAGAAAGTCAGGTGTAAGTTTTCCTCGCCGCTAGTCTCAGGCATCAAGGAATCGTTGAAAGCGCAGTGGTGCTCATAGTGCAGGTGGCCAAGGAGGCCAGCCATCTGGCATGACGAAACACATAGCGGAGCAGAGAGGTAATCCCGTACACGGATACCGAGCACTCACGCCCTTTCCCCTCCTCTTCATGACCCCCGCAACCTGAAGCTCTCGCGGGTTGACTAGCGGTCGCGGAAGGGAACTAGAAGCCAAGACGATAGGGCAGAGGCATCTATGAACATTTGGAAAAACATCAACATGTCATCGGCGGCAGTGAAGATACTTAAGGAGCACAAAACAACAGTTTGGAACACACTCCATAATCAAGAATACATCTCACGGAGTCAAGTCCAGCCGCCTCCGCCCGCGGTGAGAGTAAACCTCTTCGACAAGTCCGACATCTCGACAGCCCCCACACCGCTGACAGCCTATTCACTGCATTTCGGACGTCACATCTTTGTGAGTCAACGCCCTGTGTAGTACTTCGCGTACCACGAATTGGGCTTCTTCCCGCTGACCTCAGACTGTTACCTTCCCCACGACAGTCTGTGGTAAACTTCCGCCACGTGTGATACCATCGTCATGAAGATCCAGGTCGTCCTTTCTCTTCTTGTTGCGTTGGGCAGCGTGGCCGCAGCGCCTATGCAGCAGGAACGTCGCCAGGCGTCCAACTCCACTACAAACCCCGACACTTCTCCAGCTCAGCCGAACGAGCCTGAAGGAGCGTCACGCAGCCCGACAACCACGACCCAGACTCCGTCCCCGTCACTCAACGGCGGTGCCGATGCGAACCCCACGCCCACCCCTGTGGCAGCTGAAGAGATCTCTCAGGAAGCTTCGTCTGTTGCGCAGAATACCCAAGGCGCCGAATCTCTCGCATCTTCACTCGCTGTCCAGGCCGCATCCTCCAGCACCAACCCTGCTGCAGCTGCTCCTTCCACTGACCTCACGCCGGCTTGGGGTGCCCGTTCCAGACAATACCTCTATGTCTGGGCTGGTGCTGTCGGTCGCCAAGTGCCGGACCGACTCGTGACTTTCGACTTTGATCCTTGGTCATCGAACTATGGACAGATGGTCTCGCAGACACTCACCGAGACAACGGGCAATGAACCTCACCACTGCGGTGTATCCAAAGACAAGAAGCGTTTGGTCTGCGGTGGACTCCTTTCCCTCCTCAAATCCCAGGACGAAATCTTTGTGTTCGACATCGCCGCAGACCCCGCGAACCCAAAGCTTATCCGAACCACAAGGTCCAAGCTCGGCTCCGTGCCCGACGAGTTCGTCGCGATGAACGACAACACGTTCCTCCTCTCTGAGATGGGCTCGAAGGAGGGTGGATCGCCAGGCCGCATGGCTCGGGTCGACTCTGACGGCAACATTCTCGGAGAGTATCCGGAAAACCCGCCTGCCGACTTCAACCCCCACGGTGTGCAGGTTCGTGAGGACCTCAATCTCCTGGCTACATGCGACTATGTCGACCCTGCGTCCACTCTAAACATGGTTCCTGGCGGTGTCGTCCTACGTTCGTCGATTCGAATTTGGAATCTCAAGGAAATGAAGATTGTCAACACCATCTACACCCCTCAAGGATCCGGTACAATGGACTGCAAGATGTACAACAAGGACCCCCGCGCTCGTGGCTACATGGGTGGCTCCGGGAACGGCGAAATTTACCAGTGGGACTCTGCCGCGGGCACTGCCAAGAAGGTCATCAACATGAACGACGATGTTATCTCGTGGTTCTTCATGAAGCCTTTCTACACAATCACTGCCCAATACATGACCATGACTGCGGACGACCGATTCTTGTTTGTCCCTTATGTGTCCGCGCCTGACCGCTTCACCAACAAACAAGGCTACTACTCTGGTGTGGTGTCCTACGATGTGTCCGACCCCAACCGCATCCGAAAGGTTCACAACGAGCGCTTCCCCGCGTACGCTGGTCCTCACCTCTGCCATATTATGGGTAACCGCCTTGTCGTGACCGACTACTTCCTAGAAGAGGATGATTTCGGCAAGATTCACATGGACGGCGACCACTTCGTCCGTGTCTTCACCATCTCTTCAAATGGTGTCCTCTATCCCGAGCCCCGCTTCCAGGTCGACATGAACGCGGCTATTCCGGGTGTGCCACTTCGCCCCCATGGCATGGGCATGAACTCCGCCTAAGCGGGATGCGAAGCAGGGCAATGGACTATGACCACATATATACATGTCACATTACGCTAGCTGTACCACTACGACCATGAGATAATCTTTGCCTTCTTTGTGCTACACGCTGAGTCTTGACTGACCGCAGATCTTAACCCTCAGTTGCATGCATTCGATGTCCAGCGAGCAGGTACTTTTACAGTAATTGTTTACGTTTAGGTAAGTTCCTTTTGCGAGTGAGCACCACCTCCTTGGAGATTTCCCTGTGGGGCGTGGATTTTGCCACCGGATTGGATGAAGTGGCTGAGGTATTGTGTCCACGTCCAGTTGAAGAAGTGGCTTATAGGAATCATGTGTGCACGTCTCTCCCGTTCAGCTCGACGCATCCGCGCCTCACCCCAGATGTGTGTGTGTTTGATCTGACGCGCTTGTTGCCCTTCATCCCTCTTTCTCCGAGCTGGGATGGGAATGCACGGACATAGCAATACCCTTGAGCCTGTTTTGCCCCTGCTATGCAGTATTCAGTTTATGACCTGTATGGCCAGATGCCCCTCATTCATCCGCGGGATTGAGATGTAAGAGCACAGCTGGGCCTGCTTGTGAGGCGTAGAGGTGAGTGTCCAGGCACCAGTACTTCCACGAGTCAGTGGTTTATGAAGGGCACATCTGAGGTAGAAGCGCACATCTGAGGTAGAAGCGCACATCTGAGGTAGAAGCGCACATCTGAGGTAGAAGCGCACGTCTGAGGTCGAAGCGCACACCACTGTATAGAACATCAGATCCTGGTCCACGGCACGCATCCCCAAGTCATGGACCGCACAGACGGAGTGAACCACGCCAAGAGCCAGGCGATCTCCTCGTGTCTGGTGGACAGTGAGGAAGGAAGTGTGCATATACCTCGCGATGCAGTTGCGGCCTCCCTACAATTAATGTAACCCTGCGCGTCTCCACTTCGCCCAGTCCTCCTCGCCAGATAAGGAGGACCGGACTAGCGAGGCTTGCGCGCATTCTCGAGGATCCAGTGCGGGCCCAGGGTCCATCCCAGCAGTCGACGACCGTGAGGGCTCTTGCCCTCGTTGTTGAAGGCAGCGCCAGACACAACATCTTTCAGGCCATCCACGACCAATCCCAGAGCGGGTAGCGCATCCCTGTCCTTGCCTATTTCCTCGAGAACGCGTGGCACCTCCTCTGATGGCGATTGCGAGGTGAAAAAGACAACTTGGCGCCAAGCGTAAGCGGCATTCTTGACAGTGCCGAGAGGCCGTGGCTCACGGCATGCGCGCCGCAGAAGGTGAACGCATTCACGCCAAGCCTGGATGGCCAGCGTTCCCCAAGGAAGGGAAGCACCGAGGGAGACAAGAACGGCGAGGTTGTGGGTAGTCAAGATTTGCGCCTGCTCGATGACCTTGCCGTGCTGAGCTGTTCTGCCCCATCCATGGGTCTCGTTCGCGCGCTTGAAACACATGTGTGCGAAGTCGGGATCCTCCGCTGGTCGCTGGTCCTCCCCCGCGTGTCCATCGACATCCCTTTCGGCGTTTTTGACTTGCTCCGCTGTTTCTTCCTGAATGGCGTCGTCTGCGTTGTCGTTCTGAGAGTCTAGGGTTCCGCCTGACTCATAGAGACGCAAGACGTGATCGACGTTGATGTCGTAATACGAGATGTAGAGCGGCCCAGCGACCTTGGCGGCGATCTTGGCAGCAAGTGTGAACTTGTTCGAGAACGTGCCCATGAAAATGTCGGCGGCGAGCTCTTCCACGAGAGGCACACTTCTTGGATTGAGATGTCTTAGGCGAATTAGGTTATTCATCTGCGAGACTAGCTTGTTAGGGAGAATCGTTCCGGGCCAGCGTTGCAGCGCGACCTCGCCAATGTGCCTTAGCGCTACCTGCGTCGTAACATGACCGCCCGTCTGACTCGCGTGCGGTTCTCCAACAAGGACCCAGGGCAGCTCATCGAGGCGAACTTGGTGTTCTAGATTCAATAGGAGGAGCGATCGGCGAGTGCTGAACGCCTCGTAGTTGAGAGCCATGAGGTGACCCAGGCCTTCGGGGTACTGATCTGCCACGAGACCTGACACGTACACCGGGACCAGTGCCGCGTATGACTCTGCAGAAGGCACATCGAGGTCATCCACAGGAGCAACCAGCGTTCGTTTTAGAATTCGGTCAACGAACTCAGGCATTGGGGTGTTGGCAGGTACCCCGTATGCCATCGATTCGGCCGCAGTTACCTGGCTTGAGTACTCAGCTGGGGTTGCAAGGCCCATCCCCTGGGGGGCCTCGGTGAGGCGCTGAGCTGCGATTTTAGCCAGCTGAATGACAGACGTTTGCTTTTGCGCGACGATTGACTGTTGGTCACGTAGGGCCTGCAATGCTGCGGATTCTGGAGCACCGCGCTTCTTGACCATGTTGGCTACAGCAGTACGAACCCGACCGGCAATGGTGGGCTCGAGAGTGTCGCTTGACGAAGCGGCAATAGCTCCTGCGACCAGCCACTGGATGTTGCTCCCTTTGCGCACAACCTTGCGGTTCAGAGGGTGTTTCTTCTTGAGTGCAACAAACTCGGACGCCAAAGTAGCCGCTTTTTTTTTCCAAAACTCATCGCCGGGTACCACTTTGCCATCTTGAACCAAAGGGTACCACAGGGCGAGGAGGCGGTCGGCGTAAGGATTCCATACCTGAAGCGTCTCCAGAAGCGATTTGATGACAGGCGGCGTTCGGCGGCCTTGAAGGGCTTCGCGCGCCTCGCCAACCGTGAGGCGGAACGTGGAGCCAGCAGGAATCACTGTAGAGTCGTGACGCGGCGCAAAGCGGAACCGGCGTGAGAATGGCTGGATTGCATCCAGGACAGCGAGAGCGCCTCCCTCGTCCCCAGCACGCAGAAGCCACGCTACTGTTAGGAGAGCCGCATCCTCAGGTATCTTGACAGCATACAGCCCAGAATCGAGAAGCCCGTACAATTCTGCCAATCCGTCATCGGAGAGGTAATAGAGAAAGATCCGTGCCCGTCGATCTGGTCCGTCAGGGAGACCTAGGCGCTCCGCGAGCGCGATCTCATCTTGATCGAGGGGGTGCTCTGCAAGAGCTTTGCCTGAAGTGTAGCCACCCCACAGCACTTCGAGCGTGACCCATGGTGGTAGATCTTTGACGGGTACGCGCGAGCCGACAGTGATGATGCCGTCTTTGACGCCATGGAGGGCAACGGCCCACTTCTCCGCGCGGGCCCCAGCGCGGTCGCGTACCTCCTCGTCGCCATGTGTGGACGCGGCTTCGAGTGCCTTGCGAAACTGACCGTAGGCGTAAGCCGTTGACATGATGAGAAAGGCTGAAGACTGTGTTGAGGATGAGGAGAAACGAATGGAAAAGAATTGGAGATGAGTATTGAGGGTCGTGTCAGAGGGGCCGGAGCTCGGCACCATCCACATCGCACATCCGATCCACCAACGATGCGCTGCTCCCTTGCGACCCAAAGCTCAAGTGGGGAATGTGGGTTTCAATGTGACGCAAGGCCTCTGCGGGGCTCCGACAAAGACTTCTCCGAAAATGTCTTGAGAGTAAAATATGATCACGTGATCATGGCTGTGGGACTGTGGTGTAGTGGTAGCATCTCCGCTTTGGGTGTTTCTCCCGGTTGCGGATGGTCTAGGGTTCAATCCCCTACTGTCCCCTCTCTTTTTGCTTCCCACACCGTAACCTCTACACCCACAGCGATCTGTCATGTGCTGGGGCAATCTCCCCAAGCCCCGCAACATGGCACCAATACCCGCTGTAGGACGTTTAGGAGTATTCAGCATTTCAGCGTGAGGTAATTTCTGCCCAGAGCAGGTTAACGACATTATTGAGGCCCAACAGATGTAGGTCGGCCCCTGGAGATAAGGAATGAGCGGAGAGATTTTGCGGCCGGAGGTGACGCCCAAACAATCCAGCTCTCGTTCTTGAACACAGCTCCCCCACAGTGCAGCAGCGCCTGTGTCTTGACGTTAGCGCGCTTCCCTTCAGTCAGGGTCTGGACGAAAGGCAGCAGGCGCACCTAAATGGCTCCTTTTCTACAAGCTGCAAACCGGAGACAAAGAACAGGTCTACATGCCAGGAACCAGAAAGGGATTCAGACTATTGGGACTAGCCCTACGGATTGCCGACAACCGGGTGCTGTCTGAACAAACAAACGGTGTGGAAGAGGTAAGTACCTCTCCGAGCCGAGTTAGTCATGCCGTGGCCTCAAGATACCACAATTCCTTGGGGGCTGATACAGCCGGGGACATTACAGCATTAGAACTGATATTGTGGCCCTGTCAACAGGGACGAAGGCGAGGCTGCGATAGGCGTTTGAGATCATGATAGGAGGCTTATGCTTTCTATCTGAGACGTTCATGATTGCACTCCTTATCTCTCGAGGCGCTGGCTGGATGGTCCACTGCTTGAAGCCTTAAGTGTTGAGGCTTGACCGCTCGATCGCGGGACCCATGCAGAGCCAGTGCGCAATTCAGTATTATTGTGTAACAGTGGAGCCCAGGCGTGATGCTGCAAGGAACGTTATTGGGTCGATGAGGACTCATTTGTGGTTTGTTATCCAGCATGTGCGATTCCCAACTGCAGATGCTCAATACGAGCTTTCCACCATAATTCAGGGGATTGTAGGTGGTGGGCTGCCGCAGCAGCACATCGAACATGACCCGGAGTCTTATGTTCCTCTATGTATCTGGGTATGCGGAGAACGAGTTTGCGGCTTCTCTGACATCGAGGATGGCAGAGAAAGGAGTCTGCTGGCATGTCAGGGTTGCGTTTGCTGGCGATCAGTGGGTACTTGATGAGAGGTGACTCGCTTAGGGAAAACCCGCTTCCCCGAACGTGTCGTGACACAGCGAAGCGGAGCTCGTGCCTCACTGTGGCTTAGAATTGAGTGGACCCTCGGTTAAGGACAGGACTCTGTATCCATTCAAGGCGATGATTGTTGCGAGGGAGAGCGTTGTGAATGCGGTTTCCAGGTCATCTCCAGTTGTTTCCCGCGCTCAGCTGTGTTTTTAGATGTTCCAGGTGTGCCGGCAGCTACTACCCTCAGGCAGCTTGTTCAGAGCAGTGCTTAAAGAACACTACCAAACCGCGGATAGTGATGTGGAACATGCCGAAACGCTTGGGACCGCCAACGGTTCCGCTTGATTGGCAGATATCGGGTAAAAAGTAATCCCGTTTATCCCACATTGGACAGTGCCCAAGACGAGGGCCCTAGGCGCAACGCCGCTGCCGACAGCAGCTGGTCAGCTGCCACGACTGCGATGGATGCATTTTTGATTTGCTCGGGTGCCTCCTGTCAAGCCAAATTGGTTGCCCCGTCTGACAAGGGACCCACGGGCGCCGCAGGTCCTTGAACTTCTGAATGTGCCTTAAAGTTTCTCCAGAATGGTAGACCCGTTCGCATGGCAGGTCATGCCATGAGAATTGGCATGCGGAGCAAATGCTTTTGCAAGCAGCTGGGAGATGCATGTGATGGTGGGCGGCTTGAACCCTTTTGGAGATGGGACGTGCGGCCACTCCATCGCCCGCTGGCCGCTATCGGGGTATTCATTTTGTGGGCGCTGATCCTGGAAGATCGCATAGGTCACCAGGGATAGATCCTCTGCCGACCTGCCGGTCACATCCGGCCTCGAATACCCATGCCACTCCTCCATCATGCTACAACTACCCCGCAGCGCCTGTACCCCACGAAAGATCCGGTTTATTATCGGTCCTGCCTTTTATCCCCTTTGAATCACCATTCGACGACCCGGATGTCCAAGCGACCACCTCAACGGCGTTGATTACGCCCCTGGAGCAACCGTGCAAAGATACCGAACCTTGCTGCTTATATGTTCAGCTCCCAATACCCGCAATGAGAACGCCCCAACCTAACCATCTATCCTTACATCCACCCGTCCATTCGTCCATTTCCTCTGGGACGGATAACATAAATCGAAGCCGACAACTCGAATCCCCTCCTTGATTCTCCATTCCTTACAAGAGTCCTGCCCAACCAAGAAACTACGAAAGCACAATGTCAGACGCAATGCCCGAGAAGGCACCCGCGGGCAGCACCAGGCGCGTCAGTGTGGAGCACGGCGGTACAATGACTCGGGACGACGCTCGCCTTGAAGACCTCGGATACAAGCCCGAGCTCAAGCGTAACTTCTCCAAGATGGAGACGTTTGGTGGTGAGTCAGGTTGTTGTGAGCGATGTGAGCCGTGCGGCGTTGGCGTTTGAAGCTGGAGATCAAGGGAAGGACGGTCCAGTTAACCCGCCCAGTTGCGTTTAGTATTATGGGTATTGTCCCCTCGATCGCGAGTACAATTTTCTCCAATATGCCTTACGGTGGTCCGGTCGGCATGATTTGGGGATGGGTCGTAGCGGCTTCGTTCATCGGAACCGTGGGGCTGGCAATGGTGAGCATCACGTTGTATCGCAAGACTTTGACTTAATGCTAACCGTAAAGGGAGACCTCGCGTCGTCGATGCCAACATCCGGTGGTCTTTACTACTGGACCCACCGTCTATCGCCACCAAAGTACCGTAACTTCTTGTCATGGATGGTGGGCTACAACTCGTTCCTTGGGAACGTTGCCGCCATCTCGTCTCTTGCGTGGGGCTGCCAGGGAATCTTTTTCGCTGCGGGCTCGATGGCCAACGAGAACTTCACACCATCTGTTGGAGCCCAGTTCGGCCTATACTGTGGCATCCTCATTTTCTGCGCCTTCTACTGCGCATATTGCACCCCTCTGTTTGCGCGAATGCAGACCCCCGCGACGGTTCTCAACATCTCACTGGCTCTCGCCACTATCATCGGTCTTCCTATTGCCCGCAAAGGCCAACTCAACACGGCAAAGTTTACCTTCACCGGCTGGGTCAACCTCAGTGGATGGGGTAGCGGCATGGCCTTCCTGCTCTCAATGCTTGCACCTGTATGGACCATTGGGTCGTTTGACTGCGCCGTGTCGCTCTCAGAGGAGGCATCCAACGCAGCCATCGCCGTCCCCATGGCCATTATTGGTTCCATTGCCAGTGCTGGAGTAATCGGTGCTGTCTATCTCGCGATCATCGCCCTCTGCATGGGTACCGATATTGAGGCCATCAACGACTCAGCCATCGGCCAACCCTTGGCTGTCGTTTACCAGATGGGCTTTGGTACAAGCGGGGCCATTGCAATTTGGGCATTTATTGCTATCTCTCGTGAGTCTACAGCGATTTTTCGTACGAACGATTGTCACTGACCAGTTATAGAGCTCTCCATGACCGCATCACTCATTCTTCCCTCGTCGCGCCAGGCTTTCGCCTTCTCTCGGGACGGTGCACTTCCTTTCTCTAAGTA
Source organism: Cutaneotrichosporon sp. PL3408A (assembly GCA_023629975.1). Taxonomy (NCBI): domain Eukaryota; kingdom Fungi; phylum Basidiomycota; class Tremellomycetes; order Trichosporonales; family Trichosporonaceae; genus Cutaneotrichosporon; species Cutaneotrichosporon sp. PL3408A. The sequence goes on along the minus strand of JAMAMB010000009.1, from coordinate 607,273 downwards.
CTGGTACCACGTCGACTCGTGGAGCGGTACTCCTGTCCGGACCGTCTGGCTGGTTACATTCTGTGCCATGCCTCTTGGTCTCCTGGCTTTCGCTGACCCGGTTAACTTGGCCGCGATTAGCGCTATTTTTTGCCTCAACATCATGGGTCTCTACGTCGCGTACGGCATCCCTATCGCTGCCCGCGTGATCTGGGGCAAGTCGCTTCTCAAGCCTGGTCCCTGGTACTTGGGCAAGTTCTCGTACCCCATCGCCTGCATTGCCACAGTCTGGATGGCCTTCGCCATCGTCATCTTCTGCTTGTGAGTGTTCTATGCTCAGTCTTCCTGCTCGTCCATGCATCGCTGACGACAGCCCGCCGGATCCTGCTCCTGATGGATCGACAATGAACTACGCTGTCGTTGTTTCTGCAGCCGTATGGATCTTCGCCGGAGGATACTATTATATGCCCAAGATTGGAGGCAAAACATTCTTCACGTACGTACGAAACTCAAGGTTACAGAAAAGTCCGCTAGGTCCAGGGTTCTTAGCGCGCTGTACCATGAAAGGCCACTGCTGGAACCGCGATTATCGAGCGGTCGACCAGTAATCGCGGTTAAACCAGTGGACTTTTGCTCGCTTTCGATATAGACTTGCGCTGACGACTAAGTGGACCACGTACCGAGGACTTGTCCGAGGAGGTGCACCAGTACTACGAAGATGTCTACGGCGACAATCCGGACAAGAATGTTGCGCAAGTTAAAACCGTACCAGTGGAAGCGTAGACGGGTGGAAGGTGGTTTTTTTTATTATTATTAGCAATTTCAGGAATGAGCGCTGTACATTCGTCTGTGGTTAGGTTAGCTGTGGGCTGTGTAGGCCGGGGCGGTTTTCTTAAATCTCAATGAAGCGTGGTCATATAGGCGTGCAAAGCAGTTCAATGGTACATCCCAATAGGGGTCGGATGATACACATGTCTTGGTGCTGCATTCGTTTTCAACTGACGTCTTGGAAAGCAGATAGGAGGGTTCCATACACCCCTTGGTGTTACGCTGTCACTTCAATCTGCTAGCGCTAAGACGTTGGTGTACTCGTTTGAACCCCTCGTGTAACCCTCGGTCTCCATGATTTGGTGGCTGCTTGGTTGTCTCACGACTGTGGTCCCATGTGCCCAAGGGGATTCCGTCACCGCAGGCCCCGTCAAACCCCTCGGGTAACTTCCGATCTGAGTGCGATCGGGAATATCCGATGCTTGGGCGCGAGGAATCGCATGTAGTCGCCTGGATAACCGCCAGAAACGCTCCCGCCATGTTACGTTCCCCCATTCCTTCACAGGATGACATGTGCTTCTCCATACATCAAAAGTAATACAAACTGAAACGATGCCACCAGTTGACCTGCGCCTAGTGGGGCGACCCCTGATTCGAATCTGCCCATGCGGGGTTATACCGCGGGGGAATCTGCTCCTCAACGACCGGGTGTTGAATTTGAACCCTTCCGGCGTCCTCCGCTTCCGTCACCACCGTTGGTGACATGCGTGAAAGTGAATGGCCCTTGCTGAAAGCCATGGCTCGAGACGGCGTATCCTGCACATGTGATATCTGTGGAGAATTGGGCGATAGCCCAGGGGGATCACCGAAGGGCGAGTTGACTTGCCCGTACCCGGCTGAGAACGGGGTCGCCGACAGCGGGGCATATGAGGGCTGAGAGTACGTGGTGTACTCTGATTCACCGGGTGACTGAACATAGGCATGGCCGGAGGTGCCAGATGTAGTATTACTATGAGTTGCCGTGGCATTTCGGACGGAGGGGCCAAACGTTCCAGCATTGCTGACGTTGTGGGTTGTAGTCGAGTAAGGAGAGGTGTGGGCGGCATTTGACGAGATGGGGGATGACATTGAGCTCTTCCTGCCGAAGCCAGACACAGATGAGCATCCGTTGCTGTTCATGTCGGCAGGCCACGGAGCAGGAAGTGGGGTAATAACATTCTCAGCTGTCGGAGGCAGAAGTGAGGCGACGGTGCGGTTGGGATCTGATACGGCATGGTACGTTCCCACCGTTCCGGGCTGATTGGTCTGGTCGATGGTATCGACTTCGAAGTCGGATAGCACAGTGTGGCGCCAGCGATTCTTGCGTCCCATGTGCTTGCCTCCGGCCATAGCCAATTTCTCTCCGCCGGCGGTGTATGTGACCTTGCGCCGGAGACAGAACCACCAAACAAGGCCCCCGGCAGCACCTAGAAGGACGACTGCGCCAACAATGCCACCAACAATAGCACCAATCGGTGCGCCTTTCGATTTGATAGTCGAATCGTTTCCTGTCGGTGTGTTTTCATTGCCGCCCTTGGTGGAATTCTGCACGTTCGGTGCCCATGGCTCACCGCTACCAGAGTCAGCTAAGCCTTCACATCACGAAAATTTTGGTAGTTGACGTACCCCTGACCGATGATGAACTTTGCCTTTCCCCACTCAGTTACACCAGAGGAGGCGCCAATGTATTGGAACTGGATGGTGTACTGGGCTGTTGGGTCCAGGCTTGCAAAGAATAGGAGCTTGCTTGTTGACAGCCATGCCTGCGCCGAAGAGAACGACTGATTGGCAGGCATGCCGGGTGGGGCGGGGTTGAGGACCACGGCGTATGAGCTGTGAAGCGAACCCACTGCACCATACATGAGTGCAACCGATGCGTTAAGAGGGACGGCCATCTTGAGCGAGGCGCCAGGTTGATCGGTGGACAAGCAGTCGTACCTCTCGCAGCTGACTGAGTTGGCGGACGATCCGCAGAACATATTGTTTTCTTGCCATCGGCCTACTGTTGTAAGGGCAGGATTGGTGTTGTCTGTGTTGTCCAGCGACGTGACTTCCTCCTCAATGGCGAGGGCTCTGGTTGTCAGACTGGCTGCCCTTGCTACGCATTCTTACCCGCTTCCACCAACAATAGTCGTTATGCTGACATTTGTGAGGGTGAGCGTGCCGGAAGCGAGGGACAACGTGGCAGTATGCGCGGCGTACTCTAGAGCCCCGACGCCGGAGAGCAGGCCACCCGATCTTATGTCGCCGCTGTACGCCTCGGAGCCATCAATATCGAGACGAACGGAACCCTGGCCGTTCCCATGAAAGTAGACACCAGTGCCGACAAACTGCACGCTGACGGTAGCGCCAGCATGTGATGTGATGTGCTGGCTGTAGCCGTCCGCGAGGTTCTGCGAATCGTACTCGCTCCAGTTCATTCCGGTGTACGACTGGTTCCATCCCAGGTCTACAGTAGTGTTTTGGGGCTCAGAATACTGCAGAATCGCTGCTGTGTCGCTCATTGTAACGTTTTGCTCCACTGGCGGACCGGCTGCCAGGGCGGCAGACTGGAACAGGACGATGGCGCTGAGGCAGAACGCGAGCCCAATCATTTTTGCCAGAGGGCGGTGGAGGGTGTGGGCGAGATGAGGAGTTGAGAACACGAAACCTGCAAAGCAGGGAGAAGTGGTGCAAAGTGTATGCCGGAGGATATCTCTCATTGGAAGCTACAGATACCATTCTCAGACCGGTCGGTCAGGGGGGGGTTGGAACGAACTGACCCATGACGGGACGCGTTCGCGTTCAATATTCTCAGACTTCCAACGCCTCAAGGCAGAGCCGAAGCCCAAACGGCTCTGGCGCGTCGGCCTTGCGTCCGAGATTAGCCAATTAAAAACGCCAACTCACCCAAAGAGCGGCTTTGCCGTTCCTAAGGAGCGGGCTTCAAGCTTGCGCCTCTTAACCTTAGGGTGCCAAATTGGCCTTGGCACAAGGCACAGAACACACCCATTGGCCTTTCGGCCTCCTCCGAGCTTCTGAACGTCCTCACAGAGTGCAGTAGTAGTCTTTGATCATTTGCTCGGAACCATCTGGTAATTTGTGTGGCATTGGGCTGTGACTGTGCTCGCCCTTCTGCGTGTCCAGCTGCGAGGCCATCTATTACGCTCAGCGCGCTTACCCCTGACACGGATGAACTCCACTACGAAGACAAGAGGAAGAGTAACCTTCACTTCCACAATGTGATCAAAGGAGAACAAGTACATGTCTACTAGGCGAAAGGTCGTAACATCCCCTACGTAACTGGTCTAAGGCGTCCTAGACCCCTAAGTCGTGTTGTGGACATACAAAATTCCTTCCCTCGGTGATGAGATGCTTGCTGATGAGAGTGTCCAGTACATATTGTCCAAGTGGTGCAGGCGGCAGGACAGATCGTGGCCTGCAAGGCTTCCCTGAAAAGCCCGTCGTTCATTGCTCATCTTCTGGAGAGAGCGACGCTCAAGACGGGGCTGTACGGTACGTGTACGTTCTGGGTGGCCAACCGACGGTGGGGACCCTGCCGCGGCATTATAAATCTATGTGTTGAATCTAATGAGAGGAGTCGTGTTGTGATTGTCGCGAGGGAAACATAAACGTGCTTATCACTTCCAGCACCAACCGGTGACAGTTGCTGTGGTCCGGACAGTCGTGGCTGGTGCGTGAGCAGAAAACTAAGACAACTGAGGAGATCTACTCACTCGCAGCCGTAGCACATGAGGCGGTCTTGGTCACAGCAGGTCCTTTGACAGTGCTATAGCAGGTAGAGGTGTAGGTAGTGTACTTGGTGTTGTAGGCAGTGTTGGTCTTTGTGAGATAGCAGCTCGTGGAGGTAACGGTGACAGTACCCCCGGTCTTGGTAGTGGTTCCAGTGGTAGTAACAGTAGTAGGCGTGCACGAAGGGCCGTTATTGTCCGGCTTTGGCCACCAGAATGTACGCTTGTCACGGGGATCGCGAGGAGGAAGACCCGCAGCAATGCGCTGACCGTTGGTCCACTCCTCGGGAATGTCCTGCTTCTTCCACTTGTTGGTGCAGACCTTCGTAGTGGCCACGCACTTTGTAACAGTGACTGTGCGCGTTGGGGGTGCCGTAACAATGACAGTGGGGGTTGCCGTTTTCGTACTTGTCACCGTGGTGGTTTTGCAATCGATCTTGTCAGACGTCCTCGTCACGGTAGTGTAGCACCACTCGCCGCAAGTGCTGGTTACCGTCGGAGCGTTGGGACCAGTGACAGTCTTTGTGCTGCCAAGAGTTAGTGTCACCGCCCAGAAGCAGGCCATGTATTGACTTACTTCCAGCAAGTTGAAGTAACTGTACCGCAGACAGGAGTCTGAGTAGGCTTCGGCCAGAAGAGCGGCTCAGCGTCGGCGTCCGGGTTGGCTGCGGCAGCCGCATCGGCTTCGGGAATGGGGTTGGCCACAGCCGCCAGCGGCGCGGCCAGCAAAAGTGCAAGGAAGGAGAGTGGAGTGGCAAGCATGACTATTATGATACAGTCATCAACACAAGGAAGATACCGTTGTGCGTTTCAAGCCGAGGGGAGCCAAACGATGTCGTGGTAGGATTGAAGTTGAAGATAGGACAGACGGGGGATACAGAGGTCTCTAGGCTTCTTATTATGAGAGCTTGTCCAAGCGACCACCAAGTCTTGACGGTCTTCCAGGGCTGTGGAGAAGGGTTACGGCGTCGTTGCAACGGGGACTTAATGTCGCCGCAGAGAGAGGGGCGCGGCACCCGGAGGCTGAACATTTACCTGACTCGGTATGGCGACTTCCCTGTTGTTGTACCGCCAGTGTAATGTAGGAAGAAGTCCTTAGAGCAAAATGCGTGAGAGGGAAAGAGGAGACACTACACTCAGGCATCAGCGGGATGGATCACAGGGCCCGGCGCGGAAAGCCTTCGTTAGGTAGCGGCAAAGATCGTTCCAGAGTTCCGGACTTGGTTCGTACGGGTTGGCTGCCCCTTGCCTAGAGAATATGAGCCTCTGGTGATCAGCCTATGCCGAGTGCCCAGTGCCTTTCCCTGTACGGATTGTCAGCCCTACACATATCATTCACGCACCGATGGGCGATGCTAAGGGGTAAGCGATGGACATCTGAACCACTTGTTTCCGCCATTCTGCATGACGGGCCGTGGACGGGAGAGTTGCGAGTAGAGCGCCTCCCGAGGTGTGGCGTCGCCACACCCTATTGTCTACTCGTGTCGCGTGCTGGCGCTTTGGATGAGGTAGGTGGGGATACTGCGAGACATTATTGTGTTCCGAAGAGCACATACGTCACGAAGTTCAGTTTACTAAACTCGGGTCTCCCGAAATGTTGGGAGGGTAAGGTACAAAAGCCCGTGCCGCTGATCATAATCAGAGACAAATGCCAGGTCAGTTGTCCCGGTGCCTGGACCGCTCCGGCAAAAACCCTTGCTTTTCATTAATCCCGCACCATCGTAATCCTAGGTTGTTGGGAGTGTTGCGATCCATTAAGGTAGATTAGCTGCAAACCTAGGGCTGCCTTATCCCGCATCAGGTTTGCTGCTGGTCGTACCAGACCGTCGCTCCTGCCGGGACTGGAAGGGACAGCTGTAGCCTCAGCCCGACATTGCGATTAACGACTCTCCCTAACTCCCTGTTCGTACAGCCTAGGTGACACACCAGGTAGGCCAAGACTGTACTGGAGGTGAATAGGTCGGAGTGATGCCGATAGTAACGTATAAGCGGGTATGCTGTCAGATCTGTGAACTCCAGCTTGTCAGGCTCTGAGATATTTGTGCTGTGTGTTTGGCTATCTGTTCCTTTCGAGCGTGTCGAAACCGGATCGAAACAATTCAAAGTTTCCCCTTTCCGCACTTCCCACTACGGCAATACTCCTAATGGCTGTTACAGAGGATGGGGGATTGCGGAAGGCATGCCCTGCATCTGTGCTCAGCTTCTACCCCTCGAAGACGTCGAGTTGTTCTCTATCAAACAGCCGAGGTAGCCCTTGCGACCGACCGCTCACGCCGAATCGCAAGCCTCCATCACGTATCCCGCGTCGCCGCGGCACTCGTTTCATGCTCAGACCTTCGGGATGTAGGCTGAATTCGGCAGCTGGCGGCACATGCATGAGACTCACACTCTGACTCCTGCATCCTGCAAAACAAAAAACACATACTGTAGTGCAGTAGCGTTGCGTGTCTCAGAGGGAGTCACAGCGTGACTGGCCCGCCACCTTTCTCATCAAGGTTCCACCATGGGTTCCACCATGAGTAATACTAGCGTTGCTGGCAGCTGTGTCGGGGTGCCAGCTTGTCCTACTGTGGGGTACAACAGCCTCACCGTCGGTAGGTCTTTACCTCGAAGCTGCACGCATGTTGTCTTTGCCCGTTGAACGTGTCATTCGGGGCCTTTGGCTCGGCACGATCTGCACAACCCATGCTTTGATCTCCGTGTGCCCGGCTGGTGAGCATGACGGTGGAGTACAGCACAGGTGTTACTCGTCATGTACGAGAATGTGACTTGTCTCTTCATCAGTCCAGGTCCCTTTCAAGGATGCCCTTCAGTCTGCCGTCAAGATTCCGCAACTCGTGGTCGTGGAAGGGAAGACTGACGTGACACCGGCCATATCGGACATGACCGCCGGAAGTGGGGGTGCCATTCATATTGGGTTCAATCACTCATCAGCAGCCTTTGAAACACTTACATCGCTCTGCAAACGGCTGCAAACATCACCTACCCGATGTCCACCTCTCCCCAAGCGAACGGCTTGAGTGCGGGACTGACCAACTATGGCGATCCCGACTTTGCTTTGTTCCTACGCAAAGCCTTTATCAAGGGTGCTGGGTACAGCGACGACGCGCTGGATCGATGCGTGATCGGGGTAGTAGACACCTCCTCAGGTTTCAATCCGTGTCATGCCAACATCCCACAGCTTCTGGAGGCTGTCAAGCGCGGCATCATGCTCCAGGGTGCACTGCCTGTTCCTTTTCCCACAATCTCGCTTCATGAGAGCTTTGCGTACCCCACCTCAATGTTTCTGCGGTGAGTTTGGGGCGTCATTTCATCCGTTCTCCGCAACGACGATTCCTGTGAGCGCTGATGATAGCAACCTCATGTCAATGGATACCGAAGAAATGATCAAAGCTGCCCCGATGGATGCTGTGGTGCTCATTGGTGGCTGTGACAAGACGGTGCCTGCACAGCTTATGGGTGCGATCTCGGCTGATGTGCCTGCGATCCAGCTGGTTGTTGGGCCAATGGTCACTGGATCACACCGGGGTACACGGGTTGGAGCCTGTACTGATTGCCGTGGATACTGGGCCAGACATCGAGCTGGGGAGATAGATCTGGAGGAGATTGTCGCAGTGGGCAACGAGCTTGTGCCTTCAGCCGGAGTGAGCGAACGGCTAGCACCTGGCACCAAGAGTTGCTGACAGAAGACTTGCGGCGTTATGGGAACGGCGTCCACCATGGCGTGCATCACGGAGGCGCTCGGCATCGCGCCCCTCGGTTCCGCCTGTCCTCCTGCAAACGGCAGTCAAAGGTTGCGCGTGGCCGAGCTCACAGGCAAGTTGGCGACCGCAGCACTTCGGCGACCGAGCGAGGTTCTCACACGTAAGAGCTTCGAGAACGCCATCACTGTTCTCCAGGCTATCGGGGGCAGTACAAATGCAGTGGTACATTTGCTGGCTATTGCAGGCCGTGTCGAAGGTCTGAACATTACTTTGAATGGTGAGTGGCATGCAGTGATACGTTGACCGGACAGACTTCGACCGTATTGGACGCCACACTCCTCTTCTGGTCGATCTTAAACCGAGCGGGACAGCGTACATGGAAGACTTTTACAAAGTAATCCTCAACGGCTGCAGCCCCTGACATCAGGCGGGCGGTGTCCCAACTCTTCTTGACCACCTCCGGCCCCTGCTCCACCTTGACGCGATGACAGTTACGGGCCAGACACTAGGCGAGGCACTGTCTTCTCGACCGTGCGCCTTTCCCCAAGACATCGTTTTGTCTTCTCGACCGTGCGCCTTTCCCCAAGACATCGTTCGGCCGTTGGCCGACCCCATTTACCCTGCAGCTGCGCTTGTAGTCCTTCACGGGAACCTTGCGCCAGCGGGAGCGGTTCTCAAAGCGTCAGCCATGGCGCCGCATCTGTCCAAACACCGGGGACGTGCTTGCGTGTTTAAGAATGCAGATGACATGCTCGAACGGATTGATGATCCAGATCTTGACGTCACAAGAGATTCAATGTGAGTCCAAGCCCGCTTTTCATGACCGCTTCGTGGCAGAAGGATCGCGATCACAGAACGGTCGTGATCACAGAAAGATCGTGATCACGGTGGATAGTGACCACATGACAATGTGCAGCTGACACATGTAAGTCTGGTCCTGCAGAACATCGGGCCAGTAGGACACCCCGGAATGCCTGAAGCAGGGTACACGCCCATTCCCAAGAAGCTTGCCCGCACAGGCGTAAAAGACATGGTACGGATAAGCGATGGTCGCATGAGCGGGACAGCCAGTGGTGCTGTCGTGCTTCACGTTTCGCCCGAGGCTGCTGTAGGTGGTCCTTTGGCGATTGTGCGCAATGGCGACGAGATCGAACTTGATGTGGAATTGCGGAAGCTCCACCTGAGTGTCAGTGATGAGGAAATCGAACGCCGTCTCAAGGAATGGCGAGCGACCCGGCTCGATAGGAATGGGCGACGCAATGAAGGTAGAACGAGGCCGCGCAGGGGATACGAGTTGTTGTATCATGAGCGTGTTTTACAGGCGGATCGAGGGGCTGATTTCGATTTCCTCACGGGAATGGGGAGGTAGCATGGTAGCATTGAGCAATGGGATGGTAGCGTCTTGTAACCGTACTGTACATGCAATATGTTGCTACTGCGGCGGCTTTGATGGTCAGAGACTTCAAGCCGAAAAGGTGTTAACTGCGAGGTCCCTACCATTGTTCAGCGACCGCATGCTGTTGAGGCGTTTGGCTGACGCCACCCCATCATACCCAACAGCGTCTTCGGCATTCAAAACTCAGGATGCATCTCATAAGGACGGCTGTTAATCTTATACGCGGCCTGGTGAAAAAGCGCTCAGCCGCTGACAGACGGAGCTGCGGTCATGAGCCGTCGCCACCCGCCGCAACTGCTTGCTCTCACCAGGCCAGTCCTGCCGTTTCTGCCCATCCTGCTTCGCTGCAGAACTTCTCTCCACTTCGCATATCTCCTGATCTTGAAGACCGCGTTCCTCTTTGCGGGATTGTAATCGCCGGCTAGGATTGGACCGGGGATGGACCGGGAGTCGTCTCCGGAATCCTTTCCGTCCAGGCACACTGCTTACCCGGAAGATTAACGGCCGATTCACCGCCCCTGCTCGCAGCGATGTAATCTCACCTCGCTCAAATGTATTATATGCAGACGTCGCGATTGAGTAGCGGACACCACTCACTGTGACAACTTCCTCACCATGACGGCGTCAAACAACTCAGGAAAGGAAAGCAAGGTAGACGTGCTGATCGTCGGCGCAGGTCCGGGTGAGTAGTAGTTGCAGGCAAGTGGCGACGATCGGCTGCGTGGGGCGGTGATCCATTCATCGTCGAGGGCCATAAGAGGCTGTGATAGGTGGTGATATGTTCTTTCGCTAACCTCAGCTGGACTCATGCTGGCGACCCAACTCTCAAAGCTCAAGATTGACACCCGTGTCGTTGACAAGATGGCACACCCTGTTCTTCGGGGGCACGCCGATGGACTGCAGTGTCGCACTGGCGAGGTGTTTGAGGCGCTCAACGTTCACCGCGAGTTCGATGCTGAGACACATGAGTGTGCCGAAGTTATTATATGGGACCCCGACAACAAGGGAGGCATCCACGAGACGTCGCGCGTCGTTGACACTGTGCCGGGTATGTCGCGTGTGAGGCACGTCAACCTCGGTCAAGACCGGGTGGAGGCCATCTTCATTGATGCTATGAAGAAGAACAGTGAGTGTTGCACGTAAAGATGCTGGGATTTAGATTGGAAGCCGTCTTTCTCCAGCGCCTTTGCTAACGTTAGACAATCTCGAGGTCGATCGCCTCATCACGCCCACCTCGTTTGCGGTTGACGAGGCAGCTCTCGATGACCCTTCGGCCTACCCTATCACTGTCACCCTCAAGTCCCTCCCACCACCCAAGGAGTGGGCGAACGGTGACGTCAAGTCGGGCATGTACCGCTCCAACCTGTTCGTTGACGAGTCGTCTACCGCTGCCAACGACGTAAATGGTGACCATGCGGGCGAAGAGACGGTGCACTGCAAGTACCTGGTTGGGTGCGATGGGGCGCGTTCGTGGGTGCGCAAGAACCTCGGCCTCGAACTCAAGGGTGACTCAGCCAACGTGTACTGGGGCTCCTTTGACGCAGTTCTCGACTGCGACCTTCCTACGACGAGGATGAAGAACGTCATCCACTCCCAGGACGCTGGAACAGTGCTCATGGTTCCACGTGAGGAGGGGATGGTGCGCGTGTACACGCAAATGGGTACCTTGGCCCCAGGGGAGCGTGTCAATCGCGACGAGGTCACCATTGAAAAGCTCATGGAGAAGACGCAGCAGGTACTCAAGCCCTACAAGATCGAGTTCCCCTACGTCGACTGGTACACATGCTACGAGATTGGGCAGCGTGTCTGTGACACCTTCAGCAAATTCAATGATCACATCCTTATTGCCGGTGACGCGTGCCACACACACTCCCCCAAAGCTGGGCAGGGCATGAATGTGTCGATGATGGACACTTTCAATCTCGGATGGAAACTCGCCGCTGTGCTTCGTGGCCAATCCCGCCAACAAATTCTTCACACGTACGAGCTCGAGCGGCAGAAGACGGCACACCAGCTCATTGAGTTTGACCGCAAGTTTAGCGCCTTGTTCACAGGCAAGGCTAAGACGGCCCATCGCGAGGGGGTTAGCCCCGAGGAGATGCGCAAAGCTTGGGACGACTCGATCAAGTTCACATCGGGAACTGGTGTAGTGTACGAGCCCAATATGCTCGTCGGCAAGCCCAACCCCTGGCTCGCGAAGAACGTTATTGTGGGCAGCCACTTAGAGAATCACCAGGTGGTGGGGGCTTTCAACGCCCATGCCATCCAGCTGCAGGGCCGTCTCCTGGCCGACGGCAGGTGGCGCATCATCAGTGAGTTCCCGAACCGTTCATTCTCTACCCCACCAAGCTAACCTCAGTCTTTCCTGGGGACATCCGAAACGAGAAGAGTCGCGAGGCACTGCAGACGCTGGGTGAGAAGCTCGGCTCTTCATCTGGCCCGTCAGTCAAATACACGCCTAAGGGCGAAGACCTTGACAGCGTCATCCAGACACTGACCGTGTTTGCCACCCCCCACAAGGAGGTGCAATACGCGGCTCCCTCCCTTCCCTCGATCCTTCGGCCCACCCACAAGCCCTACGGTATTAAGGACTTTGAGGGTTTCTTCTGTGACGAACCCAGCTTCCACGATGGTGACGGCAAAGCTTACGCTGGGTACGGCATCGACCCTACAGTGGGGTGTGTGGTTATCGTGCGGCCCGACCAGCACGTTGCCGGTGTGTATGGTATGGATGAGGCAGAGGAGATCCAGAAGTTCTTTGATTCTTTCATGCTTGTTCCCAAGTAGTTGTATTGTTGTAGGGTTTCAGAGCGCATCATGCAAGGGGGAGTTTTTTTCTGCCGAGGGCGGGTGCACACCAGTATCGCTTGCTTTGTTCCTCTTTGATCTCTGTCCTGTCAATCTGAAATTGTCACTTAAAGTGACGATCTCCACTGCCCACAACTATACTGGTACATACTATGTTTTGACTTATCAGGAATTGCCATTCTGCTTGAAACTTCTCGTGCTTTGACGTAACCTCGAACACTGCGCAACAACTTCGTACCTGGAAGAGCATGCCTCCACAGTGTCGAGCCGAATCATACCGTTACGCTCTTTACAACAGTGTATCACGCGCTTTACAACAGTGAATAGCTCAAGGGGCTTCGGGAGCTAGTGCACTTGGATAAACATCTTCGTCGCGCTCCGATTGTACTCTTACGAAGGATAGTCGGGGGCGAGGAACAGAGAGTCGATAGTCCACCCCGACATGGCCGTCTGCGCATTGACAGCAGCGTCGAATGTCTCATACAGGATGCCAAGTGTGCTGTGGTCATATTGGCCGTGATGAGCGTACCCCACGTTGACCGGCGGCCCAACAGCGCTAAGAGCTGGCGTCGCAGGCGTCGTTACAGGAAGACCTAACATCAGGCCGACTTCGAGCCGAGGCACCAACCTAGAGCATTTGCGATCTGCGTGATTTTACGTCGGCCTTCAGAGGCTTGAGATCCCCAACGAGGCTCCATGAGGGAGATCATCCATACTGCCTGGCCGAGCGCAGTCTCAGCCTCAGTCTTCGTTAACTCAAAGCGCCAGAACGCTATGATTATAATGTGTGCACAGGTAATAAGTTGGCGGAGGTGCTGCCACACGAGGTTGTACTCCAAGTAGAGGTAGATTTCATAATAGCAGGCCAAGATCTTCATGGTCGAGCGGGTTAACACAGCCAGTGATGCCATTGATAAGCGACTGTCGTTCAATGTCACGGCGCGGAGCGTCAACCGCCCCCTGTAATCGTCAACTTGGGTGGGACGAACAGCTTACCAGTCCCACAGAACTCCCAGGAAAGGATCGGTGTGCTTGTTCCCTGTTGTTCTGCCCTGGGAAACCCATGTTGCGCACCAAGTGTCCCAGCGCTCTTCGATGCGTAACAACCAGTCCAGCGATAGCCTCGCATTGCGTGAATCGTGCAGATTCATCATCACTTGGGTATTGAGGACAAGAAGCTCCGTGAGGCTGCGTCGGGGGACGAGAATCTGGATCTCGTCCTCAGGCACCGGGCGAGAACGAAACGTCATGTTCTCAAATTCGCCAGGCCTGATGATTGGTGGTCTGCCAGTGAGGGCAGTTGTCCAGCTGGATGTAAGGAGGGGATGAATTCAGGCACTCACTAGTGGGCGTAGAGGACTTGCACAAACATTAGATCGGCACGGTCAGCAGGGGAGTAGGTGTTGCTGCTTTGTTCCTGGTGTATGCCTAGCTCCTTTGCCTGCGAGATCATCCACGATACAATCTCTCTGCTCGTCTCCGATGTACACGCGATGGTGGAATAGTACCACAACCCGGAAAGGGTATCTGCCATAAGCTGCATATTTTAAGCCAAGAGGTTGACTCACGCAACGACGCAAAGCTCGCACTACCCCACTTGTCAAGAACATGAATGGCGTGGCGGAAATACGGCACGTCTATTCTGTCCCGTTCTGGAATTACGCGCGCATGTCGCTCATTGCCGAAGGCCTGCAGTCGCAAGTATCCCAAAGCGAGACAGGAAAACATCAATGCTGTTTGGTCTGGGGACAGTGTCTGAGGTGAAGAGAGATAGCGCTCGAAGAGAGAGAGTACCCTTGGGGAAGTCATATAGCTGCAGAATGGTAGCATGTGATCGCAAAAAGCCTGCATAGCCTTGGCCGCGGATGGAGGCAACGAATGCGGCAGCTCGGGCAGGGGCGTTAAGAGGTTGCAGTCAGGATGGGTGGGTTGCTCCTCGATCGCAACGGAAATGGTTTCGCCTGTGGTTAGTGCGTGGCCGAGAACAGTCCTGGATGGCCAAAGCGGCTTACTTGTCTGGGATGTGTAGATCCGCTCAAGCTCCTCGTCCAGTATCTGAAGGAACCGGGTGCGTTGAGGGTATGTTGAGCCTTCGATGGGAGCGCTGGTGGCTTGCTGCGAACGCCGACGCCAGAATATCAGCAACTTGTTGACCACCAAAATACAACAAAACCTACCTCAAGGGTCTTGGCTTGTCACGCACGAGACAGTCCGGTAGTCCAGCATCACGGCAGGCTTGACATGGGTATGGGGGCTGACACTTCTTACGCCGAGTACGGCAGTTCTCACATGCGCGAGCGATTCGTGTTCTTGGGACCTTTGATGGAGGTTCTTCGTCCGCGCTGGGTATTGCGGAAAGGGATTTGGACAGAGAGTGGTCCTCTGCGCCAGACATTGGGATGGATGGTGTAAGATGTAGGAGTTCGAGTGAATGGAGTAATGGAGAGATGAGGGACAGTTGGGTTGTGTCTGGGTTGTTTGATCCCGCTCCTCAGTGGCCGACCCCCAAGACTGCAATGCCCACCTTCTGTTCCCCCCCCCCCCCCCCCTCTGACACATTCCTTTTTTACTAGGCAGACTCAGATTCGAACTTGCTTCATCGTTGTGCCTCTTGTCACTGCAGAGTATCGGTTTTTCTCTCAAACTGATGATCAAGAGCTGTCAAGGTTGTTGCATGTTGGGGACTTCGGAGTGCCCCTTCCGAATCGGTGACTCAAACCTCACATTTGTCGATCCTTATGTGCTTGGGCGCCTGCAGACTTGGTATACGAGAAAAGCAATTGCTCTATCGGCTGAGACACAGTGAGCTTCTGCGGCTGGGAGAGAGCGCTTTTTCCATGTATGTCTATGGATGCCGAAAGGACACAGAGTTCGCAGGGAGGCTGATTCTGTTAGCAGCCCTTATCTCCAAGATTGTTTGTGGTGCCGATCAAAGTGGGGGCCGTGCGTTTATCGCGGGTGTATGACATCCGCCACCACCTCAAATGTCGATCAATGCGGCCCACGAAGGTCCACAACAACGATCCACAACAACGATGCACAACTGCTTCCACTTCAATCCAGCGTCGATCGCCTTTATCAGCACAGCCGAGGGCCGCGCCATTCCCTCTACAGTGTCGCGGTGGCCCATCGTCTCTGGCCCAGCTGGGGGAGGCACGCATCGACCCTCCCACGGGCTTTAACTCATGCACTGAGGTCTGGACAGGACATTCTGTGCCAGATTTCCGTTGTTGTGGGCCCGAACGGCTTCATTGACATTACTACTCCCTGCATTCCCCCATTATGTTGATTTCTTGTACAAACGATACACTGAGCTGAATACCAAAACGAACCTACTCAGGCTTGACCGTGCCCGAGTTGTCATTGCATGTCCACGGGCCGTTTGTGGTTGAGCTGTTGACGATATCGATAACAGCACCGTACACGCCCCCCACGGTGATAAATACGCCGATTAGAAGGATGCTGGCATTGAGAGCGAACAAGATCCAGAGGCGCAAAGTACGACTTTCCCGTGGCACGTAACGGAAGTTGTCGTGCCACCACATCAAGGTGAGCGGAATGATGGACGTTGGGGGTACAACAAGCGCCCCGATGAGAGAAATAATGGTTCCGAAGGAAGGGATAGCCGAAGCAATGATGTAGGCCAGGAGAGCTCCGAGAGTTACACATGAAAGCCATGCGGTCCAGTGTTGCCAAGAGTTGCTGGAGAGGTGTTTCGAGCGCTGCATAAAACGCACGAAGATGTGTTTGGCAGAGATATGCGCAAAGATTGCCAAACTTGCAAGGAGGGCTGGAATCGCGAGGCCGTAGCAAACCTTCTTCATGAGTGGACCCGCGGAGCCGAGCGCAGGAGTCGAAACAAACTGACCACAAAAGTGGTACACAACACCACCAAGGATGAGGTAGATGACAGTGAGGCAAGTGAGAGATGTCGTAACTGCGCGAACATATTTGCGGGGGTCGCGCATCTCAGACACGATAGAGAAGTAAGCGGGCGTGGCTCCATATGCAAAGATGAGCGACGAGACTGCGTTCATGGCCTGTGGAAAGGTCGGGTTTCCGAACACCTTGATCTCTTTGACCCATCCATCCGGCGCCTCGGCAGGCTTGTCTTGTACGCCCACTGCAATAGCTAGCGTGATCACACTGGCGAGGAGAGAAACTAGACCGGCGTACCCGATCCACGTCAGGTTGCCAACCGTTCGAATGCTGCCCAGCAAGATACCAGCCACGAAGGCGACAACCATAAAAATTGCAGTGCACGCGCCGTGCGCGCTCACGGCATTGAGTGCTGTCGCGACACCAACGGTTGCGCCCGAGTGTACCATGATCATGTCTGTGGTCAGCAACCCACGTCCACGTACCCAAAACATTAGAATTCTACTCACTGACCCAAAAGAGCACGAAAAAGAGCTCTTTCCCGAACCGCCCCGCAAAGACATATGCTGCATCACCCAATCCGTACACCTGAGGGTGGTTGATCTTGAAAGGTCCGATCATAATCGCGCAGTCTATGGGTCAGACAGAGCTTGAATGGGGTCGCATGTTCGCCATACTGTTATTCCCTCGACTTACACAGAATCAAAGATTGAATAACCAAAATGAGGATGATTCCGGGTACGATTCCCAGAATTTGGAAGACCATGGGAATGCTAAGCACGCCCAGGCCAAGGTTCGCCTTTGTGATGAGCACGAAGGAGCCCATTCCGGATACTGCTCGATAGTTTGGTCCATCATCGGTGATCTCGCCGAAGACGTCGTCATACACGACCCCAGACACCTCAACGTCTTGCCCACGTCCGTCCTTTTCGTTCGCGTGGTACTTTTCGTTGACGCTCATCCCGGACAAGTAAGAATGCGAATTGAGAAGAGAGTGGTGAGAGCGAGTATATGGTCAAGAAAACGAGATTATTGGAGTGGGGTTGGGAGCCTCAGCTGACACCTATCACCCCCACGAGGCCGGCGGGGTGCCTTGGCAACAGACCAGAGTCAGGCGGCAAAAATAAGCTTGTCAGTTCGCGGAGCTCGCCTCGAGGAGGGAGTCACACGAGCGAGACCGAATCGAACTCTTGGCCGGATCGAACTACGTAGCACGGCACCGTCGTCAATCGTTTCCTCGGGTTTGCCTCGTTCGGGGCCTACGGTACCTTCTCCCTGATGCTTTTTTGCGACACAATGCGGCCGACGTTGCCCGAGAAAGTTGCCCATTCTTGTTTGGAGCATCTGCGGATTGGAGGTGGAGCGCTCTAAGGGCTTGTTCGAGATTGGCCACACAGGCACTGGGTAATTCCATGTTGTCAGCTTTTGATCCAGTCAGCTTTTGATCCGGCGATGTTCCGACCGATAGTGGGCTTCGAGGCCCACAAAACAGGTGCAAAACAGGTGCATTGGGCTCGCAGTGTCTCGGCGTCTGCTCGATGTGAGGCGCACTTCCATGGTAGGCAGAATGCGTCGGAGCAGTTCGTCTTCAAGAACTGTGGGAACAGTTCAGTCGTACCAGGATCCTTGATGCCATCAGCCTCCTTCTTAGAAAGCCGATCGATGCACGTTTGTCTCGTGATCGTTAATTCCCCGCCGCATCAGAACAGCACAGGCTAAGGCCCCCTTCATGCTTGCTCTGACCTACCTTCTATATATGATTTACAGGGACCTGTGATGGCAGAATGTGATAGCACAAGCGGCTGGCCAGAGTAGGTCAAGGAAATGTAAGCAGGTAATGGGCGTGTTTCAAAGTGATTCAAGCGGCGACAGTGGTCAGCGATCCTGCGATTGTGGTTACACGGCCATATGACACTGAACCCCACATGCAAATCGGTGACTCACAGTTGGCCTCCTCGTTGCCAACTTGAATCAAAGCCAAAGTTCTTGTGAATCCGATGGAGACAAGCATGAGCACATCCCTCCTTTCCTTATCACCCGCCCACTTTCATATGAACTGCCACAGTAGCCAGCGATGCGGGGCCGAAACCAGCTGGGAGGCACTGGATACTGTGCGGAGTGCTTAGATCCCCCACGAGCCGAGATTTACTTGCCTCAGACAACGGCGCGTTCGTGCAACGTTTGTGTTTTCGGGAGCACCGGCAAGATCAGCACCTGCAAGAGTCAGATCGTAAAATGGCGCATTCCGCACGACAGCCATTCCGCCACGATCCGCCGAGCCGCCGCTCCGCTGGAGCCACCGACGCACGTGCGAATTGGAATGGAAGGCGCCATGCCAAGAGCGCGCATTTGCCTTTCTCACATCTCTTCAAATCTCTCGGCACGCGCGACTCGTCATGCACACTTTAACATCCTCCATCCACATTTTGCTCTCCTCTACATCACGTTGTGACCCGTTGACGAAGTACTCGCATACGCTCTGAAAATGCTGGGCGGATTATGGGCTGTGTTGAAAGCCTACTGGGACATGGGCTTTACGTCATTCGGAGGCCCGGGTGTCCATGTCGTACTCCTCCGCAAGCGTTTCGTCGACAAGCTCAAGTGGGTTGACGAGACGACTTTCCTCGACCTCTTCGCGCTGGGCAATGCCCTTCCGGGGCCTGGCTCAACCCAACTCGCCTTTTCCATTGCGGTCGTGGCATATGGCGTGCTCCCCGGTCTCCTCGCGTTCTTGCTGTGGTCCCTTCCCGGCGCCTTTGGAATGCTCGGTCTCGGTCTGGGCATTGTCCATATTCCCGACACCCTCCCACCTATCGTTCTCGCTCTGCTTACGGGTCTCAACGCAGCGGCTGTTGGGCTAATCGCTCTTGCAGCGGTTCAACTGGGCACAGCTGCGAGTACGGACCGCCTATCACTCACAATCGTCTGGCTCTCGGCCTCGTTCGGCATCTGTTACCATGCCCCATGGATGTACCCCGTCCTCATTGTCGCAGGTGGTACCGCCACCCTACTCTGGGACTTCAGGCGGCAGCTGTTTATCAAGCCAGCACGTCGGATCGTCCATCGCTCTGAGCCACAGGATGAGGGCATCGAGCTTCCGAGCTTGCCAGGTGAATACAGAACTGCCTTGCAACTCATAATGCTGACGCCAGACACGCCCGCGGACGAGAACGCGTCGCGTGAGCGTGTATCTATCGACTCAGCCGTCCGACAGCGCCGATCTACAACAGACCGGACCACAGAGGAGGCCGCCCCACCCGTTAACAAACTTCGTGTGGTCTCGACGCCTGTCGCGGGTGCACTCCTCCTCGGCTTCGTTATCTTCCTCACTGCCCCTCTCGCCACACGTGCTGGCCTCAAGAATGCCGGTCAAGCCGTCCCCCGTGCCCTTGATGTAAGTAATTTTCACCACACTCGCTAACCGAAGTTCTTCTGTAACATGGCTATCGCCGGCACGATCATCTTCGGCGGGGGACCAGTCGTGATCCCTTTGCTGCGCGACTATGTTGTCGTTGAGGGCTGGGTGTCAGATCGCGACTTCCTCCTCATCTTCGCCATACTCCAGGCCTTCCCTGGTCCCAACTTCAACTTCGCTGTTGCTCTGGGTACGCTCGCAGTAGCAACCAATCGTGGACTCGGGGCGTTCCTTGGCTACATCGGCATCTTTGGGCCTGGTATCCTACTCAAGCTTGCCCTCCTCCCTTTGTACGCCAACTGGCGCGATAAGGCGGCCGCCCGTAGTATTATTCGCGGGCTGAATGCTGCAGCGTCCGGACTGGTGTTCACGGCCGTGTGGCAACTTTTCCTTGTGGGCTATGTCTATGCTGCAGCGGATGGAGAAACCAAACAAGGGGTCAGTGGCCCACTTACAGCCGACCCCTTCTGGGCAGTGGTAGCCAGCGGCAGCTATATTGCGTGCCAGTACTACGCAGCTCCTCCATGGCTCGGTGTGCTTGGGGGAGCGGGTGCTGGTCTTGCGTGGTATGGGGTGAAGCGGAATTAGCGTTGGCTGAAGGGGAGGGCTCAATAATATGTGAGCTGTTCGGTCGAGCGTTGTCCCCACTGTGACATGCTGCTAGCGGTTGAGAATGATCTGGCCTCAAATTGCCATGTGGCCTTATGCCAATCGCCTTGACGAGTGCATGATACTCCTTGTGATGAGATCAACGGTATTACTTCAACGACGGTCGAGGCTCTGAACGCCTGGGGCCACCAGAACCATTACGTCCCTCACGCCTTTGTCACATAGAACCAAGATAGATGCATCCACTTTGGCCACCATTTGAAGTGGAGTCGGCCACCTACTTCCATCTACGGGATGATGTCTTGGGGACCGCGGTGGTCGCTGACGGACTGGTGTATCTTCTTCGCGCCTCGTCGAGCTGGACGAGTTGAGGGATGCGATTGAAGCGTGACGGCGAATGCAGCTACAAGGACCTTCCGGTTCACAGTCTTGATGCTGACGGTTTGTCCGCAACCAGGCAAGGACGAGCAGGAGGGCACTATTAGGAGACTTAAGGGTCATAAAATGTGCAATGTCGCTTTACCAACCGGCCATGGCGCGGCCAACCTGCATCCAGCGCAGAGCAGAGAACTGGAACCAAGCGCCGAGAAGCACGAAGCAGTGGAATATCTGATGCGAACTCCCTATGTAGTCGAATGTACCGGGGTAAAGACTTTCCGGAATGCGAGCGGCATAGAGGAGTGCACCAAAAATGTACGACGCACCGCCGGCGACGATGTAGTCGAGGCCCATCATGTTGCGCGCGTGTGTGAGACCACGAGCGAGAACGACATGGCCGACAGGGAGGACAGCCGACAGACCGAGCGCGATAAATGTGAGAGTACGGTCCCAGCGGTGGTTACGATGGTGCGGAGAGAGGACGATCTGTTATTAGCAGAGAGCCAGAAAACTCCACTCACGTAGCCAGAGGTAATACCCGCCGCCAGGATGCCGGTCATGTAGAGGCCCTGGAGGAGAGGCTGGCCATGGAAGCCATAGTACATTCCGGGGAGAATCGAGCCAACGATCAACACTACTATACCCGTCTGAGAGTGGTTAGTAACCTGGAGACGCGGTCACATCCGCCCGTGTCGATGTAACAACTCCTGCCACTTACATAGTCACCACAGTGAGCTAGGTCGCACACATCCTTACTGTGGCATTGAACGGTGTGGAACCACGACGACAGGCCAAGGCAAGTCACGGCGCAGACAAAGTAGCACGCCATGCATGCCTTGTCGATAGCGGTGGGCATGGGCATGACCGAGGCAGACGGGAAGACGCCTAGAGTCGGAAAGTGCGACGGGAAAAGGTGAAGAGGGAGAAGGGCGGCGAAGAAGGCCGCGCCAACCGAGTGAGTGTGAATATTGACGGACTCGTTGTGGACGTCTGGCATTAGCGTCAGCAAAGGGATGATCGAGCAGGTCAAGTTGCCAACAACAGCCAGGCTAGTTGCCTCAAAGACTGGGCCCTCTGAATTCACTCACATCCAATGGCCGAATACAGACACGAACGAATGCTGCCCAGCTGGGGGCGATATCCTCGAGTCACATACTCGTTGTCGGTCTGCCAAGGCACTAGACGCCGGCTCTCCTCAAAGTTGAGCAGGCGTGGCTTGCGGCAGCTCTTGTCATGCACATGCACACCGGCATGAAGCTTGCCGTTGCTATTGCGCTTGTTGAGGAGTGGCTTGTTTTCGTTGAAACTCATGTCGATGTTGCTGAAGGACGACTCGGACTCGGATTCGGTAACAGTGGAGACAGCAGAATCAAGGACTGGAGAAGCTCCTTTTCTAGCAGCTGAGCGAGTCCTCATGCTGATTTCGGCGTGTACGATATCCCTTTCTGTGGGGATATTGTGAGTGAACTGTAAAGGCTGCGACGTCAAGACGGGCAGTTGTCGACATCATTTCCATTAAGGATGCGTGGAGTAAGCAAGGTGCTGGGGTGGAGTGGGGTGGAGGCAGGGAGTGGACTGAGCGTGGGGCGATTTGTGGTGCGGAATCAATTTTCTGATCCGGTGATAAGCGGATATGACCATGTTCCATGCATCCTCCAGCGTCCGTCCAACTGTCAAACTCAACTCGAGTACATGCATGCATGCATGTGTGTACGCACGAACGTAGATATTAGGTGTATTCATACAGGTATGATCTGTGCAGGAATGGGCAGAGGAGTAGGACCAGTACAAGTTGGCATTGAGAGTCGTCGGCGGTGGAAGATATCCGCGACTGATTTGAGCCATCTGGCGTGGGACTGATTTACTACTGAACTACTAAACTACTGAACTGATAAGATCTGCGATGTGATAAAACCTTCTATTCGCCACCCACCGTTCGTCGCGGCCCACCATGATATCTCATCAGCATTACGCCACAACGACACGACCACGACTCCAATGCTGATTCATAAAGCAGCGTTTTCCCATTAGCCACCCATTCACAGACACGGCACCTTTGGATCCTGACGAAAGAGGCCGACGCCTGGGGGATGCAAATCAGAAACAGCGTTCGCCTACGGGGCCAAAAGCTTCCGTCACCGGGCCAGAGGCCTTGGGGTCGCGGATTTAGTACTGTACAGTGTGTAGGGCTTGTCTGTGGTAACCACAAACATCGGCGTTGGTGTCGGCGTCACTGGGAGACCTCTACCGGCTGTTGATCGGCTGAAAGTTGTGTGGTGTCATGGACAATGAGAGACAATGAGCTCAACGCGCCGTGGCCGATGGACAGCAGTTGAACAAGTTTGATCCTCCGAACGACCTTTCATCGCTGACGACGTGTCGCATGCCACGTTTCCGTTAAACGTCAGTCTCGTCCTCGTCGGCTTTACTCCACTCATTCCCAACCACAACGGGAGACATGGTACAAATTGATATCTTTCGAACGTCTTCTAGGGACCAGAGTGACTCGAACCAAATCCGGTCTTTGCCGAAGTATTCGCTTTTCCATCACAGCTCTCCAAATTTTTCTTGTTCTTGTCCACTATCTCTGCGATGTCTGATTCTCTCCTCCGTCCTTCATTCCATCGCATTGCCGCACATTCACTTCTCACCACCACCATGCACATGCCAGCAATGACCACCCAGAGCTTCTCACGACCAGCCATTCACGTTCCACGATCACGCGTGCACAGCGGTCACGGTCTCGACTGAGCCCCAGCCCGAGCGCGATCTTTCATCATCCCCTTCCTCAACCATGTAAAGATTTTAACAGGGGGAGTCATGCCTGTTCACTGCCCATCTGACACCGTTCGACTTTCGAGGATACGCCCAGGGATAAGACAACGATGCCATGATGGCTTCCTTGGGACGGCCGTGCGCAGGCTCGAGCGGAGGCTTGAGAGCGCACGACCGCCAGGGGCTGGGCACGCTCCAACACAACTAACTGCTGTAGGGCAGCGCAGCAGCTAAAGGCAACACAGAAGCTAGGTAGAGCAGAAGCTGACCAGCCCCATCACATCCCTCCATCGCGCCGCAAGAATGAGCTGATGGAAACCTCCGGAGGCTGAAAGATCAGTCTCCCAGCATGCCAATCTGCACTTGAGCAAGTCGACCGCTGCTTGACCGGGCTCATCAACATTTGTTGACTGTCTGTCCCCTGCGTTGTCTCATGCCGGCTTTCCGTCTAACCCATCAATTGCCTCGATCCTATCCCTGCTCGCCCCAAAAGAAACAACCCCCGACCCCGCACAGGAACCAGAACAACCCTCGTGCTCAACCAGCATGGAGGTCTCGGGCAAAAATGTTGATTGAACCGACACGAAGCGGGTGGCCGCGCGCGCACTGCCCCTCTCTCATGCTGTCCATGCTCCGCTCCCTCCCGGGCACCCCTCAACGGTGCTGCAGCATAAAAGGAGCGACAACACTTGTCTTTTCTAACCAGCTACCCGCACTGTAGCGCTATTAAATTATAAACCGGTCTGCGGCACCAGCTCTCGTCTCGACGCTCTCAACCAAAGATGCCTCCTAAGCACCTCAACTCGAACGCGAAGCGCACGCGCCCCCGCGCGCCCGGGGTCAAGGCTGGCCTCGAACTCATGGCCAACCTCGGCGGCATTGCCGTTCTCGGCACTCAGCAGACTCCCTACTACTAGTAAGTGGATCAATCTGGCAGGCTCCGCACTCGTCCGAGGTGCCGTTGCTAATGGCAGTTTCCCGCCGGAGAAGCGCATTCGCGCTGGTGTCGACCGCTGCACACGTTGTGTGACTGCCTGTGGACCAAAGGCCGCATGCAACGTCCAGCCACTTCTCCGTGTTGGCACCAATCTCTGGAAGGGCAGACAGTGCTACTACTGCACCATCTTCCCTGCTGAGCTCGAGGGCGATACCTGCTCCCTTGACGGCGCTCTCTACGCGTACGATGGCGACCGCCGCCGTTTGCTTTCCGTCAACGAGAAGGGAGAGGTCATCCAGCGTCCGATCGACGACCTGGATCTTCCCGACCTCCCAAGCCCTGCCGACGAGACTCCGATCTCGACCCCTCCCCCTGCCTCCCCAGTTGTTGCGCCCAAGGCTATCGACACTCCCGTGTCTGACCCCGAACCAGCACCAGCTACCGCAGCCCCATCCACTACTTCGCCGGACGACGCCCCGTCTGTCGCCCCTGTTGAGGACAACGACATTCCTAAGCCTGAGCCCTCTTCTGTTTCTCAGCCTCCGCCTGTGCGCCTTTCGCCTGAGTGGTCGCACAAGCCCCAAGGCTCGGCCCCTCCTTCGCCTGCCCTGCCGACTCCTGTTGTCGCTCCTACATGTACTGCCGATATCACTCCCGCTCCGTCGACTCCCATCGCCGAGCCTGTTTCTCTTTCCGCTGAGCCTACAACCCCCGAGCCCGTTACCCCTTCTCCTGCTGCTAGCAGCGAGCCCACTACCCCGGCCGAGTCCGAGATTGTTACTCCTGCTTCGTCCACCCCTGCAACTCTTTCCGCCGCCGCTACAGTCACTCCTTCGCCCATCCCAATCCAAGAGTACCAGTGGCTCAAGGACGACCTCTCCCTTGTTAACCGCAAGGCCAAGGCCGCGGCGACCGGTGCCGTCACTCCGACCCTATCTGATTCCGTCACCGCTCCCATTGCCCTTGCACCCGCCGCTGTCATCAAGGAGGACGTGACTCCCAAGCCGGTCGCCGTCCCTACTCCTATTGTCACTGCCGCTTCTACGCCGGTTGAGGTTACCCCACCCAAGCCTGTCGAGGCTGCATCCCAAGAGGTCCCTGCTGCACCCGCCGAGATAGTTATTGCCCCTGCTCCCACACCGGTCGCTACTCCCGCTCCCGTTGGTGCCGCCCATACATCCAAGCCAACACCCAAGCCCGCACCAATTGAGGTCAAGGAGATCGTTCCCGACCCACTCGCCCAGCTTGCTGTCTCTCGCCGCCCTCTCGCTGCTCTCAACGCCCTGTCCAACCTCCTCGAAAAGGAGCTTCTACAGCTTAACGAGGCCAACGCCGAGGTCGAGCGTCTCCGTGCTCTTGTCCGTGCCAAGGAGACTGAGCGCGACGCCAAGGCCGCCCGCGTCGAAAGCTACCGCGCCGCCATCGACAACGCCCTCACCGCACTGGAGGAGGAGCGCAGCTCGCTGATGCGCATGCGCGCAACACTTGCTGCCGCTCTTGCTCTCAAGTTGTAGTCATGCTCATGATCGCATCATCTTTATGCATCAATTCTATGCTCTCCATGCTGTCCATTTGCTTGGAACTTACAAGGTCTGTTCAGGCCGTTCGATCGAATCAGCGCCACTGGCGTCACTGCCAGCACTGATCCAGCCAATCTTGAACCTGATTTGACGATGGCGCTCGTTCCATTCTGGCTCGGCATGTCGGCTCGAAACCGAAGCTTCCTTGAGGGCAACTGTGCGACCTGGTCTGATTCCTCAGTTGTCCTGAACCAAGTGTTGTACGCGCACGACTGATCGTATTCTCTAATACGATTCCGAGCTCAGAAGGTGTGTGCTCACCGATACATACACCCCCGTAAGTGAAAGGAATGCCACACCCGTCCTTCGACCGCCGTCGGCGTGGGGATCCTTTCAGTTCCCTGCGCAAAGTTTGCCCACCAGAAGGCGATGTGAACAACTGGTGAGATGGGAGACGCAGTTCTCCAAACGGCGACAAACACATGCGCATGGAAGAATAGATGGCTTGGCGGATAATGGTGCAGGTGAATGATAGGGCCGGGCGAATTCCGTGAGTGACAGGCGCTCAGAGGACAACTGTAACCAACTTTCCGACTCGGATGCGATGCATTCGGCTCCTGCCGGCCGAGTGGGTATCATCCCCACCGTGTCTCACCATCGGTTGTTATCGGCAGGTTACGTGAACCGCATTTGAGATTATCATCCAGCCCACCGCATGTATTGAGAGCCGGCATCTTTTGAGATATGATGGAGTTCTGGTGTACAGTACTTTCGTGGTAGATTGGTTTGAGAAGTCTGTGTCGGATTTGAGATCCGGCACCCGTTCTATCCTGCATCGTTGGTTGCCCACAGGGACGGAATTGTTAGCCCACGTGCACAGCCGGAAAGACGATACTATACTATCAGCGGCAGCTTTCGAGTGACGAGCAAGAGGCTCTTTGTGCAGTTTGGCACTGACAATGTCAGTACTAGAAGGAATATGCAGATCACAGTCTATCTGATTCCCATCTCTCATTCCTCGACGGTAGAGTGGAGACGCTCATGTTGCTGCAAGGCCCGTATCGCTCGAAGGCGTTGTGCGGCCCCGTGGAGAAAGTGTGGCATGCGAGCCCTGCATGGTCCGCCGCACCTAGGGTATTTGTGTGTCCAGGCCTACAGTCGAGTTGCGATGGTTCAGCAACTTTCCCCAAAGGAGAGTTATCCGATCACGGAGAGTTGTTTGGGCGCTGTGACTTTGAGCGTTCCTGGCCATCCAACCAAAACGCAGCTGCCGACATGCCGATGATGCCCACCATAACTGTTGGGTGAATTCCTGCTCGCGACAAACACATCTTCCAGCAAATCCGTTCCACGCACTACTAGCCGGGCAACAGGACCCAGCCCGCGAAGCCCGCGGCACGGAAAGTCTCAGACGGGCCGACTAGGCGGCATGTGACCACACGGCTGACCTCCACAGTCGCTGATTTCTGATCCAACAAGCGCGGGAGCTCCCAGGTCCTGTGGGCAGGTTGCTCGAGTGTGTGAACCGAAGCATACTGCACTGTGCAGCGCCTACCGCAAATGTGGGGGAACCTTATGAAGCAGCTGTGATGCGTGCCCACTCGCTATAAGAGCTGGCCTGGGAACCGCTCGCCTTGCTTCATCCCGGTAACTCTCAACTAGAACTCATTCTACCTCTCTACCTACCACTCCATCCGAAACATCACAATGACCAAGGTTCTCATTGTTCTCTACTCTGGCGGCAAGGATGCCCAGGAGGAGGAGCGTCTCCTCGGTACCATCGAGAACAAGCTTGGCATCTTTGAGTGGCTTAAGGAGAAGGGTTGCGAGTGAGTACACTTGAGCTCTCTGGCTTCAATATCCCTCCATCGCTCCACTTTCGCTAACATCACCAGGGTTGTCGTTACCGACGACAAGGAGGGACCCAACTCTGAGTTCCAGAAGCACCTCCCGGACACCGAGATTCTCGTCACCACTCCTTTCCACCCCGGTTATCTCACGGCCGACCTCATCGAGAAGGCCAAGAAGCTCAAGCTCTGTGTCACTGCCGGTGTCGGTTCCGACCACGTTGACCTCAACGCTGCCAACAAGCACAAGATTACCGTCGCCGAAGTGTCGGGCTCCAATGTCGTCTCTGTTGCAGAGCAGGTCATCATGACCATGCTTGTCC
Source organism: Cutaneotrichosporon sp. PL3408A (assembly GCA_023629975.1). NCBI lineage: Eukaryota > Fungi > Basidiomycota > Tremellomycetes > Trichosporonales > Trichosporonaceae > Cutaneotrichosporon > Cutaneotrichosporon sp. PL3408A. The sequence continues at coordinate 579,165 of JAMAMB010000009.1, read as the reverse complement.
TCGTCCGCAACTTTGTTCCCGCCCACGAGCAGATCATCAACCACAAGTGGAATGTTGCAGCGATTGCCCGTGACGCCTTTGATCTTGAGGGCAAGGTTGTCGGTACCATTGGCTGCGGACGTATTGGCTACCGTGTCCTCCAGCGTCTCGAGCCGTTCAACTGCAAGGAGCTCCTCTGGTTCGACTACACCGACCTTCCTGCCGACGCCGCCAAGGCCATCAATGCTCGCCGTGTCGAGAAGCTTGATGACCTCCTCGCTCAGTGCGACGTGATTACCATCAACTGCCCTCTCCACGAGTCTACTCGTGGTCTTATCAACGCCGAGGCCATCAAGAAGATGAAGAAGGGCGTCTGGATCGTCAACACCGCCCGCGGTGCCATCTGCGACCGCAAGGCCATTGTTGAAGCTCTTGAGTCCGGCTACATTGCTGGATACGGCGGTGACGTCTGGGATGTTCAGCCTGCTCCTCCCGACCACCCCTGGCGCGAGATGCGCGGCCCTCTTGGAAACGGCAACGCGTGAGTACATTTTGTGACATTTTCGGGGGTTTTTTCCGGATTTTTCCGGATTTTCTTCGATTTCTTCACCTCTTTTCTCGTTCTTCTGCAGTTGTTTTCTTTCGTTTTCTTCGTTTGCTAACCAGAGCAGGATGACTCCGCATTATTCTGGCACTACTTTGGACGCCCAGGCGCGCTACGCGAACGGTACGAAGGAGATTATCGACAACTACCTGTCCGGAAAGCCGCAGAACCCGGCGAACGTCATTGTGGAAAACGGCGATTATGCGACCAAGGCGTACGGCCAGCGCAAGTAGGCGGACTCTGTCTGTGTTTGTGAGCAGAATAGGAGGTCCTCTGTACGTATAGGTATTCGTTTTATGTCGATGTTGCATGGATTGCATGGCAGATTGAATGCAAGTTGCAGGTGATGAAGGATGTACGAGCTGGGAAACTTTAAGTGGGGTGCTAAATAAAATGAAGGTTAAATAAGGTTAAATAATGGCGGAGCCCCACAAAGTTAGGGGAAAGTCACGTGGTAGCGCTTTGTCGTGATGCCAGCAGCTCAGCCTCAGACTCGGCTTCGAGCTAGCTCTGGAGGTGCAATTTTTGCCACCAAATCGCCAGGTGGGTAATGCAAAGACACTTGCAGCTCTGCACCGGGAAATGTTGTAGGTCGACAAACATACGATGCTGGTAGGTAAACTCGAATTGAGTTCCGTACACGCAAGGACCTCCACATGTTCCAGACGGCGCCGGCTCTCAGTGAATGAGCAAAATATACACTAACAAACACATCTTGTCGATTTCTCGGTCCAGTGTCAAGCTTTGTTGGTACGAAACCCCTACGCTATCTCCTCACATGCCGCGGACTGCAACGCCACAACAACAGACATTCCTATGCTCTGATTGATTAGAGCTCCCAGCAAGCCTCGAGCTGGGCAGTGAGAATTTGGCGTCTGGACGCAAAATATGAGGTGTGTCGATCGCCAAATGGGGTGATGACGAGACCCATATCAGGGCGGCACCCCAAACGCCCTGAGCGTGACGAGTTTCTGTAACGGTAGGCGAGACCACTTTCTCGTAGCCAGCTGCGGCTTTTTGGACAGTTTACGTCGCCGCAGGAGACCACGGCTGCGGTGATGAGACCCACGACTTGGGACAATACGCGACCTACTCAGTGGTCATGATCTTTCGCCACCTTAGGTACCGCGATCCCCTGAGCAGAATGCGTGATGAACCGACTGAGGAGGAGATGGACGATGGACAAACTGCCCATGTGGGGGTGGTACGACTACAGTACAGGAGACTTGAACTAAAGCCACAAAGCATGTGGACTTGCCCAGGAAAAGCCCTAATCTCGGGCATCAACATAAGTTCAACCACCACGCTTCCATGCTCTGAGCCCCCACTAGCTTCCCGTTCTAGGCACCGTCACGCCACCCAGACGTTCACGCAAACCTTGAACTGAACCCAATACCGTTCAGCAGCACTCCCGAGCGCCGGGCCGTGCCAGCGACTGACGTTGGTGCCATGCTGCCATGGCATCGTCAGTGATATCGGACTGGAGTCTCCAGAGCACTTGACTGATGACCATCCGTCGGTTGAGGTGCTACACACTGTAGATTCAGACACTTCAAGGCGTATGGCGTCCTGGGCAGCCTGACCAGGACGACTCTGGAAGTGCTGATGCATGTCCAAATGCCTCTCCTCCTGAGCAACTCCTCGCCGTTCCCGATGGCATTTCCATTTCCTTGTCGCAGCTGGAGTGGAGGCACCAGAAGAGTATGTCATCCTGTTCGACAGGTGGTTTCTCCTCGCCCTGGGTACAGGTAGAACTCCACTCTGTGGAGAATATCCACCGTAATGCCGTGACCGGCGGGAATAACCGCTCCAGCCCATAGCTTCTCGGGGTGTGCGCTTTGGGGTGTTGAAGCAGGGTACATGTACCTGTAGGAGGTGCCCACAAAGAGCTTGCCTGGATGGCAACTCTCAAGCTGACCGGATTCGATGTCCTATCCGTATCGAAGTCTCCTATTGTTATGCCAATTTCGTTGACCCGTTATCGCTATCTGTAGGCAATGTAGAAATTACCAGTCAGACAAGGTGGCGCCAGCCACACCTTGCCGACGATGCATGTATGACTTCTGCCCTTGATCCGCAGACACCTCTCCACATGCTGCAGGAACGACAAAAGCCCGCATGTTGCCCTTGCCATTTCGTCCACGCGGTGATGCCCTGGGCCTTGTTGCCTGTCCGTCGAAAGGGTGCAACAGAATGTGAAGCGGAGCGGCGTGCCTAAAGGGTTCTTACGCGGCCCCATCGACACCCGTCCGGTTCCTCAGCTTCGTTAATGGCACCCACAATCTTAATCGCGTACGTCTGCACGGCGCCCCTGGCTGCGGTGACGGAACATGCTCCGGCGGTGTCTGATTTGCTTCAGGTCCTCGCATCAGACGTATCTGCTAGGTAGATTGGCGAAGGTGGCCTCGCCCTTCAGGGTCTCCCAACCATCTCTTCAACCTCTGCCTCGCCTCGGAGATGTCGAGTCTGAGGGCGCCAGCAAAGATGAGTAGCTCCGAGGATGGGACCCCTGCAAGAGGGAGGGACATGATGTTTTTTCTCTGGCTACGGCCTCCTTTGCGTCGTGGCAGACAATATAATACTGGCCACCCGGTTGGATAAAGCCGCCTCTCTTCTCTGTCTACCTCCCAAATTCTTCGAATTAGCGTTTCCATTCAGCAGTAGCAGCCATGTCCCTCCCCGACATTGTCACCAACCCCGATGCCGTCCTCGCCGACAAATGCTCGTGGCGCTTCAAGCGTGCCCCGGATTACAGCAAGACCCGCAAGTGGTTCGAGGAAAGTGAGTGGCGTTTTTGCGACTCCCCCTTCTGACTCCACAGCTAAGACGATGAACCACGAGCCCGGATCTCTTGCGAACCTCGTCGAGAACCTTGTAAAGAACTGGGAGATCGAGGCCTCGTTCAAGACCAACTTTGACGAGTGGCGCACAGTTGACCAGAGCAAGTACAAGTTCTACCTCAACGGCGGAGGGGAGAAGACTGGGGAGCAGATGCTCAAGGTCGGCACCTACAACGCACTCCTCACCCCCTCGCAGTACTACGACCCCGCCAAGAACGACTTCACTGCGTCGCACAAGTCATTCAAGCGCATGATGCCCGTCTTCGCCTGGGAGGTCCTCGAGGTCTACTCTGGTCCTCCCGTCGTGGCTATGAAATGGCGCCACTGGGGCGAGATGAAGAACGACTACGTCGGCTTCAACAAGTGAGTTATCGAACGGGATAGGCGACTTGCCACAGGGCGTGATGAAAGGTTGGCTAACACCTTAGGGAGGGCAAAAAGGTCCGCGTCAAGGCCCATGGTGGTCTCCTTGAGATCGAGGGCATTCTCGTTGCGACTGTCAACGACGCAATGCGTGTCGAGAAGCTCGAGGTCTGGATGGACCCTATGGCCATGTTCGAGCAGGTTACCAAGGAGGGACAGGAGATGGTTGTTGAGGACGGCCCCGCTGAACACTCCGGCGATGAGATCGATGACCACGGTGCTTCTCGCTGCCCCGTTACGGGGCAGACTGGTGCCGCTCCTCACTAAAGCGCGCTCCTTGAGGCCTGCTTGCCTCTCACCTAATCTCACGCACTTTGGGTTGTACATACCGTAGACCTGCCAGCGGCAACACCTCACTGGAAGCCGCAGCTTGTACCTTTTAATGGACTGCACTGAAAGTCCCGAAAACACCTCTGCCCGCTTCGTTGGGTATATTTCTATTCATTCATGGATGTCGTCTCACATATCAGTGTTTCCTTTTCCAGAGCTCGGTCAGCGGACACGGTGTAACCTACGCGCCTCTGTTGGCTATCCAGAGAGGTCTCGAAGCATAGGGCCATTATCCGGCCGTAAATATTATTGTTGACGAGCTCGCATCGGAAGTAACCACATCAGCGCCCAGGGTTGCTCTTCTCGGCATCCGCGCCAATCTGTACGAGAGAATAAACCTTGGTTCAGCTCCGTCGACGTTGCACCCTGAGCTGGATGACCAGGCACGGTTGGCAACATGTGGGCGCCTATCGAAAGGGGCTTGGGTTCGCCAGTCTTCGACATTTGGCGCAAGCAAACTGCTGACCCTTGCGTGGACGGATGGGACTGGGAGAAGAGCTATCGCTTGTTCCAATCTCCGTCCATGTTTGTGCCATCCAAACCAACATCTCCGACGATTGAATTGGCGGTGCTGTTCGACGGACGCTTGTCCAAATTTGCCTCCCAAAGGCTGAATTACCTGGTAAGTTCTACCGGTTTCCGGACGATGCGTCTCTCTGACATGAGCAAACGTCAATGGAAGAAACCGTCACCGCAAAACCCGGGTGGTCCACAGCTTCCGGTTTTCTCGTACTTTTAACATTGGTAGAGGCCTACGACGTCTTCGAGAGCAGCGCTGCAGACGAGATCCCTCCGAGATAAGCGGTGGGGGGGACCTGCGGTGTTTGGACAATTACCATGACCACTTTGTTCTCATCAAGGTTGCCTCCGTTCGTCATGCATCCTCGGAGTATTGCGTATCCAAATTGAGGTCCAGGCTGCTTGGATGCGTACGCTAGCAGCAGTTACAGACATATCCTCAAAGTGACGATCAGCCAAACACGGTCGCTGCCAGTACTCTACAGCAGGGCGCAGTGGTTGAAAGCAGGCTCCCACTACGCACTACAACCCAGACAATGCGATCACCTCTCAGACAGCGCGCCTCTGAGCAACTGTTTTCTCACAAGGACTGGATCCTTTGCTAAGAGGGTCCAGGCGTCACATGTCGATTCCTACTTGCAATTCAATGTCGACGCTGCGTGCGTTTTCTGTCATAAGGTTTCATTCTTTGGGTGAGCTCCCTATGGCCACTTGAGGAGGAGCGCCTGGAAGGCAGTTGAAATACATGATGGCAGGGACAATGCACCATGATGGACGAAAAGCCTGGGGTGGGATCCGTGGGACCTTGCGCACGTATCATGCCCACCCTGCCGTCGGACCTGCTACGTATCTTGCCCACCCTGCCGTCGGTGTCCACAGCCAGGATGTCTTGCGCTGGAATGGATCCATAAAATTATCGAAATACAGCCATCGTGACCATTTGGTGGTCCAGAAATGACAAGCTCCTTCCCCTCGAGTGCCCATCCGTTCTTAGAGTGTTGTTGAGAATACCACCAACATCGAGGTCACCTCAATGGTGATTGTGAAGTCGGACAGGCCGCAACCAGCCCAGACTACTTTGGCCGCATAAGGCAAGGTGGGCATTTGTAATCACTACTATGCTATTCGTGCAACGGCAGGCAGGCATTCCGCCAATTAAACATATTGTAATATCTTCCGCACCGAACCGGCGGGACCGAAATATATACCTCCCGAGGCGACTAATAAGCTCTCACTTCTCTCAGAACTGCTAAACGGTAGGTAGCTCCGCCTAACAATCGCCGCCAGCAATGGGTTTAGACTATATCCTTATCACGGTGGACGAGTACCGATTCCTCGGCCGCTTAGAGGTTGACGACGCACCTCAAACTGTGGCCTTCTTTCGCTCACTCCTGCCATACAGGCAGCGGGTGATCCACGTCCGATGGTCAGGAGAGGCAATGTGGATCCCTTTGGGCGAAACCGGCTGGGCGGACAAATTGCCAAATGAGAACCACACGCACTATCCGGCGCCTGGCCAGTTAGGTCTCTATCCTGGAGGTATCAGCGAGACCGAGTTCCTCTTGCCCTATGGCGGGTGTGCGTTCGCTTCCAAGATGGGAGCACTGACCGCCAACCACTTCCTTACCATCGTAGCGGGACAGGAGAACTTGCGTCCCCTGGGTGTCAAGACGTTATGGGAGGGCGCGCAGGAGATCAAGTTCGAATATGCATCCAAGGAAGAGTGAGTGGGCCGGCTCCTTCGGTGGACTGCCACGACGACCTGGTTTCCAAAGCGTTCACCCCATGCTGACAGCAGTATCGCCCGGTATGAAGCTGCAGCTCATGCTATGGCCAAGCTGGCTTCCGGAGATTGGTACAAGCCGTAAAGCAGCACAAGGCACTCACCCGTTGTTGAGCAACAGACAGCATCAACTACGCCCTGCTTGGAACCACCAGGTCGGCTGTCAGATTGCCCCAGCGCCCCTACAATTGCCAGGAGTCCAGCTTCCAACTCCAATCTCATGTTCCGGGAATGGAGAGTCACAACCTGACTCTAGCACAGGGCTTATCAAAACTCTCCCGCCGTATTCCGACTCCTTGTCAACCACATGCACCTCCGCTCTCACACACTCAGGGCTAGTAGTGCTTCGTTGTACTGCTCGAGATGTTCTCCACTAACAAGTACTGCTTGAGCTGTTCTCCGCTAACAAGTGCTGCTCAGAAGGCTTTTACATGACGGAGTTAGCTGATAGACGTAATTCACCTCTCGTCTTTCCGCACTCATTGGCACATTCACAGACAGACGAAGGCCAAGAGACCTGCGAAGAGTACGGCTCCGATGCTGGTAGTCATCTGGTATGCCGCACTAAGGGACGACTCAGGGGCTGGCGCTGATGCAGATACACCGGCACCTGTAGCGGTGACAACTGGGATCTCGGTAGCACCAGGGATGCCAGTGTCGTTCCCTGTCGAGTTGCCAGGAGGGGCAGGGACAACACCTTTAGCGGCGTCGCTGAGGGAGGCAAACCCAATCTCGGCACCAGTACCGTTGGCGTGAGGTAGCTTGAATGCCGTATATACAGTCTGGAGCACGTTCAGCCCCAGCACCACATGAGTTTGGGGTTCGTAACCGAATGGGCCGCGGTATGTGTCGTTGATTGGTGCGAAGAACGCCATGCAACCTCCACCGCTGGGGAATCTGAGAATCCAGGCAGACGGTGGCAGTGACAGTTCGTGGCCCCCAACAGTGAAGCTGAGAGTCGAGCTCGTGTCGCAAGGCAGCATGTACGCCACAGTGGTGTAATTGTCTATCCTCAAGTCAGACTTGTTTGCCCCGGGGATGGCTGCAAGGATCATATTGCCGATACTTTCGGACACCAAAGAGCCGCCGTTGAGCCAGAAGGCAGCGAAGCCGGGAGCCGAAAGCCCGCCCTCACCACTGCCTCCCCCAGCATCACCGGAGTCAGTCGAATTGCTCGCACTGTTCGGCTCTTGGCGAGCTTGGACAGTACCGTTGCTGGCAGGGGTAGGCGAGCTCTCGGCGGCTGCTGATGACGTTGCTGAAGCCATCTCACCCCCTTCTGGAGCACTTGAACTTGCAGCGGTTCCGTTATTAGTGCTCCCACTCTCGCCGCCCGACCCAGCCATGGGATTTGTAGTCATAACCGATTTGCCGTCCAGCTTAATATCATTGAGAGGAAGCTGCCAGTGGCTTCCGTTGACGGGGAGGTATGTAACCTCGCCAGTGTGCAAGGCGGGGTTGAGTCCACCCAGAGCCAGTTCGCCGCTGTCATCGAGGTGCCTGTTTACTGTTCCATTTCTATCTCCGCTGCCCTCGAAGGCACCCCCTAGATTTATCTGGGACACAAACAGACCAAATGTACGCTCAGGCCAATGAGCGGCCAGAGAGCTGTAGAAGGGCTGACCTCCGAGGGACGAGTTATCGCCGTGAAGGCCGAATGAGACCCGTCCGCTGGCACCGAACCCGATCTCTCGGCTGAAGGCGCCCGGGTCGTTTTGAAGCACTGCAGGGTTATCATCACAAGATTCTCAGACCAACCGATGACGGACACGACGGACCAGATCGGGGTAGATCACTTCGTCTGGCCACGACACCGACTGAGAAAGTTACTCACTGAACGGCTGGTCAACGATAGACACTCCACCGACAGTCACTGTGTCCGCCGCGATTGTTCCGTTGAAGAGCCCAGCATTGTACGTCTTATTCTCCGTCTTGAACGTTGAGGAAGCGCTAGTGTCGTACATGGCCGTGGAGCCCAGGTGAGGCTTGAGTTGGGGGCACGAGGATGCGTTGCATCCTGTGAGCCGCAGGTCACCCGGCGACTCGTCCAATGCAACCACGACCAACACATCCTGGAGAGGTGTGCCCACACTGATGTTCATCGCGAGGTAGGTGGTGCCAATCAGTCCCGTGAGCACCTCGTGAGCGAGGCCCCTCCCAGCATCACCTGCGACGGATCCTTCGGGATTGCCTGCTGTGGTGTTACCAGTTCCGTCCTGTCCAGCCCCAACGTCCGTTGAATTGGCTTCCTGACGCTTGTTGCGCGCATTGAGAGATCTAAGTGGCAGAGGAGAGCGGTGACCAAGTCCTATGAGGACAGGGCCTTGGCGTTCATTGATATGGGCAAATACGCTGCCCAGGAGGGGTAGTAGTGAGAAAATGGGGACGAGTAGTACCATGATGAAATTTCCATGGACGGGAGGGACGTCTAATCATGTGTGGCTTACTTATACGACGCTCACCAACCTCAACCTCCTACGACGTTCACCAAACCCCAACCTCTTCCTGTGGTCGATATAGTGGGCCTTCGTCATGGCAACGGCACGGGAATGAAAGCCCATGCAACCATACTGGCGTCTATAGCGGCGCACCCTTCTCACCGTCTCCGCTCAAATTCTTGAAGACTTGGGCAGTAGCGATTTACTGTGCACTCAATAGAGTTTCCGTCGCGATGACGACGCTATAAAGACCGTACAGTGTCAAGGTTGCTTGATTCCTGAAACAACCATATTGCATGTCCACAACGAATTTCCATCACCGAGCTTTGCCCAGAGGCTCTGCCTGTGATCGTCCTGTCGGGGCTGTGCAATAGGGCATGAATGTGGAGCTCGGTCATGGACCCCCAATAATCCAATGAGGATTTACATGAGTGGCACAGAATCTGAAACCGAAGCTCAAGTTGGCTCCAGTGATAAGCAGCTTGGCGTTTCCCACGCGTCCTCTGCTGAGGTGAAACGTAGTATAGCACAGCCCCAGTCGTCAATCTTGATCTCCGGGGCGGTTCCGCGACGGAGGCAGAAACCTCGCACCACAGCAGAGTATGACAGCAGAGTTGAAAGTGGGCAGCGGTCGAGAATTCCTGCTTGTGATTTGTGCCTCAGGTACAACCCCGAGATGCGTGGTGTCCATGCACTTAGGGACTGTCCGTATGTGCCGTCGCCATGCACCTCCAGAAATGTCCATGAACCTCGAGTTGTACCCAACTTCGAGAGTTTCCAACGGACCTCCAGAGATGCGTACGATTCGTTACCGCTTCGGTTAGAGCGTATCGTCCTCAGGTGCTCCGGCTTGGCGGGTCGCAATGTGTGAATGGCCCCACATCGCAAGCTCCTCTCCTTCCGAGAGCTCGGACTGGACCGAGTCATTCACGGCAGAACTTTGTGAAAACCAGTATGCTAAATCGCCAAATCTGCATAACACATATGCCCTTGCAGTGGGAGTTCTGCAACATCATCTGCCTTTCGTCGAGCGCCTTTTCGGACACTGGGCAGACTTGATGGGGTCTATGGACGTTTTTGTTGGAGGGTTGTGCCACTCCCATTGGAGGGCGGCCTGTCCCCGAATTTCCCGACAATCGATATGATATCGTGGCAGCTTCAGTTTATCCCGTCGTTATCGCAATTGAGGTCTGACGCCTGGAAGAATGTTTTGAATTTCGCGCGGTTCCTCCGGCTGGAGAGCCCATCTGCTATCGTCCACATGCTCCGTCAGAGCCAGTCGGAAACATATCTTTTTTAAGCGCTAGACATTTCAGCCTCTTGTCCAGATTATACTGGCGCATATACATGCATGGAGCATGTTTGCGTGTTCGTCTCTGAGAACCGAAACCCAACCCAGATTGCCGAGAGTCGGTCAATTTCCACCATCCTGGTCTCCGATGAATGTCTCATGTGTCGCAGCACTTCCTCTCCACTCCCCTTGATGACAGGCCATCGGCCATCAAATCGCCCCAGACTATACATTTGCTTCATCGCTCTCGTCCATCACAAAGATACAACATGATTGTTCCCTTTCAGGTATTACCCAAAGGAGTCTCTTTACACTGCTAGAAACTCATCAGAGCATCACATCACCATCTCACCGTTCACCACAGCTTTGGAACAATCGCCCAAGAACAAGCCTACAGTATCTTGAGACCAATCGCCAAAATTGGTCGGGAGGTGACACTTGTGTTTTCACACCTGTCTACGAACGCTGCTGCATTGTTGTTAGTACAGTAAACAAAGACGGGGCTTTACTCGCACCATAATCAAACAGTGGCTCCACACAATGAGGGTATGACTGAAGGCGGAGGCTGCTGCAGCTATAACTAACGCATTTTCAACCTCTTTCTTTCTTCAACGTTCCTCCAACAAAGTGGCAGCCTTAACCTTTCAACAGTCACTATTTCATCTCAGAACTGCCATAAATCCATGGCCAATACTCATGATAGATTCCACAGCCCATATCCATCTTTTCAGGCCTCCTCCCGGCGGCAGCTTCTCGGGCAGCATTGCCGCCACTGTTGTTGACGGTGAGTCACCAGTCACAACGAGTTACTGACCTCTATAGACTTTTCTTCCTCGAAAAGCGAGACTGGCACTATGGAGAGCACCACGAGTCGGGGGAAAGCCTGGGAGGTTAACAACCAGCTCAGTAAGGACGGACACGCCGACACATGCACTCAGCCGACCCACGTTCCCCCTTCCCCACAACCAGGTATCCGCGGCCCTCCTTCTACGCCTCACAAGTTGGCGAGCAATCACGTTGGCATGGTAGTAAGCCAGCATGAACTGGCCAGGGCCCTCAGTATTCTCGAGACAAACGCCCATCAACGCCACTACGATCCTGATCTGCATCTCCCCTCGTCAAACACTTTGACGACTACGGGCGACGACAATCTTGAGCACATCTCGCCTGCGACGCCGACTCGTAGAGCGTATATCCGCCGGCAAGCCCCAACGCCCGGCTCCTCGCACTCGGCCTCACCTACTCGTCCGTCTGGCCGTTTTTTGGCGGAAAATCCCAACTCACCTGCCTCGTCGACTTCTTTGGCTCTGTCCCTTGACATGAGTGACGAGGACGTGTTTGGCCCGGCAACCCAATTGACAGGCTACATAGCCGATCCCAACGACTGGAGTCTCTCCAGCGTAGACGGGCCGCATCTACCGCAGATGAGTCTCGGGCAGATGTTCCACGCGGGTACCAACCACCCACTCTTCACACCAATGAATGAACCGTGGCCTGAGCCCCATTCGAGAGACCGTGAGGAGAGGGTCCAACGCCAGGTTGCCTCTTCTTCAACAACGCTCCCCTACCATGCAGCGCAGTCCAACACCAACGTCGTTCGTACCACCTCAACGGACCCTTTCGAGCGAGAACGGAGTCTTAGCTCCGGGGGTGGTGAGACCATAGATCTCACCGAGACGGCGATCCGGCTGCTAGGCAATAGTCTCCTTTCTGCGCTGGAGAATGTGGGAATCGACCAACCCCCCTTTATGGACTTAGACCTTCCCTGGGACCTTAGCAACACCCAGGGGACGCGAAGGAGACTCGGCCAGCCAAAGACATCTGGCCTGAACAGCGCCTCCAGCGCTTTTCGGTGTCATTCCGATGAGATTTTCAATGCAGACGCCACTGGAGGCGCCACTGGAGGGGTTGGCGACGCTGTGACCGACGGCAATCATTCGTTTTGCGGGGTCATCCCAGACGACGCCGAAAAGTCGTTCTACGATGAGGGCGGCTCTTCATATGACGGTGATGTCTCTTCGCAAGAAGAGGACAATTCACTCTCCCGTACCTTGGACCTTGCCGACGGGGTGCGACGTGCTTGTGGCAATCCTAGCCCAGTAGTGTACACCGCAGCCAACTCTCCTCACCCGGTTGGTTTGGAACCTGCAAATCACAGCGACAATTCCACCCACACTCCCTCAGCTTCAGTGTCTTCCAGTTCAACCACAGCCGCTACTTACTGCACGGAGGCGTTGGATTTAGTTGACCCCCAAAATACCCTTGCCGAACGTCACACAAGGAGAATTTGCAAGGTGGAGAACCGCCTGAACCTCCTTCAGAAGTACAAGTCTGACCGCACTGCGTACACGGGCACTAGCGAGACGCCTTCGGGCCAGCGGCCCCTCACCGTCACCCAGGTCAAGCTGATCGATCGCCGCATTGCCGAAGATCAGGCTGAGATTGGTCGTCTGGTGGCGCGACAAAACAAGGCGGAGAGCTACACGAACTATAAACTCTTTCGTAACCTCTCCAAGACCGAGGGGGGGAGGGGTCGCAGAACGGTCAGGTAGTACGAACTGCGGCATTGGGTATCTCTTCATCTCCTTCTCAGTCCAACTATACTACCTCGACAGCTAGGGTCTCCAACCGCGCCCCATTGGCAACAGACACCACCAGCTTTGCGCCTTCGCCTGTACCAATTGCGCATGACGGACGGCTGACTGCCTTCATTCCGTCTGTATCCTGCCCAAGTCTTTTTGGACCTTCGGGCACTGATGAGCATGGTTTTATCGACCCTGACGCTCACCTGCCTGCTGCTCACCGGATGCGCATCTCAGCTCCGCCGATTTACATACCAGACATTGTTGAGGAAATGGAGAATAACTCGGAGGACGAGGTGAACGAGGCCGCCCATTCTGAGGAGCCAGACTGGACCACCTGGGACAACAGCGACAACGGCTCCGACTACAGAGGATACATCCACCGCCATCCTCATCCGACTTGGCGACAGACGGAAAACACTCTCTTCGCCCAACCGGTGAGTCGAGAGGGTGGCTCCATCCTGCCCGGTGAGAGGCCCGTACCTGAGTGCGTGCCTCTTGCGGTTCGCGGTACTTCGATGGAGTGTAAGGGGGAAGCGCAAGACGATATAGACTGCAGCCCTGACTCTGTCCAAGAGAGCTGGGAAACCGGCGGCCCAAAGTCTGAGGTGAGTATACAGTATGGGTCTGTGCTTGAAGTCGTTTTGTTGATCCGTTACCTAGATGCTGGCCACACCGCGCCCGGACGCTTCCCTTCCGCAAGTCAGCCCCATTCCGAACACGATCTCGCTTTGCAGCTCAAGCTCCAGTTATGCAGCTGCCCGACTGGCATACCGCCACCGTGTTAACATGACTCACCGGGGCCCTTGACGAGTTGGCAACTACCCTCATGACCCGGCTCGTCCCCAACGGGTTTCTCGATCAGCCCGCCTCAGCTGCACGGACCAGCGAAGGTCTTGGTGTCTCCAATCCTTCAACAACTGGCACTCCCACGCGACTGGCACCCAAACCTAGGACGGAACCCTTGTACCGCTCTGGGAACTGTTCTCCCTCAATTGGCTCTCGACACAGCTTCTTCGCTCATCATCGCAGCCGGAGTTCAAGCCCTCCGTCGGCAAAAGCACAGGGTAACCGCTTCAATCCCCTTCAGACCTGGGTGACCCTTTTAGCCCGGAACCAACCACATGCTTTCGTGGAGGCGAAGGCTGAAGCCTCTTCGATCATCCGAAGTCCCGCACAGGTACAGAAACACATTCAAACCGAGACAGTTGCTAACCTTCAGGTTAGGGACGGTCGATTTACCCAGTCTGTGGGCCACTACGACTGTCCCGAGAACGCGTCGAGCCTTCGGCCAAATTGCACTGCCCAGTGGACCTCAGTAAGCCCAGATGAGGGATGGGAAGTGTTGAAGCATGATGATGCTGCTGCCAATCCCCGCTCCGCTGTCGAGCAGGTGGACGTACCCCGGCGCCACGGCCATAAGCGGAATGCCAGCGCAGTTCGGGACTTCCTGCGCCGCTTCGGCTTTTACTAATTTGCACCCTGTTTGCTCTGGGTGACATATTGTCTTTGGGTAGTACTGTATGATATGGTGAACCAATGTACTGTACAAAGTTGCGCTATACACGTCAAATGCCTCAACGTACGGAGGCTGCGGCCACAAATGTGTGGCTGGCGGTTGCTTGCAGGGCTCATCCCTCCGAGGCCGTTGGCATGCAAGCAACTGTGTGTTGGCAGCCAAGAGTGTCCGCCTCAAGAACTGGGTCTACAGGTTTTCCCCTTACATTGCAACCCACTCCCACTGCGGTACATTCCCTGAAAACGTCGGAGAAGCCACACTCTGAGAATGCCCAGCCAGTTGGTGTAAGCAGCAGAATTGGTCTATCCTGACACGCTCCGTTCCGAATCCTGCATCATGTACTGTAGGTATTGCTGCGTGATGCATGCAAAGGTACAGTGGGAGGTAGGAGACCAGCTGGAAGTTGCATGGATCTCCGATTGCTTCGGTTGGGGAGGTTATGCCACCATGTCTCAACGGAAGCGGAGATTGTTTCAGCTTCCTACAAGCATTGTATTCCGCTCATTACTGGCCCATGGCACTTGATTAGGACACAGGTATTCTCTCTTCTCAGAAGACTTCTGTTTTGCTTTGTGTTTTCTGTCCTGACGCTTTCTGTCTCTTCATTCTCAGGTGTGCTGCAGGCATTGGATAATTGAGAACGCATTACACGCAACGCACGAGCCCCTCCATGCCATCCCAACGCCAGGAATCTGACCACACCACCCTCGTCCTCAGGTTTCTCCGGTGGCGCCGGAAGTCTGGAATGTCTGGACGAGGCGACGCTCACGACCGCTCACCCTACCTTTGCCCTCTAACTGCACCATGTATTGCTTCGCTATCGCTGACTGACTGCCAGCTGACCCTGTTGACACTCTCCCCAGAGCACTTCCAGAAGGGGACACTCACTCTTCATGTCACCCACGCACGCACCTCTAACCCCGTGCCTTCCAAGCCACAACCACCCCGCACACATAACCGGCGGGTTGGGGCTTCGCGATGCAGGGGAGGTAATGTGAGCGAGCCGATAAGTCAGCGTAGTGAGCAGCAAGCAACCCGATTGAAGGCAAGTCAAGCTCACTCGTGCTAGATCCGAATGGTGGCGTGGAGTGCGAGCTGGGCACGTCCCGCAACCACCGAAGTCGCTGCCATCCTCTGCCCAACAACACACCCAACAGACACCCCTCTCAAAGTCCCCGTAGCAGCCTCACATTACACATTAGAGAAAGAACGTGTAGGACTGTTTGAACTCCCTTCTTCTTGTCCATCACCAACGACATCCTTGCTTGACCCCCGTCCTCCTTCGTTTAACACCTCATCACCTCGTCGAGTTGCTTTCCCATTGTTACCTTGTCTAGCTCCCATCATCACTCACCGCTCGCTCACAGCTTGTGAATGCGTTGATCCATTGTTTCGCCCATCACCACAATCTTCCTGTGCTCTCGCGCTCGCCGGATTGGTAGTCGAAGCTGAGTAGCAGGACGTCGCTGGTACAGCGCAGTAGCATAAGAGCACCATCCTGTCCCAGGAATTCTATCATCTCCTCTCCACCTACCGTAAAGCAAGCGAGCTCAACGTCCACTCTGTCAACACGCAGTATGGACTACCATCCACCTCCCCAGATCGTCCTTGCCCCTCTGCCCGACGATGTTCTTCTCTTGGCCGGCCTCCATAGGATTCCAACCTCGAGCATTCAACACCCCCACGAACCGGTCATCTCGGAACTGATCGCCGGAGCAGTCGACGAAGCGTGTGCAGAGCGCTTTGACTGGGCCGTCGACTACTACGCCAACGGGCTCTCTGACCCTTCGGTTGATATCACCACTCTCCCCCGCACTACGAACATTGCTCCAGTGGCCGACAAGGTCACCTCGCGCCGCCTTGACTCTGAAGGCTCTAGGGGTGTGCACACTGCTGCTGGTACTTCCGTTCCAGCCCGCCGCACTGCACGTAGGGCGTCCGCCGCCGTCGCACCATACTACACCAGGCAGGCCGGTGCTTTGGGTGTACGCTCTCCCATCACCGATCTTGTTGGTGTTACAAGGTCTCTCCCTGCTTCCCGCCACCCATCCCCAACGACCTCGCCGTCCTCCACCCTCTTCCAAGCTCTCCTGGAGGCGACGCGCAGCGCTTCTTGGTCTACCCCTCGCCAATCCCCCTCGACTTTCTCCCCAAACACAACCACCTCCGACGGTCGCAAGCGCCGTGCCGCCCCCAAGACTGAGCAGCGCACGGTCCAGAAACTCCCAGTACCCCCAGTCACGGGAAAATCCAAGAAGCGCCCTTGGGAGGCAGACAAGTCCAAGATTGACAAGATCAACCAGGCTGGACGCTCCCCCACCGAAACCCTCGGGCAGAACAGTATTCCAACAGTGCCTGACATGTCGCGCAAACGCTCGTGCCCTTACGCGCCTCCAGGCGAGCGACACACACCTACCTACATTGCGGCTGTCTCGGACTGGATCAAAGAGCGCACCACAGGCAACAACTACACGAAGGCGGAGCTCGAGTGTCTCCTCATCAACAACTTCATGCGCGGCAAAGTTTTCTTCCGGCATCCGCTCAACGATGAATATGACGAGGCTACGAACCTCGACCCCGAGTGCTGGGCCTCATACACTGAGTGGGGTAAAAGCCTCGTGCCTGAGGCCGTCATTTACAATCGCCTCACGCCTCAAGAACGCCGCCTGCTGTTCGACTGGCCCGACCGTGACATCTTCAAGGCTCTCTTTGTGATTGTACGTATTCAAGACTGTAATTCAGCTGAGATTAGTTTTGGATTCCACGATACACCGACCGCCACACCCGAGTTGTTTGGTGGCGACAATGCACGCGCTGCCAGCGAGGAGGATGGGACTGCGAGATCGGGCACGAGATGTTTGGCAAGACCGATATCAAGCACGAGCCAACCAAGAAGGGCCGTGAGACCTGCGCGTGTGTGCCATGCCGAAGCTCCAAGGCTGAATGCTCTCACGCCAAGCTGGCCGAAACGATTAAAGAATATGGATGGGCGGCGTCCGATCTCGAGGACTACTGGGGGAGCAGGATCACGCTGGGAGAACTCTTTGCCCGCCGAGAAACCACTTCCATGGGTGTCGGGCCGTTTCATATCGACGACGTGGGCGGGGGGACCGATGCTGTTGAGGACGAGGAGTTCTACGAGGGAGAGAAGACCAGCGCCAAGGGTATCACCACCCTTAAACCGCGCAAGACGTTGACTCCATACCAACGTCAGTTCCTCGACGCCCGCGCAACACGTCGCGCAGAGCTTGACAAGGCGACCCCGGGAAAGCCAACCCCTGGGGAGCACAAAAAACTCATGATGATCAAGTACCTTGCTCGTCGCCTCGCCAATGGAACGCTCACCGACCCCACGTACGCGTGGAAGGACTACCAGAAGAACGTTCGCGACCTCACCAAGGCGAACGGCTCCCGCAGAGCACGGGGTCATGCGCAGCTCACGGCTCGCCAACTCGCTCCATACGACGACTTCTATGACTACTGGGTCAGCGGCAATGTTGTCGACGAGATCTCGAACAGCGAGGTCAACAACAACGACGGTGAGGAGGAGCTTAGCGATCTCCAGCCGGTTGCCAAGCGCCCGCGCACCCGTGCGGGCACCGAGCCTGTCCAGTCGGTCGTTGACCGTCTCAAGGCACCAGGACGTGCCCAGAGCAAGTCACCAGCCTGGCGCCTCCGGGAACTTCGTGCGCAGAGCACAACTCCTATCCAATCACAGTCGGCCACCCCCGAACTGAGTGAAGCCGCCAACTCCCCTACTTCGACGCCGGTGTTCCAGACGCCAATTCTTGAGTCAGCTTCTGACCTTCCGGGAAACGGAGCCGTTGGACCGAACAATGCTTCTACTGCTTCTGCCGCCCTTGCAACAGCCACGGACGTCGGCCTCGGCATTGTGGGCATCTGGTCGCCGCCAAGGGATCTTGCAAGTCCTTTCTCTTCTCCAAACCCTTTCAGAGACAGGCTCGAGTCCAACTCCGACCAGATGCCTCGAGGAGAGAAACTAGCTTTGGGACCTTCTTTGGAGGCTATGGAGGTCGCTGACTCGTCATGGGCTGCTTCTACGGTGAAGCGGAGTGCCCCCATCGTCAGCAAGACCACGTCGGGCCTGCGAAAGGGCCTAAAGGGAGTCACCAGGGGCTTTAAGAAGCTCTCCAACAGCCTGGCATCCTCCCAGCCAGGGGGGACATCCCGTGGGGGAGCCAAGCGAACACGAACCAGGCTTTTCGACGAAGCCGGTTCCAGTGGCCAAAACTCGCAAGGTGAAGCCTACGCGCCATTCTGAGGCATCGGTCCGCCAGGACAGAACAAAGTCTTGGAATTGGTTTTGACGCTCCGCCAGACGAGGCGCGTCACAGCTAACCGTGATAGGGGGAAGCCAGTTAGCTGCTTGCAGGTCTTGCCCATCAGAGCTGTTGTGGATGTGCTTTGAATTAGGACGGAGAGTAAAGGACGCCGCGCTGGGCGACGAGCGTTCAGAGTTCCAATACAGTGTATACTACTTGAGGTATCTGTTGTTTTGCATGTCAATTTACGACTTAGAGGAAGGCTGACCTGGCCAAAGGGCGTTCGCTCTGCGCGACACCAACAGCGAAAGAACAATTGAGTTTCATTCTGCACATAGAGGAACTTGTCAGGAGAATAATACATACTTAAAATACTGTGCACAAAAACAAAAACGTGCCATCCACGGGTGAGCGACCATTGGTCTCATGACCCCAGCAGTTTAAGAAGTTTGCAGTAATCTTTTATGACCTCTGAAGCGGCCGTCACTAATTCCCTAGCTCGTCGTTGCGTCTCACACCGTCCACGTACTCCAAGCATCCGTCTCTTACTAGACGTTACCCCAAGTGGCTTAATGAGGCACAACGTCTAAGTACATGCCCACGTACTGTACATCCGAGGACATCATCTTGTGTTTCATACTCACATCGAGGTCTTCGTCCGCATCCCAGCTAACCCAAGGCAACCCCTCACCGTACCCTTGCAAATCACAGTCTTCCTGATGGCTTACACACTGGTTTTGCTCTATCTCTCTCACCGCGGCGTCCAAAGTTGTGCCAGGACAGCTCAGCGAGAGAGACAGTGTTTCAGTGATGAGACGTGCGACGTTGAAACTCTTGCCTATTTCTCAACCTTTTCGTGGCTACAAACTTTTCGCTGTACCCACTGTCTTGGTCCCGTATCGTTCAGCAGGGGGCTTGCTACTGTATTTACTGCTTGTACCACTCACTCAAGAGCATCGCACAAGTAGGCCATCAACTGTTCGTTGACGCCATGTGAATACAATGTGTTCCGGGTACGAATATTTGGTAAACCTGAGCTGTGCATAGCATGAGTGATGCCTCAGGCAATATTCCACATTATTTCGAAATGATGAACTTTGTCGTTGTTGATTGTCGCTTGGCTCAAACGGAAGTCTCCCACTTCGGACCTATGCCTTCTCCTGTCGCAGGGAAACAAACGTTTGCTGTACGTTAATCAGTTAATGATGGACAGTGTCCGGGCAATGTTTATTGTTTCTCTGGTGGAGGCAGTGCGGACGAGTGGATGGTGAAGGCACCTATTTCGCCAGTGTTTCTTGGGCACGGTATAAAACTCCCAAGGACGGAGACTCTGGCCATTGACACGCAACGCATCCTGAAAGCGCGGTTGGTGAGTGGCAGCACCATTCTTCATAGCCTGTTGGCAATCATCCAAACACACACTCACTCTCTAGACTTTTTGACTCCTTGACGCTGTTACTACGCCGGCCTCAACTTTCATTACCCCAAACTACTTTGCTATCTCTGACAGGAGATGAAGGAATCCACCAGGGGTTCTCGAGTCACTTGGTTGCCGGTCAGTAGTTTACGTTCAACACTACGAGGTACTGGAACTCTCCGTATTCTGAATGAGGAACACCCCATCCAGATTCTGAAGCGCCCAAACACTCCCCCCCAACAGAACCGCGTGTTGCCTCACAGCTATCCTCATACAAATGGCCCATTTTCGGCTCATGAAGAATCATCGGCAGTTAACTCTCCTCGGGAATTGCCATCAGTTAGCTCCCCTTCCCTAGTCTCTCTTGTGTTTCCTCCTCGATCTCCATCTCCTCTCTCGCCCAACTACCGCAACAACTCTGAGCCCGTCAACCTCTCGTTTCCTTCCAATGTTTCAAACTCTTTGGGTCCCAGCCTTTTCTCAAAGTCGGCCCCTGTGGGCCCCTCTGGCCAGCGAATTACCTATGGCCCTAGGCCGGTTTGGCCCCTTCTCACTCCCTATCGACATGTTTTCGCCCCTCAACAGACACATGAGGCTAGTCGTCCCCTGGTGCCCTCGCCACTCCGGCTGCTGCAATGGCCACACAACATGGTTCAAGCCCCTTTCTCAGCTGCTAGCGCGTCGCCCAAGTCAGCATCGCTTCCATCGTCACCCCTTGGCCACCACCACGAGAATAACTCACCCCATTCTGAAGCAAGCATCAGTCCCACGCTCCAACATCGAGTCAGTGGTGGTGCTCGGCGCCAGGTCTCGTCACCCAGCACAATCAGCCCTCGAACCGTTAGTGGCCGCACGCGCGGTTTGTCCCCTCTCCCTGGGTCGTTCATGATTCCGCATATGGCGGCTTCTTCAACGGTTGTTGCGGATGGAAGTGAAAAGGGCAAAGCCAGAGTCGTAAAGTGTGTTCCGACCAAGGGACGCTCCGCTATTATGACGGGCCGCTCACCTGGCATGAAAATCACCCAGAATTCCGTGCCCGACTCTGACACCCCTTCATTTGAGTCTGAACACGGAGGATCAGATTACAACGACGTGGATGGCTGTAAGGGAAGCCCTGTAGGCGGCCCCATAAAGTCTTCAAGAGCTCTTAACCGGAAATCAATCCGCTCAAAACAGCAGGGCGCACGTGGGGCGACTAAAGAGGCCAAGAGGGCCGTCAAGCGGGAGGAGGCTGAAGAAGCCAGGAAGGCCGAGATTGCCGCCAAAATCAAATCATTCGACAGTGGCCGCATCTACTGTCTATCACCGGGACACCCGTTGTACGCAGAGGTGCTGGACAAGGGAAAGCTCCTCGACCCGGCTCTCTCTGACAAGATTTTCACATGGGGTGACGAGAGCAAGAATCTGGAACTCGCAGTTTGGCGGAACTTCACATATGAGCAAAAGCAAAAACTGTCCATGCTCGGAGATATCGTGATCGTCCCAAGGCTATTCGTGCCGTGAGTAGAATGAGTGGCATTGAGCAACTTTCAGTGGTTCAAAGATGGCTAACCGCAGATCTGGTACCAGTAGTACACGGACAAGGTCGAGCCACGCCCCGAGGAATATCACTGCGGACGCTGTTTCAACGTGGGGGTCCCGTGCAGCACGGCAATTATCGTCTCCGTGGACAAGAGAGGCAACAAGAAAGTCAAGAAGCGTCAAAGCGGCGCCTGCACCCTGTGTCGGTCGTCGAAGGCAACATGCGGGCCCTCTAAAAGCAGAGATCGCGACTACCGTCCCCGCGCAAACGTCGACCTCCGTGTGTTCTACCAGCTACGAAACCGGGATGGACAGCCAAACCCAGAGTATGCCGAGGTAGACTTTCAAAAGCTCCCCCCACTGCCCACAGCACACAACTGGGATCCCATGGCTGCAGGCAACTCAGAAGAGTACAAAAAGTGGGAGGCAGATATGAACTTCGAACAGAAGGCACGATCGAAGGCAAAACGTGGGGGGACACCTCCGCGGAGTAAGAAGCGCCAAACTCGAGATCCCGATGGAAACTCTCCGCCCTCGAAGCGCCCGCATTTTGGTCATTCCCCTCGAGGCCGACCTAGGGTCTTGGGGCACTCCCTCTACTATGCCGGTGAGAACGAAGCTGGTGCTTCCCTGGGTGGACAGCTCCCCGACTCCACTGCCCCAGCTAATGGCCGTGAAGTTGGAGACGCGATGGAGGAGGACGGCCAACCCCAGGACGCCCCCCGCTTCAAAATAGATCACGAGGCACCGGACGTTCATATGTAGAAGTGATGTGCAAGGATGGAGGACAAACGAGGGCAAGCCTGCTGGGCGTCAGTGGGACGAGTAGTGGCCAATGTGCGTTGCAAAAGAAAGTGCCCCTCATATCAGGTCTGTGATATAGTTCAAGTTTATCCACATGGCCTTGCTCGAAGCCGGCTCGGAGTGGTGCATGAAGTGTCTAATCCTCGGGGATACGAACAAAATAATTAATGACCACTGACAGACTCGAACTGCCGACCCTTGCATGGGCTAATATTAACGTAATATTAGTACAATGCTCTAACCAACTGAGCTAAGCGGCCTGATCCGTTGATGTTCGGAAAAATTTAACCATCGTTTGTTTCTGAACTAACGGAGATTAGGCGATCTCCGATTTCTTGACGTCACCCCGTTAGCATGT
This sequence comes from Cutaneotrichosporon sp. PL3408A, assembly GCA_023629975.1. Taxonomy (NCBI): domain Eukaryota; kingdom Fungi; phylum Basidiomycota; class Tremellomycetes; order Trichosporonales; family Trichosporonaceae; genus Cutaneotrichosporon; species Cutaneotrichosporon sp. PL3408A. The sequence goes on along the minus strand of JAMAMB010000009.1, from coordinate 556,474 downwards.
GATCGATAACAGCCACGAACGCCTCCATCCGGGAGACGACTCATTCAACTCGATTGAGTCCCCCACTGCTCTGTCGACCCCACCATCGCACTCTTGATCCTTCTTGAGACGATCTCATATTTCCTCTCTTTGTTTCCTACACACCCATCATGACAGCCTCAGATGACGAGTTCACTCTTCCGGAGTCCTTCTCCGGCCAGCGCTCCAAGCTCGGTGCCTACCTCGCTGGCCTCGATGACTGCTTCGCACGGGAGCCTTCGACGTTCTCGTCTGACCGTGCCAAGGTCATTTTTGCAACTTCTCACCTGCGCGGCACGGCGCTCAAGTGGGCGATGACCCACCCGGATTCGTCCTCTGGCTCGTACGACAAGTTTGTCGAGGACCTTCAGACCCGCTTCGGCAACCCCGATCCAAAGGAAACGGCATTTTCTCAGCTGAAGAAGCTCAAGCAGCACGGATCGGCACGTTCGTACCGCGAGCGCTTTACCAAGTATGCTGAGCAGTGTGATGATAAGTTTGCCAAAGACTCGGCTGCCAAAAACAAATGGTTCTACCGCGGCCTGAAGGACGACGTCAAGGACTCGCTTACTCACGTCGACTGGGAGTGGAAGATGGCCTTTGACAAGTTTGCCGATGAGGTGAGTGTTGCTGTTGTCGGTAGACTCAGCTGTGCAGTGGTGGACAGCGGTGTTCGGACTGGCTACGGAGTATGTCACTTGCCTCCAGAAGCTGTTGGTCAAAGGGGCAGTGTGGACCCGCAACAGGATTTAACGCTGCTGCCCGTCACTCAACTCTGATTGAGCGGTCGTCACGCCAGCCCAACCAGCCTTGTCAACGACTCCGTTCTATGCCTTAAACGGGATCTCGTGACACCGGGCCCCACTACTCGCAAACACTCGGAGGCTTTGTAACTAACGCCGAGGTCGTCAAAATCGACGAGAGGATCCGTCCACCTCACCTCAATGAGCAAGAGAACCGCTACGGCGAGCAGAAGTGACGTGAGAGCAAGACCGTCCCCCTTCCAACCTTGCAAGCTGACGCCAGGATGTCATGAAGTCTGAAGTACAGAAATACAAGGGACGTCCGATGGGTCTTGCGATGCATGCGCTTTCATCTCGCTGGCTGAGCGGAGATAGATATGATCTCCTTGAAAGATTCGCTCAAGTGTCGGCATTAGCCGATGACTCGCAGCTCAACCGTTGCATGCACCAGCCACCCCAGTTCCATTTCCCTTTCACTCAGGCTTCCACGCCAGCGCCACCATACAGATGAGCAAGGAGCAAGCAATGTCTCAGCGTAATCACGACACTCGACGTGCTCCGTCACATCGCTTCTGGATCGCTCCGTCTCATGTCTAACCCAATTGATCCAGATTACCCGAAGGTTGTTCCAGCCCATCCCCGTGCATGCGTGATGCTGAAGATTGAGCTCGTCGCGTCGCGTGATCACAGATCCCGCAGCTCGCCATCCTTGTCGCGGTCTGCCACTGTCAGTGCAACCCCTGCACTTGGCGAGACTGCTCCATGGCTTGGATTATGCTTGTTCGCTAGGTACCATTATATTGTCTGATACCCGTACCGTGTCGGAGGCCTGAGCCGTATTGGACGGTTCTGTCGACGTGGGACGCCACCGACATTTAGTAGTGCCGGTCAACAAGCAAAGATGAAAACGCCAGCGGGCAAACAGGGTGTCCGAGATTGAAGATTGCGTACCGGATGCGGTGCGTACTGTCCCATTCTGGCTTTAAAACGGTAGCGATGAGGCCAGAGATGGGGCTTGGCCACCGAGTCGCTCTCCTCGTTCAGACAATTTATACTGACTGGCACTTCCTCTCTCATCACGACTGATACCTCTGCTATTCCCGCCGACATCCCGAACACAATGAGCTCAATACCTCCAGACTCTCCTTCGGGGAACGAGAAGACGGACGGCAACGTCAGCGCGGTCAAAGGCGTACAGCTCGAGCGCAGGTTCTCCTTCTTCGCCATCCTGGGAGTTTCGTTCTCCATCCTCAACTCTTGGACTGGTGAGTACTGACGTGTGGGATCCGTCCTGGTGATAAGATCGTGGCTGACATCACAGCTATGTCGGCATCGTGAGTACCCACACTGGGCGAGTGATGCAGGGCATATACTCTGTTGAAGTTGCCGCAAACTGACATTAGTCTTCCCCTCGTTTTGGGCTCAGGAGGTTCCGTGGCTATGGTCTGGGGCTTGATTGTCTCCGCCCTTGGTACCCTCTCAATGGGCGTTAGTCTGGCCGAGGTATGCCATGTCCTACCCCTTAGTGGCGGACAATACGACTGGACATGTGAGTCCTCCTGCGCCAATCTTAACGTCACCGCTTGTCAGTCCAACGATGCCTAACTGCCAGACGTACTCGCGCCCGAGGGATGGAAAAACGCACTCTCTTTTATCACCGGCTGGAACAGCACCGCTGGCTGGGTCGCCCTCTCCGCCGCAGCTCCTGTGCTCGGCTCAGGTTTCATCTCCGGGTTTGTCAACCTCACACATATCAATTTTCACTCGCTGACCGCAAAGGCTGATCGCACTGTGGAACCCCGACTTCTCCCTCCAGTCCTGACAGTTCTTCCTCCTCTTTATGGCCATCGCTCTGGGCGCATTCCTCCTCAACGTGTTCGGCGTGCGCGCTCTGCCACATGTCGACCGCTTCGCTGGCCTGTGGAGTGTTGTTGGTTTTGTGGTCGCGAGCATTGTCTGTTTGGTATGCGCGCGGCCCGATTATCAATCCGCCAAGGCCGTTTTTGCCACCTTTACAAACGTCACTGGTGTAAGTAACCAGCTTTCTTCAATCGGCCGTGCTCACCGTCCAGTGGCCCGACGGAATGGCCTTCATTCTTGGCTTGCTTCAGAGTACATTCGGTCTGACGGCCTTTGATGCCGCTTCCCACCTTGTTGAGGAGATGCCCCGACCGTACATCCATGCTCCCCGGGTCATGTAAGTTGGCATCGAACCGGCCATTCGCTGCGCAAGGCACATTCTCCTAACCCACAGGGTTCTCGCCATTATTCTAGGCGCGTCTACCAGCTGGATCTTCATGGTTGTCATTCTCTTCTCGCTGAAGGATTTTGACAGTGTCCTCACCGCTGCCACAGGGCCCCTGCTGCAGATCTACTATCAAGCGACGGAGAGCCGTGCGGGTGTGAGTGATCTTTATCTCTCAGAGATCCCCCCTTGCGCCGCCGCTGACACCAGGCTACGTGCCTCATGATGTTCAACGTCGTGGCGATGGTATTGGCGGGTCAGGGCATCCTGACAGTCTCATCCCGTCTCGTCCTCACATTTGCCCGCGACCGTGGTATCGGGCCAGCATCCCCTCTTATCGCAGATGTGCATCCATCTCTCAAGTCGCCAGTGTGGACGATCGTGTTCGTCACCTGCTGGGTGACTGCCTTTGGTCTGATCAGTGAGTGCTCTGTTGTGCTCTGTGTTGACACTAGACCTCGGCTCGAGCGTCACCACCAACGCCATTCTCTCATCCTCTGTCGTCTTCCTCCAGATCTCGTATTTCATCCCGATTGCTATCGTGTTTGTACGCGGGCAATCCGCATTCGAAGGTTACGGTCACGGCGCACGCTGGTCGCTTGGTCGCTGGAGACGTGAGTTATAATCAGCTGCTAATAATCACCCATTGGAGTCGCCTTTCGTCGTATTCGTCCTGACTGCAGGCCCGATCAATGCTGTCGCGCTTGTCTTCCTGATCGTCACTTCGATCACGTTCTGCTTCCCCCCAGCGATTCCTGTAACGAGCGGCACGGTCATGAACTGGGTCGTCGTTGTCGTCGCTCTCGTCTGGCTGCTTTGTGGTCTGACATGGATTGTCGACGGGCGAAGGAACTACCGCGGGCCGACCGCTCTGGAGGAACGTCTCGCTGCCGCAAAGGCGGCGTAAGCGTGAGATGGATTCATAATATACTTGACCGGCGCTTATTTGCTTACTCCGCTTTATTCTTGATACATGTATACCGATAGGTGCGAGAACTATTTTGGGAAACCATTCCCCCCCCGCCCCCCAAGTCTGAGCCGCCGAAGGCGAGAGGCGAGTCGCGAGGCGTTCAGCGAAGTTGCTTGAGCCCAGGAAACTCTTCTGGACGTCCACAACACAAATGATGACAGCCTGATTAATATACCGTCAACTCCACCCTGAGAGCCTACTCCACACTGGGAGCGGAGGGGGAAACATGTGGGTAAAAGTTGTCACCTTATGAGACAGACGGCTCCCTTGTACGCCTTCCTCCCGCCAACGAAGACAAGGGCAATGGGCATTGTGTCTGGTGGAAGACGACAGTCGAGCTGAGGGCAGTATTAAGAGCCATAGGTGAGCCTGAATTGCTACACACGAAGATGTCTCTGATGTCCCCCCTCCACGTTGAGCGTGTGATGGATGAAGTGGGCAAGTGGAGGTCAGGCACGGGGTTGGCGGGTTTAACGTCGAAGTGGAAACTGCACGTCGATGGATGAAGTTGTCGTTGTGTATTGAATCTATTCCACGACGACTGCCATTCAAAGCGATAATTTGACGCTCTGACGGACGTGAAGACGCCTGGAATACGCCCATAATGGATGCGCTGATCGAGCCCGGTGGCCGGCGATCCGATGTTCCGGGGTACCGGCGTGCGGCTAGCGTACAGATCTGCGGAACGCGGCAACGGAAGGTAGTAAGTCGAGATGGGCGATGGCACCGACACGGGAGGGTGGAGATAGGCCTATAGGTTATCGATGGTAGTGAGTTGCAATGACTTGAAGGGGCGTCAACTGAGGTCCATGTACGTTGGCGGGAAGTGCGGCCTGTTTGAGTTTGCACTGAGTGTTGCAGTCGATACGGCTTGGAAGATCGGACAGACTGATGCTGGCTGATTTTGATGTTGACATGTTGACGATCTGACTATGTGGAGCATGTGGAGATGAGATGTTGCTGTTGAAGTACAGAGTCTGTACAGACACGTGACTCTCAATGCGATACAGTCAACCGGTCAACTGGTCAACCACCCATCGACTGTTTACCTCCTTTATATCGCCTCCGGACCCGTTTCTCATTCTCTCATTCTCTCATTCTCTCATTCTCTCATTCTCTCATTCTCTCATTTTCTCATTCTCTCATTCTCTCTCTTCGCAGTATCTCTCTCTCTCTCTCTCTCTTTCTTTCTTTATCTCTCTCTCTCTCTTTCTTTCTTTATCTCTCTCTCTCTCTCCCTCTCTCTCATACTCTCATTTCCTTCAGCGCTCTCGTCTCCTTTCGTGTCTCCCCTTCATTTATCTCATCATAATCCTTTCCTTATGAGCAGTCGCGGTCGTGGTCGCAAGGGCTCCAGCAACCGTGATGGCCGTGCTGGCAACATTCGTAGCAACGACGGTGGGAATCGGATCTCCTCCCGCTCGTCCTCTGCCTCTCTCAACACACTACCTCCTCCTCCCTATTCAATCCCCCTCACCCCGACTACGCCCACAACCCTTCCTCCCTCCGCAGATCCGTCCCAAAAAATTAACGCTCTTGAATCAACCATTAACGACTGGGCGATCTACTCGTTTCGATGTGGCAAGGCGATTGAGATGGCCGACACTGCGCTTGCTCAGAATGGCCTGCCTTCAGTCCCTTTCCTTACTGAACTGGAGGAGAAGCACGCCATCCAAATGACCGCCAATGAAGCTCTGGCGCGACAGAACGTCGGCCTAAAGGCCGCACTAGACGTGCAGAAGAAGCTCACCGAGACCAAGGAGGACGTTGTGCGCCAACTGTCTTCGGAGCTCTCCAAGCTCCGGGCCGATATGGCTGCCGCGAGGGTCTCCTCGACCACCCCGCTTCCCAAGAAGGCTTCCCAGGCGCCCAAGGCCGAGCAGAGCTGGGCAGATACGATTAATGTCGTCCTTCCCCCTCCCGCCAGTCGGAAGAAGCCCGCCGCCAGCCCGATCAATTACCCCGCCACACCTTCGCAGGCCTTCCCCCACCAGCTGGGCAATCTTGCTTTTGAAGTCAACTCCTCTGCGACAGTCAGTGTTCCTGCTGCTGGCCGCGCCCGCAACATTCAAGCATCACCCCCCATAGGCCCCATCACCACCAGTACGCAGGGCACCATCTATCGCACTTCGATTAAGAACAAAGCCCCGACGGTTCTGCTCACCCAGAGCAAGAACAGCGTTTTCGCATTCAAGTCTAACAGCATGGATACCCACACGAACAACGACAAGCTGAGCGATAATCAGCACTCACTCGCCGACCCTGTCTCCACGCGCCTCACCTTCGCAGCGGCGCCCAGCGCCAGGAACGATAAACCCCCGCAGAAGAACAACCCGAAAACCAACACAACGGACCTCGTGCCTTCAGTTAACCTCGGTCAAAGTTCTGAGAAGAAGAAAGAGAAGAGGGACGCGACGGACAAGCCGAGCATGACCGACAAGGAGAAAGGAACGCCAAGCCGCAAGGCGTAAGTCACACATGATGCTTGTCTAACGGTATAGAAACAAGAAGCGTTCGCACAAGAAGATTGTACCCGCTACCCAAACCTAAAACGAGATGCGTGGGGTGGCCTCAAAATGTATATACACGGACAACCGAGAAAGATGAAAGACTACCTGTGCATGGAGCATTTAGAGGGTTTGCTGGCAGCCGTAGTTCACACAACGATGTAGTGTCCATACAAGATAACACGTGTGTGCAAGGCCACTGACGTGCCCACTTAACCTCCCCACTCCCCGTCCCACTAAATTGTGTGCACAGTGGCCGCTCGTCCATCCTCATCAACATACATCCATACTCCAGCTGTGTTGTCGTTGCCATCCCACTGGCCCTCGTCGAACTTGCCGTGGTACACCGTGCCGGGCACCCACCAGTCCGTCGAGTTCGTGTATATCGCCGGGCGCTCTGGTGTAGGGTTCGGGGCCGACGCTGCCTCCAAAGACGGCACTGGGCTGGGCTGCTCTTGGGTTGGAACTGGCTGCTCAGTTGCGCCCTTGTTTCCGTTGGCATCACCCAATCGGTAGAGCTCGCCTTTACCGAGCCATGCTGGCCGATAGTTGCCCTCTCGGCCACCCGGAACTGGGCTTGCGGCCACGACGCCGAGGAGACCGAGTGCGAGGAGTTTCATTATGGCCAGGTGACGAACTTTGCGAATAGTTGGAGGTTAGCTGTAATCAGCCGTGCGAGTGTCGCAGGAGGGCTCACACAAGGTCTTAGCTGAGGTCAGATGTTATCGTCAAGCTGAGATGGTGGGGACACTCACGCCGCTTCTGTCTTCTTATGTCCTGCGCATCTGTGAATGTAACAGTCTCGGCCGCTGATAGTCTTTCGCACTCTACTCATCATCCGCGGCAGCGCTGAAGAGACTAATCATCCAGCCTTGAAGCTATTCCCGCAGCCAGATCGGGTTCCTGGCCTTGGGATGCCCCTTGAGTGCCACAATGCGGCAGACTCGCCGCGACGCCCGGGGTAGGTGACACGCAGCGTGCATGGTAAATGATGCTAAAGGCCATGGTGGGCGGGAGAGATCATCCGCGACACATAACTTGGCTTGCATTTGGACGCCAAGAGTACACTCTGTGGATGGAGTACGGCAACTTACGACGTTACACTTGGGGTAAGGGGGTTTGCCGAGGACGTCGCGTTCCATGACGTCGTGTCTGGTTTTGAGGTGAGTGGGTTTCAGGTTTCGGAAAAACGCTACCACCTTGATGTCGGGGATGTGAGAATGTAAGGCATAGAAATGGAATGCAATGGCGGAGGGGGACTTCCTCCCCCTGTGAACACGATATCAAATACACCGAATCGAATACAAACGCAAGCGCAGGTGGTGCAAAACTAAAGGGGGTTGCTGCCCATTGCTGCGACAGAAAAGCCCGCAACAGTTGTAAACAGCGGAAAATGGTACGAAATGAAACGCGGCAGGTTTCACGGGATGTTTCAGGGTAATGCTTGAATGCCGTCAGCCTGCGACTGCGGCCCCTCCACTCCCCCCCGCCTACACCTGCTGTCATTGCTGAGAGCCGCCTGATGCCCAACCCGCGGCATAAAGCGACTCAAGCGAAGGCGGCGCCACCTCCCAGCGCCGACTCTCGCTTCCGCACATGTATTCGGAGCGCGTCACGAAGAGGAGGTTATCGTCCGTCTCCCCAAGCTCCTGTGCCAGCCACTGCGAGCCGTGCCTTTCCCATATGCTCTGCAGGACCGTCGCCGCCGCCGCCTGTTTAGGCGCGCTCGCGGAGCTGTTGAAGAGACGACTTTGAGCCATTACAGTCGTGGCCGATGGTGCAGGTTGGGCGGCGCAGCAATCAGCCAACATCTCGCCCATGCCCACGACTGTTATTCCCGCCGACGCCAGCGCCGCCCTACGTGTGCTGACGAGCGTCATTATGTGTCCCAATGTGTCGGGGAGGATATGTTGTAAGTCAAGAACTGGATGCTCTTGGGAAGGCGTGAAGGTGAATGGCGTGAACACCAGGACGACCTGAGCTGGCTGCTGAGGTCGGAACACCACTCGAGGCAGTCTCGGGGCTGCGCCCGACCTGGGGTCAAACAACATGTGGATGACCAGTCTAGTGTTCGGGTTGGGACATGTCCCAACGACGAGCTGGCCCTGCGTGGGTGGGTGCTGCGATGACGAGAGGTAGATCACTTCAGATGGCGCCGTCGTGAATCGCATCGGACTACGCGACGAGAAGTTGCGGACGACACGGAGGTTCGGGAGCAATTTCTTGACCTTCTCCTCGACGCTTGTCCCAAGTTCGAACGGGACATCGAGCACCTCTGTGTGCGTGAACGCCTGGCTTTGATTGTCGTCCCCAAGGGAATGTAACCCCATGTCCCAGCTTGAACAGCAGGGTAGCCGCCCCTGGCCTCCTCGCACGAACAGCAAACGTGGCAGGCTACCAGGGAGAACGGCGATGTGATGAAAGAGAATTGCGTCTACGCGTTTCTTCATGCCCTGCGAGGTTGCGCGCAGGTTCAAAAGCGCGTCCCATGACGCGTTCGCAATAACCTTGTCCAGTATGTGGGGAAAAGCCGTGTGGTCGAGGCAGTCTGGCGGGCTTGAAACCTTCTGTCCCGGCACTTCCGTTTCTAGCGCATACTGCTTTGCGCCGACGCGCTCAGAGTACTCCCCTTTCGTGAAAAAATCAATCTTGCCTTGCAGGTCCACAACCGTATGCGCAAGGGAGTCGTGCGAGACGATGAGCTCGAATGCCCGCCATATCGCATCTTCGACATCCTGGCGAGATGCCGCGGCGTGAAGACCAAGGACACGCATGTTGAGATCCATGAGACCCACGAACTTTACGCTTTGGACTCGGTGGGCGTCCTTAACAATATCACGCAGAATGCCCCCAATGAACGTACACAGCACATGATGAGCGCGTGCTGCGCGTCCTTTCCGACCAGGGCAGTAGTGCGCAGCAAAAATGTACACCAGCTCCGGTGTGTCGCCCGGATCGCATGAGCCAAGAATGCTTTCCACCGAGTTTTCAGCGCCCGGGTCGAAGAGCACGTTGATGACATGCTTTGTCGATGACAGTCTTGGGATCTTCTGCAATGGCCTCCGGCACAGATGGACGCAGTCTACCATGGTTGGCGAGGACTTTGATCCTTGGTAGTATTGTGCTCCTCGGATGAGGCGGACATTGGCGAGGTGAGCATCCCAATCTCCTACCGGCGCGGCGACTAGCATATCGAGGGTCCGGACGTACTTGAGTCGCTGGTACCCCACTTGAAGTTGCTGCTGGGCTTCAGCCTCATCTATATCCATCGTCCGCTGATCACGGTCCCATGGCAACCCCGGCAACCAGCGACTAGGCGACGTGAGATAGGCCGTTGATGCTGGATTATCGTGATTCCCTGCCACAGTTACGTGCCCGAATATGGTCGGGTCAAGCAGGAGGCGGAGCGAGCGGGAGGTGGCACGGAACGCAAGTCTCAGCTGAGGACACGCGTATCGCGCGATCTGATGGACGATAGCTGGGTGCGTTGCGTACGAGATGAGCGGGGGACCCTCATCGTCGCGGCTGAGGCCTGTTGTAAGCACCGCTCGCAGTCACAACCTACCCCCTGGACTGGTTCGACGGCGTTTCATGGATGCAAAACCTAGATAGTCAGTCAGAGTGAGTAGATGAGCAAAGTTAGAACTACCAGTCAGTCGACTGTTGATCACCTTGCCTGCCATGATGTCAAGGACTCATCCCATATGGGTCACCGGACGAGCGCTGCCGAACAACCAATGGATGTTGTCCGATTGCCCACCTGACCTCATCATTCTCTGATTCTTCGAGTCATCCTGCACTCTGGATCCTACACCCACGACTGTGATCGTTCACCCGCAACTCGGGCAGGACGAGGGGGTCGCGGTGAACCTCGCTTGGCTGAACAGTCGCCGGTCATCGCCTCGACCCCTCAATGCCGTCCGCAGCCAGGATGCAACGCTCGCGGCGCAGCCAACAGGCCAGCGTTCTTCGGTCGAGGTACCAGGCACATTGACGTGATGTGATAAGCCAAGACCACATCTCGGTTGTCCAACCTCACCTTAGTTACGTTTGGCGAACCCCGCTGATCTCGAGGCACGGACTTAAGCAACCGAAAGTCATTAATGCCTCCGCCGATGTTGCCGCAATGCTCCCAGTCTTTATCCGGCCCGGCCGTACGACGTTGCATCAATAACAACGAATAGATGATGACCCCCGCCCAATCCCTTCTCCCATCGATACGGGGTAGCTGCAACTCCAACTCGACGAACGGCTGGGGAGCTTCGTCCCTTCCATCTGCGGCATCGGATGAGACTAGGAGTGCAGTTGCGGGCACTGGATCACGCTAGGCGGTGCCGTCATGGAGTGGTCTCATGACTGTGCTGCTGCTCGGCTCGGCGTGGATTACAACGTAGAGAGACGTTGATAATGACGGTCTGAATCGCCGTCTCGTCGGTGCTGGCCAAACCGCCAGAGCTCAGACTATCTCCAGGCAAAGGTAACGATCAAGATGCATTAAGGGTGTGCTTCTACAGGCAAGCACGGTTAATCGTAAAGGTCCATGGTGTCGAGCCTCAACCACTAATTAGAGAAAGGGATGCACTTGCCAGCGGCACAGTCGGCCTTGTCACCGCACGCGACGCCAGTGACGTTACTCGTGTTGTACCCGTACTCCCCGAAGACACATCCACCGCATTGCTCCGCGTCCGAGTCGATGTCGATACACTCGTACCCCAAGCTGTCATCGTCGGAGACTTTGCAGGCAGTGTGACCTGTGGGGCACCAAGGGTTCTGCATCAGACGCTCCTGGGCATCATGCTTGGCGTCGCGAGCACCCTTGGCCGCCTCAGCGCGGCGGACGCCAGGAGTGCCTCCACTTCCAGGAGGCATCTGGCCGTAGAGGAACCACGTAGAGCCGGCGCACTTGGCGGGGTCATAGTCGTCGACCATCGGGGGTGCCTGGGGAGTGAAGCAGTATGACGTCCACCTCCTCCTGCGTTCTGACTCAAACTTGAAGGTCATAATCTCCGTCTCCGGGTTGCACTTGCGGTACGACTTGACCAAGTCGGCCTCGGTGCCCTTCTTAATCGCACTACTGGCATCCAGACTGTTGGCGCACCCGAGGAAGCCGTAGTCGGTCATCACGTAGGCCTTATTCGGTCAGATGATTCGCTAGTTGGCAGCCAGCTACTTCGACTCACCTCGTAGTTGCTTCCGCACTGGCCAACATTGCCGTTCGTGTAGGGGTAGAAGCTGCCGAGGATGTCCGTGAGAGAGAACTTGGGCGACGAGCCACACTTGCATCCTCCGTTGGACGGCTTGTAGTACGCCATAGCATTCCATCCCCCACAGTTGGCCTGGAAGTCAGCGTTTGACGGTACGTCTGAGGGAGCCACGACCATGAGCAGAGTCTAACAACGGCCGTCCCTTCCCAAGTTTTCACTACTCACCACACACTGATCCGGGGTCGGCGCATTGCTGGAGTAGTATGCCGCCCACATAGTGTTGGACACCTTGATGCAGCCGGCGAAGGCGTGAGGCGAAGGCTCAATGTTGGCACTTTTGCGCCAGGGCCACCAGAAAAAGAAGGCATCGGCCTCCTGGGCACCCAGCAGGGCCGTTGCGGAAGCGAGGACCACGCTGCTGACAAGCATGTTAAGGTAAGGAACGTGGTGGGTTGAGGCTAGCCCAAAAATGAAGCGAATACGACCTGAAGCGAAGGTGGAGAAGAAAGAGGTAGCCTGGAAGAAGTTGTCGCGACCGCGAGTTCATTATGTATTGATTAGGTGGTCATGCTTTCCTCGTGTTGGGATAAATAGCGGATAGAGAGCCTACGAGAGGATGTTTGGCGGCAGATGACGGCGGGTTGGGGGGCAGCGGCAGGCTCTTCCAGGTCTCCTCGGCCCCCTCCCTGTGTCAAGAAGATAGCTTCTGTGTACCGAAGAAAGAGACGAGCCGATTGTAACGGGGACGCGTGGTCCACGGAGGGGAGCGGGTGCCCAAGGGTTCATTACTAGTCTGCGGATGACAGTTGCCGCGTTTAGGCCTCCCTCCGAGTAGGGAACATCATGGTGGGAATGAAATACAGGAGACAAGCCACCACCTTTGGCCGGTATGGCGGAAGTCAACGACGCCACCCCTGCTTCGAAACGATGTTCTGCAGCGGAGACGCAGGAGATGAGATTCCTCGTGGCCAAGTGTTCTCTCGGCTTGGCTGAGTGGATGTTGTAAGCAGGAACCGCCTTGCCGATAGCGACGGCCATGCAGCTCAAATGCAGCCCCATTTCGTAGACAGCGGGTCATGCGCGCGCTTGGCACTCCTCGTTCGCCCTCCCCGCTCCCGCTGTTACGTGAACCCCACGCGGCATCTGATTCCTACGCTCCCCGCTCACATCATTCAGGAACGCAAATCGATGTCGTCCTGCTGCCGTTGTTGAATCCTGAAACTGGATGGAGGTCCGGTGGCGCGCTTCGGAAATCAGAAGTCCCAGCCATCCGCCATTGAACGAGGAGTGCCAGCTATTTCGAACATAATTGAGCTATGTATTGTCGTTTCAGATGTTTAGGCTTGGTCTTCGAAGTTTCAAACTGACGGCATTGCGTCAGATTCTGATCCCCTGGCTCGAAAAATGGCTGGTGGTCCACACAGCCCAAACAACTGGAAGCTCATCACTCAGGTGCCGAGTATGTCAGAGCGATACGTGGGACGGCTCTGCGGAATAACCTCTTGTGTGCGGGGTTGACCTATAGAGCAGTAGATGAAAGGCGGCGCTTTTGACCATCCGCGTTCATTGGAAGCAGAACCTGAAGTTTCTCCTGATCGGTACCGTCTCTCAAGATGCAATGAGGTTTCCTCCGCTGCATAGGATATACAGCGGGAGGTCTTGGGTACAAAGCGGATATCGCGAGTTCTGACTGTCGTGGCCCTCAGATCCTTACCGATTGTCGTCACTCCGAACAGACAATACTGTCGTCCAAGAAGAAGTTGAGTACAGAGAGCTTTGAGGTTGAGCTGGATGAGGGACCTAGGACTCAATCCCACTACTTTCATCGTCCACTCATCATTGCACTCAATGGTCTTCAAGTAGACTGACGAGCCGGATGTCAATGAACCTCCGGTTCGGCTGCGATGATAAGGGACCTGTTGGCTGTCGACCAAAACGAACTGCGGGTTTGGGGATTACGCAGCACTCTTCAGCACCGAGAACACAGATGGATATCGACATGTGGCCTTCCATAATTACGATCCTGCATTTGCACAAGCGGCTTGGGGACAGTGTATATGCTAGTCTGCGTTCACAGGAACCCGATGTCTCATGATATTAGCTAGGCAACGACGTCACCGCTGTTCTTATCAATCCCATCGATCGCATCCATCAGGCACCCATATCGAGAGGAACAAGAAGTCATGCAAAATGTCTCAGCATTCAAATCGGTTCATGATGCAGACCCAACTGGTTGAGGTTGGCTGACAGACGTGCTCTGCTGGGTTGTACTGTTTGAGAACGCTGACCCGGAGCATCCCACTTCACACGTGCAGCTGACCAACGCCCGCCACCAGGATGCCATTGTTGAAGTCCACTCGTTGAGCTCGGCTAAATGATCGCAAATCTTATCTGGCTACATGGCGCCTCCATATGTCACTTCCACGGGTCCAGCGACGGGTTAAACCTTTGGGAAGTCTAAGACCATGAAACTGGCGGAACCCACCTCGGATGACTAATAGTAGCATACATAAATGCCATTATCAGCGTTGCCTCAGCGTCGCCATGGCAGTTTCGACTAGCGCCTCCCACTTCCCACGGCCAGGCTCCCACACCCACACACTTTCGAGGAGGGCAGAGTTGCCGAAGTGCCAGAATGCCAAATTCCACCCAAGCCTCGGAGGCACATAAAACGTCCCCAGAATGTCTTCTCAGTGACTGGGGCAACCCATGCTCCAAGTCTACTTGTTCGTTGCTTACGTCTTGACTACGAAAGGCAACGCTGGCTCTCAAGTCGACTCCACCTCCTCCAAACGGCGACTCTCTGAACCATGCAGCCGACTACCCTGCTTCTGATCGTCACGGGCATTCTCCACGCTGCCTCCGCCCCTATTCCCGACTTGGGGGACAGTGTGAACAATGAGCAGTCACATAAGAACCAGGACGCCGCTTACGAGTTCAGACGCGTGGGCAGTGACGAGGACGACTGGAAGACTGGGACTGAGTACGCTCCTGAACAGGCAGTGACCTGGACCGAGAACTTGGACAAGAGGTCGTTCGGTACAGCCACAGGGGGCATAGACGACAAGCCTGGGGCCAGCCGTCTGACAAATGGGCCGCAGCCCACGTACGGGACTGGCGAATACAGGGATCACGAGCCAACTGCCACGACCAAAACCAACGGCAAGACGACAGGTTCTCCAGCTGCAACCTCCCCCAACGAGACAGTGGGGGCAACGGCGTGGCACAGTCTATCACCCAACATCTCCGGAAACACCCCCCCAGAGACTGTGATAAACGCCACGTCAACTGCCGGCAACACCGGCGTGCACACGAACAACAGCATCGTGCCCATAATCAGTCCCCCTAGCACCATCAACATGTCGACGGTGACGCACATTCCGTCGTCTATGTTCGTACCCAAGCCGCGCACGAGCAGCATGAGCGGATCTGCGATAGCCAGCGCCTCTCGGATGGCATCAGGCGGCGAGTCCACAGTCAAGATATCAAAGGAGGCCGAGCTGGGTCTGGTACTCGGTGCTGCCAGCTTGCTCGTTGTGGCGGCAGGAGCTTGGTGACTAGGAGGGGGAACAGTTGCGGGCATGTTTGGCTTGAACGCATGTCGGCGTGCCGGATGCTGTCCGTGCTGTTTCCCGTGGTAAAGACGACGCGCCACTTGTGATATCAGAAGGAAGTTGGCAGTGGAACTTTTGCCTGGAAAATTGTACATTGTACTTCACACCCACTCATATTTCCTCTCATTGCAAACCATAATATGGACTGCAATCTGTCCTGTGGTGGGTCGCTTGTTTGCACGTCAGTTACCTCGACCTTTGTCGCGCGTTTGGTGTGCCTCCATCAAAGCCAAGGCGCACTCGCCCCTGCGCGGTTTTGCTGAATCTGTCACCCAGCTTCCCCTCTTCCTCCGACCGAAGTGATATGCTGCTACTTGGACTTCGCCTTAATGCCGCCCGGAATCCCCCGGCCCTGCTTCACTGCAATCGCCAAGGAAACTTTCACACGCATACTCAAGGCCACACCGTCACCCTTGAACTGCACCGTACTGCATGCACGGGCCCTACGTTGTGAAGAGTATATCGGTATAGATGTACGGTAGGAATGGCGCCGGCGCCAGTCCTTTGAAGAAATGTCCATTTTCACCTCAGCTAGGTGGAATGAATCACTCAGGCTTGGTGGGGATGTTGTCGATGAAGGCCTGGTCTTCGGCGACGTACGTCTGGTGGGTGTTGTACCAGCCTGAGAGTCAGCAAAGACACGTGCGGGGATCGACCGGGAAATGAAGGCGCGATTCATGTCTCCCGTTGGTGCTGAATGTGTGCACACTGGGTACTTACAGGTAAGCTGGAACTGGCCAGCCATGTCGGGGTGGGAGTTGCTGTCGCACTTGTGCCAGCCACAGCCGATCTCAGTTGTGGCCCGCCAGACGACCTGGGTGAATCGGGCAGCTCCCTCCTGGTAGCCAGGGGCCGAGTAGTCGTAGTTCTCGCCCTCCTCACCAGCATCGTCAATCATGGCGGCAAAGTTACCGTCCCCAGCAGCCCAGATGATGTCGGTGTAATCAGTCTGGACCTCGGGGAAGAGGTTAGCAAAGCTGCACTGGTGCGACTCCCCAACAGCCCGCGCCGAGAGGTCGTCGGACCACGAAACCTCAGGAACGCCGTAGATCTGGCGCCACTTGTTGTGGGCGGCGAGGATGGCCGAGGCAGTCGGGTCATCGATGGAGACGGCACCCTCAGGGTTGGGGTTGGCGGGGCCGATGGCATGCTCCTGTCCCTCTCCTTCACCCTCAGGCTTCTGTTCACCGTCGCCCTCTCCGTTGTTCTCGGGGACAGTGACAAGCGTGGAGTCGTCAAAGCCCTCCGCCGAGGGGCTGGGTGTAGGAGACGGGGCGGCAGGGGAACTCTTGGCCTTGCACTTCCTGGCGTCCACGCCAGCGGCGAGAAGCGCGACGACGGGAAGAAGAGTAGCGAAACGCATATTGAGTCACGTTTGTCAGTGAATCGGGGTTGAAAGGAGCGAAGTATGTCGGGTCGGTCGTTTAAAGAGTGACGTGGGGTTGGTCGTTGTCTGCAGCGTCAAGCTCGCAGCGTCGATGTCGATGTCGGTCGGTAGCAAGTAACAGAATGAGAGATTGTGTGTTGCGAAGACGACTCGCGTCTTCAACTCAAGGTCAACTCAAGTGTCAGCAATTGCCCCAGTCACCTCGGTCAGACACAGGTCAGGGTTAGCAGCTGGGACCGAGCAGGCACCGCTGTTCGAGTCGCGGCGGGTGTGGCAACTGCACAGTACACTTGGACAAAGTATGCACAAGGATCGACGAGGTGTTTTGCGGGATAGACCTAGGGATCCGGAGGACGGAACGGCCGAAACGACCCCCGATTGGGTCTTGGCGGGATCATGTTGGGCTCATGATTGACCACAATGGATAGGATTGTACCAGGGAGCAGGACAGGAAGGCTTTCTGGCCACTCCAGACCCGTGAGGTGGCCTCTTGACGGTAATGACCGTCTACGACAGTAGTGGTTACGATCTTTGGGGATGTGTTTCATGTTCTTCTGGCAACATCCCCCCATGCAGATCTCGCTCGATCGGGACTCGATGAACACACCACCACAAGATCTTCTGCACAGATCTACCTGTATAAGCATCCACAGTCATCATGCTCAGAAGCAGACGGCGGCGGTCGTCAATCAAGGCGAGTGCCCTGTATAACGCGTCGCATTTCACGTCAGGGTCCTAGGTCTGCGCCACGGCCGCGTCGAGGGCAGCGATGACGGGCCAAGGAGCGAGTTTGTATACAGAATGAATGGGCAGCGATGGTCATAGGGTCACGTCGGAGCGGGATGACGGCTGGCTTTAACTCCTGCAATCCCTGCATGTTGGTGCAACTTCCTCTCGGACTGCCCCCAGCCGGCCAAAAGGCACAGTTGTGACGTGTGCACGAGGCCTGGTGTTGAAGCACGTACAGGGCGAACAACCCCTCCCGCCAGTCCCGTTTCCTCGCGGCCCCGTTAGTCCCACCTTTTAGTCCATCCTGACGTGCCGCGATGCCGTAACCTCACGTCGCCGACCAGAAGAGTAACGAGATAAACGTGCGGGAGAGGTTTCAGCATTTTGGGCAATCACACGCCGAGGGAAATGCCCTCCACCGGCATCTGTCGCCAAATACCGGCATCTGTCGCCAAATAACACAAGAACTATCACGGTCAGTACGAACCAGGAAATGACGACGAGCAGGGCTGTGAGCACGTGAACAATGGGTGGAGTGTGATGCGACGATGCGACTGACGGGACTCTATGGTGGAGTCCTACCTGACTTCTGTCTGCACCTAACCTTGAATGCCAAAAGCGGGACAACATCCCTTCATTCTACCTGTGGCTTGTACTGTACCAGACTATCACGCCAGATGGAGAGCATCTCATCCTCCATGGCCCCAATGACTGCTACGTCTTTGCCGGCCAAACAACGCTTTCACACCTTGGGTAGCTGCGGATGCTCTCGATGACGCTACCAATCTTACCTTCCGCATGCTGCAGCGCCTTGGCTTTCTAAAGCAATGAAGACCTGACGCTGGATTTGGGCCACCTTGGATCCTTCGGTACAATACTGGTACATTTCTACGCAGATACACTACTATATGGGTCCAGAGTCCGGGCGAAGCAAAGTCGTAAGGAGTGTAAGAAATTCGGGTAAATGTATGAATGACGCGGTGTAGGGCTATCAGTTCGCTGAAGGCGATGTCCTAACTCTTGTTGACGCAATGTAGTACTTCCTGAAGCCAGCTTAGTCGAGAGCGGGCAGGTTGCGCTCCTCGAGATCGCGTGGGGCAGTACCATTGGGGAATTCAACTGTGCCCTCGCCGTCGCCCGGGTTGCCACCCTCGCCATTGCCAGTGTCGGGGCAGAACTCCGGGGTGAGGCAATTCCCGGACGGATTCGGATTGGCGCTTTCGGTCTGGGAGGGCTGGGGAGAGGGCTCCGCTGATGGCTCCGGCGAGGGTTCCGGCGAGGGTTCCGGCGAGGGCTGCGGCGATGGCTGCGGGGATGGCTGCGGCTGGTTGGGGCGCTGAGGGCAGCGCCAGCCGAACAGGCCGCAGCGGAGCGACCAGACCTGGGGCTCGGGTGCCGGAGCAGCCTCTGGAATGGGCGCGGCCTCAACAATACCGGCGAGGAGGGCGACTACTGGGAGGAGAGCGAAGACACGCATGGCGACTGGCTGTGGTGCTCGTCGAGCTGATGAAAAGGACTTGGAAGTCAAAAAAGTCGGACTGAAGGCAAGAGCTGGCTTGACGTGACGCTTTGGTCAGCTGAGAGGTCGAAATGAAGTCTTGAGGGTTGACATGAGCGGGGAGATTTGTTGTTACCATTTGTTTATATCCCATGGGGTGGATATGGTCATAAAATGGTTCGATTCCAGGCATGCGTCAGTCGTCGTCAGATCCTCCGTCCCATTGAGGGCAGAGAAAGAAGACCGAGAAGCGGATGGCAGTAAGGGTTTGTTAGTGATGGGAGGGGCTTGGCGCGCTGAGACGTTGAGTGATCTCCGACGATGGTGGCAGCCACCTGCTTGCTGGCCTTGACCGATGCCGTACCACCTCGAAACAAATAGGCGGAAGTTGGAACGGCTGGATATTGGAATAGGGAGGGGCAGCTCCGAGCCGGTGTTGCGGGGAGGGGAAATGCTGTAACTGCAGGAGACAAAAGGTCTTTTGGCCTCATCTTCAAGGGGCACACCAGCCACACCACCAGACATGCATGCCGCGCGCCATCCCGCTTGCTGGAATGAGCAACGGTTCCATTCCCGCTTTCGCCCAAGCAGCTTGACTAACACCTGACTCCCGCAGCATTAAGCTGAATTCGATTCAGTAGTAGTGTCTTATGTCTTGTGCATCCGCACCGGGATGCACACGCTGCCTCTCCTTGAACATTACAGTACAGTACATTACCTTACAATCTCATGACGTTGACGGGAGCGGGAGGACAGGCTCTGGTATGGTTCGATGCTTCCTCCGCCGCCAACTGCGCGCCGAGGACGATCCAGTTCGGAGTTTCGCTTATTGCGCGTTCATCGATATCCACACTGGAGCACAAGGGGAAGGGCTGAAGGGGGACAAATCATGGATGGCTGAGAATCGCGTCAGATTGCGCTTATCCAAAACAACCCAAACCCAAATAATGCCTGCTTGGCAACTGGACCCAAGGATAGGAACCTCAGCTCCAAAATACGGCTCAATTCTCGAGCAGGCGTCAGTAGTAATTATGATGGAGGCACACCATCTGTGCGCTCAGGCCGATTCCATTGCTCGATGTCATAGTGCAACCCATCGACTGCGATCTACCGTTCTAAAACTGGAGTTGTATCTAATGCGGAGCAGTGTCAATAAAGCAAGAGAGTTCACTCATACCTTTGAGAATGTACTCGGGATACTCGAGATTAGCTTAGAGATGCCACTTGTGTCTCCAAGTGTAAAGCACATACGTGTAAGACCTTCAGGTGCCTGCCCTCCTGAATAGTGGTCATGTACGCATAACCTCATTCGCTCATTAGTGGTTGGGCCACTGTATTGCCTAACAACTTCAGCAGGGCGATGACGATGATCCGTTCCTAGCATGTGATGCGCTTCCGCGCAATCCAACGCCCATTATGGGCGGCTGTCGCGAGGCCGAAAGGTCAGCAATCATGGCCTTCCTTGTTACACACTCTGGGCGCCGGAGGGGGACTCGTCCCACTGATACACTAAAAGCGGAATATGCTTCCTCCCAGCCAATTTCTAGCCACTCGGAGACACAGAGCCTAGAGCTTACACACATTTAGCATTGAGGCAACGTGAATGCCTGCCCTGCAAACACGAACCGGCTGAATACTATCATGTCAAACGCCGCTGGCAGGGGCTAGCTCAGCTTGACTTATTCCTATGATCTGTCCAAGACTCGGTGTCGTTAAGCAACCAACGCGAGGCAAACATTGAGAATGAGAAGTGCAGTTCCGGTTAGAAGTGCACTCGCCCCGTTCTTCGACGCTTCCGAGCCACCTGGACCTCCCTTGTTGGATACCCCCCCTGTTTCATTGCCCTTTACTCCACCTTCGATATTTGACGCGGGGTCTTCTCCCATACCACCAGATACGCCCTCCTCGCCAGTCGTACCCGGCGTGGTCGTGCCGTCCATCGTGCAGTTCGCTGGCGTCAGTTACCACTTCGGCTTCGACGCTGTTACTGACCACACTCCCCCATGCCCTTATCTGTCCCTTTGCCCTCCTCGTTGACGTCCTCCGGTTTGTTGATCGGGTGTGCGACGTAGCCCGGACACGTTGTAGAACCATCCTTGCATGGAATAACGAGGTCATCTGAGCATACGAGCTCTGCGGCCGCAACGGCGTTGTCTGCGGTCAGCCGTGGTCGACTTGGCTGAGACCAGCTCACAGGCACCGCAGATGTAAATGGGCACATCTTTGGTCTTAACAGCTGTTTCGCAGGCACTTAGCACTTCGGTGGCTTGTGCGTCGGTCAGACCACGCGCCATCTGTCATCAGCACCCTCATGTTGGGAGTTTGAGTAAAGACGGATGCGACTAACATAGCCCTCCTTAGGCTCGCATACTGTATCCCTGCCTGGAACGTAGGTTCGGCAAAAGTTAAGATACGAGTACTCGTTGAGGAAGTCAGTGCAACGGTTGGTCGAACGTCTGCTGTCAGCTGACGCCTGAATGGTACAGACTCACGCTTCTAGAGTAAGAGGATGACGCCAGGCTTGGGGTTTGTGCTGACGAGCAAGAGAGGCAGGGGCGAATTCCTCCCGGCGGGAGATTCCAATCATCTCACCCGGCGCTGTTGTACCCCAGACGCTCCCGGTACCAAGTGCTCTGCGCAACGGGAGCTTCTCGCACTCTTGCTTGTTGTTACTCGCGGCTGGTATCAGAAAACGGTAGCCCTGAAGGCATTAACCCACCAACACCACAGTAGTCAAGGCCTAACTTGGTCAGTTCCACGCCCGTGCAGAACCCCTGCAAAGCAACAACCTCGGGCACAAGGACGAGTGCAAACGCGCTCGCAGAAATACCGAACCCAAGCTCCGCCAGCTCCGTGTTTGTCACAACGTGGTCGCGGCGGACCTTGACAATGTCACGGACGACGCCGAAAGCAGCATTGAACGGCGTTGTCGAACAGACAAGGCCGGCAAGGCTGGCCGCGTAGCCTGCGTACGAGCAAATATCGCCTACAGTGAGGGTGTTTTCGAGACACTTTCGACGCTGCCCCGTAGTAGGATCAGGGTAGAACGGTGTTGGCATTGCCGGGAGATTGGCGCAGCGGATGTTGGGCGGGGCAGTTGAGGCGCATGCAAAGGGGTATACGGCAGTGCCAACGAAACTGAGGTCAGGATTGGGATAAATCTGCCAAGAGCTCACTTGACGAGGGAGCGGGACGAGTCGTACTCGCAGGTATAATCAAGATGGCCAACTGAGGGTTTGTCACCTGACTTCGGTCGGTACTCGAAGTCGACAAAGTAACTGCAGTCAGCTATTTCGTTCCCCACGCAACGACTTTGTCAAACTCACGTGCAAGTCTTCATGGCATACTTGGTCGCTTCACACATTTGCTCCCCATCGACTAAGGAGATGGAACACTTGATCTCGGAATACGTTGCCGTGTACTCATCCGGATTGGCATTCTGCAGTTTCGGTGCCTCGTTACAGTCGTTGTATCTGTTCCAAGCAACGTTGAAGACGTCCGGGAAGCAAATGTCCTTGCCCCCAGGCAACACAGCTGGAAAGTTATTCTCTGCGTCGGCCGTTGAGCCGGAGACGTCTAAAGTAAGCCCGAAAGAACAGGGAAGCGAGTATCAGCACTCACGTTTCGCAGTCTGGCGGTTGTGAGTGCACTGGGCAGTAACGGATGGGTACTCCCGCAATGCATATCTGCTGTCAGCTTCAGACTTGAAAGTTGCGCCCCGAAGGCACGACAGACATACTTGCAATCAACGTTGTCGCCGTTCTCGATCGTTTCCCGCAAATCCCACAATTGAGGAAGGCCCTCTGTCATGAAGTTCTCAGGGCACGCAAGTGCGCACTGCATGAGCCAGTCGCCCGTAACTGCTAGCGCCGGTGTTGGTATCATCACCGCCCTCATAACGGCTATCAAAGCCAATGCGCGGTGTCGACGTCTAACCATGCTGTTCGTCTGCTGGTGTGAGGTCAGTCTAAGTTGCAGTGAGAGGGGGTTACACTCATCTCATTCCCAGCTCAGTGGTTATGTGCAGCGTCGAACACGCCTTGGACGTAAGAATGGGCGATTACTAGCCTTGAACCGAGTTGTCTGTTCCGCTCTGAGGGGAGCCGAGCAGCTTCCGAGTGCGTGGCGCCGGCGTCTTTAGGAACATCCTCACCTTGAACCCGCGGAGCCGCGACTCAGAACACTTGCCCTCCCGAACAGCTGGCTACGTGAAGGCAGTGCCAGGCGGTGTAAATATAAATGTGTTGCTTCATGATGTGGCTTGCCAAGAGAGAGTGTATCAAAGATTGAGAACGGAGAGCGGACGCGAGATAGTATTGTCAATCAGATCCGAGACATATGAATTGAGATCCAGGTCGGAAGAGGAGGCATTACAAACCTTTACATAAGAATAAACATTAGCCAGGCACTTTTTCTAATCAGATTTCAAATGGCAATAGATGCATAGATAATGCCCATGGGGAGTTTGCCAGCCCAGCCGATGTTATCCCGAGACGGCCGAGACGGAGGCAGGAATCATGTCAGGTTCGACTTTGACCTTTCACCCTCCACGCTTCAAGTGATGGTGAGCAGCACCCTCTCGCTCACTCTCAGTTAGAGACATTACCATTAGGACTATTACACTGCGACGACAGCGCGACAACCCCTGCGTCTTCTTGTTTGCGCACGAGCCGGTGCACCCCATCTCAGCACAATCATCGCTTCCCATGACACGGTAAATCTGCCGACCATCCGCCCTGCCCGGCGCAAGCCGCTCCCAGTCCTCCTCCAAATTCTTGCCTTCCGCCAGTTGCCCAGCGCTTTCCGCACTTAATGGGACCACCATCAGAGTCGACGACCGCGTCCCCTGCTGGACTGTCGAGTTCAACAGCAATGGACTTTGACAGCGCGGGACAAATGCCCACCAAATTGCAATCAGGCCCCAGGAGTCCCAGCTGGCGTTACTCCCGCCTGGCATTCATTCGCACAGACCTGGTACCTCTTGCATGCCTAGCTCTGTGCGCGCGCAGTGCTGTTGCCAGCTCACCACTTGCCCTCATCGCCATCGCTGTTCTCTGTCTTGCCATCGTCCTCTTTCGACCAAAGCAGCACGTCGTTGTTGTAACTACACGAAGCTCACATACCACAACCCAACCCGATCAAAGTGCACCCGAGGCCGTTCCTAGCACTCCAGCCCCAACTGCACCTCTCCCGTTCCCATCTCCGCCCTTGACGCCCACCATGTAAGCCAGTCTCAGTTATCAGTATCAGTCTCAGCCTCGGGTGCGCGTACGGGACTATGCTGACACCAGGGTCTTCACCACTCCCAAGGTCTCTGCTTCCCCAATCTCTGATCGCGTACGTATCTCCACATCAATCAAATATCAAACACCCCCATCGCAATGTATTCCGACTCACACCAGTCCGTCTCAGGCGCCCCCGAGCTTGTAGGCTCCTTTGTCGACAAGTACAAGGATCTCAAGGCCCGCTACGAGGAGGAGAAGGCCAGAGCCGATAAATACGAGAAGCTCTATTTCGAGGTCAAGGTCCGCGCGGACGAGCTCGCGGAGCTTGAGGCCAGCCTCCCCACCGTGCAGCGTCTTGAAGCCGAGCTTGAGCGCGAGGTTCGCCTCAAGGACAAGCTGAACGCGGAGCTCACGCAAATCAAGCTCGAGCAGGAGGAGCTGCTCGCCATGCAGTAGACGAGAGGGGATTTTGAGTTGTCGAAGCGTTTGCGTGCCCTGGGAGTATTGAGTAGTGCATAAGTCGAGAGTTCAGCGTATCTACTGTAGATCTAGATTCATTCCTTGGTGACTGCAGAGCGCCTTTGCTTGCCCCCGTGGCTGACGTCGGAGCGTGCCGATGGACGCCTGGCTTGATCGGATGCGGGCAAATCAATTGATCGAGGAGCGCCAGGTCCGTGCGCTTGAATTGAGAGGCGGCGAAGTTGCGATCTCGTCTCGAAGTCGGCCGGTTCCCACTTGGACACTGGCCGCCAGGTAGTTGCACTTGGGTCTGAGTCTTGGCCGAACAGCGCAGACCGGCAAGAGCTGAGCTTTCGAAGTGAGATGAGGCTTCGAGGTTACGGCATTCAAGCTCGATCTCATCTCGATCGCGTCATCACCAGCTCCGCGTCATCGCCATGAGACCCACAAGCATAAAACATTCCAGCTTCGCCGCCGGAACAGGCCTGGCAACCACGAAGGCAGGCGCGGTATGCATCGAAGCAAGCAGGCTCGTCAACCGTTTGCACCGGGGTCATAGCTTAGGCACGGCCTTGGAATCGAATTGGCCATGTTTCTGCTAAGCGCGTTAATGCTGCAGATTTACCTGCAAGTGCACACTTGACGTTGATCAATGCTTTGCCTATCACTCTGCTGCCATCTTACGGATGGCCTTATTGAAAATGAGTGAGAGGATGCAGACCGATGACATAACATATACATATACCCCATATGCTGGCATTATTATTGTTGTTTCCTGCACCAGGGCCATCAGCACTTGGGCGGGAAAGTGCATTGTTTGGCAATGGCGTGAGAAATAAACACACAGCTAAAGGCGCGTCAGTGGGCACCATCACTATCCCAAGGTAGGTCATATAACATCACTTGCAGTAGGCAGTACATTATCCCTCCTTTTTCTCCCCTTCACAACCAGACAAGCACCAAATGTGCCTCCGTGTCACTATTTCAAACCACTGCCACAGTTGTCGCTCGTATTCAGCCTTTCTCTAATGAACCAGCACAAGAAGCGCAGGAACCGCTCCAAGATCGTTCCCCAGTGGAAACACGATCGGAGTGTACACCTGACAAACAATCCGCCCCCACGTGCGCATGCCGAGCCAGCAGAGGAGTTTCTCACCCCCGAGCTACTTGTAAGTTGACGTGTTTGTCCTCTGCCGATGCCAACTTTTCAAATGCCTTGTCAACAGGCGGCCTGGCCTGCTTCCACACCTTTACAGGCCGCTCACTCCCTCCAGATGCACAAGGCCTTCTATCAACCTGTTCCCGCCAAGTGGTCCACGAATGCGGATCTGCTCAGTGCTCATCGCTGGACGATGGACTTGTTTATCCTGTGGAAGCGAAGTCATTCCTTACGTTCAAGCATAGACAAAGGGGTGAATACATGCTCGAGGGAGGGCAATATTGAGTGCCTTCTCCACAGGACTGGAGATGCCTTCTTTCTGGCGGGCTTAGCAGAAGAAGTTAACACCAGTCGGTCCCTCAGCAAACATCCCTCGATTCTAGTCATACCATGGCCGCGAATGCTCCAGTCAAGGTCGCAGACATCCGTGATCTAGTTTCCCAGATGCGTACACTGCTTGACGAGCGACGCCAGTTCTACCTCGATTTCAACGAGTTTGACCACATGCTTGCCACTCTGTGGAGTCCGTACTACAACGCCGTGAACATGTGGCGGGTCGTCGACAAGTATCTGCAGGAGAGCTTTGACGGTGAGTCTTGTAAATGGTCATGACATCGAGAGTTGCAGCTCAGGAACGTCAAGGTCTGTGGGTTGGCGGGATTTGGGGGTGAGATTGTGAACCATCGACAGCTGACCCCCACCAGACGACGGTACTGTCCGTACGGTCGAGAGCATGTCTGAGAGCTAAAACCGTGCAAGAAGGGAGTCAAGTGTTCATAGTAGCTCAGGGTTAATGGAGGAGATTGAAGATGGATGAGTCGGTTTCCTTCCTGATTTGTGTTAAGCCCTGTGGGTATCGAGCACCTCGTCATTATCGTCTGAGAAAGCTCCCGGCGACATAGGTATGACTCCTTTCATGGCCGCGACATGGCTTCGGATCGATTTGCATTTTGACAATGTTAATGCGCTTGACGAGGACGACGGACGCTAGGCAGCGATGCCGATGCTTTCGGTTCTCATCAGGGAAGGCTACGACTCGAAGACTCTCGTGAGCAAGATTCTGCGTCTCGCCACACAAGATAACTACTACAGTAAGAAACAACCAACTGAATTAAGAAACAACTACTCCTTGTCATCGTTCGTTACATCCCTCACGAATGCATACCACGCCAGCCTTGCGTGAGCTGTGGCTACTGAAGCGGGTCAGTGGCTGGTCTTTGCGACGGCCGGCTTCGGAAAATTGTCATCTCCTTTAATTGCCAATCTCGGTGTTTTCGGCAAAACTTAATTGGCCCTTGTAGTTTAGTGGTTATAATTTCTCACTTGTAGAGCCTTGTTGCTGCAAATGAGACGGTCTCGAGTTCGACTCTCGACGGGGGCTTCTTTGTTTTTGAGACGGGGGCTGACGGAGGATGGAGGACGCAGTATGCATGATGGAGGATTGCGCATCGAGCATGTGGTAAAGCTGGGCATCCGATGCGATCAGAACTGGGAGTCGGCTATCACTGTAATGCATCGTATGCTAGACACACATAGTATACACCTCTTTCTTCTTTGTTGCGACTGTGCGAACCCCGGGAGCGACCACGGCAGCGATCGCTATTTTGAGCTGGCATGCGACCAGATCGTGGCGTGGCAGGTATCTGCGGCCGAACAGGCGTTCACACCAGGGACCACGGGTAATCAGAAACGTGACCGCCGAGTCCCCTAAGCCTTTCCTTCGCCCAGACCCGCAGTACGGTACTCACCCCTCCCCATTTTCCAACACCGATATATGGGCGTTGGTGAGTCAGGTCACTGGGCTTGTTCGGCGTGACTCGAGGGTGCTAGGGAAGCAGTTCCAGACCGCATCATGCGAAGATCCGAATCTACAGCACGCACATTGAGCAGTATGGGAACCATGTAAGATCCCGTCGTGCACAACGGCCTGCTACGTGAATCTCACTGAAAGGTTTCCAGTCCGCAAGTGATTGCATTGTGTGATACGGAACAAGTGACGCAGCTTGGTGCACTGGGTTGGGAAGCCCTGGTACCGAGCTACGCATGGGTGTGCGCCGAGCGGACCTACCAAACGCCGGGGTCATTGAGTGTACTCCGTGGTGCGTGTCATGGGAAGCGCAGCTTGTTCTCATGCACAAATGGGGCCTCCTCAGACGGTCCCGAAGACGTCGGAAGGCAATGTTACCCCGATAGCCGGCCGTATGTGGTCTAACCAAGAGCATATAAACCTGCCTGGGTGTTCTCGACGACCCCACCAGCACTTCTATCTCCAAGACCAGTACCTCCAAGCTTCCAAAGGCCCTCCGCACTCCACTAAAGGCACACCGAATCGAAATGTCGAGCAAGAACCCCATGACCCATGAGGATACCGAGGGCGTCCATGACAAGCAGGTAGGTAACTGCATTAGTCTGAACCAGAGGTTGTCGTAGTGTCCTCGCTCACGCCAGGTCAAGGGAGACGTCTGCGAGTCGAGTGCTCAGCGCGTCCTCGACTGTCCCAAGGTCGCCGCCGATAAGAACCAGGCCCATAACGTTGATAACGTCAAGGGAGGTGGTGGCCAGAAGCAGGACACCAGCGACCATGGCAAGGCCAGCAAGGGCCACGGGGCGGGGGGAAAGAAGTAGACTGCCAAGTCTGCTGAGCGTGAACAGCCCGCTCCCAATGTTGGCAGGTAGGCACCAGTAGTAATTGTCAATGTCATGAGTGCAGGGGTTTGAGGTATGAGCAACTGTTTATTCAACTAATGGCTTGCCAAGTGATCGAAAACAGAAGATGTATTCGGGCTGCACATAGCAGTAAGCTAATCTTAGGCGGTCATCTCCTGCCTCCAGATGGCCCCTCTCGACATTCCCACGGATTTCGAGGCGCCCCGTCATCGCCCTAGTGAAAGGTTCTCCATTGCGATGCTCCGCGCGCCTTTACGTCTTTAATCATGATGCTGTGAGAGATTTAGATTGCTGTTTGTGTTCTGCTTCGGACTGTAATCCAAGCACCACGAGACAAGGCGGTTTCGGAATCGCAAGGACTTTCGAAGGCAGACATTCCCAGTATACAAGCCGAGTAATGCGATGCGAACGCCTCGACTTGACGACGGCCGTGGTCCAGACGTCGTTAACCTGGCCACATGACATCCCAAGTCGGTCACGCTTCCCTGCCCTCAGCAAGCCTCTCAAGATCTCGATCCCACGTGCGGTTCCCCGCTTGGGGGCTTTCCCCTGCTCGAGTGGGTTTACTGAGTGCATGCATAAGCACGCCCATCGACCATCGTCCTGGCCTGGCAAGAGCGTTGAATGAACATGGCGTAGCCGTACTGTCCACGCATTGCGATCATGACCATGGGTACTGCGATTGCGCCGCGAATCGCACCATGCGTCTGCCAGGAAAAGCACGCAGTGGCAAGGACCGTTGTGTCAGATGGTGGCTGTAAAGAAGAGGAGCACAGATGGGGGTATCCGTATCGACAGCCGTCCGGTTCCTCAGAGTCCATGTCGACGACCTCGCCCTCGTGGATTGACGGGGTGCTCTAAGTGAGCATGAACTCGTCTTGTGTGTCCAGGAGGGATTGTTCCTTTCCAACTGTCTCCGTATACTCAGCGAGGGAAAGGAACGAGAACTCATGGGCGTCGGTGTCCGTCGACAGCATTGGCCATGTCTTAAGAGTTCGCACCAGGCTCTCAAGCGTCTCGGCCGGCTTCAACATCCCGAGAAGGCCAGGAAACTGCCTTTCAGGAAAGAACAGGTGCCACCGCGCCGTGTCGAGTGGCGGAACTATGGCCGCATTCACAAACGTGATTTGGCGCGGAGAGTGACGTTGACGTATGCTGGGCGCGGTGGGTACAAGGACCTCTTGGAGAAGAGCGCGCCAAGTATTGTCGGAAGGGAGGGGAGATGGCTCCTCATCGTAAGATGGAGGAAGGGTCTCGAATTGTTCCTCAATTTCCAGTTTGGTTGGCCTGGGAGGAGGGTCTGTCCACTTTACCGAGAGTAATCCCTCATGGCGCCGAGGTGGACGGCGTGCGAACACGATAGTGAGTGGTTCATCTGGCCACATCCAGACCGCCAGCGAGAGGTCAACCGCGTTCTCCACGGGGCAGTTGACGACCACGCGTTGCGGGCGCGTTTTGGCGTGCAGACTTGGCTGCCACGGACCTACATCTGGGGGACGTGAGTCACGCCGGAATGCTGGCGGAGGGTGAGGCGACGGCCACCCGAATACAACGAGAGTTTCCACTGGCGCGTACGGGCAGGAGAAGATACCCCCTGCATGATTCCATATTCGAATTGTGCGTAGTCGGGCGAGGTTTTGCGTATCGCGCAAATGGTAATGACACAGGCTCCGGGTGTCGAGGTATGTCCAGTCGAGCGCACGGGTATGAGCAAGGAGCGCGCGCTGGCGACTCCTGTTTAGTCCGGTACGTTTATCACAGGATGCAGCAGCTGCTAAATTGGAGGACTTTCTGCGGCTCAGCCAACCATGCTCATGCTTGGACTTGGATGGCTCAGGTGGAGGTGCAAACGCTGGATGACGCTGGGCTCTCCATGACCACATCTCATCACGACGGATCAGGAGGTGGTCGCAAAGAATCCGATCGACTGTGTCTCGACATGCACGGGAGGTTGCTCGAAGACTCAAGAGAGCCCCGTGTGATGCGCACAGAATGATCTTGTCGAGAATATCAGGGTAGTAGTTGACATCGAGGACAGGCTTGGGAAGTGGTACCGATGGAGTCGAGAGGCGAGCGACATTATTGTGAGGGGTTTCTCTAAACTTGCGGAGTCTGAGCATGCTCAAGGAGAGCGACAGGCAATAATCGTTTTGAATGATACGATGTTGAGCAATGAATGGAGGAACATGAGATGAGATGCGATTCAGATTGAAGCGTTAGGTTGTGCTAGTGCTCGTGGTCAGTAGTGCTGCAAACACGGGCCCTCGGGTGGCGATGATTAAAGTCTTGGCACGCGGAAGCATATTGGCATTAGAGCCGGAAACTTACAGTATTAAGGTCTGTAATCGGATAGCATTTCAACATCCGGTTTTATCGGGCCACCCTGCCGGGAGCACAAACAACTTATGGAAGCACTACACCATCTTGAAAAAGGCTTTAATGCTGTGCAATTGACTGGGCAACTCCACCTGTACTGATGTCGGGATCCTTGTTTGCACACATGATTTCTGAACGATTTGGGAAGAGGCTCGTCAAACGAGGAACTCTCTCACAGTGACCGGCCAAACACTCGGAACTGGAACTGTAGCGGCAGCAAACAATATGGATAGAGCTAGCGGCGGTCATCATTGTCGTCCGTCCTCTTTGAAAGGTTGAGCGCCACACATTCTGCACAGGATCATGGAGTCTAGTACTGCAGTCACAGCCTACAACTCGTACCTTGAGTGGTCGCCCGTGAGTTCGACCCGTCCCTGATGATTGTCCACCTCCTCAAACCAAGATTCATGATTATCGACGGCTCACCTAAGCCTGTACGAGTCGTCCGTGTGTAGCCTGAATTGTTCCCTACCCACTTCGCGCTCATATTCGTCCAACGTGAGAAACACAAACCGGTCCAGTGGCTCTTCCATCCAATACCGGCAGACAGCCGGCACGAGGGTTTCCAAACTCCGGCAGTCTTCCAAAGGTATTCGGCCGCCAAACTCGAGGTGGACGTCCGCAGCCATGTAAAGATCGTCAGGACACACGCTGGTCCGGCGGTGAAACACCTCTGTATTGACGAGTTTGAGCTTGAAGTTCCGATTATGGCAGGACGTGGCAGATATGAGCAACCTCACAACTTCATGCATGACGTCTGCACGCGGACCGCTGGCGTCGCGCCCCGGATAAAGGCTAAACACAAGGACGAGTTCCTCGAAGGGATCAGAATCAAAAGCGCTGTAAATGCGGCTGCGGACCTTTGGATCACTCTGGAACGGCTCCATAGGAAAGTTTATGACAATCCGGCGCGGGTGGTTCCGATAGATGGGAGGTTTGTTGGAGAAAGGGAGATGGATAAGCCGCTTGACGTCGGCACGCAGGTAAGGATTAGAGGATGGCCAAGCGAAAAGCACAAGAACTTGCGGGCTGAACTGCGGCAGGCGATCGTAAAGGGCCTTGTCGAATGGACCGAGATTCGGGTATGCCCACAGGCGGACTGTTTTGACCTCCCGAAGGAAATGGCCAAGTTCAACACCTGTGATGCAGTCGAAGTGGAAGCTACGGATGTCGAGGGCCTCTGTACTGGTAAACGCGCAACTGAGGTCCGGTTCACTACCAGGGGGAAGCGCGAAGTAGCGGTAAGCAGGATACAGAGGCGGACTGCGCCCGTCGACTGAGTTCAGCAACCCAAAGCTGTCGTTGATCACTAAATGACGTGATAGGGTCGCGTCCACTCTTGCTCGAAGGTGTTTACTGACGCCCCGCAAGGCGAGCAGAGACTCATACGATGCAAAGGCGTAAATGGTCTCGATGATGTGTGGAAATGCGGCGTGGTCAATGACGATGAGACCCTTTGATCTAGGAGTCTTTCTCGACTCCTGGCAAGTGACCGCCGGCATCCTGGACGAGGAAAAGCAGTAAGAGTGTTGAATAGTGAAGGGTCGAGATACGAGAGACTGACCAGCAGCTGGTTGTGGTAGCAATTGAGCCAGGTGGAGGTTCTTACGCAGGGGACCACATACAGTACGGTACATTGATCATAACAACTTATGTGTCGGTTCCCAAAGCTATTACAATTACTTGCTAATGTCCAAAATTGAAGCTACTCTACAAGCCTGCGCTTGCCCACAACAGGTCTAACCCAGCTTGAAAGTCTCATCCGTCTCCAGGAGAAACTGAGACGTACCGACACTGTCTTCATACTCCTCAAGGGTGTAGAACGTGAACCGTTTATCGTTGCTTACTTCGAACTCTTCGCCAATGGCCTTGACCAGGGTTTGTAGACTTAAACAGTCCTCGTATCGAACTGAAGGAAATTGCCTTTGAACTTCTTCCAGAAGCTTAGAATCTAGTAGCGTGACTGGGGCAGCTTGCAGGATAAGCGAATTGACAAAGATGTACTTGAGGGTGCGGTTGAACGAGTTGACTGCAGCCTGGAGAAGCCTAAAGATCTCCCGCAGAATGTGGCCTGGCTGCTCCGTGCCCTGCCGCGGCGGTTCGGCATGAAACACGACTACCAGCTCGCGAAGCGTTGCCGTGTTGACGAGGTTACGGAAAGAAATGCCAAAACATGGATCAACTGACAGGTTGACTATCACCCTGTCCATCCGTCTCTCGATTGTGGGCACGGGCGTAGCCGCTCTGTGCAGAACGCGCTTCGTCAGCCTTCCTGGGGTGTGAGATGGAGGCCAGCCGAAGAGCACAAGTTCCTCGGGCTGGAGGCTCCAAGCCACCCGGGAAAGCGAGGGACTTCTCCAGGCGCGGATCGTAGGTACGTCGCGGAGGTAGTAGGCCAACTCGTTGCAAGCAGGGAACGAACAATCAAGCGTAGAGATATCGACGGCCTCTATGTTGGAAAAAATACGGTCGTTCCAAGGCCATGCGCCATTTGAGCCCAAGTAAGCGATCAGGAGGCCAGGAAGAGGCCCATGGACCGAGCTCAATTGCCCCCACCTCCCGTTGACGGCGATGTGGCGCTGCAGAATGTAGTCAACTCGGCGGCGAAAGGCTGTGTTCACGCGCCGCATTACCATCAGCGAGCGATAGGGAGCATGGTCCCAGATCTTAGCCATGATGTGTGGGAAGGCGCTGTGATCGAGCGCCGGTACTTGGTGCGTTACCGCATGCGAGGCAACGGAGTTGGGGATTGTAGCAGAGGACAACTGGGGACGTCCCGCAATGGAAGAGCCAGTTGTCGCCATGGTGGCGTAGGTGATATTGAATGTGACACCACGACGATAACAGGAAGCAAATAAAGGCGAGAAGGACCGTTGTCGATTGAGTTGTTTTGGATGGAGATGCGAGCTGCGAGTTGGCCACTGGCGACTCGGTTCCGGTGGAGGTGAGGGGTTGGGGAGGGCCGAATAACATAATCTCACATCGGCTGTTTCGGGTGCCCGGTAGGATGCCCGATGTTTCAGATCCCAAACACGAGACGGACGAGGATGGCAGATATTATCAACCCCCTACATCAACGAACAACAGCGAAGAGCAGTGAGGGCGACACTCAGTGGCGATTGGAGCCAATGGCCACTGGGGCCAAAGGTCCAACTGGTGTGGTCTGGGATGCGGAATGGCCAAAATGCATCAACGACAACGAGTTGACAAGTGGCGGCTGACAGGGATGTGGGTGAGCAGGAACCTGGGCGCAGCGTCACACGGCGGAGCAGTGTTACTCCGCCACAACCATTATCCTTCATGAGGGAGCCGGATGACCACATGTAAGCTACTAAGCCGCGATGAAAAGCTGTGGCAATATGAAGGGGTGTACTCATAGTTCTTTGTGCATTCTAGACATGGCAACATCTATCTCGGCCCCTCAACTTCGGCCCATCAAATTCCAGCAGGCTTGAACACCGGCGCTATTTGAGCCGGAAAGTCTCGTCTGTTTCGAGCTCGAACTGCACGGGGCCGACCCGATCCTCGTACTCTTTGAGGGTGAGTTTCGTAGGGATTCGAACTGCCCCAATATAGACGGCTGCGAGCAAAGTCGAAGCACTCTTGCACGTTCTTGAACTTCAAATTGGGTGACCAGGACTTGGTGGTGTTCACAAAGCAGTGTGACAATGGCTCGCGGGGGAGAATATCAGCGTTGACAAAGGTTATTCTAAGGGGTCGTCCTCCAATTGGCATCCAATGGTTTTCGCTCCACACCGTGTTTGGGAATGCCAAGTCCATTAGAGGATCCAGATAGAAGGGTACGTGTTCCGTTGACAAACCCCGCAGGATTTGTAGCGTGCTAGGCTTGTGTTTTCGCCGAACAAAAATGATCGTGAGTTGAAGTAGACTGTCACGTGGATGCACCCAGAAGCGGTCGACAGATGACTGACAGCTTCCATGGATGTCGATGACGATCGTGAGTTTGGGAGCGTTGCGGCCTGGTGGAGGAAAAAAGGTTGACGGAAAAAAGATTGACGGCAGCGCATCGGCAGTGAAGGGCGTTTCACATTCATGGGGCCATAGGACACTCTCCTCGACGTAGCTCGGCTCCCGCCATGCAAAAAGGACGTACCTCCTTGGCTGCGAAATGTCGATGTACCTTCTGCGTTGGTACCACGTCCGCACCACGGAGGCCCGTGATATGAAGAGGGGTTGCAGCTGAAGGTCCGAGAGCCGCGTCAAGGAGAAA
Source organism: Cutaneotrichosporon sp. PL3408A (assembly GCA_023629975.1). Classification (NCBI taxonomy): domain Eukaryota; kingdom Fungi; phylum Basidiomycota; class Tremellomycetes; order Trichosporonales; family Trichosporonaceae; genus Cutaneotrichosporon; species Cutaneotrichosporon sp. PL3408A. Next base: position 521,442 of record JAMAMB010000009.1, on the reverse strand, counting down.
CAGAAAGAGGTACTGTCGACAACTGCCGACGGGCGATGGCCATTCAGGTCTCCACCAGAAGCAGGGTCGCTATGGGAGTGTTCTTCGAAAGAGTTTAAGATCGTCACATGAAGCAAGAGCATACGGTTTGCTCGATTCCGGAAACTGGAGCATACGGTTCGGAGCGCCAGGAGTGAATGGTACGGAGCCGCCTCAAGATGGCGTCGATGAGGTGCGGGAAGGCTTGGTGGTCGATGCAATTGCCAGGCGTCTGTGGTTGCTCGGGACTTGGCCTCAGCGAAATCTTGGCTGCTCTTCCAAAGGTGGACTTTACAACCCCCGTGCTCAAGGGCCTGCTTGTTCGCTGGGGTCAGCCGGGACGTTTGTGAAGTCGGACCCAGCAGATGTTCAGGACGGACAAGCAGAAATGGTATGGACAGTTGAACGAAGGGATGCCGTTCTTGACGGATGTCAGAGGCTGCATCGGGAGGCGCACAGCCAGTGGAGCTTGTGGGAACCAGCACCGCATTGGAATGCACAGACCATAAACTGCATCGGCATCCACACATACGTGGGTGATCTAGGACAACTGGAAATGGCCCCAAGGTGCGGAAAGCAATGTAAGAATTGGGGGACCTGCAATGCAATCGTCACTGAGCCCATGAGGACCGTAGCAAACAGTTGTTCCGTATCGAAAATGCATAGCAAGCCATAGGACCCGCCGGATTACTCCATCCAGTACGTCTCATCGGTTTCCAGCTTGAACTGAACGGTGCCCACACTCTCCTCATACTCTTCAAGTGAGAGGAATTTGAAGGCGTCGGCAGCGGCAGGAGGTGTGGAAGCATTCTCGACGACAAACTCGAAGCACTCATGCAGCGTCGAGATCTGTGTTGGCTCTGTCCCGTTGCACATGCCCTGGATGCCCACTACGACGATGTCATGGGCGAAGACGTCGGGGGGTAGGAGGTGTGAGTTCACGAGAGTCGTATTGACGCGATGTGTGCCCAACTTCCACAACTCAGTAATAGAGTGGAGGAGCTCAAATACATGTATCGCCAAACCCTCAACCTCTAGAGGCAGAAAAGTGCTGCCTCGTCCTCGTGGAGTGTATACAAGCACCAGCTCGCTGACTCCGGTTCGGAGATGTAGCCCGTAGTCGAGGCAGTGGTGATGATACACGTCAATGTTGGCGACCACAGAGTACTTGCAGCGAGGAGGTACTGCCACCGCTGGCTCGCTTACGGACCCCTCATTCGTATAGATATAGAGGGGAACGAAAAGATTGAAAATCGTTGATGTATTGGTGACTGGTACTGCAATGTTTGGGTCGCTGCCCTTGTGCCAAGCAAACACGACGTAGGTATGAGGTTGCGGTGGGAGCTGATGGCAGCCAATACTGGGTGAAGCTCCAAGCCAAATCCGGACAACCGCAACGTTCGAGAGCGCGGGGGGATCGCGGGGAGGGACACCGCAGTGCTTCCAACCGACGATGTCAACTACGCGAGGAATGGAGTTCGGGAGACCCGTGGCTCGGAAGTCGGCTTGGGCAGGGTGGAGAGAGTTTCCAGACGTGGTCAGTTGTCCATCATCGTTCACAGCCATATGACGCCCAAGGATGCGGTCCACGCGATTGCGGCAAGTCGAGCAGGTTGCTCGGAGAGCCAAAAGCGAGCGGTGAGGAGCAAAGTCGATGATTTTGTCCAAGATTTGAGGATAAACGTGGCCGTCGATAATGGCGGGCGCTGTGTGTTGTGACATCGTCGTCGAAAGGGGTAGGTCTGTTGAGATAGCCTCTGGACTCTCGTCCGTGCTCGACTGCATGTTGGTCGCTTTGGACTGCGGTCAGCATGGTCAGCAGGGGATGTGGCTGATACTCACAACCGGCGTGAGGTAATGTGATGAGAGCGCGTTGAGAGCAGTGCTGGATGCTGATATATATGAGAGCTGGGAGGATAACTGTCATGCGAGAAGCGAGGAGGCGAGAAAATCTCGCGCCACGGTAACAGAGTCCCTCCCCAATCACAATTCCCATACACGGCACCCTTCACACCCTCACTTCGCGCACGCCGCGGGGGCGACACCGCTTCCCTCCCGTTCCATTGTCCGCCTCACTTTGGACTAGAAGGCAAGCTCTGATGCACAGCCCAGTTGAACTCGAACGCATCGAAGTCAAAGAGAAACGTGTCGAACAGATCCGTACCATTCTCCGTCGCCAGCGTTCCCTTCTGCAATCAGCATACTATCCCATCTCGTGCTCACCGGCGGATCATGAAACCCTCGCACAGCGGTCACAAAGGCAGCAATGTTCCACCGCTCGCTCAAGATCTCAAGTATCCTTACCGCGCGACGCAAGTCGCCCTTAAGTCGCTGTGTGCTCTCTGTTAGCGCCATCGCTGAATGCACTTACGCCGCGGGCACAGGCTCCTCTCGCTTGGCAGCGTACACGAGTATCAAGGCGGCGAAGAACACCATATCGACGTATCCTGGCCACATGACTTTGATCTCTTGCGCCCCTGGCAGACCACAGCAGTCCTGCGCCTTGCGTCTCCCAACCGTGTCAAACTCCCGCGCCAGTGTACGCAGAATGACTCGTGCGCTGGCCACACATGTCTCAAGGGCGTAGGTGTGTTGCAGCGCTGTGGGGGCCAGGGAAAGGGATGGGCGAGAGAGCGCAATCACCTGCTGTCTGTACAGGCAGGTGAAGAGCGTCTTGTAAGGTCCCCGTGCGTCTGTGTCGTTCTGCCATCAGCAAATGTCAAGGCACGACAGCGCTCACGGAGTTGCCAGCGGCCTCTGAGTCGGAGTCAGCGTCGAAGCCGATGTCGTTCCACCACCGCTCCAGTTCGGTGCGGAGCTGGAGTGTCTCCTGGGCTGGTGTAAGCCGGCGTTCGATACGGTACACACCTTGCATGGACCTGTGACGCAGACTCTTGTTGAACGCCTCCATTGCCTGGCCCATGAGCCGGGAGACTCCCACGAGAGAGTAGGCCGGAAGGAGACGCTGCCGTTGTGGTTCTGACAGCTGGTGAATCGGTTCTTCCGAAGGGCCATCGCCGAGCAGCCCAGTGAGCGATCCGACCGACGGGGCGTCTACAGCCACATGCGGGGAGCTTGTCACACCTTGTACGGGACTGCTCGTCCGCCTCCGCTTTCGCCTATCCTCCTCCTCTCTGCCCTCCCTTCGCGGCATCTCATCTGCTCGCGCGGGATGTCGATCAGGACTGGGTGGGAGGAGCGGATGCCGCTCAGTTCCACCCGGCACGCAGGTGTCAACATCCGTGTCATGCAGCATAATCGGGACTCCGAATTCCGCCGTGAGTAGTCGATCAAGGGTGTAGAGGGACCAGAAGACGCGCTTGCGCATCTCGCGGTCGGTCCGGGACGTGAATGTGCCAGGATATCGGTCGGGGCAGCGATGCAAGCCAGCCTCAAACGCGAGTTCTATCGTTAGCATCGCTGAACATCCCGAGTAAACTCACTAACCACGGTTCCGCTGAGATGCATGGCTGGACGCAGCCTGCGGGAGAGGTACATGAAGAGCATAAGGGCAACGAGCGCCTGGATGGCGAAGAGGTCATTGACGCTCCCACCCTGACACGCCCCCAACACGAGATGTGCAAGCATCGTCACCTGGCTAGTGCTTATGAGGCGTGGAAACCCTCCCGCTGCAGCCCTCCCATCATCCCCCACAGCGACGATAGCTTTGAAAATGGCGCTCAGCACTAACCCCTCGGCTGGAGGGAGCTGGAACGCTGCCGCGCCGGCAGCAGGGGCGGCCATGGCGACCCCTACGCCCATTTCGTATGCATTAAGAACGTACGCGCCGTCCAGAAATGGAAAGAGCGGGTGCCACGTCTCGAAGTATGCCTCCAGTGCCTCTCGTACGCCAGGCGCCAGAAGGTCGGCAGCGTGCAGACTAATGTGCTCGTATATTGCCGTCTCATCGGGTTCGTCGGCTGCTCGAGAGGTGAACGCCTCCTCAATGCCCGGGGAGCACGCGGCATCGGCCTGCGCTCGGACTGTGTCCGCAAGGTAGACGCCGGATGCGGAGCCTGCAAAGCGCGGGAAGCCGTTCTGGTGTCAGCGGAACGGAGCGGAGCGTTGTGATGCCGTGGGACCCTAAAAAACGCCGAGGGGCTCAGCGTCACAGGAGATGGTGGCTACGGACAATGACCTATACGCACCGAAGATACGTAGAACCTGCCACGCTCGTAGGACTGACTGGTTGCGTCCATGGAGAGGATGGATGGAGAGTGTAGAGTGCGGAGCCAAGATTGTTCCTGCCACCGAGGATAAACGATCAATCAAGGAGTCGGAGGTGCCGAAAGCGGAGTTAATCTGCTCCGGGCGCTTTTGACTCCCCCACCAAACACGTCCGCTCACTGTTGCATTCCTCCCAAGAGCAGTTCGCTTTCATCGCCACTACTGTTGACAACCATCTCATCCACGTCCTACTTAAGCGTCCACGCCGCACCTCTCCCATGTCCTCAATATCACGAGCCATGAGTCTCGCCCAACATATTCGGTACAAGGCGGAGCGCATTGCCTCGTTCGTCTCGACCCAGCGCAAGAAGCTGAAGGAGGATCGACCGCTATTGGTCTCCATGCAAGGCCCTCAAGGGTGTGGTAAGTCTCAGCTGGAGGAGGGCAGATAAGCTCACAACGCAAGCAGAAGATGATACAGATTTGGCTGACCTCAGGTAAGAGCACACTCGCTGCAGATATCGTCGAGGTTCTGGCCGAGAACGAGCTCAAGTGCGCCGTCGCGTCTATGGATGGTGTGTCCACTGGCAGGGCAACAGGGCTCACGCAGACTTCTACCTCCCCCACGCCGATCTCAAAGTCCTTGCAGCCTCGCACCCCGATAACGGCATGCTGCAGGGGCGTGGGCCACCGGGGACACACGACCTGCCGTTGCTTTCCGACGTGCTTACCTCACTCCGGAGACACTCTCCAACGCGGTGCTCCCCACTTTTCCTCCCGGTCTTTGACAAGTCCCTCCATGACGGCGAGGGAGACCGTTCAGCCATGGTTCCATTAAAGGAACGCCTCGACATTTTCATCTTGGAAGGCTGGTCGCTAGGGTACGGACCTCTCCCCGTCGAAGAGGTGCGCGACCATTGGTCCCACGGCCAAATCGCCAGCCGGCACACCTTGGACAGTCTGCAGGAGCTCAACCGCAACCTCACCGAGGTGGAGACCCGCATTGGGCCCCTGTTTGACTGTCATGTGTGTATTACGCCAGTCGAATTCTCGTATGTCTACGAATGGAGGTTGGAACAAGAGCACAAGATGAAGGAGAAGAATGGGGGCATGGGTATGACAGATGAGCAGGTGCGCGCTTTTGTCGATCGATACATGCCGGTGTATGAGGTGTTTGGGGGCGTGAGGCCGCGACGAGAGACTCTGACTGTTCTTTTCAATCGAGACAGGGAGATTGTAGAGGCTACCAGTGGAGGGAGTGGCATGGTGTAGTTGTGTTTGGTGGTAGACGGATGTCGAGTCGTCCTGTGCATGTAAAACATAGCTGTACTAATCGCGCCGACACCCTCGCATGCTTCCATGCTACGTTGTCACATGCTCACGATCTCCATGTACGAACACAGTTCGAGTCGTCTTCACTGCTCTTTATCACCATCGTGTCGGGTACGAGTTACAACCGAGTCAAGCATAAAACTCAAAATGCATCAAGGCGGTGAAGTCTCACACGATCGGATCCGACGACGCGCCTTACAAAATACAGTCCAGTCACCTAATTCAGCTCATTTCCCTACCATTTCTCATCTCTCATCCTCTCAACTCTCCTTATCATCAACATCACAATGTCTCGCAACGCAAACTCATCAATCTCAAGTCAGAATGAAGCTTTTGTCAAGCAGGGATGGTATCCCCACCCCACCACTGGCGCTGCAGTGGACATCTCCAACCACGTCGACGCAGCCAAGCGCGTGGTCGTGAGCTACGACGTAACCTCAACTGAGCGGCTCCTCTCGACTGTCATTGCCTCTCCCAACCCTGGTCTACCGGCTACCATGACCTTGACGGCCGAAACGTCCACTGCCGCCGCGCATAGACTCCACGCTGCTGGCGCGCCCCAGATTTGCGTGCTCAACTTTGCATCAGCCCGTAACCCTGGAGGCGGATACCTCGGCGGTGCGACCGCGCAAGAGGAGGATATCTGCCGATCTTCCGCTCTTTACACAACCCTTCTGCAGGCGCCCGACTTCTACGCAGCGCACCAGCGCGTAGACGGCCGATACTCGCATCGCATGGTCTACTCGCCCAGTGTGCCCATGTATCGCGAGTCTGACACCAGTCTCCTCCCCGCGCCTTACACGATCGACTTTGTCACTGCAGCAGCTCCCAACGTCGGCGCCCTCCAGCGTAATACGCCCCAGTATGTCGCAGAGGTCCCCCAGATTCTGCTCGAGCGCGCAGCGCGTATCCTCGCCGTCTGTGCACATCACGGCGCAAAGACGCTCGTGCTCGGTGCATGGGGCTGTGGAGTGTTCCGCAACTCGCCGGCTCTCGTCGCTGGTGTCTTTAACGATCTACTGCGGCCGGGTGGCTATTTCCATGGGCGGTTCGAAAGCGTTGTGTTTGCAATCTACGACCGGAGTCGCTCACAAGAGGTCATGAATGCCTTCAGGCGCGAGCTTACTGGTTCTGGCACGGGACCCGCGAGGCCCTCCCCTAGGCTAGCAGTTGCCGGCAACAACGCTTTACCAGCATCGTCTACTGCTTCCAAAGGGTCTCCGACGAAGCGTTCGTCCCCTTCCCCAGGACGACCCGTCAAAGACCAGCAGAACAGTTCCAAACAGGCGGCCGGCCAAGCTAGAATAACCTCCTTCTTTAAACCCAAAGACGCATAGCTCTAGTTTTAAAAACCCTCGACAAGTGTCTCTCCCACCGCTATACTGCAACGCACGCCCTTCCGCCATAACTCATGCATTATAACTCCATCGTCATTAGAATCAACGGCATACGGTCTTCTTGGCGGTATTCTCTGGTAACATCATTACTTCTTTCCGTGTCTCGATCTTCTTCTGGAGTCATGTCCGCATGGAGGGACAACTGGCTAGTGGGTGGCGTGCTCAGGCTCGGTAGGGGACTTGGGCTTGTCCCTGCGGTCAGCACAACCTGCTGCTCCCTCTGACGCTGCTCTGACACGCCAACTGTAAGTCCACTCACTTGTTACCGCGCACGTTGTGGGTCATCCGCTGGAACCCAGCACTAAGCCTGCGGCCCATGTTCTGCATGCCCGTGCCGGGCTGGTTGACGCCGGCGGCAGCGTGGTGCTCCTGGTCGTGCACGCCTCCCATGGTCGCCGTCTTCCTGGGGTCGTCATAGGCGGCGCCAGAGTCGGGGTCGATGTGGACAGCGTTCATGCCCGGGTCAGGAAGGTCACCCTGCGCCACCGTGGGCGAGGTCGCCGGCGAGCCCTTGGTTTGGTCGCTGAGGTCAGCCCAAAGTATGGCGGAGGAGACAGAATGACGGAGATCATCAGTCTACTATGCGGAGCCTCTTTGTTCCAGTGAATTTGGGCTGGTGCCAAGCACCATGAGGCCAGCGTCATATTCTGGCCCTGAAGTAGACACAGGCACAGTGCTCCAACAGAGCTCCCATCGCTGAGACGTGGACAGCAAACACCATCCAACGCCGCGCTAGTGAATGCCCGCTGAGGTGATTCGGTGCGAAGATGATCAAGCCTATCTTGGTGGTTGAAGCTACGTATGGACGCTCGTCCAGCAGAGAGGCCTCAGACGCCTGGAACTTCGGCCTTTACCCCTCTCACAGGCAGCCTGCCAGATCGGTGACTCACCCAGACTTGCGACGGTTGAACAGCTTGCCCGCGCCGCCAAACACGCCCTTGTGCTTGCCATTTGTGCCCGTCGTGTGGGCGTGGTCGGTGTTGTCGTGCACCGCTGTTCCAGCCATAGGCCCGATTACGGGCTCTGGTGCCGCAGGGACTGTGTGCTGCTCAGGCTGCATCGTGCTGTGATCGGTGCGTTCGTTTAGATGGAGGAGGTAATGGGTAATCTGACGCTGCTCGCTTCAGCCTACTCGATAACGAGTGGGTGGCAAACGACGACCGGGCCTTATATGAGACCTCAGCGCAGCGTTCGTTGCGACTAACATTGGAGGTCATCGACTCGACCTCTGTCTCCTTCGGGAGCGCCCGCAGCAGTCGGCAGTGTGCCAAACGCATATGACCGACCCGAGGGGACCAGACTGCTATGTCAGTTGTGAAAGGGGTGGCCCGCCAAGCATTTGCGCAGCTTCTCAGTCTCTGTCGGCATTCCGCCGGCATCGTGAACCCATGACCTTGCAGTCGACTTCCTCCCCCCAGTCGCCCGGGTTGCTTAACACAAAATGAGCTGAATCAATAAGTTGCATACAACAGAGCCAATGTGACGCCACTGACGCAAACTACAATTCCCCTGTCCTCCTCCTGTTCCAGGCTTCTCGGCACCTCGCACAACATCATACGCAATGTCCTGTACGTCAGCCTCAAGGTCCGGCATGTGACCGTATTTGACATTCCTTGGCCTCTGCCAGCATCGCAAGTACACAGGAAGTTCGCCATGGACACGTGCCCGGCGATAACGGGGCCGGAGGCCTGGAGCCGCGAGCTCGATCCAGTTGACCACCAGGAGAACCAAATGGTAAACTTACCTAACAAGTGTATTGCAACCTTACGCAAAGGCGCGATCCCAACACGTGTTGCCCCAGAGACTTCCCGCCGACCCCTTGGGTCTGGACGTGCGTTCGGGCGTGCTGGGGAACGTGAGGGGAGTGGCCATGCCCGAGCCGGTTGGGGTCGGATGGGGGGTGGGCGCGAGAGCGGGCGTCGTCGCAGGCCGGCCGAAGTTGAACGTCTCGAGTGAGGTAAAGGACGGGGCTGAAGCGATGGAGGAGTGCGCTGGTGTGGAGGCGCCAGAGGCGGGAGGAGACTCAGCGAGGGAGGGCGCCAAGCTGGACTTGGGTGTAGGAGCCGACATAATGGGCTGGTTTGAGAAGGTGCCAAAGTTCGAGTGAAGCGAGAGACAACTTGTCAGTGAGCGACGAGCTCGACACGATGCTGAGTAGGCGAGACGATGTGGCCTCTGTTCGTTGTTTATAACCAGCTGCTGTGTGATGGCGGTGGGCAGCTGGATGCGAGTCGAGATGGCTGTCCTTGGCCCACCTTGGCGAGCCTGGATAGCTGAGTAGGGACTATCGCTTATCGTACACGAGAGGGGGCTATGGTGGGTCACAATGCACAGCTCTGCTGCCTCTGTTAAGTATGCAGGACGCCCCTGCATCTGCCATCTCTTCTATCCCTTGCTGTACCCCGTCCCACGCGATTGCGAACGCGATCACACGATAGAGCAACGGCGGCTACCTCAGCGCAGCGTTATCTGAGCTAGCCTGGGGACAGGCACCACTGGTGGCAACTTCCCATGATTTGTGGTGGGGAAATGTCGCCAGCCATATGGTGCACGAGTTACATGGCGTCAATACCAATGTCATGCAGGAATGCGACCCTCGACAAGGAGTGCCGATGCACAGAACTCGAGAGGGAAGTGCACATGAGATATGATGGCTGGTTGGAATGCGACGGCTGGAAGCGTCACCACTGTGACAATCCCGCCCCGCATTTACATCTGAGCGCCGTCAACGTCAGCAGTCACCGATCGGAACCCCGGTTTGATTCAGTTCATTCAAATGCAGTGCTGGTGCTAGGACCTTATCTATTTATGCTCTATTTTGTTTGCTTGTCTTTGTACCGCTCTGTGCAGCTGCGCAGGCCTTATCGTTCAACATAACATTCGTCGCTCGTTGGCGTCATGCGCGTCATAGCTTATTCGCTGCGCATGCCTGTTCCGCATTAGTCGGATCTCGATTGCCAAGTTGGTTCCGCACTTATCTCATCTTGCCAGCCCATCTGAGGGGGACTACTTGGCGGACTTCGCGGACTCACCACGAAGCCTGATCCGCCGGACGGCCATCCATCCACGCTTGACGAGGCCGGCCTCCTCGGTCTCGATCTCCCCAACTTCGATGGTGGGGAAGAGCGGACCGCGGCGCACAGGCGTGCTCGGGGCCGTCGCCTCGCTAGGCGCAGGGGACGAGTAAGGCGTCGGCGCGCGTCGGCTGCGTGTATGCTGCATCTGCATCTGCAGCCTCGTACCCCTACGGGGGCGTACAGAGGGACGGGGGGCAAAGGCTGGTTTTGCCGTGGCGGCGGTCACTGCGGGCGGGGCGTGGTTGAGCGTGTTGGCGGGGTACATCCTGCCGGGTTTCCGCAGCTTTGGCAGGTTGGGGACGGCGTCCTCAACGGCCCAAGGTCCCTTGGGCGACGACAAGGGCGCATGGTAAACCGCTTTGACGGAGGAGGGTGAGCTGGTACGCAGGTGCGGGGAAGGGGCTCGCGCGCGTGTATGCCGCGGGATTGGGTCGGGAGGGTCGTCCACGAAGGGGTTCTCGGCGTGCCTCAGAAGACCGGGGACGCCAGGCCGCGCTGGATGTGCGAGGAGAGTCTCTGTGCTCGTGGACGAGCAAGAGTAGAGGGAGCAGTATGGGGGAAGCCGGACTGCACGGGGACGGCGGGGAATCGGCGCCACAATGGAGGGCTGCGATGGCGATTGAGTGACAGTGGCGGCTGCCATGGTGACGAGTTGACGAGTTGAGTCCAGGACTAAATTCGGCGAGCTTGGAACTCGGGTTACTATTGTGTATCAATGCTGTCAGGAGGGTGAGTGGATGAGTAGATTGATGCGGCAGGAGTCCGCCACAGGACGAGGTCGCGGCACGGCATCCCATTCGACATATATAGGCATGAGTTGCTACGTCGTCAGTGGAGCAAGTCAATTCAGTTGCGTAGAGATCAAGGGAAATAACGGGTGGACGTCAGCTGAGACACGTTGCTGGCCAACGCGGCAACCAACGCAGCCAACGCGAATAGTCGAATAGTCAACGCATGAATGGTTAGAGCAGTTGCAGTGGTTGTGCCTGCGCCATGCGGAATGGTATCTCAGCAAATGCTCTTCCGGTCCGTACGTCTCAGCCTCAACATGATTCGGATATGCGTCATCGGCTCGGATCGAGAGTATCTACATGCCACGGTTACCTCGTTCGCGCTTTCACTTCTCAGCCGTTCATGAATGCCGATTGGGATGCACCTGGAAAGGTGTTAACTGCATCGCCGTCTGACCGCCACCCAGTGGCAAACTGTAACGTGTCTGCATGGGCGTATTGCTGCTGTCCGTCTTCGGGAATGGAGATACTCTACTTTGAACGGCATTCCCCCCACCGAACCAATTCACGGGATCCCCGACAGTAGATGCTGGAAACATCTAGCGTGGGTATCAGATGTCCTGTAGTTGCCGTAGTCCAAAGCCGACGTGTAGCTCACACCACGGCCAACGTTCACCTTAGCCTTCATTGACGCTGCCAACGCGGTCGTGCGTCGTCATCTTCTGACCCCTCCTCCGCCCAATTTGGTACCCACCCAACAATCTGACTTTGAGTTAGGTGGCTCCCCATGCTTATCCTCTCACCGAGTGCCGTGGGACATCCGTTCCACACGCTGCACGCGGCAGTATTCACGTCACCTTGACGCCGTACTGGAATAGCCGCAACCGCTAGTTGAGATATCATGGCATTTGGGGACGATCGGAGCTAAGGGCTCAGAAGTGCAACCCAAGTAGTAGGAATCGGTCAATAAAGCCTGGACCACTGGGAGTAGGACTGTCAAAGTTGTCATGCGAGAATAGAGATACATCGTCTTTACCGCCAACTGCCTTCCCACACTCATCCAAGCGCCTTCTCCTTCTGAAAAGCTCATCCCTGTAAACCCTAATCATGCCTCAAAGGACGAAGCGGATACGCTTCTCCCCTCCTTCGGGGTCCTCGGCTTCGAGCGCCTCCATCTTGGCATTCTCGCGCTTCAGGCAGAACCGAAGGAGGATGCAGAAGCAGACCGAGGCAGCCGCCATGACGGAGTTGACAGAGAATGCAATAGTGTAGCTCGGACCATACTTTTTGTCGTAGAGGTATGGGGACCAGATCTGGGCAATGTTGCCGAGTGAGTTAATGGTGGCATACGCTGCGGCACGCTTGGCGCGGGGCCTGGCAAATGTGCTCGAAATCCAGGCAAGGGCGACATTGTAGCTTCCGAACATGCCTCCGACCATGAGGAAGAGGGAGAAGTAACGCGGAGCGGTCGAGCGCGTGGTCGCCGCGATGATGAAGCCGACCATGCCGAAGAGAAGGGGAGTGAACATGTGGATGCAGCGCTCGGGCTTGCGGTCGGAGCTCCACGAGACGTAAAGACTGATGACCACAGCGAAGAGGTATGGCGGAGCAGTGAGAACAAGAGTGAGGACCTTGTCCATGCCGAACGTGTTGACGACGGTGGGGATGAACTGGGTAACAGCGCCGGCCGTGGTCTTGGTGATAATAAGAAGAGCGAGGATCCAGAGCTTGTAGTCGGTAGCAGCCGCCACGAAGCTCTGCCACAGAGTCATAGTCTCGCCGTCGACAACGCCAGTGTCACGCTGCAAACGGCCAACAGCGAGTGCCTTCTCGCGGTTGTCGAGCCACTTGGTCGTGCCGGGGTAGTCTGGGAGAACCACTGCCGAGATTAAGGCGACGAAGATGGTAATCGCGCCCTCAAGAATGAAGAGCCAGCGCCATGATGCGAGACCTTTCACGCCGTCCATGCCAGACTGAACACCGGCAGCGATCAAGCCGCCAAACGCGCCAGATAGGAGCGAGGCCGTGTACAGGATGCTCGTGCGGAACGCGAGCTCCTTCTTCGTGTACCACGACGACAGGAGGAAGAGCGCGCCGGGGAAGTAAGGGGACTCAGTGATACCCAGGAAGAAGCGGATGACAACAAGGTGGGTGAAGTTCTGTGCAGCAGCCGTGCATGTCGACACTGCGCCCCACAACGCGACGAAGAGAGAGAGGTAGATCGAGGGCCGGACACGACTGAGGATGAGGTTAGAGGGGATCTGGTGTAAGCATTGGACAAGACTCGTCTAGACGGTGGGTACACACCTGGCCGAGAATATAACCGGCGAAGAGAATCGAGATGGCAATGTTGAACTGGTTGCCCTGGAGGTTGAGGTCCTCCTCGAGGCCTTGCACGCGCGCAGAACTGTCAAGAGTTAGTAAATGTGCGGAGATCCATGTTTCAGCTGACTCACGCTAAGGCATTGCGGTCGAGATAATTGAGGACCAGTAGGACAAACAGCGTCGGGAGGAGACGCATGTCGATCTGATATCAGACAGGGCTCCGCTCCAGTACCTACTTTGCGGAGCAACTTCTTTTGTTCGACCTCAAACTCCTCATCCGTGAGGCTATCGAGCCAGAGCTCGGCCTCGCTACGAGGGGGGGCGACCTCGGTCTTTTCGTCATGTGAGAGAGTCAACTTGAGGTCGGTGTCGGCGACGGACTCGCCAATATCGCGTGGGGTCGAGTGGGTCATGTTGCTTGAAGTTGAGACTGGCTGAGTTGAAATTGTGCCTTGATGTGCTTGTTGCTGGAGAGTGTGGAGGAGCCGTGGAGCCTTTCCAACCCCGCGGCGACGGCGTGATATATACGCTGCAGCTGATGGTGAAGTGGGTGATGTGCATAACTCATATGGCGCGGAGTGAGTGGTGTATAGGTTGGCAGCTGCTCCGGTCGCATCGTTCTCCCAGCCACAACGAAGTGCTCCGTCCCTTGAAAACGTTGCTCCGCACTTGCCTTGGCGCCGGCATGGTCGGCATGGTCGGGACGGTGTGGAACAAGTGGAAGATGTGGAAGAGCGGGGACATAGGAGAGAACTATCGAGAGGGAGAGCAGGGACGACGGCGGAATCAAATTTCGGTCCGTGTTGGTGCCGGAACGGAGTAGAGTGAGTCCCCCAGCTCTTCGGAGTAGAGTTGTTCCCTGCCCTTTTCTGCCTCGTCGCTCATTGTTGCTCCCTTGTTCATCCCCACAACATCGTCTCGGCGTCGCTGCACAACCATCTCCGCAGCCTAGCGCCGTGTCAGCATGGTATGCTCAAAGTATAAGAGATGGCAACTTGGACATCGTCGTCTGCATCGTCAACTACAAGCACAACCCCCCAACCAAGACAACAACTCAATATGGCTCCTGTCGCTATCAACGACTCTCCCAGTGAGTGACGAGACTACTCGCCTGAGAAACAGCACTCACCTCCCAGAATCCTACAAGATCGCTCAGATCGGGGGTGACGGTATCGGTCCCGAGGTGATCAACGCAGGCGTCAAGGTGCTCAACGCCGTCGCCAAGAAGGCAGGCTTTACCATCGATTTCACCGACCTCGACTGGAGCTCGGACAGATACAAGAAGACCGGCAAGTATCTTCCAGACGACTACATTGAGATTCTCAAGCAGCACGATGCAATCTTGTAAGTTGGTTCACTCAGCCTAGTCGCTAACTGAAGCTTTGGCGCTGTTGGGGCAGAGGACGTCCCCGACCACATCTCACTCTGGGGTCTGCGCCTCGCCATCTGTCAGCCGCACATGTACGCCAATGTGCGTCCCACCCGCGTGCTGCCCGGTACTACGTCCCCTCTGCGTGACTGCAAACCTGGCGATCTTGACTGGGTGATCATCCGCGAGAACTCGGAGGGCGAGTACGCCGGCCACGGGGGCCGCTCGCACCGCGGCCTCCAGCATGAGGTCGGTACGGAGGTCACCATCTTCACGCGAACGGGGATTGAACGCATTGCGCGGTTTGCCTTTGACACTGCTCGCTCCCGTCCCCGCAAGCTCCTGACCTACGTCACCAAGTCGAACGCGATGCGCAACGGCATGGTCCTGTGGGACGAGGTCATTGAGTCCGTCGCTAAGGACTACCCGGACGTCACTATGGACCACATGCTCGTAGACGCCATGACTGTCCGCATGACGCTGCACCCGAGCTCGCTCGACACCATCCTAGCGACCAACCTTCACGCCGACATTCTGTCCGACCTCGCCGCGGCGTTGGCCGGCAGTATCGGCATCGCGCCCACCTCCAACATCGATCCCTCGCGGACCATGCCGTCGATGTTTGAGCCAATCCACGGCTCCGCCTTCGACATCACTGGCAAGGGTCTCGCCAACCCTGTCGGAACGTTCTGGACCGCGGCTGAAATGCTTCGCTGGCTCGGGGAGGAGCGGGCCGCCAGCATGCTCTTGAAGGCAACCGAGAGGGCATGCGAGGACGGTATCAAGACCCGCGATCTCGGTGGCGAGGCGTCCACCGACGAGGTGACAAGGGCTGTCATTGAGCGTCTCTAGAGTTGTAGTGTAGAGTTTCATGATGTACTGGATTTTGGTTGGATTACGGAGAAACGGTGCATTAACTTAACAGGCAGGTCGCTCATATCACAAAAGGTCCATAACTGTCCATTCGAGTAGCCGCGAGCTCTCGCTGGGCCGCGTCCCTCGGATTAAGTGAAACTGTTCAGTGCGCATGGTAGGTGAACTCCCAGACCTGTTGTCAGCAAAGCCTCCCGGCTTCTGCCCTACCTGGTTGTTGTAGTCCGGGTGGCAAGTGGTATGGCAGTCCCAGATCTGGACCTTGTTCCCGTCGTTGGTCTTGCCATCGGCGTTGTCGAGGCAGAAGTCTGCGTCAACGCCATTGCTTTTGGACGACTCACTAGTGCCGCGCTGCTGGAACTGGGCGCTGTTGATATACTGCCACTTGGTTCCGGCGGGCGAGTCGTAAGGGCTGGGCCAATTGTCGCTGCCGCCCCCGCAGAACATGAGTTTGGCTACTCCTCCGTTGCCGGGGTGGTACCCGGCAAGGGGGTCTAGTGTCAGCTAAGAATGTCTACTTCAGGGGAAATGCCGCTGCAACGCTCACTGGTACCAGCGTCAATGCAGAGGGCATTGTTGTCAGCTGCCATGATGTACGTCGGCCAGCCCTGGGGGAACACCCAGAAACGCTGGGACGTCTTGGCGTCGCTGCATGTCCCGCTATGGTCAGCAGGGCAGACTATGAGGAGGTCCCTACATAACGACATTGCGCATGTTGAGGACCTGTCCGCCGTCAATGTCGAGGCACTTGTCGGGGTGGCCCTTCGGGTGGATCGAGACAAGGGACGCATCGGGCGGGATAAAGGCGCGCGTCTCAAGGGGGGCAGCGGAGACCAGAGCGGTGAGGACGGTCGCAGTGAGAGTGGCAAGGAGCATTTTTTAGTTCGGGCTAGCAATTATGGTGACCAGAAAGAGATGTATTTGCTTGAAACGCAATGGAGGAGAGAGGATGTGAGGTGGGGCAAGCATCAGTCGCTCATCAGTCGCTCAGAATAAGTACAGCCAAGCCATGTAGTTCAGTTGACTCTCATCCGTCAACTCCCATCCCAGTCGACCAGCCCGTGCCCGAAGCCTTCTTTCTTCCACCCCGCTCCCTCTCATCCTTAAGAACCGGCGGAGCAACGTTGCGGATCCGAGCGAGATCCGTTCTTATCACCGACGCTATTCACGGCACACGACACCCTGCCACCCTCAGTCCCGATCCACACCATACCCGTACCACACTCCAACTCCGAGGGGGCTGTGCAACGGAAGGAATCCTCAATTCATCTTCTTACCCGAGGTTCATCTCCAATCGATACTGCCTTCACTTTCGAGCCTGCATTTCAGAGCCGTTAGAGACAAGTTTGTACGCTGACGAAGGGCGCGGCCGGATTGCAATGCACGGAGAGGCACGGCCTCTTGACTTGCTCGAAAGCGGGCGAAGCGTCTGAAGGTGAGTTGCGCCCCTCACGGCCTCGCGGTCCCCGTTTGAGAAATAGCTCGTCCGACGGCGGTGACAACGTGAGCAGGTAGCATTGTGGTCATTGCACAGGTATGATCGCCGAGGAATGGAAACCTCACACCCGCTACCTCACGTGGACGACACGGGAGCGAAATGGGGCCCGAACGAGCTGCAGAATGCAGAACCCAGAGCGGAGTCGCAGGTCGTGCAGCACCCACGTCTCCTCGGCGTCGGCGGCGGTGAGAGTTGTGCGTGGGAGCACTCAGAAAGTCATGAGAGGAGGATGTGAGATGAGGATGTGACGGAGGATGAACAAAAGTTGTGAAAGTCAGAGCAGATGAGTTCGGTAACCAAGACGCCATCGGCAATGTCCGAACCAGATCCGGTTGTGGACAACTTTCTATCCGGCGTTCAACAACCGAACGCCGTCGATCAATGTCTCGATGCTGCCCATATACTGCCTCGTGACAGTTGGCATTCTTGTCTCCTTGACTTCTCCTTGACGCTGCCTCATTAAAACAATGTAAGCTATGCACTCCCCTGCCAAGCTCACCACAGAAGCTGCAAGATGGTCGGCCCCCCCGTTGTCATGGACTCCCCGTCCTCGGTCACTATGACCAAGCCAGCGCCCTGCGTATGGGTGCTCACAATGGAGCGCAAGCCCGACAACCGCCTCTCGCCTGAGATGCTCGCTCTGCTCTCGACGCGTTTGGACGAAATTGAGGCAGAATGGCGTTCTATGAACGCGGGCAAGGAGCCAAAGGATAAAGTCGGCGGTGCTGTCATCCTGGCTTCGAGCATTGGCAAGTTCTGGTCAAACGGATTCATCCCGGCATACTTGACACGACCGGGGTTCAAGGAGGGTAAGTGAAATTTGGATATGGGTTTTACCTTCCTGGAAGCTACCCCAGCGGGGTTGGCACCGAGCAACACGGCATTGTCTGCCGACCCTTCGTCACCGATACCAGGGACTGCAGCATGGACTCTCGCTGACGGCAGACTACGTGACCCCTCTTCTCACCCGCCTTCTCACGTTCCCCCTGATCACGGTCGCAGCCATCAACGGACACTGTCAGTAATGCCCTGTAGAGGGAGACTAACGTCAGGCTTCGCGGGCGGCATGCTCCTCGCCATGGCATGCGACTTCCGCCTCATGACCTCGGGCAAGGGCTGGATGAGCATGAACGAGCTCCTCATCGGCGTTCCCCTTCAACAAGGCAGTGCGGCGCTCCTCGGCTGCAAGATCTCGCCCCACCTTTACCGCGACATCATGCTCGGCAAGCGCTGGACAAGCCAGGAGGCTGAGAAAGCGGGATTCCTTGACGAAGTAGTCGACACAGGCTCGGACACTGGGGCGCTCTTGAAGCGCTCCATCCAAGTTGCGCAGCGTGAGATGCCCAAGGTATCGCTTGAGACCTGGGGGTCGATCAAGGAGGGCCTTTATGGACATGTGGGGGAGAGGCTGAGAAATAACCCCCCAGGTAAGTACCCCAAAGACGAGGCGACCGCATTCTTCGACCGCCTGGAGCGGCGCAAGGCGAATTTGTAGGTTGGGTTAGAAGGCATCGATTCATGCAGAAGTTCGGGCTTCGGCGGCTTTGAGGTGGCAGCGTTGGCGGATGCGGCGGAAGCGATAGCCAAACAAGAGGTCGGTGTTCAGGGTTGAGCTCGCGATAGTGCCCTCGTCCGTACCCACGACTATGCTTGAGGAGGGTGTTAGGTTTGTTGCTGATGCTGATCTGTTCTCATTATCTCATCTCGCAGTACAGTGCTCACATTTCCTGGACCCCTGTCTCGTCTGGAGATCGGAGGCGGGCCACCAATGTTGCATGACACGCCTGCTTAACCAACAGCTCCTGTTACAAGTGACTCGCCTTTACTCCATCGGCTCGCCAGCAGACCAAAGCTTATTTCCACTGCCGTGACCCTCGACGACCAGGTGTATTGGCAAAGGATTACGGCCATGTCTGCTCACCAGGGATCAATGGTGAGTTGCCAAGGTTGACGATGCCGAGCAAAGAGGCTGTCTGTGTTGTCGGCAAGTCTTTACATACACTCTGGGTGAGCTGAACTGGTTCGCCTCCCCTTTTGATGAGGGAACTGTGTGGGTGGAGGAGGACAGAGGTTGACGCGATCCACGCAACCCAAAACCTTGCCACTCATCCCAAACACTACTGATCCAAACACTGTTTTTGATTTCTCTTCATTCTCAAACATCCATTCTTCTCCCATCACAACCACGGAAACCTCTCCTCCATCCCATTT
Organism: Cutaneotrichosporon sp. PL3408A; assembly: GCA_023629975.1. Lineage (NCBI taxonomy): Eukaryota > Fungi > Basidiomycota > Tremellomycetes > Trichosporonales > Trichosporonaceae > Cutaneotrichosporon > Cutaneotrichosporon sp. PL3408A. The sequence goes on along the minus strand of JAMAMB010000009.1, from coordinate 502,444 downwards.
TTACTCATCTCGTAAGACCTCACCTCCTACCAAGTATTCCTGAGCGCGCTCTGATACCAGCTCCCTTCCCGTATTATGCCCAAGAAGTCCAAGAAGCCCGCTTCTAAGGCGCACCAAGCCCCTGCGGGCGTTCCGGTTCTGCACCCCCCTCCTCGGGTCACGCTAGATCCCAAGTTCTCCCCTCATATTTTCGACACTATCATCGCACACCTTTATCAACGGGATCTGTATCGCCACCGCTCCGTCTCCACCCACTGTCGCAAGATCGCCGAGCGACCTCTCGCCAAGTACATCATTATCCGACTTGACAACGGAAAAGCCAACCCTGTCCTTACCATTATGATTTCGATGTACAGCGGTAGGAACATCCGCTTTCCCATGCTCAACTTCTGGCGCACCGGTCTCAAGTCGCATGTCACCATGATTGATTTCGATCTTCCCCCTGCCTATCCGACCAAGGCAATATCAACAGCGATTGCAAAACTTCCGAATGTTGAAATGGTTCGTGACCTTCGGGCCCACTGCCTTCCTGACATCCCTGCCCCCAATGCGGCGGAGTGGATCACTCGAATTGGTTCGGGTTCCCAAGGCTTTCATCGTATTCCCGACGCCGCTACCCAGCGCATTGTTCTCTATATCTGCGATCCTGCCCCTGGAGACTGGCACAACATCCTCCCACATCGCCCTCTCGAAATTGTCGTCATCTTTGAACCAAACTGGGACATTGGGTTGTGCGACCACTCCGTGATTGCTGAAATGCGCGATGAGTGGTCCGATTCCGAATATTCCCTGGACTTTGAGTGCTTTCAGTGCGAGGATCAATGCGAGACCGGATATTTGACATACGAGCAGACGGTCGATCTTGTGGCCACCCGTCTCAAGGATGTACCCGACAGTTCTGGCGTTATCAAGCTCGTCGGGTTCGACAAGTGGCTAAAGCCACTGGGGTATGACCGAAACACATTCGTCTCGACAGTCGCCGGCAAATCAGGAATGGAAGCCGGTACAGTGTCCTCAAAGCTAGCGTTTCTTTCCTGCGCCAAGTATATCAAGTCTGTCGGCCGGGAGCGCTTCAACCTTCAGACGTTCAGGTCCAGCTCATGCCTCAGTTAGTTGGATGAGCGGCTGTAGTGTGAACTCGTGAATACATGACCTCCATGTGAACTGGCCGTACTTGGCAACGTATGTTGTTGGTAGAGATAGTGCATGAGGAAGACGATTAGTGGCGGGGACAGGCTTCATTCAAGTGGAGTCTCCATACTCCACTGCATTATGGCCCCCCGCCGTGACGCTATTGCTTCAACAAAAATGTATAGCTTGTACTTGTCCAAAGCTGAGGGCTGAAAACTGAGACTGAAGTATCCATCTGATGATCTTGCAGCTGACATTGGCTGAGTAGAGAAAACACGCAGCAGAGTAGACAAGAATCCAATGACCGGCCCATCGTACGCTCCTCCGCCATTGTCAGCTCGCCGAGCTAGCCGAGCTCTAATAGACTGGCACGTGACAATGAAATCGCTATTGGTGCGATCGGTGCGATCGAAGCGACGCGACCCGGCAGGGCCCTGCAATCGTCCTACGCGTCCGACCAGCCACCTGCGCCACCCACTACCCCGCGTATCGGCCGCATATCACGAAACACTACTGATATCCTCCTGGGATCGATTGACTCGCTTCCATCCATCACATCTCCCACCACATTGCTCGTATCGTCGACCTCGTTGTTGACCTCAGAGGAGACAGTTCCGGGGCTTTCATAGCCTCTCTCCCATCTATCAACTCAGTCCCTAAAGCTGTCTCGCAGGTCTCATGGGTTTCGCTGAACTCCGACCTCTGCCTGCGCCTAGCGCCTATCCCTGCCAACGACCAGTGACACTGCGCACCGTCTTGCCACTGTCACACACTCAGTGGCCTTCAAAACAAGACCTTTAAAGTCCAGTGTTTGTTCGGCGATAGAGGTACGCAAGGACCTAAGCCTTCTTAGCCCAACTACAGTATGATGACAAGCGACATGAACGTCGACGTATTCACCATCTCCGCTTCTCCCGCGATCCAGCAGTCGACCTCCTTTGACCCCAGGTTCTATCCCCACATTTTCGACAGTATCATCGCTCAAGCACACTACCCTGAACTTCTCCAGTTGCGTGCTGTCTGCCGCTTTTTGCGTGAGAGGGTTGACTGTTTGTTGGTGAGACACATTGCCCTCGACGAGATCGATGGCAAAGTCGTGATCTGTCTTCCTTCAGCAGAGATCCTCCGCTTCCCCAAGCTCAACTTCTGGCAAACAACGGTGATAAATGAGGTCAAAGTTCTCGACTTTTCCCCTCGACTTGACTACTCCGAGCTGAGGAGTTTACTAAAGGCATACCGCAAGATGGCGGGGTGGAATACATTCGTACCTACGGAGGGTCCGTCAACGTGGGCACCATATGCCCCCAGACAGAGGCATGGGTAATACGGTTTCACGGCAAGTACGGCGTTGTTCGTGATACGTTACCTGTGGTCAAGCATCGTGTCGTGCTCGTTTTTGACGAGTGTCCCGAATATACATGGTGGTCCGTGCTTCCCGGTTTCAGCATGGACGTCATTGTCATCTTTAACCGCCACTGGTGGGATGAGGAATGCGACGGCGGACTCCTGCTGCGAGAATCCGCAACCGAATTTTTCGATGAGATTGTGGACATGACAGGTGCGAGGTTAACGGAGCATCCACTCACAAACGGGCAAAACGCCATTACCTTTGTCGGTATGGAACCGTTTCTGGAGTACGTTGGTCGGACGAAATCACGCTTCCTGGATAGCATTGCCAAGGAAACAAGGGCCTCCAAGGAAGATTTGGCCGCTCGAGTTAGATTTGTCTCTTTCCCTGAGTACCGTACTAGTGTTGGCGAGGAGCGCTTCATCCTTGAGACGAAGTTTGCGTATTAGGATATGTACCGCCAGACAGATACCGCCCGACATTTCTACTGTATGTATTCAATCTCATACGTTGAAAATTCGATCTGCTGTGTAGAAGAACGCGTCGCTATAGGCAAAACATGACAAATGATCATGCAACGGTAGGGGTTACATATGGAGGCAGCTTCAGCACCTACATTGAACTGTTGACCGCCATTGCACGGGTCGAGCCAAATAGCAGCTGATTCATGCGCTTGCAAAAAGACCTCGCCCTGACTCAGTGTGATCTTTGAGGGATGTGATGGTAGCACTGTGACAGTCTCGACAGCTCGACAGGAGCCCAGCGTATGTTGTGTTTGTATGTAGGAGTGTGGCGGCCGTTGCAACAGTAGCGGAGGGCTGCCTGCCTGCTTGGCCGTGGGACGGGAACAAATTCTGGAGCCTTCTGTCCTCATCGTAGTGAGTGTCCTCATCATCCACTACGTTTTCATTTCACCATCCTCATTCTCACCCTTCTCAACTCCTCCTCACATTTGCCTCTCCATTGAGTTCTCACTCCTAGCTCTCTCCACCCACTAGACTCTCCTGTCATTCCCCCACAAACCGCCCACAAACCGCGAAACTCTGGCATCACCTCCAGTCGCTCTCATTCTTCCCTCGCTGCACCGTTGACAGTTCTTAGTCTCTGGGAAGGCATCATTTAGCGACATGTGGCTGACCTCAGCTACACCAATCGACTTATCCTCCGGGAGGGGCTTGCCACTCATTCAAACCCCTCTCACCCTCCTGGCATTAACGCCGTACCCCATTGAGCCCGTATTCCCAACAGTGCACTGTCTCGCTGGCTGTCCTCGGGGTAAACAACACCAAAAACTGTGAACCTGACTCTAGTCCCGCTAAAGAACACCTCACCACGATGTCTCCGAGCCACAACCCTTTGACTCCTGGTTCGATTGAAGGCGATTCTGCAACCACGCCTACGCGTCGAGTGTCCTTCCACCCGGCGCTGTATCCCCAGGTCTTCAGTAATGTCATCTCACACCTTGACCTTGAGGAGTGCATTCCGCTCCGAAAAGTCTGTGTGCTTTCCGCGACAAGATTGACTCTCTCCTGCCCAAGCACATTCGGCTGTCCGAGGTAGACGGCAAAGTCATTCCTTGTTGTCGCACTCAGGATCCCATCCGCCAGCCTTTAGATCGCTATCCCATTAACCTATGGGCAGGCAGTTTCAAGCGTTTGATCAAGATTCTCGATTTTCCTTGGGGTTCTCGTCATTGTTACAACCCCCCCTCCGTCTTTGTAATCCCTCGTCAAGTTGAAGATCTGCCCTGCCTGGAATACGTCCGTGACCTCCACGGGACGTACCGCCACGGCCAACCAGCTCCACGAACTAAGGAATGGATCTCCTGGTCATACGATAGTTTTTTCTGGTATATCCCCAGCAATGTTGTGACTGAACGTCTGGTACTAGTGTTTCATCAGCCAATTTTCGAAGGCTGGCACGCAGACATTCCCACCGACCCTCCGGAGGTAATAATCATTCTCGAATATGATGGGTGGCACCGGGATGATTCCTACGAGAGCTATTACGCTCCAAACTTTAAAGATTTTTGGATTGAGCTGGGCTTTTTCGCCCATCGCCTCATGAACACTCCCTCACCTCTGGATCGGCGCATTAAGGCCGTCGGTAGCGACATCCTTATGCAAGCAAAGGGGCGCTTTTCTGGTACCCCGATAAAGGAGGCTTACAACCCTCGATTGGAGGAGACCCTTAACCTCAAGGCCGCGTATGAGCAGCTGCAGCTTCTTACGCGCAAGCAGTATATAGACCTTGTTGGTCATGAGCGCTATCTGTTGGAGACTTGCAGGTTTCCTTAGGACTGACAGCTGTAGAAACAAACCCCTGCTCCGATTACAGAGTCATTCGTAGGAGACATGCTACATGTACAGTACCCGAAAACCCGTTGATACTCAGGACTGCCTCACATGAGTCCTTGCTTGCTGAGGTGCGCGACCTGGAACTGAGCCAAAGCAATGATGGGATGCATGGAGAGCAATGCAGTCCGATGTTCACAGTACTGTAGCGGTCACTCTGTCTTGTAGGCGACGTCCGAAACAGCTGGCTTTCTATCTTGAAGCAAGTGCAAGCACTTTGCCCACCGTCATTCGCATTTTGACAGGTATCACACCCTCGTATGCCACTGTTTGTAGCTGTTTACAGTCGTCTACTGTTTATGTCAGGCCCGCCAAATGGTGGTGGCGACGGAATCAAATTCGAATGGCAATGAGTGAGGGCAGCGTACCTACATCAGATTGTTGTTGTTGTTCTTTCCATTCTCTTTTATCTCTGGCTCTGTGATTCCCCTCTCCTCTTAATAGTCCCTCAGCTGCCAAGCTAGGACGACACCCATACCTTCCGCCAAGCCCTCTAGACTGGATTTCGCGCTTGAGTCTTGCCGCTCTCTAGAACCACCTTGATTCAGAGGGGAAGAGTCCCACAATCTCTCCCTTGCCCAAAACTCTACCCAATCCATCACGCCAGTTGGTTTTTTACATGTACAGTATGTTTATCAACCAACGCCAAGGTTAATCAGCTTCTGACCACAACAGCAATGAACGCGCCTAACGTCCCCTCCGACCTGACTGCGAGCCCTCCGAGTTACGTGGACGACGCAGCCCCGCCTGATACCACATCAATTAACACACTGCCCATCAACACCGCACACTTGGCCCTAGCCAACGACGATATAATTCCCAGCCGAGTCTCCCTTAACCCTTCGTTCTTTCGGCACATCTTCGACTGCATTATCGACGACCTCAGCCTCGAAGATCTCCTCGCCCTGCGTGGTGTTTGCAAGTACCTCAATAACATTGCAGACAAGATCTTGGCCACACACATTATCCTTATCGAGCGCAACTCTGACATCGTCCCCGCCCTTCCTATCCGTGGAACACCCAGCTTCCCAAACAAGAACTTCTGGGAATCTGAAGTTCTCCGGAACGAAGTCATTTTCCTGGACGTCACACAGGTCCACCCGTTCGCCAAGTTTCGGCCTGCTCTCATGAAACTCCCCAACGTGAAGGTAATCGCCCTATGTAACGGAGTGCATTGGCTTCGTGAAGTTGGGCAGTTGCCTCCCATCAATGATTCAAGCGTCCTCTCCAACGCAGCCCGCTGTAATCGGGGCAGTGGAACAGCCCATTTCGAGGCCGTCATCCTCAGTAAGAAACAAGACATTTCTCTTCTACGGTCCGTCTTGTACCAAGCACGCCCAATAGTCGTCATTATCGATGGTTTTGGATACCCCCTCGATTACAAGAGAAACCAGGAGAAGAGCCATGATGAGAGCAGCGACGAAGAGAGCAGCGAGGAAGGGTGCTGCGACGAAGAGAGCACCAACCACGACATCAACGACATTGACAACTGGTATGGTTATGAGGACTGCGACAACCCAAAAGCAATGCGACTGTGCGAGCGAGTGAGGGAGCTTACGGTTAAGCGGCTCCGTTGGCAACAGTCAACACTCGAGGCATCCCCTATCATCTTGGTCAACTTCGACGGGATCCGTGATGATTACAGTGGGGGTGGTCATCCGTGCTTTTTTTGAAAGGGGATTTACGATGACCTCGAGGACGACGACAACGCGCTCCCCAAATTGAGCCCCAAAGACATCTCGGACCGAATCTGGTTTGTTGACTCCGAATACGACCGCATGATGGGCCATGTCCGCTACACCTTTAAGTCGCAGATACGCAGACTGATGGAAAGACTTTATAGCAAGCACGAGGGCCACTGAGGTCTAACACCTATCGCTGTTGCCTTTACATAGTAGCTGAAGATATGAAGGAATGCGTAAACGTTGACCTGAACTGGTGGAGGAGTGATACTAGCGGAATCAAATCGGTCGCTTGTGCCAGGCTGTTGTTGTGATCTGTTCACTGTTCAAAGGGATCTGTTGAGATCTGTACACCTCACCTCCACTCACCTCCACTCACCTCCACTTAATCGCCACTCACCGCCACGGAGATGCTCGCCTGCTCGCCTGCTCGACTGTCTTCTGCTTCTGAATCTTGATCGCTTTCTGCAACTTCTCCCTCTCCCTCCATCTACATCCTTTCTCAAACTCATCACTCCCCACTTATACCACTTACGCTCGCCTCAGGATCTCCGGCCGACCACGCCACTCGCACTCTTTGGTCAAGCTCGCCCTTTTGCAAGAATGAGCAACATATCCCCAACGCCAGTCATGAACGGGGACTCACCGAGTCTAAACGTCCCCCAAACCTCGTCTCGCTCCAACTTTGACCCCAAGTCCTTTCCCCACCTCTTCGACATCATCCTCGGAGAGTTCAGCATCAAAGAGCTTCTACCCCTCCGCGGCATGTGCAAGTCCCTTCGCACCCAGATCGATTTCCGCCTTGCCAAGCACATCGTTCTCGCCGACGCCAACGGGCGCACAGTTGCGGGCTTGCCGATTAATAAAAACCCCCCATTCAAGACCCCGTTCTGGTCCAAGCCTATGGGAGGGGCAGTCCAGATTGTCGACTACATCTCTACCAACCGTCTCGGGCCAAAGAAATACCCTCGACTGATTGCCAAGCTGCCCAATGTTCAGGTCGTGCGTGACTTTCGGAATCCTCTGCACACGAAAAGAAAGATCCCTGTACCTGCAACACGCGAATGGGTGACCTGGAGCTGTGCTACCTTTGCCTTGCCCCGAATGTCTAAGACAATTACCGATCGTGTGGTTCTTGTGCTTAATAATTTACCGGGGCCATCGTGGTCTTATAGTCTACCCTCCAAACCCCTTCAAGTCGCCATCTTGTTCCAAGGTGGCTGGTGGGATCTACAACACACTTGCTCTTGCGGCAGGCACCGGCATCCGTGTAGTTGTGAGGAGTGCGAGGAGCTCAAGGACGTGACATGTTTTATCCTCGAGGATCTCATCCGTCTTATTGCGGAACGCCTTGCGAAGTACCGTCTATTTGACCGCGAAACCATTCTGCTTGCCGGGCTCGTCGATTTTCTCGGTCACCCGGCGGAACAGGTCAAAACGGCACACACCAAATTCTTCCAACAACTTGCCGAAAGTGTGAAAGCCAACCACTGGATCGAGATGGAGGTGGATGATATCTCCAAGCTTGTCAAGTTGACGACCCTTGACGAGTACCGCCACCTAGTCGGCCAAGAGCGTTTCGAGCTTCAGACCCAAATGGGCTACGCCATCGATGGATAATCCGTATTGCGTAGCTAGGTTTTATAGAGCAAGACGGAGGATATAGGGATTAGCATGAGTAAGTCAAACATTGTGCTGGCACGGCAGATGGCAAAAACCATGTACAAGTGTAGCTTGGTTTCTGGGGGACGAATATCGACGTGAACGACTGTGGTACCATTGACGGGATCAAATTTGGTGTCTGGCCACGACAACACCGTCAACTCTCCTCTAACACAGTCAACTCTCCTCTAACTCCTACTTGATTCTCACTCATCATCACTTACTCACTACACTTCCTATCCCATCATCGACCTTTAAATCATCCTTTGAAACGTCGCCTTAGTACAGGGTCTACGGCTGCATACTGCCTTCTGTTCCATACGAGGGGCCGCGAAGAACACCGCTCTGCCATCCGTCTCCCTTTCAAGGTCCGCCATTGTTTGCGTCCCTTCCCCCCCAGATCGTCCAGTTTCCACGCCTCACTTTAATCTTATCTACTCTGGCAAAAGGTAAACTAAAGCATGTATTGCGCTGACACCAGTACTCGTCCTCGTTTGCCATGCCCAAGATTCCCAACTGCGCGACTGCGACCTCCGGCGGCCACCCAAATCACGACGAGAGATCGCCAGGCACAACTTCCTCGCCTTCCCGACTCTCATTTAAGCCTGAGTGGTATCCACACATAGCCAACAGCATTATCTCGCATCTTGCTCTCGATGAACTCATCCCCCTGCGTGCTGTCTCGCGGTTCATGCCGGAGGCTGTGGATCCCATTCTTGCTCAACACATTGTCCTCGGCACCAACAGCAAGCGCTTTGTATTAGCATTGCCGGTGAACGACACGCCTCCCCTCCCCTTCAAAGCACTTTGGAAATCACGACTCAAGGATTCAGTCAAAGTCGCCGAATTGCTCCACATCCACGATGCTCAGCTTCCAACTTGGTATCCAAACGGCATCAAGAAGTTCAAAGTGGATGTGCTCCGCTGTTTTGGTGGTGGGCTGATTGGGGGGCCGCCCTTCCCGCAGTCGAAAGAGCTGGTTTACTGGCACGACGGGTTCAAAATCAAGACGTTTCCTGATAAGATTTCCGAACGCGTCATTCTGGTGCTCAAAACATTCCCGGGTTTTAGGTTGGAAGAGGCCTTTCCGCAGCCCAAACTCGACTTCGTAATCATTTTTGAGGGCGACTGGTGGAATCATGAGAACGGAAACAGCTCGCTCGGCACCTCGTCTACTATTTTTTGCACCCCCCATCGAATGTCTCTCGAGATTAAACTCAAGAATAATCAGCTCGCCTTCACTCTTGTTGGTATCGTGACAGAGTGGATTATCGACGTCAAGAGGCGCAGCCCAAAGGGAATGCTTCTCAAGCTGGTCAACATTCAGAACTTCTGGGATATGGCTGGATATGGCACTCTCCTCAAAAACATGTCGTTATTTGAAGCTGTTGTCGAGGCTGCGGCGTGTGATCCCGAACTGGCCCCAATCACCAAGCAAGAGTTTGACAATTGCGTCAAGTTGATGACACTTCCTGAGTACCAAGATGACGTCGGACTCGAACGCTTCAAGCTTCACACCCAGTTTGGCTACACGAGTAGGTGCGGCTGCCGGGATGCCCCCTAAATGAATAGAAGATGTCAGGACCTTGTTGTTTTGTGGGTTTCAATCCCAAAAAGGTTGGTAGAAGTTCAAGACTAGCAGTGTGTGTGTCGGATGTACTTCTTTGGGAGGAATAAACAGATAAAACATTGAAGGGTTGAGCCGTTAAAACGCCATGGCCAGCACAGTAACAACGATGGTGTTGCTTGAGGGGTTAAGCCGCCCAAACCAACGAGGTCATCACTGTTGTTGCGTGTCTCAAGCACTGAGTACTCAGATATTGGGGCACTTTAATCCGCATCGACGTCCGGCATCGCCTTGCCTTGAAGGCCTGCACTCGAACTAAACTAGCACAGCTTTCATATATCTCTGTTTCGGATACGTGTGCAGCGTTCGCAGAGGATTGACAGGATCTGGAACAAAGCTGTTTCGAGGCTAAACCTAAATTGCCTCAGGTACAGATCAAAAATCACATGAAATGCTTCCGCCATCCACCACGGTCCGTGCTCAAACACATTTAGCATCGTCTGACCGCTGCTCATTGTTCATCCAGAACCTGTACTTGAGCAGTTCTCACTTCCTGTTTTCGCTCACCTACTTACCTCTGCCATTAAGCGACGTGGTTGATACGTCGATTGCCTTGTCGTAAATGCGGAGCCTTGGGGGGGGGTTTGGCAATCGGCCACTCAGTAAGGAAGAACAGCACTAAGTCAGCAGTCCAGCAACAACGACCTCTGAGTGAGGCCTCGCCTTCTGCAACAAGGCTTATCTCCCTACTTTTACCTGACAACCAGCCATAACCGCCTACCCGAGTCGCCATTGTCCGCAACGCCGTTAGATACACGAGGATGGCGAAATCACAATGTCATCGTTGCGTAATTGGCACTCGGTCGCTGAGGCCTTGTCGTCTTTTGCAGCTCATTCGGCCTCTCCTGAAGCATTGCCTGCCGACCCTGCACCCCTGGATGTCACTGGCTATCCACATATCTTTGCCAAGGTCATGTCTGCGGTCGCCCTTCCCGACCTTATTCCCCTTCGGGCACTCTGCAAAACGATCCGGGACAGTATCGACTTCAACCTCGCGAGGCACATTGTCGTGTCACTCGTCGATCACGATGCGGTCGCTGCCCTTCCCACCTTGCCTGTTCGATACCACCCCAACTGCAAATTCTGGGATTCTGAGACTTTGATGAACTGCGTCAAGGTCGTGGACTATCTTTCACCATACCCTCCATTGCAATACTACCCGCCGTCTTTCCAATCCCTTCCGCTAGTGGAGACCATCCGTGACCTGGGATTTGACACTCCCGCCATCGAAATTCCTCCCAGGGCCATTACATTCGTCAAATAGTACGACACAACCACTGAACAACCACGAATCCCTGACGTACAACGCATTGTACTTGTGTATACGGCGATGCCCGAGGTTTGTGATGATTGGAGGGACTTGGCAGTGTTCAACTACGGGCACCTCCGTGAAAACACCATCGAGATTATTCTTCTCTTTCCCAGGGACTGGTGGACTGTCGTTCATGACGTTTCCGCTTATCCGAAGAGTGCCTATGCAACGACTGCCCTGTGGTTCTCGGCCAAGCTCCGGTCGGAGAAAACTGCGCTTGCGAAGCTTGCGACAGTTGTTACGGCGTGTCCAATCGACTAGCTTGCTTCATTGACCTAATGCTCCCGACGATGGTCTCCCTCATCCGTGGCCGCCGAAAGGTCGAACCTGACTCCAACATTACCTTCGTGGGCTTCGATCCGGCTGTTCAGTTCCTTACTGGAAAGAAAGGTCTGTCCGCCCGTGCCGCCTTCGTGCAAGATTTTGCCTCCAAGCGTCACCTCCCTTTGGAAGAAGCTGAGAGCTTTATGGAGTTTCTTACTTTGGCCGAGTACAATGAGAGGGTGGGCGAGGAGCAGTTCGAGCTGGATGTTGGAGACTTCCTGGAGGAACTCAAGCGGTATGGAGGTGGACTGGGCTGATCGGACTGCAGCGATTGATAGATAGCTTGTATTTAGTATTGTACCATATCCTGGTGATAGTTTCCAGCGGATGCAGACGTGCGGCGTAGTCTGTACTGTTCGTGGCGAATGGTTAGGCTTCCTGGCGTCGAGTCGCTGCCGTTAAAGCACCCAACGTCCAACTGAGTCTGGGCATTAGGGACATAGACAGTGACCTGAAGTGGAACCAAACAACGGAAGCAAACAGCAAGGCACGGCCGTCTCCTTTATGAAGCCCTTCAGTTACGTCATAGTTGTGTCACATCTGGACTCCTTGTTGTTCACTTCCCAACTGCTTGTTACTTCTCAACACCTCCATCGCTCTGAGACTACAGATCGATACCCACATTGTTCTGGCCCCAGCTTGAATTGACTCGTCGCCAAAGCCTCATTTCTTACTGCCACCTCCCTCTTGGATTTGTCATTTTCCTCTGCTCAAACCAATGTCTGTCCCAACGTCCGACACCCCAGGCCGTTCAGACAGGACTACAACATTCGCCCAGTCTGAAAGCCGTTGCACAGTCACAATAGACCGCGCGTCCTTCCAGAGATCTTTGGCTGTATCCTGTCGAACCTAACGGCAGGGGACCTGATTCTGCTCTGACTTCTATGCTCGGGCATCCGCGACAGCATCGGCATCACTCGCGCGGCATGTCGTCTTGACTAACGTCGCCGATCGTCCGGCAGTAAAGCTCCCCAAGCTCGGTCTGTTTCTAGCCACCAGATTCTGGCGAACCAAGTCATTAACGGACGCTATCAGGATCCTTGATTGCGATTTTGTGTATGGCATCGAGCCTTACTGCCCCCGGATCGTTAGGAACCTCGGCAACGTAAACGTGGTTAGCGACCTAATGGCCGCATGCATTGCGAAACGCCAAGGCCGCTTAATGTTAAGGCGTGGATTACCTGGGTTTCCTCCAGCCACTCCGGCTCAAATAACCAGACGGCGAGTTCGGCAATTACCGTGTTCAAGGACTGCTCAGCGCCAGTCACCCCTTCAAGGGCCATTCATTCTGCTAAGCCCTCCTCTACGGAGGGTCAGATTGTCATCATCGCGAAGTGCTGGTGGCGTGTTGACGACGACAACCCGACTCTTGAATGCCGCCTCCACTGTGGAGACTGCAATTGCAGACATTGTCTTTCGACAAGGGATCATCATGATTCATCACCTTAGTGGGATCTGATGGGTTGCTCGCACGCCAGTACCACCCCAACGTTATTACGGCTCGCAAAACGTTCTTAGAGGACATCGGGCAAACGAGCCAAAGCGTACCCTGTGGGGAGCCAACCATCGCCTGGAGAGGAAGTCGATCGCGCGATTCACCTCATGACTGTGGGCGAGTGCCATGACAAGGAGGGCCGGAAAGAGTTTGAGCTGCAGGTTTGGAGCTCGCTGGAGGCCCTCAACCCGAGCAAGATTGAGCCTGCTCTCAATGTTGTGGCCGGGAGTGTCGGCATACGTGAAAACGCATGCAGTCTCACATGGTCGTCATTGGCCTGCAATGGCTAAAGCCCATTCAACTTTGTTTCATCTCAGTGACGCGACGTCATTGCGTGAGCTCAAAGCTCAATCGGGTGAAGGTTAGCTGCCGAACGCAGATCAGGATGCCTTGGCCTTCGAAGCTTGGAAAGGGGCTGAGAGTGTGGGAAAGGGGAATGGGGATCTGATTTCGATGGCACAGACCTCCTATGGCAGCCATTACAACCGTGCGCAGGCAAGCATCCGCAACAGCAGCAGGCTCGACTCTCAGAGCCGTTTCTCGCTTTTGTTTATCATTTAACTCCTCTCTTTGGAGCAGTCGTCGCCTTTGATCGTTACTCGAGACGGTTTTCCATCGTACGCGCAGATTTGTCAACTCCGGAGCCAGTATCCACCTTCCGTTCCTCGGAGGAGCCAGCGTCCATCTTCATCTCCTCGCAACAATTCACTGTGAGTTCCACATCCTGAGATAGGTCTTGCTGATATGTGAGACTGACCGTCAGATCTGCGTCACACTGACATCTGTCCGACATCGTCGCCACTATGGATATCGAACCGGCCACCCGGGGCCGCTCTGTCGATCCCAGGTTCTACCCACATGTCTGGGAGAGTACCATCTCACATTTGAGCGTGCAGGAGCTCTTGCCCCTGCGCCTCGTGTGCGAGGAGCTACGCCATCGAGTTGAACCAAAGCTTGTCCGTCATATCGTCTTCACCAAGGTCGGCGGGCAAGCATGTCTGGCTCTCCCCACATCGCCACCCAGGCCTATTCCAATGCGAGACTTCTGGACTTCATCTCGTCTAACAAATGCAGTCGAGACCGTCGACTACTCGTTGCACACTCTCCCCAGCATTGCATACCCCAAGGAGCTGTCCCAACTGCCCAACGTCCAATCAGTCCGCGATCTGCGTACCCAGCTCTGCCCTGGCATCCCCACGCCCACCACCGAGACACAGATCACATGGCTGGGCTACAAATACCTGCAATTTCCACTGGCTCGCACCTCTGCCGTTCGCCGCCACGTGCTGTTCTTCACTGGCTGGCCTATTTTGCGATGGCCAAACATCGTGCGCGGGACCTCGATCGACGTTACCGTCATCTTTGATGGCGACTGGTGGAAAGTCAAGCACGCCGAGAACACTCTATGTCAACAAAACTGCGACGCCTGTTTGGATGTTGAACGACATGCAGGCCACCTTGGCGGTGACTTGGCCGAAATGTTGCAAGGCCGGGTTCGCCTCAAATTTCCAGTCACGCTCGTCAATGTGGATCAGTTCCTCGCGGACGTGGACGTGTACAAGGGTACTGTCGAGGAAGCGCGCCGCCGTCTAGTCACATACGTCGCTGCGGGCTCGGGGGTTTCAGTCGAAATTGCAGCTGAATACCTTCGATTCCTGTCCCTCGCTGAGTACACAGCTGAAGTCGGCGAAGATCAAGTCAGATTCGAGACGAGGGTGTCCTATTAGGCCGGGGCTCTGCAGGGCTGACGCGTCCGGGGTGGGTTTTAGTACAGATAGTGTATACGAGACACCCCCAACTCCACAAGTGCTCTACGACGGATCAATAATGGTTAAGCTGGTTTGGCTGTATGGCCCCGCACCTAACAACTGAACATAACACTGCCAGCAGGGTGTAAGGTGGACAGGTCACGGAGTTTAAGCGGGTCGTCCCTGGATAGCCCAGCCACCCAGCAAGGCAGCAATCCACACGACCGTATCTCGGTAAATTCCCTTCAGCAATGACGACCATCTCCTAGCTTGGCGGCAAGGTGTGCTATGCATAGACGTCTTTGGAGCGCCATCAGAGGTTTCTCCATTCAAGTCTCCTCTCTGTGTGGCCCCGTATCTGCGTGACCCTCTACGGACTGACCGTCTTTCGCAGAACGCCAGACGCCAGTTTAGCCAGTTTAGTCGCCAAGTCGCCGTGCCAAGCCCTCGGTGAATGACGAGAATGACAACCAGGAACTAAACAAGGGTCCATCAAAGGTCCGGCCCAGCACCACGCCGAAGCCCCATTGAGATACCCCGCTGGATGACGCAGGTACGCAAGCAATGTAGCAGAGTCACCCGCTCATCCCGTAAAATGTCCAGGGTGAAAAAGAGAAAAACTTGATTTCGGCTCGCCGACGCCGACGTCTCCGCTGCAATGCGACATGGATATAAACCCCCTACACTCCATCGCCATGCTGATCTTCAACACCCCCGTTATTAGTTTGATGCGTTTATCAGCCCCCGCCCAAGCTCACTCCCCAACCTCCCCCGCCCCGACCACGGTTGTCCACGTCCGAAATGCTCGCCATCGCCCCTACTGCCACCCCCGCGAACTCGCCCGCTGCGCTCGGAACCTCCCCTGAAGTTGCCCTCAGTGCCGCTGCGACAGCCGCGTTGAGCACTTTCCTCGCCGAGTCACGCGTCCTCGAAGAAATGGCGGCTGCATACACTGCCGCAAACGAGATCGAGGCTGCAGCGGCCGGCGACGCTGAGACCGACGCCGAGACGGAGAAGGCTTGGTCGATGCAGGCGTTTCCTGAGCAGTGGGGCATGAGCCAGTTCTGGAACGACGAGGAGACGACACGCACGCTAGCAAAGGAGTGCGTGGCGCAGGCCAACGGCGGCACCATTGTGCTCATCTCGAGCCCAAGTGTCTTCCTTAAGCTCAAGGTGAGTAACCAGGTGAAGAGCGAGATTGGCCACACTGTGTACCAGAACCCTTGTCGATGATCTGATGCTGACGTACAGAAAATGGGCGTTCCCAATCGCCTGCTCCTTCTCGAATACGACTCCCGCTTCTCCGTCTTCCCCGAATTCCGGTCATACGATTACGCGCGTCCACTGACAGTCCCCGGCATGTCGCTCAGCGATGTCCGCGCCACCGTCGTCCTCGTTGACCCACCATACGTCAACGCCCAGTGCTTCGAGAAGACTGCCCAAACCGCAGTGGCGATGAGCACCCCCGAGACCAAGTTCATCGCATGCAGTGGCTGGGTCGTGCGCGATACCGTAGAGAGGACGCTTAAGGCGCGCTGCGCCAACTTCCGTCCGGGCCACAGCGGTGGTCTTGCTACCCCCTTCCGCTGCTACGTTAACTACGTAAGCGCCAATCCCGCGTTCGCGTTCGCCGAGAACCCCGATAGCGGCGACAATGATGGCACGGCCTTTGCTGGCGCCGGCGGAGTGGAGGTGGGCTTCTAGGAGCTTGACATATGTCTCCGGTTCGATGTCGTACCCGTGTTATTGAAATACCCCGGGAACGCCCAGTTTCCAGCCGAGGTGACCTCCGAAGTATACCGTAGATGTAGACATAGACTGTAGATCTAGAACTTTCGGATGGATACCTCCACAATGTCTGAAGAGGGTCTCACGAACGCGTCACAGACGTCTACGCGATTGCATTACCATCACTTGCAGTGCAAAAGCATTGAAACAGCAGCTTCCTGTCTTATAGAGAGTTTCATTATTTTACGTAATTAAGGCAAAGTGGCGGAGTGGTTAACGCGGTTGACTCGAATTTAATACCTCGATCAACTTCCTTCGGGAGCGCATGTTCGAATCATGTCTTTGTCGAGTGAGCACCAGCTCATAGAGCTCTTTTTGGGCCGTTCAAGTCTGCTGAGACGGAGATTTTGACGCCCGGCAGTGCTCGCGACTTTCGGGAGCGGTTAGCCTTCGGTTGAAATTTTGCCAGGCACAGTTATGTTTATTCCGAAGACCATTTGTTTTACCGATCGGACTTTTCGCCGTAGCCCATTCAGTCATCACCTCGATCGGTGCACATATCCTCCGAGGCCTCGAGCCAGGTGACTGTTGTCGCCGTCGCCATCCCCCCCCCCACATCCTTGGGCACCACCATGCCCATGTACCTCGGCTCACGACAACATCCTAGGACACCTGAACCCGTGATTAGTCACTGGCTGTACGACTGCCGAGAACACTACCTGAAAGCCCAAACACTCTCGCTTGGCCGTCGGCAAAGACCAGCATGCCGCATTTTCACCGAACTTTTTCCTAGGGCGTTGACGATCCCTGGCGATTTATTGAAACCTCGTCGGCGAGGCGTTGCACAAAAGTGATCGCATCCGAAACACGGATCTATTTTTTTGATACGAGTCTCTGGAGCTCTGAAGGCAAGCAGTGCCAGGCGTACATACTGTCTTCGGGGGTACCAAGCATCACCTCGTCGTCCACTCGTCTTTCTTGAAAGTCCCGAGGTCAACGGCTGGGAGCCATGGATGGCCCGCACTGACATTGGTCCCAGCCTTCTTCTCAGGCTGCTTCGCCGAGGCTCAGGTGTTATCTTGGCATGATAGTCAGTTAGCCGTCCTTGTCCCGTTGGCTCCCGAGATATCTCCCGCACTGGAACAATCTATTCTATGTCTATATGCATTATTATGATGCCCAAAACCGCATCTACTTCTAGCCTCACCGACTCTAAAGCCTTCCTAGACTGCCAACGTCACCGAGTCTTGGGACTGTGTATGCTTCGAAACCCCTGAGGCTCGTGGATGCACGTTCCGTTCTGTAGCTGGAATCCCTTCTTGCACTTTGACGCAACGCATTCCCCGGCAGTGCAGGTGACAGCCTGCGGGTTAACCCCGGCAATGGTTGTGCAGCTACCATTAGCCCTGTGATCTGTGACTCGCAGCGCAGAGTTGACTTACTCCACCCCAACCACGCTCCCAAGACTGGGAATGGTCCTGCCATGCTCCCCGAACCGGCATCCACCGCACGACTCCAGCTCGGTGTTTGGGTCCACACACTCGTACCCCATTCCTACTTCGACCGTACACGCCCGCTTTCCAGGGGGACAGTGGGGATTCGCCGCCAGCCGTTCCTGCTCTGCCCGCTCAGCCGCGAGGCGCCGTCTTTTTTGCTGAGCGGCAGTCGCGACCAGGTGATTGAAGACGTAGTAGCTCGACGACCCCCTACAGGACGCAGGCGAGTATGTTGCCGGATACATTGCGCAGTAGCAATACGCCTGGACGTGGGAGTATGGCCTGTAGATTGCGTACGTGTACGCCTGGCAAAAGTTGGTGCAAGCAGCAGTCGAGCTGACAGTGGTGACCGGCGCGGTGGAGTCCCGCGGGTCTGTGCTAATCAAGTTGGCACAGGTGCCCGAGAAGTCTGTATTCATGATGTTCACCTGGTCTTAGAGGGGCTCAAAATGGGGAACCAACAGTGTAGTAAGGACACGAGGTCGCGCTGCCATCGTGCAGGTGAGGTGGCCCTTGGTTGCTACACACACATTTCTTAATGGAAGCATGGTAATACATGTATGTGTACGACCCACAAGCGTTCTTCATGTCAGCGTGGTCCAGCCACCATTACTCACCCTGCAAGCGTTGATGTTACCTTGGGTACCTTTGTGCAAATAGGGGTGACCAGGCAATAGGACACATCCGGCGAAGGCAGAGCCAGCCTGCACTGGGGTGACGAGGACGGTAGTCGCGATGGCGAGAAAGAAGCCGCAGCACAGGCTGATTGCAGTGCGCATGGTTGCGTTGTGGATATTCAGTGCTACCCGGATGAGTTGTCCATCTCAAAATATAGCCCAACCAAGTGATTCTAACCGGTTAGCAAACTTGCACTGTTGCTCGCTGGTTGATGCCCGCTTGGAATCCCAACCCATCGCGTTGCTGAGTGACATCTCAAAATCTTGAAGTCATGTCACAAGCCGAGGCGACGTATGTATGAACGGTGACAAGCAGTGGCTGGAACTTGGCGTTGAATAGATCACTGCTTATATCAATTGTGCCGATCCCAAGGCCGAGCTGAGGTGTCAACCGATCGTGGAACCGAATTGTCTGGAGCCGAGGTGCCATTCAGATGAAGGGAATATGGATGAGCGGGACGAGCCGTCTGTCTCACCGGCTCTGAGCCTACTGGGGCTGAAACCATGCTGGTACGTATCCCACACGGAGCGCAGGAGACCTGCGCAGAATGCCGAGCTGCGGCTCACGCCGCATACTCATGCGGTTTGTCACCGATACTCTGCCAGCGATGCAGGCTCGCGACATGATGCGTGTTTCAAGGGCTGCAGTCGGCACCATATGCTAGTACAACCAAGTGTCCCTGGAAACCAGGACGATAGGGTGTTCGAGACTACCCCATTCCAGACAGCATCTATTTCTAGCAAAGCATCACACCGAGTCGCTTATCGCTAGAGTTACTGGAATGCTTGCGACAAGGAATCGGGGCGAACATGGCATGCGTTTTGGTTTTGCAATGCGATGCCGTAAGGCCGCAGTCGCTCTCGTGGCTGACTCTTGTGGCTGAAACATTGCCAAGCACACTGTTGAGTACCCCCGCCTTACTCGCGCAGCGCTCACCGCATTGCGTAGGGAATGTCTGCAACGGAGGCCGAGCAACGGAGGCCGAGCACGCACGAAACTCATGTAAGCAAACGACCTCGGCCACGCGGGTTGAGATCCAAGTTCGCCGATTTGAGGACATCTATTTCTGCATGAGTTGCCGATCCGTCTATCTTGACGTTCGGCGAATGCTCGGAAGAATCGTAACGCGCCAGGTTATCGTCAACCAAACATAAATCAACTTCTTCACTGATGCTCTATTCCCCTACAGCTGTGTCAGCCGTGTCCCTCGCCTAGCTCTGCCAAACTTACAGCACCTCTACGGCCCCTATGCCCGGTTATGCACGGTTTCCAATCTCCATGCCTTCGTTGAGGAGGTGGGCACGCTAGTCTATGGGCCCAGGCAACGCTCAGCCTCCTTAAGCGGTAAGATCATAAGCAGCACATTAGTGAGCTTTCCTGGGGCCCAAGGCGCACCCCATTCTCCGATAATTTTCCATCCTCGGCGCTGGTAGAACCCTAGGGGCCCTGTGTTCGTTTCAACAACGTCAAGGCAGGGACGTCCGCCATCCTTGAGCGCAGCCTCCGTCGCGGCACGGAACAGACCCGAGCCAACACCCATACCGGTTGTGTCTGGGTCAGAAAAGAGTACGCCGATGACCCGTACGTCATCCTCCCTACATCCGTGTGCCGCGGCCCACCGAGCAGTCAGCTCGTCCTCATCTGCCGGACCGCCGACCCCGTACCGCACGGCAACGTGGCCCAGAATCTTGCCCCCTGCTCCCTCGGCGACGAATGACGCCACCTCCCCTGGACGCTGGATGAACTGTGGGACCGGGAGGGGGAGCGGCCAGCTGACGGGATACTGGCTCACTGGTTGCTGGCGCTCCAGGAGTTCGCAAAGGGCGGGGAGGTCTCGGGGCTCTCGTGGGCGAACGTTGACCTGTGGGACTGGAGTGGATGGCGCAGACGGCGACGCAGAGGGAAGGACAATGGACATGGTGCCGCGAATATGTGGATGTAGATGGTGCGATGCTGGAGCGATATCGACGGAGTCGAGGATATCAAGCGGGAAATCGTTTATCTGACCGGAGAGGTTGGGCCGATAATGCCAAAGTCGGCTCGGCAAGATCGGCAATATCGGCCGACTGTCGCGTGCTACTGATCCGCGTTCGAGTCAGCCCTTCCAGTCGAGCTCGATCAGCGCTCGAGTCAGGCAGCGGCATGGCATCGAGCGAAGACGAGTCTGGAGAGCATTTTCATCGTTGGACACAGCACAGCAAAACTTCAAAGCTATCGCTGCAGTGGGCAAGCCAGCACCGCGACTGCTTCGCTGTGGACAGTGCATGGGGCCACACCCCAGAGAGCTACTGCGACTACTACACCAAGCTAGCCACATCAGGTACCTCAGTGCGGACAGTTAAGTATGGAGAAAACGATTGCCAGGCCAACTGTTTGACCCACCTCGTGATCCCGAAAGCGACCCGTACTTTCTAGACGAAGACCACCACTAGACAGCAGTTCTTGCTCCTCTCGATCAGCTTGCGACCCATACTGGCCACGCATTAAGCGGGCTTTCAGGTCAAGTCAAGATCTACTGCGACGCTGTCGACTTCAGACTTGGAATTGACTGAACATTATAGGGACGCCTCTGGAAACGACATGCCTCTAATTTTGCGCTTCGTGAGGTGCTTCGAGGCGGCGATAGTGGAGTCCAAAGCCTGGGTAATGGGGCCAAACGCGACATGGCTTTCAAGGGGCTTGCTTAGGCTTCACGAGTGGCACCGCTGCGTAGACAGGCTTGGAGAGAGGTTGATGAAGCTGGCTCGACCAGGCAAGAAGGACCAGTCCTTTGAGGACGATGAGGACGATGACTGAAGTCAAGGCCAATTGGCTCACTGCACTTCTGGCAACGAGGCTTTGTAGTCGATACCTAAATGTTCCCGACCACATAAGACAGAGCTCCACTGTAGCATTATGATAACATTATGATAGATTAGCCAAACGTCAGTGAGAGGAGCAAATTGCTTCCGTGTGTTTGGGTGTTGCTGTGTGTACATGTGTGTGTCCTGTCAACCATGTCCAGTCAACCATGCGTCAACCTAACCGTCTTCCTCTCAAGCTTCCACTATCCCAATCCCTCCTTGTCATTTCTCTGTCATTTCTCTTTCTTCCATTCTCTCTTCTCTTTCTTTCATTCTCTCTTCTAGTTTTCCCATTCTCTCTTCTCTTTCGCTCATTCTCTCTCTCTCTCGTCCTCTCTGGGGCCCTTCATCTCCCGATCTATACAGCGACTTTTTCCTCACATTGGCCGCTCTGTAATCGCAAGGTTTAGGGAGCTCCCCCCTCCCCCCCGTCTCTGCTCCACTGCCTTCCACTTGTACCTTCACTCCTCTCGTCACCCGCAAGCTCAATGCCATTCTAGAATTCTCCCAAGTTTGCGTCAGTACATGCTTGGCTAGACACCAGTATTGACAACAGCAACAGCTACACTCGATACCACACCCCAGCCATGCCCAAAAGCTTTGGCGTGGGTATGAAGACTCCCAAGGGCATGGTCAATGACCCCTGTAAGACTGGGTCCAAGAAGGCCAACTTCGGTAAGCAGCTCAACGATACAGATATCATACTAAACGTACCAGCTTGTCGTCTTCCTCATGCATCGTTTCCCCAGATTGTGGACATCATCTTTGAGTCTGCTCCCCGCTCCTCTCTCGTCGTCATGCGTGCCGTCTGTAAGTCGTGGCGTATCCGAGCGGACAGCCTCCTGGTGCGCCACATCTGTCTGTACATGGACGATATCATTCGAGGCTGTGACGCTCATGTCTCTCCAATCTCGGCCCGTGGGTCCACACTTGATCTTCCAAGCGCCACACCCTGGCACGCTCTAGGGCCCCGCATACGCATCGTTGACTACCACATTCTCGCCAGTCATCCACCTCAGTGGGTTATCGACCTTCCCAACGTCCATCTGGTCCGAGCCATACCGGGACCAACTACTGTGATGTTCCGGGGGTCCGAACTTCGTCGAAAATACTTCCCCATTCCTGTATGCGACGTCTTCTGTACAGCGGATTACATGCCTATGTTTCCGGGCAGTTACCCTATTCGGCAAGGCGGTCGCGTTGTCCTGGCCTTTACAACTGCAATGTATAACCGTCCACGGGGAAGAGACCTGTACGATTGGGTCAAAAGGTTTGGTCACCGGCAGGTCGAAGTTGTCTTCCTCTTTCTCTACGACCCTTACAAAGATCCTGAGCGCTCTGAATTTGGCTATCACCCCGAGGACGAGGACTCCCCAGCGGAATTCATCAGCAAACTTACTACCGAGTTGGCGCAGGCCCTTGCAAATCTACCGAGCGATGCCAAGATTCGCTTCACTTTCGCCGGCCTTGAAACATGGTGCTCCATGATCAATGACGATGAAATGGAGGTACTGGACTTGATTCGAGATTCTCTTCAAGTAATCGATGATTGGGATGGGGACGAGGATGACGCTGAGAGCCTGGTTGCTAGGTACGTTCAGTTTGAGAGTGGCGACAGGTACGAGAACCGCATTGGATCGGGCCAGTTCAAGCTGGAAAAGGAAATGCTTCGCAACTGGTAATTATAGTGTTTTGCTCCGAGGTCTTTGTAGCGCAGAGGTGTGGCGGAATTCAAAGCAGCACATCGCAAAATGAATCCACAGTGACATGTACCAAACGCTAACCAATGTTGTTTTTCGTCACTGTATCATCAGAGCTGATACAAACCCCGCCAGACAGTAAGTGGCCAGTGGATTGCGATCTTGACATTTTCCATCTTGTTCTCATCATCAACTTA
Source organism: Cutaneotrichosporon sp. PL3408A (assembly GCA_023629975.1). Taxonomy (NCBI): domain Eukaryota; kingdom Fungi; phylum Basidiomycota; class Tremellomycetes; order Trichosporonales; family Trichosporonaceae; genus Cutaneotrichosporon; species Cutaneotrichosporon sp. PL3408A. The sequence goes on along the minus strand of JAMAMB010000009.1, from coordinate 479,119 downwards.
AGGAGCTTGGTGTTGCGTTTGAACGCAAACCCAGACCAAGCCTCCAACCAGGTGCAGGCATGCATAGTCTCTCAGCTCTTGGGACCGAACCCAACTCAAGATGTAGGTGGTTCTGTACTGCTCCCTACCTATTGCTCCCTCCCCATTCCTGTTCCTCGTCCGACAGTTCCACTTTGGGTGACACTGTGGGGGTTTGTTTTGACAACCCTGCCCACCTGGTAGTCGGATCCCTGAGCAACTTCAGAACCTGTGCGGCCAGCAAGTTTACCGTGGTCGGTGCGGATGTTTGAAATCTGCACATGGGTTTTGTGACCGCATCCCCCTCGGAACATATCGAGTACCTAATCAAGTGGTACTTGGGGTGCGGGCCTCTAACAAGGAACAACTGCCAGTGCGCCCTACCTCCTTGTCGAGCACCGTATGCTGGCTGAAGCGCCGGACATCGCCACCGTTTTATAGCTTGACCCCCCCCAACGTGAGGATCGATCTCCCAGCCCATGCGACGCGAGATGGTGGTTTAATCAGATAAGTCTCAGAGCCAGTCAAAAGTCGGACCTTCGGCCGAGCGAAGCGTACAGCGGTCATCGCCGCACTGGAAGCATGCATCCGATGGGCGTGGACGCAAGGCACCGGCTCGCTTCTTCGATCAAACCACCAGAAATCATGGCTCGATCCGACGCGTTTGTTGACGCCTCCTTTACGCCTTCACAGCAGAGCCTGCTAGGACACCTCGGCTTCATCGGACGCCTCAGACGCCTCACTTGCTGACGCCTCACCACTTTTACAGATCACATCTGACAACTCGAATGCAAATGATCACTGTTCCATCGTCTCTTATACTGAACGCGGTTTCTGAACCGCCTCTCGGACTCCCCATCACCTTTCGCACGATAACACAATCGAATTTGGTTTTCGTACCAAAACCATCTGCCTCCAGACTGCAATGGTGGACCATACAGCTTATCCCCATGTTATCGACGCCATTTTCGCCGCAACCCCACGGGGAGACCTCGTCCCACTGCGCAGTGTGTGCAGGGACTGGCGCCGGAAAGCGGACGTCCACTTAATCCAGCATCTGTCACTGAGCGGCTCTCTACAAAATGTTTGCCTTTGTGCTCACAGTCCAACCTGTTTCGCATGGAAGTGGAAGATGCGCGACTGGGGTCTTCAGGCGCCAGTAGGACGGGAATGGGCCACACTGGCCACCAACGTCCGTCTCCTCGACTTGCACGCGGTCACCTCGGCTTTCGTACCCGACCTTAGAGAACTGCGGAACGTGGAGGTCATCCGCGACCTCACCGACCACAGCAAGCTGGAGAGATATCCCCACGATCCTCGCTTCCAGCAGCGCATCTCCGAATATAACCCCCTACCCGAGTGTGATGTTTACGTCACCTCTGCACCGCTTCCCAACTTCCTCCAGAACCGCTTACCGATGCGTAACGGGGGCAGGTTTGTGGTTGTGTGCCCCGATGTGAATGTGGGGTTAAACCCGAGCCTGGGGTTGGCGAAATGGGTTCGGCGACATTTTTCGATCCCGTTGGAGCCAGTGGAGGACAATGTCGGCGTCAACGTCAGCAACGCCCACGTCAACACACCCGTCGCCGAGACCCAGGCCGACCTCGAAGTCGTTGTCCTCTTCTTATTTGCATCTCGAGATCACTTTCTCTTTGACTACGCCCTTGACCGTTGCGGCGAGATCGCCCAGTCGCTGGCTGTCCTACCGGATACCTCCGTCCTCCTGTTCACCCTGGTCAATCCACCAGGTGAGGACTTCATTGCTTCCTGTCGGAGACGGCACTTCCCAGAAGACGCCTACATACTCCCCGACGGCACAAGGCTGGGTGACTCGCGAGCCCGTGACTTGGCGAGGCTACCTCTCCACGCGATTCTACGGGACCACATCGCCGCAAAACTCGCGAATGTTTGGCCTGCAGACCTCGTGGGAGGAGCGAACGTCGCCAACAGGTTGGCGCGAGTCAATATTGTGACGTTAGAGGAGTATCAGGGAAGAATTGGCGCCGGGTATGCGCTTGAAGCTGGACTCGGAGGCTCAGATTCGTTCACTACTCGGACGTTGAATGTCCGGCCAGATCAGGAAGAGACCATCAACAAGTGGAGGAAAGGAGATAGTGGGGAGTGCATTCCAGGCGAGGGATTTCTCAGGAGTTGAGCATCCATCTGCGTGAGCTACTAGTGCTGTGCCGTTTGGTGCAGAACAGGTGAAACACGTTGTCGAGGCCACAGCGTTGCGATTCCGACTTGGATCTAGGATGAAACATCAGCCTCTCGCGTCGTCTTTCGCACTCTCATATCTATCAAGTTTTCTGCGCTTTCGGGATGTTACCAGTTTTGGCCAGCATCAGGAGCGCCAGTATACAACTTTTTTCCTGAAAGCCCGTGGGCGACCTTGTCGTCGTGGATGACCTTGCGAAAAACATTCGCGCTCTTGAGAGCTTTGAGAGTGCTTGGTGGTCCGTAGCTGATGGAGGCCAAGGCAGGCAACAGCGGGGGACATGGCGCCGAGTATTTGTGGGGACTCTGTGAACACCCCGATCTGGTGTGCTGGGGCTGTCTGTGGATGTCCAGACTTTGGCGGCTCGTGCTCCCCAGGGCGATGCCAGACAAACCTCGTATATTCAACAAGTCTTCAGATTCTGGTGGCTCCTCAGGCTCCAAGAGGGCGCAACCACATTCAGTGTAGGTGATCGAACACATCAGACTGCTCAGTCCGAAGGCTCCACTGGGTGACGTCTCCCTCGACTTGTAGCCCCACCAGGCAGGCTAACCTCTTTTAAGTCCTTTGCTCCTCGCGATCGCAGGCGGCCTTGCGTATGACCTCGAGGTCCTCGACGCAGCCATCACTCAGGCTAAATCTCAACCACTGCCCAACCCTCGTCAGGCTTTGTCCCATCATCGGTAAATGCACCAGTCAGGGGCACTGTTGGTGTCCAGCTGGTTACGGCGTACCTCCTCTCTCCGGCCTCGCTGACGTTAAAATCAATTCATAGCCTCTCTCATTCGATGGGCCCTCCGTCCTCCACCGGTTGGTATGTAATGCCGTGTATAGCAGTTTGTTGCAGTTTGTTGCAGGATGCCTACTTGTCGTCCTTTTCGTTCATAGCCTCGTCGAAGATGATGCACACGGCTGCCATGAGTGAGATGTCAACGCCCGGTGCGACAGTGACGTAGTACTGCTGTCAGATGCACATCATGAAACCAATCGCAGGGACTCAAACCCACCGTCTGCTTATCCGCAACCATGTCCGTTGCAGTGACGAGTTTGCGGCTGATATGGGCGAGGTGGGTGCCGTTACTGAGCGTGATGTTTGCCGATACACCGTACATATCGCCATTGAGAACGAGGGTTTGCTCCTTGTCTGCCTTATCGATCCACGTCGCCGAAAGCTTGGATCCGGCTGCCGTCAGCGAAATGTACGCACTGTACGCACCCGAGAATAACTCACGGGACCACTTCTTCTTGACACGTAGCACCTCGCGACCATGTGGGCCCTCACACACTGTCGTTTTATGAATTGCAAACATCTTGTCGGACAGGTTGTACAGCAACTTGCCGTCCATGCCCTCAATTTCTGGTTGTGAGTCACCGGATACCCCTCCCCGACTCACTCTTGCGATCATGCAGCGACATGTACTTGCCCTTGCATTTCAGGACAGCCTTTTTTGTGTTCACGTCTGTGATTGCGAAGTCGTCCTAGCGTAAGAACTGCATCTCTGCTGCGTCCAAGCTAGAGTGTGACTCACACCCGACATGCTCCAAGCGCTCTCCTTGAGACACAGCGTTGTCGGCACCGCAGCGATATACTGGTCGTACACCGCCACCGGGGGAACGACCGGCTTGAGCTCGTTCGAGCCCGAGGCGTGAAACATTGTCAGAAGTCCCATTGTGAGTGAGTGTAGTGGTGAGTGAGATGTTGAGATGCCAGAGTTCGCGTATTCTTCGTAAGTATTCTTGTTATCTATTGATGTGATCATCCCCGAAACGTGTCCTACTCGATTGCAGTAGTACGTCATCTCGATCGACGTTCCCCAGTCCAAGAGAGAGATCGCCAGGGCGCGGAATCAAAAGTGATCGGCAAATGACGTGTCAAAATATCCTGATGTAATTACTGCCCCACTCTGTAAGCCTCAGCGCCGTGGCAGCATTTGGTGACAGCAAAGATAAAGAAAAGTGCCCAAAGTGCTTCAGCGTGGCCGAAAGGTCACCAGAGGGGGGTTTGGTTGTGATGAAGCGCGAGAGAGGAAGTACAGTCCTCGAGAAAGGTCGTTGCTTAGTTCCATGCTGGGACCATGAGCTGTCGTCGTGTTACAGTAACTGGCGTTCGCCCTCTAGCTATCCCACGGTTGTTGCAAAAGTGCGTGGAATTGCTTGCCCACTTACATTCCACTGGTGCGAATACGACCACTTTGTTTGGTTTCGCTCTTCGTCCCTGTAAGGTTTGAGCACTCTGTCAGGACGCTCATCTTTATCACCCTCAACATACAGGCAGCACAGGTACAATATACCCCTCGCCAAACAGGCGAGAGAGGAGCCACGCCGCTGTTACGACAGCCACGAGAACTGAAAAATGACGAAATCTCACGGAGCGCGCCATAACATCCACGCAAACTTCTGACCGCACTGGGACCACGCTCCAACGCGCATAACCCCACATATCGTTATCACGGAGTGTCCAGAGCGAGGCGGACGCAAGTTGACATCAACATGGGCGAAGCCAGTCCGTAATTTCATAACCTCTCCTTCAGCAGGATGCCAGCAATGCGCGTGCGTTTCTTATTCGGCAAAAGTGGAGTGGCGTGGTCCGATGCTTCTGCTCGGCCAGTCTCCTCTCTCTCAGCTTTTCACTCGCTCCCCAGAAATTGACACCAGAAGTCCAAGCTCAACCGCTTCTTGAACTTTCACTCAGAGCACCGAAGGTTCGGATGGTGGTAACTGAGTACCGCCCTTCTACATTTGGTAGGGGATGAGAATCTAATCTCCACAAACCTGCTAACGGCCCAGATCCACGGAATTTGGGTAACACCTACATTGTCATTCCGTCGTTGAATATGTTGCATACCTTCAACTTGCTTTGAAAGTGAGGTCGAGGACAGGAACAGGGAGTCCAAGCTTCAACGTGGGAAAATGGCCACTCCCTCGCGACCTGAGGCGAACACTACCTCATGGTCAGTGCCCTTGATTACAGTGGCGGTGGCGATGCTGAGCAGCAGCAGGAGGGGGTGTTCCTGCAGGAGCCCCAGGGGTTGCTAGCAGGCGCGTCCTGCACGTGCGATCTTTGTTCTGAGGGATCCTTGAAAAGGTGGGAACGAAAAGTGAGGTATTATCGGCTAGCTTGAGGCAATCGCACTCGCTCAAGCCTCCATTCCTCGGTCCAGGCAACCCCTTCCGGCCTCCAAACTGGATTTCGCCGCGAAGACCTCGATACGGTGTCGGCTACAAACCCTCGATCCACCAAATGCGCAGGCACGGCACGGTCAGTTATGGCCTGTGGCCAATTCACACGAGGTCAAGACGGGTTTCGCGGCCGACAACAACCAGCTCTCGGGGCATAGTTGGAACGGCCCTCAACCTCGCACTATCCGCCCTGATAAGGATATGAGAGGGCGCCACAGGAAATGGACTTTGACTGGACTCGCCCAGAGATGTGGGTGGAGAGCACCTACCATCCCGCGAGCTCGCCTGTTGCCGTAACGGTACGACAATGAATTTCATGGTGCACACGAGGATCTGGGCACACGATCAGGCCTTCAGGCCTCCAGGACCTCGGACGTAAGTTCACTCAGAGTCCGAAAGCTGCAACCCCCCAGCTTACATGCCCACCTGGCACCCGTCCCCACCTACGAGACCCCGGCGAACATCTTCGAGCCAGGTTTTCGTAGACATGATAACGACAGTGCATCAGTCATTCCATCTCACCCTTGCTCATTCCACACCGATTCTATTCACTTTGATACCGGTCTCGGGGCCTCACCTGTACGAACGTGCTTGCCCGTGTCCGCGATGACCTGTGTGAGCAATCCGTTCGGCAACACGCAATGTCCAGGTCCATGGTCCGAAACAGGCCACACAGGAGATCACAGTAGTGGGTGCTCGCCTCCCTGCTATGCTCATTGATTGCAGAAACTCGGTGCTATGAGTGCTGCAAGGTCGATGACAATGTGTTGGGTCAGGGCGCAACCACGCCGCGAGCGACTACTCCGATGCCACCTCTACCCCCAGTGTCATACCGGAATCCTAGGATGTCGATACAGGCTCCACTGTATCAGTACTCGACGCAGGCGCCAGCGTATCAGTGCCCAAGCCCGGCGCCTGGTCTTACGTACCCGCCCACAGGCTCGCCGAGCGCAAGCCCACCTTCTACCCCTCGGGCCTCCATGAAGCCAGCGCCACTCGACCTCCATAACAGCCGCTACCGCAGCGGGTCGTGCTCCACAGCCTCCTCGGTCGCCTCTCCCGACAGTTCCGTTTTCTCGTACCCGAGTGTGTCGCATACTCTGAATGGCGGACTCCCGACCCCATTGTCACCACCATCAAGCCTCTACTCAGGCCCCTTGTCACCAGCATTGAGTGCAACGTACTCTGAGAGCTCATCGTCCACACTATTCATGGATGAGTTGCTACATGGCCTAAGGGGAGACGGGCTTGACGACTTGCTTGAGATTGCGCTGCTGCGCAAGCTTCGGCAGATGTCCGACTCAAGGACAACCATGACCCCCGAAACGCCCAGTCTCGCATCCCTCGCGACGACAGCACAACGGCAAAAAATGCGCGCCCTCCTTGAACTGGCCGAGTCCATCCATGGGGATATTGTTGTGCCGCGGATTATGATATCGTCGCCAGAGCCACACGATGACGGATCCTCCCGTCGGGGAAGCGACGGGTCAAGCTCCAGTGAGGCGGGTACAATAGACTCCAAAGAGTCGGAAAAGGAAACAAAGCCTGAGGGCCAGGAAAACAAGCGGTGGTTCAGCCGCCTGCGCCGCAAAACTCAAAAGCAACCCAAACAGCGGCCGCGACCCGAAACACCCCCGCCCAAACCTAAACAGGAGTGGCAGCGCCCCGTCTATATTGCTAACATTGCGTACGTTTTCATGCCTGCCTTGCTGGGTGCGCGCTGACCCTCAGATGCGACCTGCTGTAGCGAGCGAATGGCCTTGCTTAGCGGAGGAGGTAGGTAGTGGGATCTTGGTCGTGCGACTATGTGGTGGAAGGTTATTGGTCCATACTTCAAGTGGTGGAGGCTTGGGTGGTAGCTGTTGAGGGATGGATGGTGATGGCGGACGAGGGGGACGTAGTTGACGGTCTTCATTTTGGGCGTCTCGTGTTTACTGTATCCAGTATTGCTTCTAATGTGAACCACTCATGTTTTTCTGGACTGTAGGGGCCTTGAGGTAGGTTATCTGATACTGGTGGTGATGCCGAAGCTGCATTCACGTCCCTCATGACGGCCGCCACCTTCTGCGGCAGCCACCAGCCTCAGCTTTGAACTGTACTCCATGCGTGGTGTTAATAACAGCGTCTCGGAAATGCATGAAACTCGTCCCTTGAAGCCTGGATGCAGATGCCACTTAGCCTGATGGGGTCATCGATTGGCTGAAACTGCTCACGCGACGACAAGCCTCTTCGGAAGCTCATCGGAAGCACAGATCCTCGTCCGTCACATTCCAGATGTGAAACACAAGGAGCCAACCTGGCGTCTCAGCGATGCTTATCACACCAAGTCCTACTGACAGTCCATCGACCATGAGCACCTCCGGGCGCGAAGTGGTTCTCCTGGAGCTCCTGGCAGCGCTTCAGTCCGTGCGTCCCAGCACACGAGCACTGGTCGCGCTCGATGGCGTCGATAGAGTTGGCAAATCCCACCTGGCGCAAGAACTGGTTTTGCTCTCAACCTCCAAGCAGCGCCCAATAATCGCAGTCAGCATTGACGGGTTCCACAAGCCCAAGGCCGAGCGGAGGGCAGCAGGAACTGGCCCTGACGCCTTCTATCGCGGCTCGTACCGGTACGACGCGTTCCGGGTATCTGTCGTTGATCCAGTCCGTTCTAGCTCTGCGATCACACCTGCGCTGTGGAATGTAGAGCTGGATCAGGCGGTTCCTCCTGAACAGCTGGATCTGGCTAACGACGCAATCGTGCTCGTGGATGGAATCTTCCTGCACCGCCCGGAACTGAGGGATGTTTGGGATGCCAGTGTATGGCTTGAGGTCCCGTTTGAAGTCACTGTTCCCCGCCTCAACGCGCGGATTCCGGGGCACAATCCCAATCCTGATGATCCATCCAACGCGCGATATATTGGGGGGCAACGGATCTACATGGCTGAAGCGAGGCCGTGGGAACACGCGACGTGGACTCTGAACAATACGGATCTCGACAACCCTACACTGACAAGGCGACAGCGGCGACTGAGTGTAGACAGCGGAGTATCCATGCGGAGAATCAGCCGGACGAACAACGGCGGGAACGTTGGTACCCAGTAAACGTAACGGTTTTCTTCTGATTCGCATGCAATGACAGGACCTGTCGATGGAGACACCAATCAGAGGAGAAGGGAAATCGAAACGGGCATTGCTCGTGCGAGTGGACTTGGGCCGAGGGGTACCAGGGTGCTGAAGGTCTGAGCATGCGCATCTTGTTTGCTGAGTTCCGCACTCCCACTTGACTGGTCAGCCTTTGGTGTTCAACAAAGTGGGACGGGATGACTGAGGGGATTCCAGGTTCGCAACTGCGCGGTTCCCGGCTCGCATGCCCCGGTTCCCGTTTCCGTCGTAGAGTGCGCGCTACATGCTGCGCCGGCGATCGAGCACAGGTCATGCTGCGGATGGAGTGAAATGTGGATGCTGATATTTCTTGGCATGCATCTTCGCCAGCGACTTCGCTGGCGACATTGGTCGATCAGACCGACACGACACGCTGCGCCAGTGTCTTGGCGGTCATTATGTGTTTTGTACGTCCTGGGCTGGAGTCTACGACTCCGGGCCGAGCATCCGAGTTTAGTGTAGCATCCTGCCTGGTCCCCATCCCTCGGCTCACTGTTGACCAAGTGTCGGTGTGGTCCGAATGACGCGGGCAACTGTGCCTTAGCAGCTCGCTACCTTTGACCACGGTCGACAGCGCTCGCTGTCGATCTCAGCATCGCTAGCTATCGGACGCGTGTAGTCCGACTGATGCATTTAAGAGAATGTCCATTCCAAGTTGACGCCCCGCTTGCAACACTTCGTCCTCTCTGCCAAGATGCTAGCAACCACGTCTGACCCCTTCAACGTACTTCTTCTCGGTGCAGGTGCCGTCAACTTCGGCACCACCGAGGGACCTTGTGCGTCTCAAGCTATGCCTGCCACAGAGAAGAACTCACCCCAGGGTGTCATGTAGGCGTGCACCCAGTTCTCGAACTAACCCCAGACGACACGGCTTGAGAGGTGCGTCGAGGGAGCGCCGTGCTGACCTCAGGAAGTTGGGGGAGAGACTCAACGTCGTCGGCCTGGTCGATCCGGATACGGCCAGGGCTGATAGGCAGCTTAGTGTGAAGCGAGAAGCTGGGGTGATGGGCTACGACAAGGCCAGGGTGTTCAAGGACATCGAGAGTGCTGGGACTGATCTTAGTGGTGATGACGCGCCCAGGTGAGTCTCGCTCTCCGCACCCAGTCCAAGCTCACTTCAGGCTGGTCATCTTCGGCATACAGCCGTTGTACCGGGGAGGCACTCAGCCTGGCCGAGATGCTGAACTCCGGGTACGCTCATTCTGGCCTTCAGCTGCCCTGTTCCTCGAGAAGCCGATTTCCAACGCCCCACCTGCGGAGGTAGCAGACCTTATCGGCCGCCTCCAACCGACAATCAGTGTAGGATACATGCTCCGATACTTGGACGGTGGGTCGCCCGTGGAAAGCTCCCATAAAGCTGATGGCAGCGGTGCAAGACGCGCGGCGTATCCTTCGTGAGAACAATCTCGAAGTCAAAGCGTGCATTGCGACGTATATCATGGCCTAGTGAGTAGCGAGACCTTGAGCACGAGCACAAGCAGCTGGCATTGACGGCAGTGAGTGGGCTGGAGTCAGAGGGTCCGACTACTTCGACCTGCGCAAGGAGCCTCCTGGTCGTGAGTACCTTCAATGATCTTTGCTGATTCCAGCAATCGTAACGCAGGCCACCCACTTTGTCGACTTGTGCCGCTACCTCTGCGGCGAAGCAGACCTGGGGTCCCTCATGGCACATGTAGTCAACAAGACCGAGCCGGCTGGGCACCTCTCCAAGCTGGTCACCGAGTCCTCCATTCCTGACGAGCACTCCATTCCCCGTGTCACGGATGCGATGTGGAAAACGGAATCGGGGGGAGTGTGTACCCTCGTACACGCCGTTGCTCTCCACGATGGGGACTACGACTGCGAGATGACGCTGATCACCGATGGGTGGAAGCTCCGCCTTGTCGACCCGTATGGCAAGCCCAAACTCGTCGTTCGTGCGCCGGGTTCCGTGAAGGAGGTGGTCAAGGAGTACTCGGATGACCCCTTCTACTCTGAGATTGCCGCTATTGTGAATGTCGTCGAGGGAGGAAGTGGCGACCAGGTGATCCTGTCGACGTACAGCGACGCGCTCAAGACGTACGAGCTGGTGAGTGTCGAGTTCCAGAACGGCATTGTAGCTGACTGCAGACGCGGACGATACGAGCCGCTGGAGACGCGAGTGCCAAGCAGCCGGCGGCGCGACTGCCAAACTAGAAACGCTGTCTCAGACTGGAATGAAATGTTGAATGTTGAATGTTGACGATGAATCGAGGGCCGAGCTGTGCTTAATAACGCCCGTGCTCCTCACCCTCGGCACTGATGGACGTGTCGATTGCACACCCCGTGGTCTGTGCTCGACATCGCCTGCTGCGCAGCCAGAGACTTCCACGACACCGCCTCCATCCAGAGATCCACAGATCCATCTGTCTCACAATACATACTTAAGTATCCGTTGGAATCACTAACCACCAACCAACTCAAACTCGTACCTCCACAGACCTCACCAGAAACCACGATGGGCTTTGCAGACCAACTCACCAAGCTGGCCGACAGTGCCGGCAAGTCTGGCGGCAAGTCTGACAAGCACAGCGGCTCTACCGACAGAGGCATGGGTAGTATGCTCATGAACGCGGGCATGAAGTACGCCCAGTCGCAGAAGCCCCAGTCGAGCGGCGGTGGCCACGGCCAGCAGTATCCTCAGCAGCACCAGCAGCAGTACGGCCACGGCCAGCCGGCGTACGGCGAGTCGGCAAGTTACTACGGCGGGCCACGTGAGTTCTCCTGTTCGGCCTGCACTGACGCTAGCCTCGGGCAGCTACGGTAACCAGGGCTACAGCCAACCCCCGCACGGCGGCGGTCACGGCGGCGGCGGCGCGGGTGGTCTTGGAGCTTTGGCCGGTCTCGCCGGTGCAGCCCTGGGCGGCAAACCCCATGGCCAGTCCCACGGGTCCTCGGGTCATGGCGGAGGTGGTCTTGGGGCGCTAGCGGGAATTGCTGGCGCCGCGCTGGGCGGTAAGGCTTCACACGGCGGCCAGCACGGCGGAGGCCAGGGTGGAGGTCATGGTGGAGTCGGCCTTGGCGGTCTCGCATCCCTCGCTGGGCCAGTGCTCCAGGGCATGAGTGGCAAGCCTGGAAAGCACTCGGGCGGAGGTGGAGGTAAGATGGGTGGTCTTATGGCGCTGGCTGGCGCCGTCGGTGGTAAGCCTGGCGGCCACGGGGGCGGACATGGCGGCGGCGGTATGGGAGCGCTTGCGGGGCTCGCCGGAGCTGCTCTGGGAAAGCGCGAGGCCGGCAGTCAGGCCGGTGGTCAGGTCGGACAGCAAGGCGGACAGCAGGCACAGGGACATGGCCCAGGGGCCTACGGGCAGGGTGGACACGGCGGCGAGGGCTACGGCCAGAACCAGCAGCAATATGGAGGACAGAACCAGCAGCAGTACTCGGGACAGTACCAACAGCAGTACCCCGGCCCAAACCAGCAGCACTACCAACAGCAGTACCCCCAGCAGTACCCCCAGCAGAACCAGCAACAGAGCCAGCCGTACAGCCAGAACTACCCCGGCAACGACTACCAACAGCCGTACAACGCTGCCCATGACAACAGCCGCCCTCAGGAGCAGCGGTACAACGAACAGCCCAACTCGTCGTACGGTCAGCAGGCATCGTTCCAGGGGTCCACTCAGCAGGGCTACGGCTCGAACCAGAGCCAGAGCCAGAACCGCGACGACGGCCGGTATGACGACCGCCGCGACGAGCGTGAGGACAAGGACAAGGAGGGCCGGGATGGTCGCGACTCCCGCCCCTCCCAGGGCGGCAACCAGTCCGCTGCCTGGCAGCCAAGCAATCACTGAGCTGCACGACGAAACCAGCAACGTCGACTACCGCGACAGCCGGCGCACTGATCGCCACGAGCGTGCACCGCGTTGCCTTTTAGAACCCAGATTGCCAGACCACGACGCCCAGCCAGAAACAGACCCAGACTCCAAAGATACCCGACGCCATGTACACGTTCCAGTGGCCATAGATCCTTTGTAGATATACTTACACGTGAAGCTCGTAGATGCTGTGCTGAAGGAATGGATGCGGATGATATTGCAGGATAGAATCGGAGCGCTCACCCTTGGCCCCGTGATCGGGGAAATCCGAGCCAATCAGCGGGAATGCCGATCGAGATGAACGCCGAACAACGCGCCGCGCGCCGCACTGTGCCTCCCGCCAAGCTCTCGGCACAGCTTGCCAGGCCTATTGTTTCGTTTGTCGGGGTTGTCTCACAGCCATTGTTCATCGCTTGCTGCGCGCCTGTTCGGCGCTGGCCAGGGTTCCGTCGCGTGGCACGTGGAGCATGTGTGTGGAGTACGTGGAGTGCGTGGAAGGTACTGGGTGCACGCACCGCCATCTTCTCATCCAACTTTCCAATTGCCCATTGAACCATTCACGAAGCTCTATTCAACCCCCTCCGCGCAATCAAACGCTCAAGCCCACATCAGCGACACGATCAAAGCACCCCTCGTGCGCATTCCACGCATACCACAACCCCTCCCATAAATTCTCCCTGTCCCTTCAAACATGACATCCCCTTTCGATCTCGCTGCCTCACTCCTCGGCGGCGGTAACAACAACGACGGCACGCAGGGCAAGACCAACCTCCTCTCAGCAGGCATGTCCGCGTTCCAGCAGTACTCTGGCTCCAACTCGGGTTCGAACAGTCCCCAGCCGCAACAGGGTGGTGGAAATTATGGCGCAAATTACAAGCCCCCTGCCGCTCCTGGGAGTTACGTCCACCCAGGTTTCGGTGTGAACCACCCCACTGCACCTGGTGGTGCCGCCCCAGCCCCATCCAGTAACTACGCCGGCGGAGGTGGTGGGTACCAGTCAGGTGGCGGCAGCTACGGCGGTAACAGTGGCAACTACGCCGGCGGCGGCTCAGGAGGATACCAGCCCAGCGGTGGACACCAGCCCACTGGTGGCAGCGCCTACGGCCAGGGCGGTTACAAGCCCAGCGGCGCCCCAGGCGGCGAGGCTGCGAGCTACTACGGCGGCTCGTCGCAGCCCCAGCACGGTGGAAACTACGGCAAGCAGCAGCAGCCCCAGCACGGCGGGTATGGCCAACAGAGCGGTGGAGGAGCTCCACAAGGCGGTTACGGCGCCCCGCAGAGCCATGGTCAAAGCTATGGCCAACCTCAACAGCAGTACGGATACCAACAGAGTGAGTAAACCTTTTGGACAGGTTACTCTGGATGTAACCCCGGAACAGACCCAGAACCTCGCTGACGGCAGACTACGGCTCGGCGCACAACACCCAGCAGCCGAACCAGTACGGTAACGTGGGCGGCGGCCATGGTTCGCAGGGCTTCTCGAATGTCGCTTCTCCCCCTCATGGTGGCAAGCCCCACAAGGACAAGAAAGACAAGAAAGACAAGAAGGACAAGAAGGATAAGAAAGACAAGAAGGACAAGAAGAAGAAGGACAAGTACAAGACCCGCGGGGGTAGCCACGACTCAGACTCAGATGACGACTCGGACGGCTCCGACTAGGGGAGTAACAAGTCCAAGTACAAGTACAACAGCGTGCGGAGTGGATCGAATTCGAGCTAGCGCGGTTCTCCCAGCGACCGACGGGCTGAGTCAGCGAGCAAGCACGTTTGTGAGATAATGTGGGAGGAGGCTGAGTTGGAGTTGGATGTGGTGAGGTGAGCTAGCATCTGTTGAGAATAGAGCTTTAGACCGCCGTGACCCCGTGATACGTGTTTTCCATGTAGATGCCCATAGAACCTCCGAGATAGGCCATGCATGATGTAAACAGCACTGTCTACTGCGGATGCCCGTCTCTCGCTTCCTGTCGCTGTCATAGCGCGGCATGAACGTGCCGCATCGTGGTAACCTTTGGCCGCGTTTCATGCATTGAACCAAGAGCGTTCAAGGGCGGCGGCGGCGAGCACCGTTACCGCCGGCAAGTTAAAGTAACCGACAATCCCCACATTCCACCGAACTTGCCTTTTCGTTCACGCGTTCACCACCTCAAGTGATAAATACAGCGTGCTCTACTCCTCAACACCTCCTCTCCAACCTCAACTCTTGCTCTCAATTCCTCCCCCTACCCCGTTGCCATGTCGTTCTACACTCTCCCCCACGCTCCAACCATCCCCGTAGTCGAGTTCCACCCTCATGTCCCCGAGCCGGCCATCGCCGACCTGCGGCACCGACTTGCCTACGCCGCCCCCCGCGCACGTACTTGGGACAACACCAACGGCCCATGGCATCTGGGCACAAGCCATGATTGGGTCACTGATATGATTGAGAAGTGGCGAGCGTTTGACTGGTGAGTGGGACATTCCTGTTAACCGGGCTGATGGCAGGCGCGCCGTCGAGGCCGAGATCGCCTCCTTTCCGTCCTATCACGCATCGGTAGAGTACAAGGGTCACACATACAAGATCCATTTTCTTGCGCTGTTTAGCGCCAAGCGCGATGCGACCTCCATCGTCTTCTCACACGGATGGCCTGGTGAGTGGGCGACCCCGACGTCGGTTAGGTCGCCGACGGTTCCTCAGCCGATGAATGTCGCTAATGGCAGGCTCTGTCCTTGAGTTCGTGCCCATGCTCAACCACCTGAAGGCGACATACACGCCCGAGACGCTTCCCAACCACATTCTCGTCCCCGCGCTAGTCGGATACGGCTTCTCCTCCCCTCCCGCCACCGATCGGCCATTCGGGAGCTACGACAACGCAGCCATCCTCGACAAGATGATGGTCGGGCTGGGCTTCGCCAAGTCAGGCAACAAGGGAGGATACTATGCCCAGGGAGGAGATATTGGCAGTTTCGTTACGCGCCAGTTGAGCCAACACGACAACTGTCTCGGTGAGTTGCGAATACAGGCCGAGATCTATGGTGACTAACTCCAGGCATCCACCTTAACTTCCATCCAATGGGCGTGCCGAAGGGTGCCTCCATTGCCGAGCTCGACGAGCTGGACCAGAAAGCGATGGCGCGTGCCGCCAAATGGGGCGAATGGGGTACCGGTTACCGGGTTGAACACTCTACGAAACCTGCCACGATTGGGGCTATTCTCGACAGCTCGCCTGTCGCCGTGCTCTGCTGGATTGGAGAGAAGCTGGAAGGTATCATGATTGACGACCGGGCACAGAAGCTCAAGTTTATTCTAGCCGACCTGAGCCTGTACTGGTTCACGAATACGGCCGGAACGTGTCTCTGGGAGTATCGTTCGGTAAGTCTACATGGGATCAGGGGTGCAGAGGGGATGGGAAGCATGGCTGATGGCAGGCCTGGGGTATGGACAAGACGCCCACGTCCGCGTTCCCCGATTACATCTCCAAGCCGGTTGGGTACTCGCAGTTTGTGGGAGAGATCATGCCCACGCCCATCCCGTTCATCAAGCGCGTGTGTAACATCGTCAGCGCGAAACGGCACCTCGAGGGCGGGCACTTTGCAGCCCTCGAGAGGCCGGAGATCATCTGGAACGACGTGCAGGACTATGTCAACGCGGCCAAAAAGGCGCCAGCGAACCTCTAAGGGAGTCTTGGAGCTTGGTACTTGGGAAGAGTGCGGGAGGCAGGTGTGCGCGCGTATGAGTAAAGTATGTCAACGCCAAAACGGTAGGGCTTGGCTTCCAGCAGTACGTTGTCAGAAGTAATGGTCGGCAGGGGTCCAATGCTATGCAGTTCATGTGTGCAACAATTCGCTTTACGGCAATCTCGTAGCATATTTCGTGTGCTCCACACCAACGTATGAACCCAAAGAAGTCTATGTCCACAACGTCTATCCCAGGAAACCCTTCAGCTTCTTCTTCAGACCCTGCTTCAAAGCCTGGGTCGACATCTGGCCTGGATTGAGACCCGGGGCATGCCACGGCTGTTGCTGATGCTGTCCGCCCGGCGGCGGGGGAGGATGGTGCTGCGCACCAATGGGCTCAAACTCGAATCCCATACCTTGGCACCACTGTCCCACATGCCCATACACCCCGCTCCACCGGTACCCAGAGGGTACACGCGACTCGCCCGGCCCGCCACCTGTGCCGTTCCCGAACCACGGCGACGTCCGTTGGGTGGTCACGAACTGGATGCCGTCCATCCACGCACCGTGCCGCACGTTGATGCCCATGATTGTCTCGCCGTGCTGGAGCGGCCAGTCCTTGCCCGAGCCACCGCGCTTGCCAAAGAGCATACCGTTAAGCTCGATCCCGTCCAGAGCCGCCCCGCAGTACACCCTAATATGCGAGAGGTTAGGGGGGACGCCGATAGCCTGGGGCTCGCCGTTGGCACGCCCAAATGGCGGGGAGCGGAGCACGCCGTGACGCGATGGCCAGATATGCTCGATCTGAAAGTCGTCGAGTTTGCCCCCGTCGCTTGCGAGTACCGTGATCCTGTCGAACCCGTTCAGGGTGTTCCGTGCCAAACCGTACTGTTGCTGGCCCTTCCCTGCAAGGTCGACGAACGGGTCCGCCGTCTCCTTACCAGGCTTGCGGTACTCTATGGCAAGGATGGCGGAGTTGGGGGTGTAAATCTGCAGTCCGTCGGTGGCGGCAGTGACGAGGATGGCGCCCTTGTTTTTAGGCAGCGGCGCCTCCTTCGGCAGGGCAAAGGAAGGGTGGGAGAGAAAGCGGAGGGTGTCAAGTCGATGCCAGCGGCACTCGTTGTTGTCGTCCGCCTGGACGGCGATAAAGCTCTCATGCAGTCGTGTGTAGTCGCGCAGCATGACGCCGTACGTCTGGTGGGGACATGTGAGCATGTGCCCGACCTCGTGCATCATTGCACCAATGCCGACGTTGGCGGCCATCCCGTAGTCCTTGCCCTCGCAGTCGATCGCGCAGGCGCGGGTATCTACAGCCCTGCGGTTCATGAAGGCTGGCACGACATCCTCCAGGCTCTCCGGCCACGAGAAGCAGGTGTGAGATCCGAAGATCGCGAGGGGGAATGGATCTCCTGCACCTCCGAGCGCAGCGTGGCCCAAAATCATGCCCTTGCGGTCATGCGTCGCGTCCATGATTAGACACGCAGCCTGGAGGTCCCCACGGCCGCGAAACTCTGGTGCGTTGGCGACAGCGTCCCGCGCAAGTCCGTAGAGGTCCTGCTTCCCACCCGCGCTTGAGTTCTGCTGCGCCTTATTCGCGTCCCGAATCTCGGCCATACTGTGTCTACTCCGCACCACGGTGACTTTGGGGATTTGCGCCTGCAGCCCAGCGCGGGTGACGGTATCGACGCCCCATTCAGTCTCGAACTGGAACGTCCGTACGCCAAAGCCCGCTCGCAACATCTGCTCAGCTGTGTACGCCTGCCAGAGGTACGCGGCCATGCGCAATCGGCGAACGGCCATTTCGATGTTGGTGGGGCCCACGTCGTCGAATTGGAGAGGTGAGTCCCGCCCAGCCACGATGATGAGGGAGACTGGGCGGTTGGCGAGGGGCTGGTAGAACACGGGGTACATTGTGGACGCCGGGCCGCATTGGAGAGATACGGCGTTCTCGCCTGGCGTGAGCGGTGTGAGGGCCTTGAAGCGGCCATTGGCGTGGACGGGGAACGAAATGGGCGGGTGTGGCGCGCAGGTGACGACGATGTTGGAGCCGCGTGGTGGTGCTGGGTTGAGCTGGCCGATCAGGAGAGCGAGGTGAGAGTGGACTGGTGCATTGCTTGGAGGAGTGTGGATGGTGATACCACCTTCTGACATGTTGAAAGGAGAGTGAGAGTGACGCTGAAGAGAGCAGTTGGTATGTTTGACGTCGAGGTAATAGCGGTGCTCTCTGCGTCAAGCTGCCGAGCTGTCGAAGTCGTCGGTGTTGCTTGGTTCGCTTGGCCTCCACCGCAGCAAATCACCCACGTGGCAATGACGTAATCACAATCCTCTGTTTTCTTTGAAAACTGTCGATGTTTACGAGTTTAACTATGAGGTAGGGTGCATAGCCACAACACCTCCAGTTGATCGATCTCGATGCATCCTATTCGCTTATGTACCAACGATTGACAGAGAATGACGAGTTCAATGAGCACAAAGGCTGCCATTGATACTCGCAATAAGGAACGCCCATATCTCAGCTCTATGGATCTTCAGTCGCGATTCCTGTTCATTTGCGGGGCCTGATTGTGGCGCAAGCTCGAGCTTTCCCTTTCTGGATGTTCAGCTCAGCGGCGTGGACAGCTTGCTCTTCACTTCTAGTTAGGGTAGCCTCCGCCCAGCTAATTGAAGGGGAAGAGGCCAGAAGTTCCTTGAAGCTACCGGCAAGCTCTGTTTCCCAGCGCAGCTGGGCGTCGCCGACCTTGGCGCGATACTCCCTAAGCGCAACGAACGAGACGCGTTTCATGAGAGCCTCTGTCTGGTCCAAGGAAAGCCTGGTTCGCAGCCGAGTCCGAAGGTCGTTTTCAAACTTCTCGCCGCTGTGATAAAAGGTATCAGTCTGGCGCAGTCGTTCGCCGCCCCCCACGGTCAACCCGGGTTTGAGCGGTGGATACCATGCTTCGATGTTACACAAAGTCACGGATATCGTGGAATCCAGGCAAATGTGGAGAATAGCGGCGACGTAGTTAAGGAGATTCTTCAAAAGTAAACCGGAGTATGAAAACGGTACAGCACCTTCGTTGAGCTACTGGGCGAGGGGCCGTGGACGATAATGGTCATTGACTTTGCCCGTGGAAGGGAAAAATAATGAAGCAAACAGGACTGGGTTCCAAGTGAAAGAACCATATTCTCCCGGATGGGGCCCGACATTGGGCTGAAGTAGATGAAATCACAGTCAGACTCCATGAGAGGCGGGCAGCGAAGGGCGATAGAAGCATCGTGGTCAAAGCAATAGTAACGGAACGATTGTAGAGCTGTAAATCGTTTCAGCCAGATGCCAAACTTAGAAGGAACGTTTGTAAAGAGGTCAAGTTGATAGACATGACGAGTAAGGACAGTCTTGTACCAGTTGAACATAGGAATGGGCCCGAATGGAGAGAACGTTTCCACCTGTCCCCTTTCATACCGAATTCCCCCGGGCTTCGGAAACGTGACAATTACATGCTTGACCAGTAGAAGATCAGCTCGGGCTTGCCAACTTTTGCAAGTTGCCCTTAGGGCTAGAAGCAGCTGGTGTGGAGCATTGTCAAAAATGAGATCAATGATCTCGGGGTAGAAGAGCGCCTCAATGGCCTCAGCGTGCTTGGTGGGATTGCGGCGTGGCTTGCGGACTGGCATCGTGTTGTGGCGACCGGGTGGGGTTGTGAGCGTAAGGGATCGGCGACTCTGGACTTCATCGAAATTGACGAGAATAATCGGGCAGCGGGCTGTGGAGCCTCCTTTTGAAGCGGTAAAGTGTGGAAGCTGGTTCACAGCAAGGAAGTGCTGGGTTTGCTGAAAGGAGAGATCGTGTGCTGAGAGGCTCCAAATACGATAACTGGATGAATTATGAGGGACAAGGGGGAAGTGCAATCCCAGAAACGGGAAGAGTATGGAAGACAGTAAAGAAGAGACAAGAGAAAAAGGCCTGTCTTCGAGTACTTATGCAGAGGAGCTGCATCCTGGGTGCTTTCCCGAGGTTGAAGAAACAATTTGGAATGGGAGCGTGAGAAAATGGGCTCTCCAGATTGTAACACACTTAACGTTGTTGACTACACTTTCTCACTGCAGCTGTCTATGGCACACTTCTCACTACAGTTGTCTATGGCACACACTACTAATGAACCTATGGGAACGATCACAGCACCGCCGTGCCAAACAGCCCTCCTATCCTAAATGGCGGACGCACCCCCGCTTGAGTCGTGGTCGGAATCCTGGGGCTCTCCAAACTCATCATCAATGTTGCCGACGTTTTCTGTCTCAAATCGAAGCTGAGCGGTACCGACTCGCTCACGATGCTCGTCGAGGGAGATGAAGGAAACGCGACTGAGAAGATGAGGAATGTCATCTGAGTGGCCCATGGCTCGAAGTCGTGCTTCAATCCCTTCCAAAAACGTGGAGTTGTTGTGAAAGCGTGTTGCTTCGCACGGCCAATCGCGATACCTAGACCGCCGAATATACCTGCCCAAGGAAAAGCCCGGAGCATCAATGACACGGTACCACGCAGCCAACAAGTGTGACCTGAGCGTCGGGCAGATCTGCGTCATGAAGATGATCGGCCGCGAAGTCGCAGACTGCAATGCAAATTGAGAAGGGGGGGGACCGCTCAGGATTGTAGCAGGAGGGAGCTTTGAGAGCAATCACGGTGAAGCACTTGGAAAGCAAACCTCGCTTAAATGGGTAGACATCGGCTTGAGACTGGTTGTGATAGCAACCCACAACATCGTCGATTATAATCCTACCCTTCAGCATAGCAGGGTAGTCGTCTAGGCATCTGAGGTTGGCAGGCTTTAGGACGATGGAGGACATAGAATCCGGGTCCATGCGAACCTTCGCGTAACTAGGACGTTCCGACAGAACCCGGCCCAAAGAGTAGTCTTCCTTGAAAGCGACAGACTTGACGTCCTTTGTGAATTTTTTTATCAACCTTGGATTGCGGATTGGGCCTGAGGGCGTAGTGTATTCCCAGCGGCATTCCGTATGGCTCCATGTGCCGACGATTTCGCGGACTAAGTGGCAGTCGGCCTGTTTGTTCCATGCTTTGCAGATTGTGCGTAGAACCTTGAGAGCCTCGTAGGTGGCATACTTGAAGATAGTGTCGATAATTTCAGGATAGTACAACGCCTCGAGCCCTTCGGCTTTGCGCTCAGGATCGCGACGCGCCTTGGGAACGGTCAGCCTTGGGGGCTGTCGTACTGGTCTTGTGGAGTAGAGGTTTACTTGCAAGATGTGACGAGGAGAGAGCTGGGTTGAGAGGAGTTGTGGTGGCAAATGGAAGCAACAAACAGGTCGCTCGGACGTGTTGAGAGCGGAACGGAAATACACCCGCGCGGACATCTACCAATCTCCTCGTGCCCAAATGTTGCAAGCAAGCATGCAATGCATACAGACAACACCTCACCGGACTTATGTCCCTACAATTCTTTACTTAGCACTTTGGACTGCAAGCGTGGCAGTTAGTAGACGCGCAGTTGTGCACCCGTGGTGGTAAGGAGACGCCGAATGCACTCGATGGCCTCTGCCTTTCCTTGCTCCCAACCACTACAGTGCTGTCCCGCCAGATCCGACGGCAGAAATTAGCTAAAGTCTCCATGCCACACACCACCCAGCTAATCGTTGTCATCATCGATGTTGCCAACGAGCTCCGTCTCGAAACGCAGCTGGGCCATCCCGACCTGTTTACGATACGCGTCAAGCGATTTAAAAGAGACACGCCTGAGAAGAGAGGAAATCTCGGCGTTGTCAGAGTGTCCCATGGCCCGAAGCCGCTTTTCAACGCCCGCCAAGAAGTCTGCGTCGTCCTTGAAGCGAGTGATCGTCTCCACAGGCCAAGCGGGGTACTCGAGCCGCCTGTAGTTCGTCCGAGGTGGGAAGTTACGCGACAAGGATGTGCGATACCAGGCTGCCATGTTGACGAGGGTAATAAGTGTGGAGTGAGAGCGGTCGTTTGAACGGTGGAGTTGTTGTGCAGTGACATCGCACAGTTGGCAGAAGAGTGTGCCTTTGGACGCCTGGAAAGGGAGTTTACGGCGGCATGAGGCACGGGGCCCGGCAACAATGATAGTGGCAGACTTGGGAACCACCATGCCACGCTCTTCGTGGTCCAGACTTGGGACCCAAAAGGACTGAACGCCAAGGCAGAGAACGACGTGCTCGGGTGACGATGTGGGATTTAGCTGGCCTATGTAGAGGTCTGCGTTGAGGGGTGATGACGGCTTTAAGACTGTGGAGTAGTCAAAGTCGTAGCAGCGCAGCTCGATGTTCCTGAGGTTCTTGCACCAGGACGGGATTTGGTGGGTATGGAAATCGAGGACCCGGATGTGCCCTGTCAGGCTGGTGGTCCAGGTTGCATTGGGAATTGGGCCATGAGGCGTTACGCAGCTCGTACCGCGACCTTTGTGGGTCACGACGAGGTGATGGACCAAGTGGCAATCTGCGAGACATTTCCATGCCTTACACGTTGCACGGAGAACGAGGAGAGTGTCGTAGGGGGCGGTATTGAAGATGGCGTCAATTATCTGGGGAAAGGAGAGAGCCTCGAATGCTTGGGCTTTGACGTTGGGGTTGCGGCGGAGCTCGTGGCCATGATATAGCATTGTTGTTGAACAGACGGCGCAAAAGGAGGACGTGTAGAAAGACGATAATGCACAACGAGGGCCGCGAGTGGATAACGCAACAGATAAGTATTGTGATCGGAGATCGGGGAATCGGGGGGGGGAGACATGAACCAAGCTCGGACCGGCGGCAGGAAGTACCTACATCCGTTAACAGGTCTGTGCGTCTCGCAGCCCTGCGGACATCATTCAGTCCCCTTTGTTCCCCTTCGCTCCCAATGTCGGGCTTTGACATCATGAGCACAACAAAGAGCTTTGGGGTGAGCTCGGTAGGGACACCTCAACAGTTCTCATGACCGAGGCCTGTGCAGAGGGCATGACTGTGAGAGATGCTGCAGCTCACTGCATGGCGGCGACTCCACTACATCGACTATATCAAACGTTTACCACCCATGTAGCTCAGTCTCATGGTTGGTTCTACATGGGGCCCCTGGGCTGAAATCCTTCGTTTGTGCTGTCGTTATCGTTTGGTTCGTCACTCTTCTCGTTTTCATGGCTCTCTATGAGCTCCGTCTCGAAGCGAAGTTGAGCGGATCCAACGCGTTCACTATATTCATCAAGTGAGAGGAGGGAGACACGTCTGAGAAGACTGCTGGTCTGGCTATCCGACTTGTCCATGGCTGGAAGCCGCCTCGCCATACCTGAGACAAACTCGGTCACTCTTGAAGTGCTTAACAGGCTCGTCTGGCCACTCTGGAAAAAGGCTGGGTCGCCACTGGGTTCTGCTTTGGAACTCAGGCAGCAGAGGAGTACGGTACCAAGCTGCCAGATTGACTAGAATAATGGTGGGATAGCTGTGTTGTTCGGCGTGGTAAAGCTGATAGGCTGCCAGGTCGCAGAGCTCGGTAAACTGCGCTGGCTTGCGCCCTGGTCGACAGCCAACGACAATGACTGTAATCGACTTGGGGACAACTCCAAAGTAGGGTGGCCGTCCAATGTAGGAGGACGAGATACCAAGAGTGAGAACGAGGTGTTCGGGCATACCCGTTAGGTTCATAACGGAAGGGGCCATTTGTCTTCAAGGGTGGTCGAAGGCCTAAACGTAACAGAGTAGCCGAAAAGAGGCAAGTAGCAGCGGACCTCCTTCAGGTGAGCCCTTCAAGTCCACCATGGGACAAAGGGGGTACGCAAGTCGAGAGCTCGAACGTGTTCCGCAATCCTGGTGTCTGTCCACGACGGATTTGGGATTGGCCCGGAGGGGGTGTCAGTGTCGTAGCCCGAAGGTCCGGGTTCGACGACAACATGCTGAACAATGCGACAGTCGGCTCGCTGACGCCAGCTTTTGCAGACGGTGCGAAGCTTGAGGAGAGCCTCGTGCGTGGCTTGTTCAAATAGTACGTCGATGATCTTGGGAAAGAAGAGGGCCTTCATCGCCTCAGCATTCTTGTCCGGATCGCGGGTGACTTCGTAAACGGGAAGCGGTGTCATGAATGGCGGTAGCGGCATAGATCAGTCGTCATCGTAAACTTCCGACGAGTCTGACATTGGCTTCAAAGCAGAGCAGGATACGTAAGGCAGCGAAGGATCCGAATGCGGTAGAAAGAATGGTGGTAATGAATTAATGGAGTCAGCACACGATAGAAGTGGAAAGGGGGAACATGGCGACAGGGCGAAATGCCCCCACGCGGACATTGTTCAATCTCCTTGCGTTCAACCACACCTGAAACATCGCTTTGACCAACTGTAGCAAACGTTGTCTGCCTACAGTATGTTCTTTGCCTCTCCGCCTGCTTTGTCTCTCGTTGGCATAGCTCTTTTGTACTGAAGCTTCGGGAATGTGGACGGAAACGTGTTACAGTCCAACGACTTACATCCTCTGCACCTCACCATGCCCAATCAAACCCCTATCTCCACTCTGTTCCCCCCGTGGCCATAGCATTTGACACGCTGTTTTTGACCAACTCTGTTTCCATGCGATATGCATCTTCGCCAACTTCGCCGCAATACTCCTCCAGAGTAGAGAAGCGAACATTCTTGAGAGCGTCGTCCACAGCCTCAGCGCGCATCCTCCTCGCAGTGAGATACGAGCGGAGTGCCAAAAGCACATGGCGATCGTTGTGATAGTGGACAGGAAACAAGGGACTACCTTCAGGTCCAGGCTGACCGTGATCCTCGTCGGGCGGGTACCTGAACCAAACATCAAAGGCAACGAGGCGGACAGGCAGTTGTTCTTTCGAAGACTCAACGGCTGCGTGAATAATGTTGGCGAGAGCTTGGATGGTGCTCTGGAAGAGGAGGCTGGCTGAAGTGGAGGAGAACAGGTTTGGAGAGAAGTCGGAGTGCTGTGGAGGGGGGAGCAGAATGAGGGTGAGACTGCTGGGGTACTCAGTAAACGGGTACCAAGTGCCAAAGTTGCCATATAGGCAGTGGTCGTGGCTGAGGGCCGAAACGGACAGAACGAGGGGTTGCGGAGCTATATCGTCTTGAATCCGAATAGAACGTCCTCCAAATGCGTTGGGCCCTTTGTACCATATCTTCGGGGTGCCTCTAGGACGGACAGTGAAGCAAACATGAGAAGCATAGCACGGCACGAGGCGGAAAACTTTGACAGATGACGCATCGGGAGTCCATGGCGGAAGACGGTGCCCCCAATAGTCCAATGTTTTCACGTGTTTGACTAGGTTTGTCTTGTCCCAGTTGGAAGCAGGAATGGGGCCGAAGGGGGTCACGCTTACTGGTGGGCGCCAGTGGGGGTGGTTGCTCTTAACCAGGATGTGTGAGACGAGGAGGCAGTCGGCTCGGTACTTCCACTTCTGACAGACCGCACGTAGGACCACCAAGGAGTCGTACGGGGCATTTTGGAAGATTCGGTCGATGATGGTAGGATAGAATAGCGCCTCAAAGGCTCCCCCCTTCTTATCGCTATCGCGGCGGGGTTCGGGCACTGACATGGGCAGTGCCAACGTGCGGGTTATTCCAACGAAACGGGCTAGCTAATGTGTCAGTGTTCATTCAGAACAGAGGAACCTACCACTACAAGTTGGGCAGCTGGAGGTCGAAGACGGCTGGATTGGACTCCAGCGGATGCAATGGATGGCTGGCGGATGATGTCTCCACAAGTGAGCTGAGGAGCACCGTTGACACGACAGGGATCGTGTTTCAGATTCTGGTTCTTACGTAACATTAACTAAAAATCGTGTTCCTTCCATACCACGTAGTTTGAGGTCCAAACTGCTGTTGGGATCCTCCACGGACACGGACCTCGGGCATTGCAGTACATGTACACACTACCCTTCGACCTCGTCACGTCACTGGTTTGCTGTTTGGGGAAAAATAGCATTGCTTCCCAAAGAGGCCAAGCTGGCGGAAGCATCCCCGACGGTGTCGACCGCGGTGTGTGCACATGGGTTTCTCTCGTCTGTGTAATAGGCAAGCTCGATCTGCTTCTGGAACGTCTCCTCTCCAACTTGGCTGCGGTAGTCGTCAAGTGAGATAAAGCCGATTCCGGCCATAAATTCGTTGATTGTGGTTTTCGAAGTTCTGCGTCCATAGTTCTCACGAACACTTCTCTTAATGGCTTCAAGGAGTTCCTCGTCTGATTGGAAGATGGCTGGCGGTGAGGAGGCTCCGTTATTCCATGATCGAGGTTTGGAGGGAAGGTGTACCATACCTCGCACCCCACCAGATTGAGCTCAAGATACTCCCTTTCCCCACTCCCAGTTGCTGAATAAATTGCGTTCGCCAAGAACCCCACACAGTCCTCAAAGAGGAAGCCTTTCGAAAGTAGAAGGGGATGGAAAACGCAAAAAGTCGAGCTTGGAGGCAAGAAGATCACTGTGAGCGACTTCGGCCAAACGACAAAGGGGTGCCGGTGCCTAAACCCCCAGGACTCTGGTGGGATGGCCAATATAACTTGACCTTCCATGGCCGTGACTACCAAGTCGGTGTAGAGATGGCTTCCGTCACCGCTCTTCTCAAGGGTGAGTGGTCCGGTCGATGGAATAGAGACGGTGAAACCAGAGTGAAACGAGGTGTATGGGAGATTCAACGGCGGTTTGAGCCTCTTGACCCAGCTTGGAATGCAGTGTTGGAGATCAAGACTTTGCACGTGGTCGGTCGACCATTTTAGTGGTATGCCAGGTACGGTTTGGAATTGGCCCCCATGGTGTTGAAATTGTCCACCTCCCGGCGGAGGACTGACATAACGACTTGACAACCGCATGGGAGACAAGGCGACAGTCGGCCGCGTACCTCCACGATTTGCAAGTCGCAGGGACGACGAGTAGTGACTCGTACGGAGCGTATTCAAAGATTCGACTAATGATTTCTGAAAAGAACAACCCCTCAAACGCCTCAGCCTGCTCCTTGGGATCACCGCAAGGTTTGCGAACGGGCATTAGAATTGGCTGGAAGTGGCGGTGGATGGCAGTTGCAGGTGGGAAATGGGCTTGTACGTGAGGGTAAGGAAGCGGTCGAAATGAGCGTTGTGAGACCTCGAGTGGAAGGTCTTGTACGCTAGGATGACGGCTCGATGGAGGCTGGAGCGAGGGGGAGGAGATTGTCTTTGAGCTGGGATCAGCCAAGCCTGTAAAGTAGGTGGACACATACAATGTAGTGGTGACTTGGGTAGGAGAGTACAGTTAGAGAGGTTTGGGGAATGGGGGGGCGTGTGTTGTTGGTGAATGGTTGTGTGTTATTGGTGAATCACTGTGGAACACTGGGGGGAGGAGTGGAGGGCGAATGTTTGCTGGAGGCCAAGGGTGAGGGGGAGTGATGGGAAGGTGTCGAGGCTGCTTGAAGTTAAAGGGGGAGAGGGATGATGCGTTGGCGATGTCGAAGGTAGAGGTGGCGAAGAGTGAATGAGTGATGATGAGAATGAGAGATGGAAGTTGTCGAGAAGTGAGGAGTGATTGCGGCGACCGGTGATGGGTCACGTGTGTTGAGTCACTTCCTCTTGGCTTCTTACAAGCTCAACACGCTTAAGACCACAGTAACCACAGTAACCACAATACACACTGTACATTCAGTGCATTGCATGAAACACTCATGTCCAGTGCATAGATACCGCCGGGTGGGTGATGTTCATTTGGTAAAAAACACACCACATACTGTACATACACGTAAAGACATATGGTCGTTGATGGTCATTGGCAGTCGCGATGAGTTGTGTCGCCCGCCTAGTACGCCACAAGTTCTGTAATGAAGCGAACTCGGTTCTCGCCGTGCAGCTGGCGGTAGTCGTACAGAGAGGTAATGAGATAAACTTGGAGATAGCGCATATCGTTACACTCTGGGTTCTATCGTAGTACCAAACAGAAACGCCCGTTACGATCGGTAAACCAAAGCACCGGGCTCGGGCTCATCGTCCGCCGATATTCCGTCGTCGTGCGGTAATTCGCTCCACCACTCACACACAACAATGCTGACGTCAATTAGTGTGCCGTTTCTTGCCCAGGACAACCAGAGGACGAAGGCGATGAGCCGTGCAACCCGGACAAAAATCCTTCCGCCAGAGTTGCGGAAGGGGTGGACGCAAATCTGATGTCACTTCAGCAGCCTATGCATGTACCCATGATCGAGCGAACGTATCAACGCCGACTGACAGGGAGCACCATTGCGATCCAGGCCCAGGCAAAGGCTAGACTGCTTTTCGCCGACCTTGGTCCGGTACTCCTCTAGTTTGGGTTGCACCGAACCTCCTCGGTGACCATATTGAAGGAAAACGAGTTAAAAGTGGAGGTGAGATTGAGAGATGCATGTCAACGCTGGTCGGTGCAATTGTGCTTTCCGCTGTTAGGTTTTGAGATTTTTGCTTCCGGAAGTCACCATGTGCCTGTTGTGACACGTACGGTAGATGGTGTAACGCGTATGCACGAAACGACGAGTTCGATCACCATCCCAAGGCTTGGATATCGATTCAGAGCAGAGCGGAAGCCGGCGCCAAGGACATTTAGGTGCGCGGAAACGCGCGGAAGCAACAGTCCTGGGCCTCGAGGGCTCAGCCCAGACCAGAGCGTCGGACACAGCTGGATACATCTGGAACGTGCATCTCATACGAAGCATTGCTACGGGTCTGCGAGATGCCTACGGGAACATGAGTATGCACATCACTCTGGCTTGGCTCTACTGAATCTATCTCTGCTCCTCTATCGATGTGACCGGTCACAGGGCGCCATCGGCGTTGGGCTGGACTTGAGAAAGTATCTGGTGGGGCAGCCATCGAGGCTTTTGAGCTGTTGAAGCTCTAGACCTACAGGACCGTACTAGCGAGCTCCGTCTCCATGCAAAACTTCGCTTCACCGGCCATGGTACGGTATTGATCGAGGGTGTATCCGCGGACGCCTGACAGGAGATTCTTAGCGATTTCGTAATCAATCGACATCGCCAGAAGGTAACTGAAAATCGTGTTGCGAATGAAAACCTCATCGTTGATATGATAACGCTTTGACCTACGCATTAGGCTGGGACGTCGTAGGGAAGAAAATTTACCACTCACCCCCAACAGTTGACCAAATTGACTTGCAGAGGTCGACGCTGAATGCGGGCTGCTCGGCGCATAACATAGGCAGTAAACAGACAAAGGCTTATCTGAAAGCAATAGGCGTCGAACGATCTCCAGGCAGAGCTAGAAACCGTATCCTGGAACAGCAGAATGATGGTGAAGGTCTTCGGTAGGCTTGTAAAAGGGTACGTGTCCCAGCGATGGGTCCATTCGAAACCTCGAATGGATAACACAACGTGCTCTTCGGCCCCAGTTAGATTCAGCTGGCCGTGCAGCCAGGAGATCTTCAGTGGATGACTGGGATATACTAAGTATGAACATCCATCGAGTGAGCCGTAGTAGCTCCGTGTCCAACGAAGAGTCTCCAGTTTGTCGAGCTTACTTGTCCAAGGAGGAGGTGGACGCCACAAGTCGAGGTGTTTGACGCCACGGACCAGCTGAGTCTTGAACCAGTTTACGTCGGGAATAGAGCCATGGGGTGTTGAGGCGGTCCATCTGCGTGAGGACGCAGGTCGGCGAGGACGCTTGACAACGACATGTGAGACGAGCTGGTGATCGGCTGCATTCTTCCACCCCTTGCACACGGCACGGAGTACGAGAAGAGACTCATAGGGCGCGTAATAGAAAATGCGATCAATGATTTCGGGAAAAAAGAGGGCCTCGAGGACTTGAGCAGTGGCTTTCCCATCACGACGGGGTTTGCGTATCGCCATGAGGGGCCGGTAGGTGCTGGGCTCAACGGTTTGGAAGCGGAGTATCACCGAGGAAGATATATCGTTGGCGGCACAATGGAATAGAGAAAGGTCGTTCTGGGAGGTTGTCTGCCCGAGTGATTGGGGTGATGAGGACTAGCAAGCCGAGAAGGGAGTTCTCTACGAGCACTGGGATTAGCATTGTGCCTTTGGGATGACCAAACAGGCCATGACGAGCATGGTGTGTTGAACGTACCCACCTCTAAAGTCGAACCTGGGCGCAAATTGTGGGCGGAACTGTCCTAGCTCTGATGGTGCTGAAGCGGATGACGCGACTTGGCTAATGTCTCGTAAGCGCGAGCTTGCTCGTTGTGTTGCGCTGCGTGACCTAGCAGTGATGGGGGAGATGAATCGGGCGGCTCCTCAAGAGGTTGATGAGTGCGATGGGCAACTAGTGGAATGGAACGAGAGATGAATGAGTGAGCGAATGATGAGGAATTGAGAAGAGAGATAAATGCGAAAGCAGCGAGGAAGGAGGTGGTGAAACGGGCAAGATGGCTTGTGTTGATGGTATCCGCGTCATCCAGGGCCCTAGAGCCTTGCGCACACAATTACCTTCATCACAAGTATCGCACAACTGTCTGAATCTGCCATCCCTTAACCGTCCGTTGTGAATGCTGCGTTGCGTAGAAGGTCCTCGCCAACTTTTATGATTGACCAACTCGGTGGGAAACCCAAACTCGATGGTATCCGCAAGCTCAATAACTCTCTCTTCGGAAAGGCCGAACTCAAAATTGTTCATAGTCTCCGAATGAAAACGTCTAGCATCACCAATAACACCAACTTGACGGGTGCCTTGACCGCCTGTATGTCATGGATGCGTTGTAAGCAGTCTTGCCGAGGGCCTTGCAAACATGCTTTCCGGGGGACCTCCCCTGATGTGGCCCTCCCGAATGAACCGGCCCTGTGTCATGCTAGATTCTGAAATGGCTGGGACGCGGCCTCGTCGCTCAATTTGTTACCTGGGGTCGGCGCGAGGGCGCAGATGCTGTGCGTCGCAGCGGCTGAGGGGGTTGTCGAACATCCCGCTCGATTCTGGCGGGGGTTGTCTTAAGTCAACAGTGCGCTCGCGGCCCATCAGCAGGACACCCACCTCAACTTCGGGACCGTCGTAACGCAGTGAAACAAGCTCTCGCCAACTTGCTGTCGGTACGTCTCAAGGTCAATGAACGACACAGTTTCAACACTGTCATCCACATTGCGCGCCGTATCCAAGTAGTTGCGCACAATGTCCCCTTCCGAAGTTTCATCGTCATCCTCCTGATCGTCCCCGAATCGTCTACCACGACGGGTTTTGGTTTTGTTGATAGCAGAATACCAGCTGTCAAAGTTGACCAGTGTGATTGGAAGGTTTGGGACTGCTGCTAGGAGTTGAGCCACTCGAAAGGCTATGTGTCGTAGGTGAAGAGAACAATTCTGTGTGCACATGGGACTGAGGGCTCCAGTCGGTGTGAGCAAGACAACGGTAAAGGACGTCGGAAGCGTCACAGTGTACAAGTTGGAGGCCGGATCGAGGGAAAATTTCTCCTCTTCCCCAAGTGCCGGGTCTGCGACGTGGATCACCTGCGCCTGGGGCAGATCACGCGGAAAGTTACAGAGAATGTGGATGTCCGCAGCGGAGATCCGCATCCAGTCCGGTGTGACGGGGACGTGGGCAGGGCGAGGGTACCGCCAACGGTTACGCCACCATTGCGGGTCCGTCGGATGCACGCCCGCGTTGCGCAAAACGTTGACCGGTGCCACTCGGCGCATCCAACCAGGCCCTTTGTGTCGGGTGTAGCCGCAAAGGTCCAGTTGCTTGATGTGGTTGATGAGATCGGTTTGGAACCACCGGCTGCGGGGGATGGGACGTCCGTCTGGTGTTGTCGCGACGACCTGCAGACGCCCGGCCCCGCTAAAGCGACTGGTGATCACGACATGGTGGACCGCCAGGCGATCCGCGCGCTCTCTCCATGCTCTGCTGGCTGTACGGAGGACGAGAAGGGCGTCGTATGGTGCAAAGGCGAAGATGAGGTCAATGATGGATGGGTAGAACCCGGCATCCAGGACTGGTGTGGCACTGGTGGAAGCAGCATTGGTAGCAGTAGTGGCAGCAGTGGTAGCGGTGGTATCGGTAGCACCAACGGTAGCTGTGGTAGCAGGTTTAGCCGCGCGCTGGGGAGGGTTGACATATTTCCGGCGGCGTCGCGGAGGCATGGCGAGGGTCAAGCTATTCAGTGGAGGACTAGGTGTTGAGAAGTGATGGTGACTTGGGATGGTGACTTGGGAAGAGAGTAAACAGCATCTCCACTGGATCACCCGTTTATATGCACCAGCGCTCGAAATCGAGTTGGGTGGTTAACCTGGGTGGTTAGCCTCCACATGACGTAATTCCGTCTCCGCGATTCTCGGAATTGCCCTGGTCGACATCTGTGGCTGTGCCGCGGTGGTCAGGTAGACAGCCGGTAGCGATGCATGAGTCGACTGCAGAGAGCGCAAGTCGACTTAAAGTGTGGTCGAGGATGCAGGCAAATGATGGAACAACTCGGATCCGGCATTCAAGTTGCCAGGGGTATAGCTACCCGCTCCTCTTCGCCGTCCTCTAGAGCGGGACCCATCGTGTTCGCGAATTCTGTCTCGAGGGTGAATCGCTCGTCTCCCACGCGCACCCGGTACTCATCCATGGAGAGGTAATCGATCGTCGCCAATCGCGCCTCGATCTCGTCCTCATTGTCGCTCTTCAGAAACTCGACCAGCGCGCGCCGAATTTCAGCCATGAGCGTCTCGCGGTCATGTACCCGATTGTCTGGGAGAAAGGCAAGCCACCCGTCAAAGCCGACCAGGGTGACCGGCACGCGATGCGTACGCTCAGCGAGGACCTTGGCTATCCGGCGGGTCATGTTGCGGAATGTCCCCTCGTAGTCGTCCGCGCGGCGTGGAGCACGTCTGCTCGCGCTTACACCGGCCGGACGCGGTGCGAAGCCTTCCGGAGGCTGGGCAAGGATAATTGTGAACGCGTTCGGGACGTGGAAGGAACGAGAGGGGCGCGAAAGGGGAATCACAAAGCCAGTATACTGCGATTGAGAGCCAAGCGCGTTCACGCGCGGGTGATGGGGAGGGCTGGGGCCCAGATGGGATGCACGCCCGTTGTCCCCAAAACTGAGACTTGATGCCAGCACGTTCCGGGGCCTATGTCCACCCGTGCTCCGCATATTCTGTACCTGCACCTGCCCAGCCAGGGACTTTGGGAATGACCCGTGCGACCCAAATGCGTTCTCGAGGGGCACAAATGTGGGTTGGAAGTATGGCAGGGCGATGACGAGCTCATCCCACTCTTGCGCGAAGGTGTCCACTCCGACCCGATTCATAAGGTACGTCCGCGCTGGCGGCAAGGGAACACGGTGGCGCATCACATACCCGTGGTCTCTCAGTAGCTCCAGATTGCGAAGACGGCACAGACCAGCTAGGATCGCGCTCTCAGCCCCGCAGCCTAGGTCCAAAACTCGCGTTGCGTCGCCGACGGGAGTAGCGTACCAGTCCTGTCGGGGGATTACGCCCAGGGGGCCACACATGACGACGCAGGGTTTCTGCCCCGGTACCGAGCGGCGAGTAATTGTGACGTGGGTGACGAATCGAGCGTCGGCGCGATCCCGCCACGAGCGGGAGACCTGACGGAGGATCAAGAGGGCGTCGCGGTCCGCATAGGCAAAAATGGTGTCGATGATGGTGGGGAACGAGAGTTCGTCAAACGCGAGAACTGCGGACATGATTGAGGGACTGCTATATCGACATTGGTGGCAGTGCGAGATAATGTGAGATGATGATAGATGAGACGAGATGAGATGAGATGGGACTGCGATGAGAAAGAGACATCTGTGACGGAATGGGACCTTCATGAGGAGCCCGATGGAGGGCCGCAGGAACCTGGCCGAGATTACCCGATTTACCGATCTTCGAGGGCCACGTGGCGCTGATCTCCGTTATCAGCACGGGGCGACCATGGCCCACCCCACCCATGCCACCCACTTGTGGTCATATGGTCATGTCGAGTTATTGCAGCTCTTCGTTTCCATCTGTTCGCGGAAGGAACGGACTATATTCAATGACACAGAACTCTGAACCCTCGTGTCTTTCCAACATCCTCTATGGATGCCAGGCACGGCTTCCTGCACCTTTTCCTGACCCTCAATGGCATCAGTTGCTGACGAAGGGACACAACCGCGATGCCGTTCACCCCGCGACAGTGGCAGTCCTCGACTCGTCAGAAGGGAGCGCCAACCTCGACCACAAACCTCTCCTGTTGATGACGCTTGATGCTCCGGTCCAGTTGTTTAAGAATCGTGGCTGATTTCTTGGAGATGGTGGAGGCGGACGGCAGCAGATCCTTGTCGGGGGTGTTCCGAAAGCCGAGGTGACACTTCGGCGACCTCCGACATTAACAGGTAACACTCCTCTGGTAATAACCGGTGGGCACATCGCATCCTCAACTTCATCCAATGCCTCATCGTCCATCGCTTGCCATTCTCTCCCCACTTCTTTGTCGCAGTATGGCGCAACAAGCTCCCAAGATGCCCGCTGTGCCGAGTCCGAGTGCGAGGTGAGCTCCCTATCCGCCATCGCTGACAGCAGCATCATGCTCCTCTCCCCGACAAACCAGCTGCTCCTCCTTCATCGAGTCAAGACATCGTCCTCCTTCGCCTCGGCTCACGTCTTCCCAGGAGGTAATTGCCACGCATTCCACGATGGGCCCATCCCCGCTCCCCACGAT
This sequence comes from Cutaneotrichosporon sp. PL3408A, assembly GCA_023629975.1. Classification (NCBI taxonomy): domain Eukaryota; kingdom Fungi; phylum Basidiomycota; class Tremellomycetes; order Trichosporonales; family Trichosporonaceae; genus Cutaneotrichosporon; species Cutaneotrichosporon sp. PL3408A. The sequence goes on along the minus strand of JAMAMB010000009.1, from coordinate 444,503 downwards.
CCTAAGCGGCACGTCGACGGGGATGTATATCGACTGGCTGCGATACGCGAGACGTTTGAAGAGAGCGGGATCCTACTGGCCCGCGACAAACAAGGCAACCTCCTATCTCTCCCAGAAAGCATTCGCGAGGAGGGACGCAAGGCAGTGCACGCCAACAGAGTTCCCTTCCCGGAGTGGCTTGCTCAGCATGGAGGCACCCCGGACACGGCCTCCCTAATTCCCTTTACGCGCTGGATCACTCCGCCAGGGCTGCACAAGCGCTTTACAGCCCAGATGTACATCTACATGCTCCCATTCGACTGGACCCTTGAGACGGCACGGCACGACGGCGGATTGGAGCACACAGCAGCCGACTTTGACGATGTCCGCGTCTGGCTGGAGCGCGCGTACAAGGGGGAGATCATCCTCTTCTCTCCGCAAGCGTTCCTCGTGTCGATGCTTGCCCAGTTCTGCGTGGGACCAGGGGACTACGCACAACAGCGGAGGGATTTGCTCGCTTTTGTTCACCAGATGCCGACTGGCCGGACCGATCACCCAACGGCGAAGATTCCGTGGTGTGATAAAGTCATGAGCCCCTCACCGTTGCCGGGTATTCTCAAGCGGGCGGATGGACGGGCTGTTATCCGTGTGGATGACCCGGGGCCGGAGTTGCGGGGTACCGACCGGGGCGGCGACTGGGACCGTGTCATCATGTCACGTATTGGTCCTGGCGGCCGCGATGGAGGCATGATGGTGTGGAGGGAGGACGCGTTGGAGCAGGACCGCATCGCGAGGGAAAGCGGAACAGCGGAGGCCAAGTTGTAGTTCGTGTTGTTGTTCTGCATGTATTGTTGAGCTTGACAATACATGGTGGTGAGTAGCTGCGTATGTCAATCTGACACTGAGACGTTCTGCGCAGGCCGCCCTTTCGTGTCGCCATTCAGATTGGGGATGGTCGAGACTGCATCACTTTCTTCATCTATTCTAGGGACATGCACCAGTGTCCGTTCCCCCATTAACCAAATCTACTCCAAACCCATGCAGTTTGCGTAGTACGTCGCAGCGGCCGACCAGTCGGAAAAGACCTTATCCACACCGCACTTGCTCGCAAGAGCGTCAATGACCACAAACTGGTCTCCATCGCGGTGCACGGCACCGGCAAACGTCTCATAGTAGTAGTCTGCGGCAAGGCGGCCACCCGATGCCGGGGGAGAGCGCTCGAGGGACCAGGACACGACGCCGAGACCAAGGCGCTTGGCCTCGAGAGCATATGCGCTCGGCTCCAGGGTCCCATTGACCGCCGTGAGGAGATACGACGTGGGCGGGGAAACGAACTTAACCCCGTCGGCGACATACCGCTCGAGTTGGGACGTCGCGTTCTTGAGCGCCGCGGCATCATTCATGCCTCCAGCGTCCCCGTTAGAGTCGAGGTAAAGGGCCTGCTTTGCGAACTCGGGCTCGTTCGCGATCCAATACAGGATATCAGAGTAGAGGAAGGACTGGGGCCACACGCGGGAGAAGTCGATGCCGGCAGTGCGATAGTCGTCGACCAGAGCCTGGCGGTACTTGTCAACTGTGAACTCGCCGAAGGGCATGGGCACTTCCGGCTCCTTCAGTTCCGGGGTGAAGTCGAGCCCGAGCGCGTCGGTCATGGCGATATGTTCGGCATGGCTTAGAATCGTCCCGCACTGATTGTAAAGAACCGTACGCCACGGGGCCACACCGCCGAGGAACTCAAGAGGCGTAGTCGCCGTCTCGAGACTCGAGTCCATCTTGGCGCACAGCGTGCGAAGCTCGGCCAAGGTAAAGTCGGAGGTACAGCACTTCGCAGTTGCGGGAGTGGTGCCGTTCGATGGCGTGAATGGGGTCGTGCACTTGGCGTTCAGCTCGGGAATGGTCACGACGTTGGTCGTCGTCTGCAGGTCACACTGGGAGTGGCGGCACACAAGCTGGTGATCCTTGGTAAACGCGACATCGCACTCAAGAATACCGGCCCCCATGCGCGCTCCGGCCAAGTTCGATTGAACCGTATGCTCGGGGAACTGGAGCGTACCTCCTCCACGGTGCCCGATGGACCACTTTGACGCGTGCATACGCTGATTCTTGCAGCTAGCGAGCTTGGTCTTCAGATCGGACGGCCTCATGTCGTCTACAAGGTAGTAAGGACGAGGGCCGAGCGAGATCTCGGTGATGGGCGAGAAGTCGAAGTGCGAGACGTCGTCACGGAGGGAGGAGGGCGGAGGGGGAGCAGTGTCCGATGCGGTGGGGGAAGTCGCAGCACCACCAGTCGCGGTTGCCGCGCCGCTGGAAGCGGCCGCCGTCTCGACAGTTCCATTGCGCCTCAACGGGGCAGCCGAGACGGCCGCCAGACTGAGCAGGAGGATGAGGTACATGGCGAACGGGGATGCTCAACGTTTTTGCACACCCCCGCTGCCTGGCGTCAGCTTTAAGTATGGCGGGCCCAGGTACATACTCGCTCCCGATCTTTTCAACACGCTCGGATCGCACGTTCATTAAAGTCCACAGAGTTACTGAGCCCCTCAAGAAGCGACGACTAGTTCGGAACTCATGGTTGCAAGAACTGTGGTTGGTAGTTGAGATGATAATCTCAGGGGTTACTCTTGGCAATGACGAAAGGCACGTTCGTCTCAACGCCTCCCGAACATCCGCCGCCACGGCGCCGATGCCGACGTTGTGATTTATATCGGCATTCCCAGCCCAGTGCCAAGACGCGAGTGCGTAGTGCCGAGGAATATGAACGAACCTGCAGCATGTGGTGATGTGGTCACCTTTGGCGTTCCAATCAGATGTCATCACCTGTCGGCACCCGTCAAATAGTATGCCTCAGCTGAGCGGGCATCTCCGGATTCAGTGGGGCCAGTGTTGCAATACAAATCACCTGGACCTCGACCAACGGCTGCAAAGGGCTCTACCGCCCGAGTCACCTTTCGCTCTCTGTGATCGGCGAGCGGCGTCTGGATTCCTAGGGATCAGTGCTCTCGCGCTCTCGCAACTGCCCTCGCACCTGCCCTCGCACTTGCTCTCGCAACTCACCAAACCCCGGCAGTATTACCTAGGACTATACATGTGTATGCTACTGACCGCACTATCCGTAGTTGATATACGACTCGCTCTCCATCGCCTTGTACTCGTCCGCCATCTCCGCGACTACACGACTTAAAGTCAGCTCCTATCTGGGATGCACAGCTCACCGGGAATCGTCAAACTCCTCGAGACCATTTGCGAACATGTCCTCTTTCTTATACTGCTCTAGGAAGGCGTTCCGCTTCCGCAGCCGGTCATACTGGTCCAGCATGCGTTTGAAGAGCTCCTGTCAGCTTCGTCGAAACATGTGGAATTTGCGCCTTGCTGGTCGTGGGGCGTGCGGCCACCGCGTGCGGCCACCGCATTATATTCGACTCACCGACGCCATGCTCGTGTGGTTAGCCATCATAATGCCGGACACGCGGTTCTGTGATGTCTTGCGCTTCGTCAATGCCACTTGGATACTTGCCGGTCCCCAGGGAATGAAGTTGGCCAGTTGACGCTCGCGGATACGCAAAAGAGACTTGTGTACATCTGTTGGGTCGACATCTCCGCTGATGATGTTCAGGCAGGAAACGTAGCACGACGAGCGTGTTGATGTGGTTGACACAAGGCGGTTCTTGGGCTGCAGGAGACGTCGCATCACGTCCAACGTCGTCGTTTTGCGGGTTGCCTTGGCCTGGTCGTCAGTGAGAGTCGTGCAGCCCGCTTAACAATCGGCTCCCACCTTATCGATCTCGTCGCCCGTAAACGGTGTATAGCTGGTCATGAGGAAGTGGCACCGCGGCGTTGGGATCAGGCTGGCGATTATGCCCACAAGGTCGTTATTCATGTAACTTGGGTACCGCAGAGTGGTAGTGCTGGCTGCCATGACGGTTGACACAAGCTGGTTAGTCTGCACAAAGCTTGGGTCCTGGACGTGCAGCCGGTCGGCCGCGATGCGTGCGAGCGCTGCATTGTCGAGCACGACGACGCTGTCGGCGTTGTTCACTAGCCGTTTGGCGGCAAGGATGCTGTTATACGGCTGCACGACAACGTCGGACGCCTCGGGAAACACAGAGTACGTCTGGATCAGCTTCTTCGGGAACCGGTCGTTGAGGCGCTCAAGGAGGAACGAGCCGAGACCGGAGCCTGTGCCACCCGCAATGGAGTGGAGAAGCATAAATCCCTGCAGTCAGCGGGTACATTATAAAGTCCGAGACCCACTTCAAGACTGTCGCTGCCGTCTGCTTCTCGGTCGATCATTTCAATGAGGTCCTCGTACACCTTCTCGCCGGCGGCGTAGCCTTGGGCCCAGTTGTTTCCCGCCCCGCCGCCATTCTTTGATACGTAAATGTTTTCGGGGTTGTACAGTCCCTTGAACGGTGATGTCAGGATGTTGTTTATGACCTGGGAGCAGTGTAAGCAAGGATACCAGAGACGACGGGCACTTCGAGGAATGAAAAGGCGGCGAGCGACGGCGGCCAGCTCAGTCGTCAACGCGTCTATAACCACACTCACTCGTGGTTCAAGATCGATCAGTAGTGCACGGGGGATGTAGTGCTCGTCGTCTGCCTGGTAGAAGAATACGTCCTTCCTGTCCCCCTGGTTCTCGGCCCAGTCCTCAAGCATGCCTGTTGGTGAAATGCCGTGCTCCGCGCACAGTTTTTGCCAGAACTGGGATCAGCTGGGTCGACCACTAATGTCTGAGACAATAGGCCCTCATCGCGGAGAGCAAGGAAGCTGCGCAGAAGAACATCGAGTATCACTGCAACCATCCCTGCACTCCGCCCCATGTCCGCGATCCGCGTGAGACGCACCTCCTGCCCAACTGCCGTTAGCGCACATCCCGCACAACAGAAGACTACGCACTCTGGTTTCCAGCTTGCCCAGCCTGAATGGAAATGATTTCGCGGCCCATCGTGCGTGCTTTCTGGTGGAGTGTGTTGGACGAGAGGAGGACAAGGATACGACGAACGCCGGCGAATCGTCCAAATCTCCACTGGGACGACGTTCAATGCAGTGAAGAAGGGTGACCAATAAAAATGTGTATAAGGTGCAGTCTATGATGCGCGTAGAAGCGGCAGACCAGTTGTCGACAAGGATGTTGTTGATGATGAATGAATGGATGTTGTTGACGGAGAGGGGGTGTTGGGTCGCGTCCATGTTGACGCGATTGAGAAACGGAGATTCGACTATCTCCGTACCAGCCTTTCTGTGGTAGCCACACAGCAGTCCATGTCCATAATGAGAGCCTGAAGTGATACTGCGGTTGTCATTCTCCTTATATGGGTCTCAGTTGCATCTAATACGCAGCCATCGCTATCATAGGGTCTTTACTCGCCATCATTAGCCATTCCATCGCTGTAGTCGGCAGGTGGTGCCTGGAACGGAACCATCTTGGGGCCCGCTCACGTGGCGACCCGCGCCTCCACCCTCCCAAACTCCAACTTGGCTCAACCACTTGACCGCGTTCAACCTACATCTCTCCTCAACTCCGCATCCATCTTCAAAGAATTCAGCGAGCTCAACGCGCGATGACACTCCCGCGCGTATTTCTAGACTTTACAGTCGGAAACGCGCCGTTAGGCCGCGTAGTGGTACGTCTGTCCAGCTTATCATTTCTCGTGCACAGCTGATGTCAGTTCGAGCTCTTCGCTGATGTCGTGCCCAAGACGGCTGAGAAGTGAGTTCAATAAGGACTGTGCCATCATGCAGTTACAGTACATAGAACCCTGGTTTTATGACCACTGCGTCGCCAGTTGCTATTTGCTGACCTCAGTTTCCGCGCCCTCTGCACTGGCGAGAAGCGCAACGCGGCGGGCGTTCAGTTGGCGTACAAAGGCTCACCGGTACATCGCGTCATCGACTCATTCATGATTCAAGGTGGCGACTTTACGAAGCGGAACGGTAGTGGCGGCGAGTCCATCTACGGAGGGACATTCGCGGATGAGCGTTTGTCTGGCGACGGCACCAAGGTTGACCGCGAAGGGTGAGTCCAGTGACTCGGAAGATGGAAGCTGCGATTACCTGCAGTATCGTTTTGCAGACCTCTGTGTCTCAGAACGCGAGCTAGGCCCTCATTAGCTGACCCAAGTCTTCTTGTTATGGCAAATCGTGGCCCGGACACGAACGGCTCACAATGGTTCATCACGCTCGCACCCGCTCCGCACCTGAATGGGAAGCACGTCGTCTTCGGCCGTGTAGTCTCGGGCATGGAACACATTCGCGCCATAGGGAAGTTGGACACGGACGACCGCGATCGCCCACTATCACCCGTGATTGTGAGCCACGCAGGCGAGCTTGAGCTCCGCCGTCCCGCCGTGGCCCCCTCTCGCTCCCGCTCTGCTTCGCCGCGACGACGTCGCAGGTCCTATGACTCCGACTCGGAGGACGAGGAGGAGCGTCGCCGGCGGCGGAAGGAGCGCCGGGCCAGGAAGGAAAGGGAGAGGGAGGAGAGGCGGAAGAGGCGGAAGAGGCGCGACAATGACTCGGACTCGGATGGAGAGAGGAGGAAGGAACGGAAGGACCGGCAGAGAAGGGATCGGTCTGCTTCTGAGACGCTCTCGGAGCTCGATGCGCGCTTGGAGCGGGAGGAGAAGGAGCGCCTCGAGACGGAGAAGGCGGCCAAGCTCGAGGAGATGAAGGGCCGGGTCGAGCGGGAGCGGCAGGCCATACGCGACGCGGGAGGTGTGATTTATAAGGGTGAGTCGGTCGCGAGCACAGGATGCACGCACACTGTCGCGAGAGAAGAGAGGAGCTGACCTCAGGCCGTGGCGCCATGCGATACAGGGATCCCGAATCCCGGCCCACGAATTTTAATCCTCGGGCGCAGGACACGCGGGCGCGCTACCGCCCAGGCGATGGCGGAGGACGATGGGAGCACGACGGGGGCCGCGAGGGTGGTCGTTGGCGTGACGAGGGGCATGATGAACGCCGCAACGACCGTCGTAGTGGCTGGGACGACCGTCGTGGAGGACGTGACGAGCGCGGAGGCAGGAGGTGGGGCGCAGACCGGTGGGAACGCTCCGCACCGACTTTCGAGCGCGCCACAGACCGGTGGGATATGGGCCGGATGGGTGACGGCGCTGCCGCAGAGAGGGAGAGCCTTGCCGCCCGTCTTAGTGGTCGTGCGGACCCAGGGCCGGATTACACGGATGAAGCGGAACGCGCAGTAGAAGTCGGGCGTGAACTCGAACGCGATGGCGGAACCGGCGGTCGCAATGCCAGAGCGGCAGCTTGGGCTGCTGCGAGGCGCGATTCTCCTGGCCGTCGGTCGCTATCCCCGCGCCGCTCACCCTCACCACCGCGATCCCCATCGCCAGGCCCAAGGCTCTCTCGCTCTCCTCGGGAACGCCGCTCTCCCACCGGTAGCGATATGGTCATGGACGACTAGCATGGATCCCAAGAGCTCTTTATGCATATGTTGTCTGTCAGAGATTAGGTTTTGGGGATGAGGAGAAGACTAGCCAGCAATCGCAATTGCAAGGCCCTGCAGAACGGTAGCGCGGTCGTCGGGGCTGTCTGCGAACATGTAGAATTCCTGTTGTCAGCCTTCATAGATCGCCTTGCGAAAGCTGAAGCTACTAACCTTGCCGTCGCCCGCCGTGAGCTTCCAGCTCCCCTGTACTGCACTCTCCTCGTACGCCTCGCTTACGCGCGCACGGGACAGCTTTGCGGTCGTAAGTGGCTTGGCGGCATCAGTTTCGCTGTCGGACTTGTACAACCGCAACTCCGCAGCTAGGAGGTGGAAGTAGCGTCGTCGCCAGGTCGGCGAGTTCATGGTCTGCACGGTGACCCACTGGGCGTTAGTGATCCCGTCAACGATGTTGCGCTTAACTCACTCCACGCAGCATAATCCCACCGTCCTTCTTCCCAACCTGAAGTTGCCGGGTCACCTCCTCCCTCTCCTGCGCTTCCCGCTGCTTCCGCTCGTCCTCGGCCTTCGCCTGCAACACCGCTCTCTCCTCCTCGGCGACTCGTTCAGCCGCCAGGCGCTCGGCTTCGAGCCTCTCAGCCTCTGCGCGCTCGGCCTCCCGCTGCTCCGCGAGCATCCGCTCCTCCTCCTCGGCACGCAGGCGCTGGAGACGTTCCTCCTCCGCTTGGCGCTCAGCCTCAATCCTCCGCTCCTCTGCGATACGTTCCTCCTCAATCCTCCGCTCCTCTGCGACACGTTTCTCCTCTGCCCGGCGCTCGGCTTCGAGACGCTCCTCCTCCATCCGCCGCTCGGTCTCCAGTCGTTCAGCTTCGAGCTGGGCCGCTTCCTGGCGTAGGCGTTCCTTCTCCAGTCGTTGGGTCTCCAGCCGAGCAACCTCAGCTTTGAGGCGACGCAGCTCCAGCTCCGCCTCACGTTCCGCTTGGTGCCGCTGATGTTCCTCTTCTGCAGCACGTTGGGCGGCACGTTCTGCCTCTTCCCGCTCCGCTTGCTCGATCCGGTCTCGCTCAGCATCGGCGTCCTCGCGATCCAGGTCATCATCGTACCCGTTGAGCTCCCATCTGCTTTCCTCATGGTTCTCACTCTCCTGGCCCAGGTCCGATACGGCATCGTGGAACTCATCGACGGACATCGCGCTGACCCTGCGACTTTGAGTGCTGAAGCCAGCCGCGCCGGCGCCAACGCCCGCCGTAGCACCGGCCGCAAGGGCAGCCTCACGCGCATGCTGATGGGCCCCGGTATTATCATCCTCGACAGTTGGGGGCGTGGGCGAGTCGCGTGCCTCGATACGGTGCAGCCGCGCTGCACTTGCCGCCGCAGACAGCTGCTCGACCGGCGATGCGACCTTCTCGCCACCGGCCGCAGTGACAACTGCAAGACTGAGACTCTGAGGCACCTCATCTGACCCGTCGACGGTATAGTGCGAGTCGTCAGACATGAGCTCTGATGACATGGCCATGCTTGTGACTCTGCTCTGGGGCATGGAGGGGTGCGTGGGCGCAGTAGAGGTGTACGATGAGGAAGTGGCACGCGCCTTTTCACTCTTCCTAAACGCCGCTAGTGCCTCTGCCTGCTCCGCGGCCTGCTTCTCACGTGCGCTCGCGAACGCCTCTTGAGCACTCAGGCTCAATTTCCGCTCCATCTTGGGCGGCGTGTATCCGATCCCGCCTGATGGTGTTCGATACGCGCTGGGCGCCAGGGCGAAGCTGCTCAGCCCAAGACCCTGGAGACCGTACTCGTACGGAAGGGTTGAGTGGTCGTCCGACGTCGAGTTGGAGCTGTGCAGCGATGAGCGGACGGGCGGGGAGCCCGGAGGCGTATTCGTGTTGCGGCGCAAGCGGAAGGCGTTGGTGATGCTATGCGTGCGCAGTCTGGCCGATGTGGGCGATAGGGGAGGGCTAAGGTCGCTTTCAGGTGTATGAACGTGGTCATCGCTGCCTGGCCCGGTGGACCGGGGAGAGCGGAACGGTAATCGAAACTTGTGCCGCATGGGCGATGTCGGGACGGGTAGCGTGCGCCCCGGACTGGCCGACGCTGCTGAGAGATGGGAAGAACCCTTGTGGTGAGGCGAAGCGCTGGCTGGGGTCTGCGGTGAGGGCATTGTGGCCGTCAACTCGGGCACAGGCGTGGTAGACGGGCTGCTGAGATTGACAGCGTGAAGCTTCGAGCCATCCTGCGGGCCACCCTTCTCGTTGCCAACGGCGAAGCTGAGGGCACGACCTGTCTCGTGGCCGGAGTCGGACGTCGTGGCGGACTTGGACTGTCCCAGCGCGCCCGAGCGGGCTTTGCCTAGCTTGCGCGGGGACGTCGGGCTCGGCGGCGTCGACACCGGGCGCGCCTTTGAAGAGCTGATTGGCACGGGAGGGGCGAGCGAATCGGGTGTCATGACGCTGCGGACCTGGCCGTTGGATAGAGAGACGACCCGCGCGTGGGCCGACTTGGCCGTGACAACCTGAGCGGAGCTGACGGCAGTCTGCGTGTCGTGCAGGTCCAGACCGTCGCCCGAGTGTGGGGAGGAGAGGATGCTGCGCGGTGACGCGGTGTCATCAGCAAGGGACCGGTGGATGTTCTGCGGCGTCTGGGGCCGCCACGTTGCAGGTGCAGTCGAGGAGGCGGTGGACGATGTCGCAGCAGCAGTGGGTGACCCTGCTGGAGCGAGGCCCACAACATCGCTGCCGACGGCTGACAAGTCTACGCCGCGGACAGTCCGCCCCTGCGACGGGAAACCAGCTAGGACTTCGCGACCGTCGTCATCGGCCTCTCGCCTTGCCTTAGCGATGGTCTTGGCGCGTTCCAGCAGCGCGGGTGAGCCCATGCGAGGGCTTGCGGCAGAGCGAACACTGGAAGCTCTCACTAGGGGCGCCGACGACCCCGACGCTGAGACTGTACGCGAACGGGGCGTAGGGCTTCTCGACAATGGGGCCTGGGGCATACCTCCGTCCATGTCAAGCTCAGGCGGCGACATGGGCGGTGAGCCAAACGCAGGCGAAGGGGGCACACGAGGTGTTGACGAGCGTGACGAGTCACGGGGCGGCGGTGAGACAAACCCATCCCTGGAGTCCCCGTCACTTGGCGAGACAAGCTGCTCGCTCGGACCTGCGCCGTGCTCGGGAATCGATGATGGCGTGAGGTTGGGCGATGTCTCAATGACCTTGGCGAGCGAGCTCTGTCGGGGGGGAGGGAGGGCCAACAGCTGAGGATCAACGGGCGGAACAGGCTTACGAGACAGGGAGTTGCCCCTGGTGAGGGAGTTGCCTCGCTTGAGCTCTGGGTCGCGCGGGTCAACGGGCGGCACAGGCTTCCGTGAGAGCGAGTTGCTCTTCTTGTGCCCCGTCCCTCCCAGGCCAGAGCGTTGGGAGCGGATCGAGCTGGCAGCGCTCCCAGGAGGTTGGGGCGAGTCCGGCGCAGCCACGAGATCCATCACCCGCGCAGCGGGGATGGCGACGGGTGGCGGAGGAGGTGTGCGGCTGCCCTTGTTGCTCCGGTTGCTCGAGAAACTGGTCGCGGAGAGACGCCGGGCTTGGCCTTCCGGCTCCGGTTCGAGCTCTGGCAAACCTAGTCCGAGACCCCTAGTCTGGGGGGGTGGAACCAGTGCAGGACCGGAAGCGAAGGACGGGATGGACGAAACCCGCGGGGAAACATCAGAGTTCTCGGAGCGCGCGTATGCCAGCATTGTGCTTCTCGGTCTTTCCGAGTCGCTTCTGGAGTCTCGTTTGTCCGCGGCCATGCTGCTGCGGGCGGAGAACCATGCGCCGGAACCCACACGAGAGCTGGGACTTATAGGCTCCGCGCTAAGCCGGCGCGACGATGGACTCGCAAGCGGCGAGGAGAGGAGCGAGCTCGAGTTGTCGGTCATCGCAAGGGACGCTTCCCGCACAGCAGCTGGGACGGCTGGGAGAGGCGGAGGGGTGAAGCTTCCACTGCCTGCCGAAGGGTCAGGAGACGGTCCAGCGCTCCCAGCGAAGCTGCCTCTGCTATGCCGGGCCGGCCTGGGAGGGCGCGCAGGGGTCGTCTTCAGCGGGGCCACATTGGGTAAAGGTGGGAGGGGTACGTCAGGAACTGGCGACGGAGGTGGAAGTGGCCTTCCACCATGACTTGAGGGCAGACGCTGGCGCGATCGCTGTGGGATAGGCGGTGAACTCGCCGCAGAAGACGGGGCGAGGGGCATGGACGCGGGGTTGGGAAGCGGGTAAGGAATTGCTGGGACTGCTGGAGGCGGACCGTCGGGAACAGGTAGCTGGGGAGGCATGTATCCGTGTGCTGCTCCATACCGGCTTCCAGTGGAGCCTCGACTAGAGTGACCTCCAGGAGAGTGAATGAGCGGACTGCTCATGGGTGAGTGGGGAACAGAGGCGACGCGCAAAGGTTCTGGGTCACCACGCATCGGCTCGCGCGACGCCCGACGTAGCTCCTGTGGAACTGGGGGAACGGGTGGGACTGGGGGGGCGTCCATTGACATTCTGCCCAACATGGTCGGCGAGACTGCTGGATCACTACCCCGTCGCGAGGACCTGCGCGAATCGGAGGTCACGGACGTCGGGACAGAAGCGTCGCGGGACGGCGGTCGTCCGCCCCAGTACCCAACGCTAGCGGAATCTCGGGACAAAGGGCGCGTAGAGGTCGAGTCGCGGGAGCCTGGACGTCCAGAGGACGCGCTTCGGTACCGAGGGGAGTCAGAGGAAGAAGAAAACGCGGCGGACGACGGCGTGCTGAAACTTGTCTGAGGCTCCGCCAGTTGCGTATTGAGGGTCATGGGACTGGCTCGCGTGCCAGCTCCCAAGGCGCTCGTAGCCGCTACGCTGGCTGCAGAAATCGCTGCGCCCGAAAGATCCCCATGCACCTGCTCAGATTGCCCATGCGTCTCGTCAGCTGCTTCACCACTCGCCCGAACACGCGAGCCAGTTGTGCCCTGATACACTGGTCGCGTGGGATCGGCGGGCGCCTTGGGTGTCACCGGTGTGATGGGGGTACTGGGCGTTGGTGGAATTGGGGGAGGCGGTGGATGTTGCGCCTGCGAGCCCAACCCCGGGAGCGTCGCACTGGGAGGCAAGGACGGGGATGTCGGCTGTGACTGCGAGTGTCTTGCTGGCGTTGTCTTCTCCATCCCACTCGACATGGGCGGGGAGGCTGAGCGCTTCCTAGGTCGTTCTGGTACCGGTCCGGCAGTAGTCGATGCGAGCTGTATCGCAGCACGCGGGGTAGTAGGATCATCTGGAAGGTCAGGTAGATCATGGTCGCGGGGATGCATCGCCGTCGAGGCGTTCGTAGAAGCAGAAGCTGGTGTCGACGTAGAATTCGATGTAGATGTCGACGCAGAGCTCGGTGCGGCCGCATTCGACGATGACGACGGAGGGAGTGGAGACTTCGACGGCAGGGGAGGCGCTGGTGTGGATTTTGGTGTGGGTTCGGATGTGGTAGATGTGGTTGGATGCAACGCAGCCTCCTCCTCAACGACGTCGTCTAGTGACAAACCTAACCGCTCAGCGATAAGCTTATCCGTCAGCTCGCCGGGAGCCTGGAGCGTCGCCAGTGCGAGGTACTCTGGGAAGAGCGCTGCGAATGCCCGCGCGTGAACAATCGCCTTGGCTGCCGTTAGCTTGACTTTCTGTTGATTCATTACCTCGTTTGACGCCACTGCGATGTCAGCGATTTCGTTCCATGTCGATCGAACAGTCAATGATGTATGTCTGAGGTCCGATGTGACCAACCAAGCTCGCAGCAGTTCCCGACTCCTCGTCACCACCGCAAGATTGGCGTCGCTCAAGGACCAAAGTTTAAGAGCAGATGGACGCACAGACGAGTCACAAATCGTAGGAAACGACAAACTCACCCTACGCCGCTGAGCACGAGCAACACAAGACCCTTCTTCTGCACAAGGACATATGCGAACGCCACGTCCTGCACGGCCTCAATCGCATTGCGAACTCCAATGAGCCGCGGGGCGCCGCCGGTAGCGCGGAGCACGATCGCCGTCGTCCCCGGTGCATAGCCCGCCACGAGCCTGGTGTCAGCAACTGCGTGGGATACATCGACACCGTGAACCGCGGGTGCACAAGTTGCGAGGGGCAGGAGTGTCATCGGTGCGCGAGGTCGCGACAACGACAACTGACGCCGACGCTATTCGGCGACTCTAGTCAACGAAGCATCGCACCGATGCCAGAGGCCAGTAGACTCTAAACCCCAGCCCCCAGTCACCGGGCCTCCTGCAGCAGCGCTGCTCGTCCGAGATGCATCCTCACGCGATGCATTGAGGATGATAGTTGGGCTTGTCGAAAAATGAGGGTGCCGACCATTCAGGCACCGCACCGGCGACCACGTACCATGTTGCCGGGTCTGCATTGTCGTGGAGGGCAGCGGCGGCGGCGGCGAGGGCGAGGTCGGAGGTGTCGGCGGACATGCCCCCTGCCTTTGTTGTGGAGGATGCTGATGAATATGGAGTGAAGTGTAATAGAAGAAAGGACAAAATGGGAGAGCTTCGAGATTGATGTGACGGAGATGAAGGAGATCGACTACCGACGTACCGACTGGACAATCCACAACGTGACCATCCATCATGAACGCTCCAGGAGCCTTGTACGAGCCCCCTCCCCTGTTACTCTTGCTTTTGTTTTTGCTCTCCTTCGCGGTCCAGCCCACATCGATGCCGTAAACCCCCTCCTCACTGATGCTCTGACGTCTCGCCTCGTAACGGGTGACCATAAATGCCCTTATGGGTCTATTTGACCCAACACGCGTCGCGGCATCAATATAGCGCGACAAACTTTGGCTCACATACCTCCCTACCCTCACCCTCGTTAGCTCGTTAGAACTGACACAACTGACACGCGTGGGCTGACACGTGTGGGCTTCTCGAGAGCTCGTTTGAACGGTGCCGATTTGAGCGGCCATTCTGAATGGCCTTATCTCACCTCTTCGAAGAACATGTGCTAGGGTGACTCTCCCCAAACTCCAACCGACGTCCTGGGGTGGTCGAGGGTACAATAAGTACCCTCTGGGTCATGCGGGACGTGCACCAAGATCTTGTCCTCGACGCGGCAGTCAAATAGATCAATAATGCACAGTTCCCTAACTTAATACCGCGTCTCAAGGGTGACGTCGGCGGCGTGCGCGGCGGCGCCGTCAGCCGATGCGCCGAGGGGTTGTGGAGGGTTTCAGCTGTGTTGAATTGACTCATGAACTTGCATATGACAAAAAGCTACAGAGTACCCAAAAGGACATCACAGCTTCTGCAAAGGCATCACCACGTTCTACACGAGACGAGCTGGGACAACAACAAAGGCCATGTCACCATCGTTGCCCCGCTCAAAGCCCCCGTTCAAGATCGCTCCTGTCTCCGTCGACTCCAGGTCCTGGTTGCCAGGGTTCTTTGTGTGGTCGACATCGGCTTGATTCTGGTAAAGACTGCCGTCAGTCACCAAACACTCCATCAACTCGCCTGCCATGAATCGATCGAATCCTTCCCGCATCGCGGGGGGTCTCATGGACTGCTGGCTCAATAGGCTCGACAGGTGAGCCGAATTCGGCGTCAACCTCCTCGTCCTCCTCGTCATGGATATCTTCCGACGCCGCCAGACGATCGCCACGCGCGAAGAGCTGGCTGACGACCTGCTGAGGGTGCGTCTGGTCAGCCGAGCCCCGTGAGAAGAAATCGTCGACAATCTTCTCCAGGTCTGATTGAGAGACAGACTCCGATCCTGCACCGTACCGCGCCAACATAGGGGTGGAGTACGAAGCTGTTTGCAGCTGGCGCGGCTCAAGGAGCTCCACGTTCAGCAGCGTGAGACAGGCTTCCCTAAGGGCGATCATGACCTTCCATCAGCACAATCTCACTGACTACTCACCTCTGGCGGACCACACAGGCTGAGCGAACCACCTTCAAGGTAGACTTGGTCAGAGACATCCACCCAGTTCCACCACTCGGGGAACTCCTGCAGGTGGCCATACACCTCCAACACTGGGTCGTGCACTCGATAACCACCGTCGTTGTAGCCGGCAAGGCTTTTGTTGATGCCCGCGATTAAATCCATGGTGACGGGGATCGTGCTCCGGAAGTACTCGACACCCGCCTTCGCCAGGAGGACGATGCTCGGCGGTTGGGTACGGAACATCCCTGCCAGCATCTTACGCGACATGTCGGACGAGGACGTGTTGGACATTTCGTCCCAGCGGAAGACGTGGTCCCCATCTCAAGTCAGCTTTCTGATCTTGCCGCCCCACAAGCATACCTTGGTATCCAAGTAGAAGACTCATCAGCTCGAGGTTGGATTCTTTGGCCCAAAGGTCGGGGTACATGCGGAAGGGTGCGTCCTGCATCCACCGCTCGATATGGGGCTGGCTCGAAGCGCGTGGGAGCGGACACACTTGGGACACGTGTGAGTCCACCAGACTTTCGAACCAAACTTGTAGATCTGCGTGGAATGGCTCGATACGTTGACCTCCCGACAGCTGGGACTCTCTCATCGCCTGCCAAAGATCCCAAAGAGCGGCGGGGGTAGGGGGAGTGAGAGAACGGTCGAAGGGTTGGGCGCCGTCGTTATCTCCGTTTAGCTGGGCGACGCGTGCGGCCTCGAGGTTGTCCCACAGGAGGTCAAGCTTGCTGAGAGAATCGTTATCGTCGTCGCCTCCGCCGTCGGGACTGAGGGTCAGCTTAGGTGGTGAAATATGGGAGCCGTCAGCGTAGGCTGAGGCTGAGGCCATGGTGAGTGGAGGACGAGTGTTGGAAGGACCGTTTGCCAGAGGATGGAATGAGGCATAAGTAGTGTCGATGTTGGTGGGGATTGATGTGAGCAGAGAATTAATGTTTACTGCAAAGCTGGGGCTGGCGAGGCTGCCAAGCTGGAGTGTACATCTTCCAGCTGGAGTACCTCTTCCTGCTGGATATATGAGTGCTGTGTGTTTGGGGCTGTTGCCGTGGCTGCACGATTCCTTGCACCAGTCGAAGGAACTTCTGGTAACCAACAAACACATCCCCAACTGCTATCCCCACACATTGAGGCCGATATTGTCAGGTATGGGCATACGATCAGAATACTGGACAACGACAAAGGGAGGGCGGACTCGGCATCAGCGGGCAGTCTGAAGCACAATGGCAATTGTGATTCCCAAGGGTTCGTGTAAGATGCCTCGGGTTCCGATGGTATTCCTCATCACGAAGCGTGGCAACTCCGAGACCAGCATCCCCGGCCTCCTGGTTTTTGGTCTGCTCTCCAGTGCGGCTGTAGCAGAGCGAACAAAGTCACACATCTCTGTACTAATGTCCGACCACCCATCACAGTCGCGATACAGTCAGTATTGGACACAGCACTCTCGCGTCTGCGACTTCTTTCCAGCGCCAGCCCAAGCACCTCCGAACCCGACCGCCATGGCGCCCACAACCATGGGCCTTGTCTGCTGGACTTTCCACGCAGTAAACAAGACAGGTATATTGTCGCAATCTCACACAGGCCGCGGACGTGACCCACATCCGGAACCGATGACTGTTTGCTCCTCACTGTGGTAGAGACTAGGGTCGGCGGTGGCGTCATGAGCCAGAATGTCTTACCCGAGTCACCCAGTCGAGTCGACGGGCCAGGTGTGTTGATGAGTAAGTCAGTCAGCAAACCCTCACTCTCGCTTCATGTCGCCTCCGTTGCGGCGTATTTGGACAGTTTATTAGATCAACGAGACCTACCACGCTTCCCACATTTCTTACCATACTGTCGTCCAAACTTTTGTCACTGGATATGTCGCGTGGTTGCGAGCGCCATGCCGACCTAGCCTTTATAACAGAAAACGGCTGTAGGAATCGGAACCTCCGCCTGACCAAAGGTCTCCTCCATCCACTTGGAGCACCCTAGCAACGCCTATTGAGCTTCCAGCGGAAAGAGGCACGAGAGCTCTCGTCTTGCGCGGCGGCATGGCCCTGGGTCACACGTGTCGTGCCCAATAGCATCCCGACCAGAGCCGGCCTCTCCCCACTCCAAGTTGAACGCCCTGGTTACCTACTCGATACGGTACCTACCTCGCAGCATGCGACGCTCGACGACGATGCCTTGATCCTCTGAGCGCCAACAAACATTCGGACCCGATTCCGCCGGGGCAGGAGGGCGAGGTTTTGGTTCCGACCGCGCGTTATACCTTGTCTGGCACCACTCCTTGTCAACATCAATCCATTCTCACAGCAACAGCGTCCGGGCAAACCCTCGGGATTCCATCGCAGTCCCGCGGGGCTCAAACCACGTCGACAGTGGGAACCACATGATATCTGGTGGAGCTCCGTGCCCGTCCCGGAATGCTGAGGACCAACAAATTGGTCGGAACTTGCACATGGTCTAAGGATTGGAAAAGCCCAGAAGAACACCGCCTTGACAAACAACAATGTGCCCGGACTGACAGTGTGGGGTGGGTTAAGGAGGCAAGCCACCCATACCCCGATCTCGCAGACCGCTGGGATCGTGAGCACGACACCGTTAAACACATACCAGAAATTAGCAGCGAGCTCGCTTCGGCGTCGATCACAGCAGCAAGCAAGCGAGAGGTAATCTGCCACACCACAGACAGGCCCAGCCCAAAATAGCTGGCTCCACTTGGCGGCATATGCCGGACGTTATCTGAACTCTGAACGCCAATCATGCAATGATGGTGAGGGCAGTTAGAATACCTGCTCTAGCCTCGCTGAGCCGCCCGCAGCCACTGGACCCCTAACACTCGTACTGCACCAGCCTCACCACTCATTATTGGGAATAGACTGCAGGAACGAGTTCGAACTGGCAAAAGTTGCCGAAGTGGGCGGATGATAGTTTGCGTCCCTTGGCCAATCTATCTTGGGACTGACGGTCTCAGCAGGCCGTAACGACGGTGGTCGCATACCGCAGTCTTGGTTTTATCCGCCTCAGTTCTCAATCCTCCGGTCTTTCCGCCTTTGTCGCATCCGGTAGATTTGCCGGTCGGTCACCAGTCCATTTGTAGTTGCACATGTGTTCAGTCGGATCTCCCCCGTGGGCACCCCACGTCCTCTCACGAGCTCGTCGCCGCCGAAAACGCAGGGTAAGCGCGAGGCACAGCGACACTGGAGCACTCGCGCTTCTCGCCGAAGAGTGGGTATGAGATCACATGCCGCCCACCAGACACGAATAGGTCTTTCGACGGTTCCTCCCACGCCATGTTAGATGGACCAGGGCGGTCGACCGGTGAGCGCAAGCGCGCGACAGCGATGGCCTAGCCCAACTGAAGTCGACCTCTGTTACGATCCTGACCCCACTCATCGCCTGGGGGGTTGCACTGAACTTTGCCTTCCGAGTTGCCCCTCCTCGTCACGGTACACACCATGGCTGTCCCTTGGTTGCCGGCAAGGGGGTAGTGCCGAGGCCTGCGGAAGGAAGGGTGTCGCAGATCTCGACAACTGACTTGGCCTTGCTATAATAAGACCCCAAGTCAAACAAAGAACCCCCCCTGTCCAGAGCTATAAGAGGCGAATTGAAGCCGCCAAACATCTCACAGCCCACATCGGAATCATGAACGAGTACGACAAGCACCCATACGTCGAGGACGAGAAGGCGCAGCAGGCCGAGGTGCACGTCCGCGCTGCCGACCATGAAGACCTCCTCGACAACACCCATCAGGGCGAGCACGGCCTGAGGCGTGACCTGGTGTGTGGAGCGTCAAGCCCAAAACTTCCTCGCTGACCGTAGCCATCCCGTGTGGTGACTATGATTGCCATCGCGGGAACTATTGGTACAGGTCTATTCGTCGGCTCAGGCGAGTCTCTGACCCGTGGTGGCCCAGTTGGCCTCTGGCTTGGTTACTCTCTCGTCGGCACTGGTGTCGGTACCATGATGATCAGTCTCGGTGAAATGTCTTGCTTTGCCCCCAACGTCGGAGGATACATCGAGATGGCCACAAAATACGTCGACCCCGCCATGGGCTTTATGATGGGTGTAAGTCGATGGGGTTTAGGGTGTGCACGGGGGTTAGGGGGTTCTTGGGGGTTAGGGGTTTAGGGGGGTTAGGGGGTTTCTGGTCAGGAGGTTCAAAACGCGTTCTTGCATGCTGACATTTAGATTAACGCCTGTCTCTCCTGCATGTTTGGTATCCCAACCGAGCTCACTGCCATTGCCTCGCTGTTTACGTTCTGGGACGAAAACGGAAAGCACATGCCGGCATACATCGCCGCCTTCCTCGTCCTCACCGTCCTCGTAAACATTCTTGGCGTCCGGTACTACGGCGAGATCGAGTTCTTCTTCGCCTGCATCAAGGTCGCCACGCTGCTTGGCCTGATGCTGTTTGCCCTCATCGCCAACCTCGGCGGTGTCCCCAGCAACAGGGAATACATCGGCGGTCGCTTCTGGCGCGACGAGCCTTTCAACAACAACTACAAGGGGATCAAGCCGCAGTCTCTCTCCAACTTTGCAGGCTTCTGGGCCGTCTTTACAGGTGCTGCGTTCGCCTACAGCACTATCGAAAGCGTTGCAGTCATGGGAGGAGAGGCGCACAACCCTCGTCGCTCGATCGCGAAGGCCATCAAGACGACCTTCGTCCGTATCCTCGTCATTTACGTAATCGGCACCCTCATGATCTCCCTCACGGTCAGCATGCACGACCCCAAGCTCGTCGGCGCTATCGAGGAGGGCAAGGGCAACGCCGGCGCGTCGCCGTGGGTCATCATTTGCTACAACATGAAGGTCAAGGTGCTGCCCGACATCATCAACGCTGTTGTCATCTCGTCTGCCCTCTCTTCCGGCAACGAACAGCTTTACGTTCTCTCTCGTCTCATGATGGGTCTCGCACGTAACGGACAGCTTCCCAAGATCTTCATGCACACTGCGAAGAACGGTATTCCGTTCGCGGGCGTTGTTGTCGGCGCGCTGTTTGCTTGCCTTGCCTTCCTCTCTGTCTCCAGCGGTTCGAACCAGGCCTTTGTCTGGCTCTCCAACCTGTCAGCCCTCTCCGCCCTCATCACCTGGTCTGGCATCGGCTACGCCTACACCCGCTTCCTCAAGGCCGTCAAGTACAACGGCGTCAACCGCAAGAAGTTTACATTCCACGGCTACTTCCAGCCCTACCTTGCATGGTACACCATCGCGCTGTTCATGCTTGTGCTCATCACCAACGGTTTCCAGTCCTGGATCCCAACTTTTGATGTTTCCAACTTCTTCGCATCATACATCACTATCCCCGTGGTAGTCCTCTGCTACGCTGGGTGGAAGATCTTCAAGAGGACAAAGGTTGTGCCCATTGAGGAGATTGACCTGTCAAACGGGCCCTACGAAGCTCTCCGTGGCACGAGGTGGGACTCCATGTCGCCAAACTATATCTCCTCGAGTCACGCCTAAGTTAGGAAGGTTGTAATGGATAGGTTAATGGTTCTCAGCAGTGATGTCAGCAACCCTTGCGTGGAAAGAGCGGGCTCATAGGCGTACAGCGATCAGCAGCTTTGAGTATGGACAAACACTGCATTTGGGACTGTGCGTGAAGCAGCCCTCCCAACGATCAATGAGCAAAAGGCGGCTAACTTGCTCTGGGGTGTTGGCCATACACAGAGAAGCCAACGACTGAACTCCCGTGTGCGACTGTGTGACTTGAGCGTCACAGTGCACTTCCCAAGGACTACCGCTGTAGGACACTGCACTACCGTATGAACCGTAGCAGTAACTTACATCCGACTGTCATCCGCCTACTACGCGCTCAGCGCCGTCAACGCCACGGTTCACGACACCACGACCCAGTCGCATTCGCATGAGCGAGTTCGGGATGTTGTTTGAGATGGTGGTGCAGGCCACTGAATTGCTCAGGCCACTGTGGACGGATAATCAGGCATCCCCACCGTGAAAGGATAATCAGACGCTTGACATTGATGTGCAACTCAAGCAGTTCGCTCCTGGTAATTTGACTCGGGGCGACGCCTGCCGCACATTACCCAGGGCCGAGAGCCGCCTCGATTCGAGGGGGGTTTGAGAGCCGAACTGTTATCGGCATCTTCCGAAGCTTACCGCCGCACCACTCGTTTTGTGGGAATGAAACTCATCTTATTGTTTTGGGGAGAAGAGAGATGCTCGAATGGATAACTTACTAACTTCAATTTTGTACAAAGAAATGGCTCAAAAAATATTTAGTAGTACTTCTTTTTACTTTTGGGGAAAATAATCAACAACAAAAGTACCACAATATTCGATATTATAAGCACTCCCTGGAAAAGGCACTAGTGCTGTCCCGTTTGGTGTTGCTAGCTTCACCTTGTTCTGTGGCATCGGCAGAAGGCGTGTGAAACTCTGGAGACACAATACGCTCTAACATGTCTATGGTGCCATCTATGAGATATCAAGACGCTCAAATCTCCGTACATCCTCCTTCGTATAGCGCACTCAACAGCTTACAACCCCTGCAGCTCCGGGTCCTTCGCCGCACCACTCCACTTATCAGTCTCCACATCGCGGCAGAGCACCTTCCATCCAATGCGGGTAGGTTCCGCTCCAGTCTGAATCGGCGTCTCCGGCCCCTGCACCCATTGCCACCCGCCCTTGAGCACGTGCACAGGCGTCTCTGAGCCTGAGAGCTCGAAGTTCATCTCAGCCTCCTCCTCATCCTCACTCACCACGCCGGCGGACAGCGCGGGAGAGATCGGAGGAAGATTGAGGGCGCGTCCGACTTCTGACGCCTTGCTTGAATCAACGTCCGAGTCAGAGTTCATACCCGCCGCGACGACATGTTCCCATCCTTCAAGTTCTCCGGGAGGGTGCCATGCCTCGCTTGTCTCCACGACGGCGGAGTTCGCCCATGCAGGGCCGGGACCGGGAAGGACGTCGACAGGCGCCCGAGGGGGTAAGTCGCGAGCCGCGGCGGCCAGGAACTCGCCCATCGGCTTGACGACCCAACGGCGCTTGGACTTGTCGCCGAACAACGGACCGTCGAACCAACCCAGGTGTCCGCCGCCGCCTGTGACGGCGAGGACAACATGGGAACCATCCTGGATCTGGCTGATGGGGAGCGCTGTTCCGTGCACGACGGGGTCGTCGTATGCGTTGATCCCAAGCGTTGGGCTGTGGTCAGTATGAGGAATGGCCCGCCTGAGACTCACACTTGGATTTTGTGTGCCATCTGGTGACTGCCAGCATACTCGTAGTAGGTCTGTGCTCCGTCGAAAGGCCATGGTGGCGCCGGCCCTCCCGCTTGGGAAGTGAAGACCTCATCCACCATGACCAGCCGGACGTCATTACCCATCTTCTGAAGCCGCTTCATGGCGGGTACCGACTCTGCGGTTCGCGGGCTCTCCTCCCACATCCTGGGGTTGCGGTTGTAATGCCTGAAGAACAGCCGAACAAGGTTACCGCCCAATGCACGCGAATAAAGTCGGCTACTGAGCCATCCGTCCTCGAGGGCGTGTGAGAGCGCGACAACGTCCCATGGACACCCAATGACCGTTCCACTCGAAAGAAGAGAGGATTCCCCCCGCTCAGCCAAGTACCTAGCTAGCACAGATGCGCCCAAGGAGAAGCCCACACCGTGAAGCGATGACGCAGGGAAGGTGTGTCTGAGGTAATGGGCGGCCGAGTTCAGATCACACGACGCCGCCGCCGAGTAGAGCTGCGGGGAGGTGACAGGTGTGCCGCCACATCCGCGGAACTGGGGTCAGCTACTGCCTGCAATTCAGCATGCTCACGTTGACGACGACGCCGCGCGCACCAATACCGCCCTCAGACTTGGGCTTGATCGCCCAGTTAAGCACATTACGAACGTAACTTTCGCGAGCATTCCCCGTCAGACCATGGCAAACGACGACGGTCGGAGCGTCGGCGGGTAGCTCGGCATGGTTCGGAGGGGTGATATCAAGTGAGCTGATGTCAGCGGGTTCTGTCATTGGGTAGTTCTCCGCCACCGTCAAAGCCTCCATATCTTCAAATCTTCAATGCACACGCTCGGTCTGGCGATGCCCCGAAGGTGTCTCGGACTGACATCATCATTCCGAGCAGCTGGTCCGTGCATTCAAACAGTCGCACAGACCATGTGTCTTGGACCGGTGATTGACCGAGCTATTTAGAACCGAGAAAAAGTCTGCCCAAATACTCACATTGTCCCTCCGTCTGGGAGACGGAGCATCGTGCGCACATAGTCGACGGGGTCGACACGGTTGAAGTTGCCGAGAACGATGTATGCGGTCTGGAGGTGACCACTGCTGTCAGCCACGTCGCTGCTTTGTCTCCTCTCGTCCATTCCGTTCAACCCCTCACTGCAGCTATTTACGGCCTCCACAGAAGGCTCCCTCGCTGCGAAGCGCTGCAGGCCGCTGATACTCACTTTGGTAACCACCAACTGGGCGTAAACGTCCCTTTCAAGCTCGGCACATTCCGATCAATCCAGCTGTCGACAGCCACATCTCCTCCCTTGACAGCCAGTGTTGCGGACTTGCGTGGGCGCACCCGTACAATCTGACGTGCCCAAGTCGCGAGGCCGAGCATCCCGAGAATCGCGAACAGGACCTGACCGGGGAGAGTGACGATTTTGCCCAGCAGGCTTCGGGGCAGGTAGAAGGGTTTCGGTTCTGGTTGATCGGATGAAGACGAGGTCATCACTGGTGGTAAATGACTGTGGAAATGCAAGAAAAGCACTTCTGGTCGCTGTCGTGAGCAAGTAAATGGCAACTTTATAACGGGACAGAGCAAACGGCCGAGGCAAACGCGTCGACTGCGGAGGTGGTTGTCACTCCACTCCGTGGCGCGGTCAGAAATATAACCAGCCTTGCGTCATCGGCGTCCGATCCCGGCGACCCTTTTGCTGAAATCAGATTGAAGGGGAGATAAATCGCCACATCGGAATGGATTGACCATGGATATCCGGCAGCCGATGCAATGGCGTTCATGTAACATGACTTTCATGCAACAGCGTCCACGAGGTATATCTTCCATGTAGACACTAGCCGGCGGACACAGACATCACTGCTCTATTGCAACCTCGAATCACATACTCGCCGCCGACGCTTCGTGTCCGTGCCGAACCCAAAACGTAACATGTCTAAGTCTACGCTACACGGTCACGTCCGCAACCTTGTCCGCAACGTCGTCAACATCGACGTCCAACGCTCCCGCCGCTGCCGCAAAGCTGAAACCCTGCTTGGTCGTGTTCGCCTTCGTGGCAGGCTTTGCACCAGTCTCCTCCTGGGCCGTAGCCTTACTGCCACGGCCAACAGCCTCAAATCCGTCATCATCCGCTCCATCCTTCTGCTCCTTCTGCTCCTTCTGCTCCTTCTGCGGCATCCGGGAGGGATGCACACGCACGGGACGCCGCTCCTCCTCCTTCTTTGGGCTAGTGGGTTTGGCCGCGGCAGCTCTGGCGGCAGCTGCTTCCCTGCGGCGCTGCTCGGCGTGAGCCTCGGCCTCGACCTCGCGAGAGTGGGTGTCGACGGGGCGCGCCGCGCCGAACGGGTTGGCCTTGGCAGGGGTGGCCTCGGGCGAGTTCTGGCCCGACGGGGCAGCGGAACGGGGCTGAAGCTTGAGGCGCTGGCGTGTGGGCTCGGCAGGAGGAGCGGCCTGCGGGACACGAGTGCCGCGCGACCACTTAAGTTAGCGAAAGGAAGCGGAGTGAAAACTCACGGTTGACTCGGTGTCAGCGAGTCCGGCAGGGCGATGGGGAGGAGCGTCGCGGCCATCGCGCCCACCCGGTGCCCTCCTCTCCGACGAAATGTCGGCAAGGGGACGGGCTGAGCGCCACTGGCCAGCCTCGTCGGCAGCAGATGAATGTGCGGGCTCGTGCTCGCGGGAGCGGCCGTAGCCCGAACTCTCGCGGGAAGGAGTGAACTTGGCTCCGCGAGCTGCCGACCAGTCACGGTCCTCGCTGACAGCAGACGCGCCCGAGAAATTGCGGCGAGGAGGCTCGCGGGCGGGGAGGGGAGTAGCGCGACGCCACGAGTTGGACTCGTCGGCGGCGGAGGGGGCGAAGTCGCGACCGGGGCGCGACGAGGCTGGGGTCAGCGATAGATCATAAAGAGACTGGTTGGCGGAGAAGGGAGTGTGGCAACCGCCGGGCTTGGGCGTGTGGGGAGATGTCACAAAACAGTCACACTTTGTTGGTTGTCACACCGGGGCATTGCGTGACATTAGCTGGGTAGTCGCCCCAAATAATGCGGTAAGGACATTGCAAAGTGCAGCGTGCTCCACGGTACCCCAGTGCGACGCGAGCGGCTGAGCGCTTCGACACAATCGAGCCAACGCGACGACGAAGATAACCTCTCCTCCGGGTATGAATGCTTCTTTGGCTCATTAGGCATTGACGAAGGAGGCTTTGTGTGGCAGCGATGCCCCTCCCTGTGAAGCCAAGACCCCTCGCCATCCCAGCCTTCCCACACCACACGCGCACACGCACTCTCTCCACACAGACGCCGCAGAGGAGGACGGACAGCACACCTGCCTTCGCCACCCATGGTTGCGGCCACTGCGGACGAAGATACGCTTCGTGCCATCGCCGAGGCACCGCCACCGTCATCTTTGTGCCCTCTCTGTGCCCTTTAACCTCTCGCCCACGTTAAGTATCCCACGCCTCTTGTCTCGCTCCGCTCGCACTCCATCGCAAACTCACGGGCCTCAGCAACGTTTACACGGATGCTCCGTCCGCCGAGATTCGCGCCGGTACGGTCCAGCGCAGCCTTGAGATCGGCCTGGGACGCGAACTCGACATATCCGAACCCCTTCGACTTTCCCGTTGCGTCCTTCACAAGGCGGACGCTCGTCGGCGCAATGTCGGTGAAGAACTCGCGGAGCTGAGCATCCTCGGTCTCGAATGTCAGGTTGCCAATAAACGCGGTGAAGGGAGGGACCGTGGGAAGGGGGAGCTCCTCGCGCTGGGGGGGGGCGCCGCCAAAGCGCGAAGAACGGTCTGGCATCGAATCGAGGTATCCGGGCTCGCCGCGGCGCGGGCCAGCGAGGGGGTCGCGAGCGGCGGCTAGAGTCAGTGGCGTCTGGATATACTTGCAGCCTGTAAGGAAGGCCCAAGGAGAAGGAAGGCTCACGTGCGCTGGGAAGCGCCTCCATCTCGTCGGCCCACGAGGAACCGCCAGCTGGACGTCAGTGATGTTGTCAACGATTGTAGACCGCACTAGTATCGGCGAAGAACTCGTTAAGAGTAAGCTTCTGGGCCTTCTGCTTCTTTGGAGCTGTGTGTCAGTGGCGGAGAGAACCGCAGCGAGACCGTACGCATGTTGGATTGATGAGTTTTGGGTTTTGTTTAATCCGAGTTGGATGTAAGAGAGGGGTTGATGGGTGGAACAGAGGTGTTGCTCGTTGCCGTTGTGGTCGTGGTCGTTGTCTCAGCGAGGTGTCCGAAAAGTGGTCCGGGATCAAATGCCACGTGCTCGGCATTTCGGTATTAACGCCACTAGCGCCACTTTTGGTCCACCCCGCGCATCTCATACTGTTTCTTCCATCTCATCTCATCTCAGCGCATCTCATCGCCAGCTCATCTCATCCCATCTCCATCACATCTCATCTCCATCGCATCTCTATCTCATGCGATGAACGGAAACCCATGGAATGCTGAACGCTAGCGAGCCTTCTCCAGACCTAGTTGCACTGACATCCCCCAATGTTCATCTCTAACAATAATAGTAATGTTCATCATCTAGGACCTGATCGTGTGCCCACTCACGCCGGTGGCACGTCCGGCATTAGCTGGATGAACTGAACACGCGAGTACTGCAGTTAGCGAACCTATCTTTCAGCGAGCGACAAACCATATTCCACCAGTCCCACAGGTTCTCGCCGAGCGACCCTTCTGGTGTCACGTTCAGCAGTGCCAGAATCACTCGAAGCACCTTGCCCCGCATGCTCTCTCCATTGGACGCAAGACACTCGAGAGGCATGTGCTCGAGTTGGCGGAACGCTCGCTGCGCAATCTCGTATCGCGCTGTCTCGTCATCTTCGTCTGACACCTTGGTGCGCAAATCAAGCTGATGTCAGCAATGCGGCCGTGTGGAGCTCGTGGCGCTGTCAACCTCAACTAAGCACTCACCAACGCTAGTTCGATACACAGCGCGGTGATATACACATTTGCTGCCTCCGTCCCAAACACAGTGTTCTCGTCGCTCGCATTCTCCGGCTGTAGCTTGTCCGGCATCCCAGCCAGCAAACTCTGCACGTACTCGAGGTTGCGGTCCACATATGAGCGCAAGGCGTCGTGGCCCTGTGCCGACTGCGGGTCATTGACGAGCGTTCTATGACGCACAATGCAACTACTGAGCACCTTGAAGAGCTTTGAAATAACGACGAAGCCGGTCATATAGCTCAATCTGCCTTCTGGCTGGTGAGCGCTGTCGAGGGGCAGATGTGGGGAAAGGAACTCGTCGTCTACTTCGAGAGGGAGGGGTGGGATGCCGTCCATGTCCAGCAGTTGGATCGGGTTTCCGTTCAAAGCGTTGGCTGAGATCAGTTGTGTTGGACAGCCAAGCCTTCAACAACTCACTCTTGTCGATCGCGTAGGCTTCCCAGAACAGCCGCCGGGCGAGATCCAGTTCGAGCGGAGTCATCCCCTCCGTGGGCATCTCACGATTAAGCCCAAGTGTGTAAATAAGACGTCGCACGTCGGCCATCAGATTCGCGGGTACCTCGGGAGGTGCGGCAGACTGCGATGTAATCCACGACAGAATTGTCGATGCGAGGATTACGAGAGACGGCCGCGTCTGGTGGCGGATCTGTATAATGCGGGAGCCGCGCTGGCACCTTTCCAGCAGCTGTTCGAGAGCGCGCTTCCCCATTCGCCCCATGAGCCAGTTGACCGGGCACTGTGCGATCGTGTATGCCACCATACTCAGTAAGAGGCCGCGAAACGCCTCGTCACTCTCGTCTCGCCGGTGCAGGACGTCCTGAGCGAAGCTGGGCCGATGAACAAGTGGCACAAGCATGTGCTGGTGCTTCATATGCAGGCTGAGGAAGAACCCGATCTCGTCCCATGTAGCAAAATTCTCTATCCTCGAGATGTCCATTGTGCTCCCTACCTTTGCGGGGCCTGGGTGAGAAGCGGATGTGCAAGATCGGCCGGCATCGCTAGCAGCCACGAGGGCGGCAACAGTGGTTGAGGGGGAGTAGGCTGTCAATGCCGGTTGAAGTGCCGTCGAGGACGCTGATGAGGCTTTCAGCGGCCACGCTGTTGAGTTTAACGCGGGATCTAAGGGTAAGCCCTGGGTTAGCTCCGGCAGCTGGGCGTCTGTGTCGGGACCAGGACTCGACGGTCGAGTACGCGGGAGCGTGTAGTCAAACTCGAGGCCCTCGAGTGTCTGCCTTGCGCTCCCAAAGATACTCCCAAACATGGGACCCGGGGAATGGGGTAACAGGAACTCAGCAGGGTCAACCGACTGAGGCGTGAACTCAGCTGGGTAAACAGACTGAGGCGTCGGGTCCAGCTTTGGCGGTGACACACAGGATATACCAGGCGTTGGTGTTACTGTGGACGTCGCCGAGGAGGACGAGCTTGACCTGCGCTTCTTCACAGCGGGCCTGGAGTGAGAGACGCCCTAGGAACAACTCACGCTCGGGGCCGTCCCGGTTTCTTGGGTGTATAGTCGAAGGTGCATTTCTCGGATCGCCGGTCGCAGTTCGTACATTGGCCATTGGAGGTGCCGTCTCGCTGGCCAGGGTTACATCTGACCTTGCATCAGAGGGCTTCGTGAGGATGGCTTGCCTTTCGGTTTCTGCACTGATCGCAAGTAATGGTTGAGCTGAGTGGCCGTTTCTCAGTGGTGGGCATGGCGGACGATGTGGTAGTTGTTCCCCTTCCCAATCTCGGTATTCAATGGGCAAAACCGCCAAGGGGCAAGTGACGATGTGAATGGGAGCCACCTAGCCACCTCACCAGGATGTGAACGATAATTTTGAATAGGCTCAGCTTGCAGACGCAAGACCTGTATTGCCTGGGATCGAGCGCTGGGACTGTCGACTGTCCTCCTTGTCGTCAGCGAGTGGGCGTTGGAGAGAGATTTGTGGAGAAACTGTGAATGGAGGGCGGTCACCCTTGCTACGGGCCGAGTCAGAAATGTCCAATCCGACCGGAGATGAATCGGAGATGATACTTCTATCCCGGCCGGTCGCTTCCAGTGCAACACGAGCTGGGAGTCGCGAGAACAATAGAAAACGACAGGACGAGAGCTTTCGTTCCTGAAGTCTCGGCGCTTCTGGCTGCACTGGGGGCTCAATGGACGACCACTGGAGATTCTTAGTCGTCGTTCGGCTTCAAGGGGTCCAGGTGGAGGCCGATTGACAGTGAAGTGAACCGGATGGAACCTCAATACACCCGGGCACTGATTGTAGTTACTATCGGCCGCAGCGGTCGAAAGCTCTGCGAGACGCATAAAATGTCACTGAACAACCTCGAAATCTGTTACGGGAGCAGCGTGCTATGATTGTGGGTTCAAGCCCGCCATGGGAGACAGGGGACAAGTTGCCGTAGTGGATATCTCGGCAGGACGCGATCTCGGTCGTTGAGCTCACCCGCAGCACAATTCCACCGACCGACGCTCGGTCGAAAATCCATGATCCTCATCCCCCTTCGTCACAACTGAACTCCCCTGGCTGCCAACTAACTACAACTTGCAAGTGCTGGACGATGGTCTGCCGGAATGATGCTGCTCCCTGATGTCGGAAGCAATAATCCCACCCCTCTTCCAGCTACTCCCACAACCACCCAGCTCCGTAACCCAGCTCCGTAACCCAGCTCCGTAACCCAGCTCCGTAACCCAGTTCCGTAAAGGCCCGTTCAGTTGCTGACAAACACTTCTGATGTAGGGGGGCAGCGGAATGTGAATGTCCGACAACCAAGGCCGGAGCCGACCAACTTCGGGCTGACTTCCGCTGCAGCTGTCGGCTCCGATTGACTTCCGCTCGATCCAGTCAACCAGGTTGGGTGTGCACGTGCCCCTCCCGACATCCTCATAAACTCTCGAATCACTCACAGCGTCCGCCGAACTCTCAGCAACTGTTACCCACTTAGTCCACTCTCTCGACGATGGCAGATTTCGACCCAACCGAGCGCCGCAAGCAGTTCCGCCAGCTGCACGAGTCGGGCTGCTTCATCATCCCCAACCCTTGGGATGCCGGCAGCGCCAGATACCTAGAGATTGCCGGCTTCAAGGCTCTCGCATCGACAAGCTCAGGCTGCGGATGGGCAAACGGAGTCGCTGATAACACGATGACACTCGACCAGACACTCGCACATCTAGAGCAGTTGGTTCGATCAACCTCGCTGCCGATTAACGCCGACTTCCGGGACGGCTTTGGTGCGACTCCCGAGGAAGTCGGCAAGGCAATCACTCGCGCTGTCGCGACCGGCATCGCCGGTGTTTCGATTGAGGATTCACGTCCACACGACCCCTCGAACCCAGTCCGCACGATCGAAGATGCGGCTGAGCGCGTCCGCGCTGCCCGCGCCGCGATCGATGCGTCAGGCCAGGACGTGCTCCTCGTCGGGCGGGCTGAGAACTTCATCTCGGGGCGCCCAGATCTCGATGACACAATTCAGCGCCTTAAGGCATACTCGGCCGCAGGTGCCGACGTGCTGTACGCCCCAGGCATTACAACACGCGACCAGATCGAGGCTGTCGTCAAGGCTGTTGCGCCCAAGCCTGTCAACCACCTTATTTTCGCTGCATCGGATTTCACGCTCAAGGATATCGAGGCAATGGGTGTTCGGCGTGTCAGCATTGGTGGTTCGCTGGCGCGTGTAGCGTGGGGTGCTGTCATACGTGCGACCCAACAGCTTGCTGAGGGTAGTTTTGCTGGATTGGCAGGCGCTGCGAAGACGAGTGACATGGACAAGTTATTCGAGTAGACAGCGAATTGTACTCAGTAAACAGAGGTGGGCGAATGGCCGGTGCGGAATGCTACCAGGTATGAAGCACTGTCCCGCTGCTTGGGAAGCGGGCATCGGATAGTCTCCTCGCTCCGTGCACCTGATCCGTTCAGCGTGCACTGCCCTTCAAAGCGACCCTCTCGGCCTACATATCTGCATCTGTAAGTGCCAAATGTTTTGAGACTTGCACATTGCTGACGAGCGGAAGCTCGGAGGTTGACCAGCTCGGATGTAGCCGAAATGTGGGGTACCCCGCATTCAGCCGCGCTTTACCGGCTACAAACGCGTTCCACGGACCGGCCACCAACAAGTGGGCACTCGCACCGACAAAAGGTCTTCATGCTGTCGTTTACATCCTCCTCCGCTCTTGTTCTCTGCAATCCCCAACTCGGTTTCAAGAATGGCAGCTCAACCCCGCAAAATCACCGTCGCCGAGTGTATGTTCCCCGTTTCCTCCGAGAAGGTCAGGAACGCTCACACCCAGGCGTCGAGGCCCTCTGCACCCCAGACGGCCCTCTCGCTCTTGACACCGTCACGATCAATGGCCGCCCGCAGCGCGTGTGGAAGAACCAGCCACGCACTTTCCGCGAGCTCATTACAGCGCGCATGCCCGCCAACGCCAACAACGGTTTCCTCTCGTCGCCCGTGGCTGATCCCGAGCCATTCCACGCCCGTGAGAACCTCACCCATGGAGAGGTGTACGAGCGTGCACTGGAGCTCGCGGCCGTCCTGAGAGACCATGGTGTGGGACCAGGTACACGGGTTGCCGTCGGAGGGACCAACTGCACCGGGTGAGTGGGAGGAGGAGCAAAGGGAGTGGTTCGATTGAGTACCGGAAGCCTCCAAACGGCTGCTGACTCCAGATGGGTTCTGGCGTTCATTGCTGCCCACCTCATCGGCGCGGTGCCGGTGTTGCTCAATAACGGCTTGCACGTCGACGCGACGGTTCATTGCCTGAACCTCACCAAACCCGAGCTGGTGATTGTCGACGACGCCATGTCCAATCAGCTTGGACCTATTGCCGCCAATCTCAATGAGAAGGGCGTTGGGCCTGTATGGTGCTGGACATCAGTTGGGCACCTGAAGCCTGAGGCGAAGCGGGGTGTTGTTGTGAGTGTCAAAGACTGATAGCTCACCAGGTGTAGGAGTTGCCCCTCCTCCGGTTCCTGTTACGTCCTAGTGACTAACTGACTCATGTGAGTATGAGCTGACTCCATCAGGAACTCAAGAGCCTCAAGCCCTCCCCTCGCGCCCTCGCCGAAGTCAAGGATGGCTCCTTTCTTTCGGGCATGCACCCCGAGTCCGACGGCATCATCTACTTCACCTCGGGCACGACCAGCATGCCCAAGGGTGTCCTTGTAACCCAGCGCGGAGCTCTCCACATCACAACTTCAGCCGCTTACAGTACGCTCCACCCACATCACCACTAACGCCAGTCCCCGCCCGCATGGCTCTCCGTATGGGCGCGCCCGCCGCAGACGCTCGTGCCCTCGCAGCCGCGTACAAGCCTGAAGGCGTCGCACTTCTCTCAATCCCCCTCTTCCACGTTCAAGGGAACCTCAACTGGCTTGTGTGTGCCATTAACGACGGGTCCAAGCTCGTATTCCTTCGCCGCTGGTCGGTACCGGACGCTGTCAAGGTCATGGTATCGGAGAAAGTGGGCAAGATTGGCGGCGTACCCGCAATCGCGACTTCTGTCCTCCAGTCTCCCCTCCTCCCCAAGGACTTCCAACTGGCCCAGTCTGCCTTTGGCGGCGCGTCGCCGCCCGAACGGCTACCTGGGGACCTGGTTAAGCGGTGGCCGAACCTTCTGGTTGCGACCGGGTGGGGGATGACAGAGACAAACTCGACGTGTACTGGCAGTTGTGGGTTTGAATATGTGAACAAGGTGGGTCTTCCGGCATGGCAAGACGGGTTTGTAGAGGCGAAGAAACGCTAACCCCAGCCCCTCGCTTGTGGCTCTGTAATCCCCGTGGCCGAGATCAAGATCGTCGACCCGACAACGCGCAAGAAACTGCCTGCGGGTCAGGTCGGGGTACTCCTCTCCCGAGGATCCAGTATGATGAAGGAGTATGTTAACAACCCGAGTAAGTCGACCATTCCGTCTAGAATAACCCTGACGCCTTCAGAGGCCACAGCCGAGACCATCGACGCGGACGGATGGGTCGATACTGGCGACTTGGCTTACATGGATGAGGATGATGACCTGTACATCACCGACCGCGCCAAGGACATCATCATCCGCGGTGGCGAAAACGTGAGTGGTGCCACGTTGGAAGCAATACCTGCTGACACCAGATCCCCTCAGCTGAAGTTGAGCGCGCTATCGCCCTCGATGATCGTGTCCAGGAGGCCTGCGCTGTGCCTGTCCCCGATGCTGTGCTCGGCGAGCGCGTGGGCGTTGCCGTCTCCCTGGCACCAGGAGCGACTGCTACCCCCGAGAGCATCGCCGATGCCGTCAACCCCCGTCTACGATATCCTGCGCGCCCCGCCGTCGTCGTCGTCAGCCCAGGCCCGCTACCATGGAACGCCAGCCAGAAGATTCTCAAATCAGAGGTCAAGAAGATGGTATTGGAGGCGTGGGAAAGGCAGGGACGGAAGCCGATGGTCGACGTGACCAAGGCGAGGTTGTAAATTGGATCGTGGTTGATTAGACCAATAGCATGAGATGAACACTCGATCGGTGAATTTCCATCGCATCCCGGCACACGGAAAGATAGTGGGGAACCGGTGGAGCCGTACGGAGAGTGAGTATGTCATGTGAGAGGTAGTTAGCGGGTTATGGAGCGCAGTCAGGACGGTGTGAGGCGCTGCACTACACGTCGATGCACGCCATTACATGTACAGGCCAGGTCACCGATCGTTTGAAAGTAACAATGGAGAGATATGGCCATCGTGGCAGTGCAATGTTGTTGGTGTCATCAGGTGTCACGAGCACATGTAGATTCCCACATTCATACGTGGAAGGGTTCAGTCTGCAAATGTGCCAGTACCTTTTTGCTGGGCGCTGTGTAACCGCCCGGCCGTCGTGACAACCACGACAGTATATTATGTGGACGACGACTACTCGAGTTCTCCACTTCCTCAAGACAGCATCGCAATGTCCAACGTCGACTTAACAGCTCAAATCCTTCGTGCAGTTGTCACGATTATCGCCGCCGTCTGCTACACGGTCGCTATCTGCTTCGTCATAGCCAGGTCCCACTCAAAGTTCGCGGCGCTCTTACCGCTTCCTCTCCTTGGCCTCTTGTTCCTTAACGCGTGTAATGGGACACTGCCTCTGCCGACACAACTCTTTAAACCAAACACAACGGCACAGACAGTCCGCGAGCGGCATGCAGGAGGGAGCCTCGTAGACGTAAAAGCCGACACACCCCTTAAGACACCGTCTGAGCAGCAGCTCGCTGGTGTGCCTTCATTTCAGCAGATGACCGGTGTACCCACTCAGCAGACGACCGGTGTAGCTTCAACTCTGCAGACGACCGGTGTACCTTCAACTCAGCAGATGTAACGCGAACTCAAGAGAATGTATATATGTCTCAGCAATATATGAAATCTACTGTCCAGCTTCGTGACCGCGAACCTGTTCTCTTCACAACTTGGGCTCGTCAATCCCCTGCACCACGTCGTACACTGTCCGCTCGTAGCTTGAGTACACGCCCGACCAGAGCTTCTCGTGGTCGTTCATGAGCTGTGTAACGCACATACCCTGGGCGTCAGTTAACGCAACACCACCCCATCGTCGCCACGTACGATAAGTCCAGAAGCTGGGTCAATCCAGTACTCGGACCGAGCTGCACCGAACCAGAACCCGCTCCCGGCCTTGCGGCCATTCACCGATGCGCCGAGGTTGAGGCAAAGGCCCGGGGAATACCCCACCTTCTCGCCCGACGTGTACTGTTTCTCTGGGTATCCTCTCATCTTGAGGAACGCGCCGAGGGTGCGCTGGCAGTCGTGGCTCTCATCTAGTGGGGGTAGTGAATCGGTAAACAGCTCCTTGAAAGACTCGGGGGAGATGATACCTTTTTCGTCCTTGCATTTCAGGAGGTGCTGGAGGAAAACCAGATACTCCTTCGCAGTGCCCAGCAGTCCACCGCCGCCCGATTGCACGCCGATGTCCTCCGGCCGGAGCTCGGGTACAGGGCGTAGCTTGTGCGTGTGGATGAGCTTGCCCTCTCTGGTCCGCGTGCACATCCTCATAAGCCTCGCCCGGAGGTTGTCGGTCGGGAAGAACGAGAAGCTCCCAACGCCCAATGGAGCCCAGATGTGTTCCTTGAAGTACTCTTCCAGCGTCTGCCCCGTAATTCGAGACACGAGGATGCCCGCCCAGTCAATGGCTAGGCCGTACACAAACTGCGTGCCCGGTTGACACGCGAGCGGCGTGACAAAGCTCTCGATGGTCGCGTTCCGCTCCATCCACCGGATGGGCAGGTTCTCCCGCTCCCACCTGAGCAGGTCGCGGTTCCCGTAGCTCTGACCCACGGTATGTGTGAGCAGCCTGCGAAGCGTGATGGGTTCCCGCCGTTTTTCGTAAACCGGCACATCGCCGTCGTAGCGGAGGAGAATGGGTGCGGATGCGAGTTCGGGGAGGAGGTTCTCGATGATCTGCGGGTCGTCGTAGTCAACCAGCCCGCGTTCCTTGAGTTGGAGGCACGCGACGGAGGTGACGAGCTTGGTCATTGACCACAGCTGAATAGCTGGGGTAAGCTCGGCCATATGTGATGTGCGATTGAAGGTTACTACCCCGAGATGCCACTCACTCGTGTCCTCGTCTACATCGCCCTTCTCAGGTTCGCCGAGGACCTTCTCACCGCCGCAGTTGAAGTACAGAATCTCGTCCTTGTTCGCGACGCCAAGGAACAGTGCAGGTGCGATGCCACTCGCATTGGTATCTGCCAACCACTTATCGAGCGCGGCTTTGCCTTGTGGACCGATTGAGGGCGCCATCGTTCTCGAGAAAGTTGAGAAACGGGCTGGTCGAGCTACAGTGGAAAGCCGGAGGCGGAGAAGCTTAGGTGTCAGCGACATCGGCGTGGATGGTCTAATTGCAGGGGTCCGCCTCCTCACCTATTGCTTGACGGACGACGTGGGGGGGAGTGTGTCGCCGAGACCAAAAGTCCTGAAGGAGGCGTTCAGCATTGACTTTAGGGCTGACATTAAGTACGCGGTATAACCGACGACGCTTGATGGAACGTCGGCTATTAAAGCGCAACTCAAGCGGCGATGGCCGACAACGCGGACACTGGGGCCCTCTTATCAAGGTTTGAAGTCATTATGACATGCAGGGCAAAACCAGGTCAGCACAGCCTTTGTAAGCGCATCACATTTGTCCTGCACGGAGAAATACGACCTTCTGAATAGGTATAATGGGCATAACATAGCCTTTAGCGGTGATGTCTGTACAATCTATTGATACTGATATGAACAGTCTACTTGTTTCGGATGCAATGTATGAACAATCGCGGTTTAGGAACTTTCAGGACGAGGAACCCAAGTCGGCGCCAGGTGCTCCGGGGGAAAGTCCCAGTCACCGCTGTCGCTATCGTCGCTCTCCCCCTCGACCGATGTCGGCCAGTCCCGGGCCTCAGGTGCGCGCTCCGTGCCGATCGCGTTGATGATAATGATCTCCCCCTCCCCCTCTCCAAGGTATACCTGCGTGCCAGTCGACGACCCGCTCGTACTCCGGGCGGCCTGCTCCTCTCCCTCTGGCTGAGTGTCCTGCCCCCACTTCTCCATCTCAGCGGCCTGGTGCTGCGGTACCTCCGCGTCCTGTTCCCAGTCCCAACTCTCCCACTGATGCGGCTCGCCGACTTCCAGCTCGGAGCGCTCCTCACCAACCTTCTCACGATACTCCTCTGCCGTAATCCACGTAAAATCGCCACTATTGGCGAGACTCTCAACCTGGCTGGGAGCGAGGAGATGTCCAACATGACGAAATGAGACATCCGAGAGGTAGAGATAGACTTGAGCTTTAGCTTGGTCGCCCCGCCGCTCGGCCTGGGCGCGCCACAGCACGTCCTCGTACCAAGGGAGCCCGTCCACAAAGATGATGCTCTGGAGGCGGGGATCCGGGCCAATACCGAGCGCACTCCTGAGCCGTCCGGTGTGGAGAGGGAACCACGACCAGAAGACGCTTTCAGGGCTCCAGCCCTCGGCCCACGCTGAGGGCGCGGCAGGCGTAGTAAAGACGAGGACGAGCTCGTCAATCTGCCAGCGGATGCGGACAACGACATCCTGGAAAAACTCCGCATCCCAAATGTCGGGCACGCGGATGACAAGACGGCGGGGACTGTTGGGACGGGGTGGGACATAGCCGAAGTTGTTGATGTCC
Organism: Cutaneotrichosporon sp. PL3408A; assembly: GCA_023629975.1. Classification (NCBI taxonomy): domain Eukaryota; kingdom Fungi; phylum Basidiomycota; class Tremellomycetes; order Trichosporonales; family Trichosporonaceae; genus Cutaneotrichosporon; species Cutaneotrichosporon sp. PL3408A. The sequence goes on along the minus strand of JAMAMB010000009.1, from coordinate 406,935 downwards.
TCGAGCAGGGCGTCGTTGAGCGTAGGGTGGTCGATAATCCACGTAAGGTTGCGAAACTTGGGGTGGATGAGGTGGAGGACCTCGCCATCATGAAGGGGGCGGCGGATACGCACTGTGGTAAGGTTGGGAGTGTACTTTGTGGCGAAGAGCATGTCGTCGGAAGTCTGCCATTCGGTATCGCCGTCGTCAGCCTCGATGTCGAGGGTGCGGACACGGAGACGGGCGGCTGTGCATGCCCAAGCCTCATGAAGGGGCTGGCCGTTTGAGGCGTAGAAGTAGGGCCGTCGGTAGATGATGAGGTGCATGTGGTGGGCGACGGCATTCGCAGCGAGAGCAGGGAGCATAATCATCAGCGGAAGACCGGCAGGAGGGACCGAGGCCGTCGACGACGTGGAGTCGGTCGTCTCGGTCGCGGCGTCGGCGTCATCAACCGCTGGCGTGGACCCAGGCGTCGAAGCTGGGACGTCCTCCGCGAGCGCCACCCCATCGGGGTTGATGACAACGATATCAGGCAAGCTGTCATCGATGTTCAGAGCGGCAAGAGCTGCCACAAGCTCGGTTGAATCGAGCGTATCTGGTACCGCTGATGGGTCAGGGGTCGCGGGATGCTTGGGTGTCATAATGACGACTTGGAATAGAGGTCGATGCCCGTTGAGGGTCGAGGCTCATGCTCCAGGCAGCCATTCTTATGCGGAGGAGGTGTAGAGTGATGGAAGGTGGCGCGGGGGGGGGGAGTAGGCAGCAAAGCAGACGAAACAATGGTGGGCGGAGGGTTGATGATAATGGAGCGAGTCCAAACACACGTGAGTGTTGTTCCACTGATGACAGGCATCTGATGGGCGAAGTGACGGTGGTGAAGGCGATTGTTGCGGTCGCCATAACCAAGAGCGTCGGCGGTCGTAGGTGGTGGCTGTCGCTACGCTACAGGAGCAACATGGTTCGCAAACGACGATGCTAGCAGGCAGAGCGACCTCTGACAAGTGATGGAATAAGCAACACGTTGAGCGTGTCAGTCGCTTCTCCATGGGTGCCGCCCATTGTCTTGCACTCATCAGTGACTCTTGCGCGAGTAGAAGCAGTTGTGCATCCGAATCGCTCGCAGGAACATGACAGATAGTCGCTCCCGCGGAGCTACGCTACTCCGCCCCGGGCCACCTTGTCTAACACTCTGCGTGTCAGCATCGAGTGACGCAACAGCGCAGTGTGCTCACCTAGCTCGGCCCTCAGAGCCCCATCTCAACTCGATACACGTCGTCGCCGACATCGCCGCGGTACTCGTTGAGTGTCATGAATCTCAGCATCCCACGAGCTCGGCTCATCACCTCATCGCGTGACCAGTACTGGCACTCGTCAGGCGCGAGGTGGGCCTTGGCCTCAAACGCGCTCAACACACGCCACTCGAGATGCCGGCGCGCGATACCCCGCCAAGGCTCGTGCCCGTGCCCAACCTCGTCGTCCATGGGTGGTGGTGACGGAGTAGCCGAGGCAGAGGAGGTCAGCGATGGCAGAGAGTCTGGGATATCGTCCAAGCCAATCGCGAGGGGCTGTGGGGGAGCCCAGTCGGCAATGCCCCACCCGCTATTCACCAGCTCGATGCTTCTCAGCCTACCCTTGGTCCCAAAGTGGGGCCATAGAACGTCGAGGGCTTTCAGAGGGTCATCGATCTCATCCTCGCGGGTAAACCAGCCGGTCGGGTGCATTGACTCCTTTCCACCACCCTTCCGGGCCAGCGGGAACACGAGAACGAGTTCTCGCGCACGGCCAAACTTGAGCATGACGCCGAGGTCATTGAACAGACGTGACGGCCAGCGCGACGGCACATGGACCACTATCCGTCTTCGGACCTGTTTCCTCAACATGTCGAAATGGCCAGCACGGAGACCGCTGCCTCCGAAGCAGGGGATGACGATAGTGTCGACCTCAAACAGCCCGTGCTCCCAGTAATCCAGGACGCGGCCGACACGAGCTGTGCGGAGACGCAGGAACCGGGCGGCAGGTGCGAACCGGGTAGGCTGGAGAACGCTGCCCGGGGTGAGGGGGGTTATGTCAAGTACCCGGACGGACCTGGTGAGGTCCTCGCGGTTGAGCCAGTCGCGGACGGGAACGCGCTGGCTGGTGGCGAGACGAAATGAGTCGCCGTCGAAGCGGACGTGGGAGACGAGGAGGATGTCGGCGCGGTCACGCCATTCACGGGACGCCGCGCGGAGGGAGAGCAATGAGGCCGGGGGTGCCGTGGCAAATATGTCGTCTATGATGTGCGGAAAGAGGTCATGTGGGATTGTGGTGGTCGTCGTTATCGTGTCCGGCATCGTGAAATGGCTATGATGGGTGTGAGAGGAGAGAGTAGTGGGCAATGAAGAGATGAGTGGCAGTGAGAAGATATAATTCAAGTAGAGAAATATCAAGAACACGCGACGGCAAAATCACCTCTTCAACCTCAATCTCACTCGATCCCATTGCAGAAGCGACGCCGTCATTCTCCTTCTAACCGGTCCCAACCTGCCTCAATGTCTCCCTGCAAGCCATTACGAGAGAGGTCCGAGCTGAAAGACCCAGAAGGCGCATTCCGCACGGATCAAGTGGGCAGCGAGGCTGCAGCTTTGCAGAGTACCCAGCCGACAGCAGCATGGTAGCAACATGCAAACATGCAGCAAGGCAGAGGTGAGTGGCAAACCGAAAACAAACCGTCAACGTCACAATGACCGCTGCAAGTCCGAGACGGAGTAATGCCACCCTCTCGGCTCTCGGCTCTCGGCGATCGAGATAAGCCTGAACTAAGGCATACGCCGTCATCTCGGCCCTGGTTGTGTCGGCGTCCCGCGGCGCCATGCTCCTACAACGCTGGGATACGTACTACATGTATGCTTGCACACTCCTTGCCAAGGCCTGCTGATTGTCATTATGCATGAAGAATACAAATCTCTCTCGTCGTGTCTACCAATCGTCTCGATCATCATCGGTACAATCTGTACAACATGTACAACAGTTACACAATCCTCGCCAATTTCCGGCGATTCACAGACACAGGGTGAACGCCAACAGCAGCGTCCTTGCCTGTCCATCGGTGCCCCCTCGGACTCCCAACTCGTCTCGGTACGTCCATCTCCAAGTCGTACTGCTCCTGTCCCACCGCCTTCCGGTAGTCGTTGTACCCCATAAACTTGAAGTAGTGGCCGAACTGCGCTTTCACCTCATCGTCGCTCATCCCCCGCCCGAACCCAGCAGCGCGGTAGAACAGGGCAACCACATCTCCCTCTGGCTCCCCTGTGAACGCCTCACCCCGGTCTACGCCGGCCGCGAACCAAGGCAACGCGTTCACCAGCGTCAAGCGCTTCACTCGACTCCCGGTGTTGGAGCCCGAGTGCCAACCAAGCTGCATGGAGAGCATGAGGAGCGGGCCAAGGAGGGACACGTCCACGTCGTCCGCTTCGCCGGTGAAGATGAACACGACTTCTTCTACCCAGCATGAAGGGGAAGCAAGGGCGGCGCCGACCGCGCCCCATGCCCCCAGTTCTGGGCTACGGGCATTATAGTGGACCACAAATCTCTGTGTCCGGGTTCGGATATACGGTGCCCAGTTCTGGCTGTCGGGCCCGTAGGATCTGTCGGAGAGACGGCCGCGGAAGACGAGGGTGTTGGAGATGGGCAGAAGGGAGATGCGGTCGGGCAGCCAGCGTTCTATGTTGGAAACGCGTAGGGTGGCCACGGCGATCGGTAGGGGCGTGGGTGGGGATTCCAGGTCCAGGTCGACGACATCAAGTGTCCCAGACGCCAGAGAGGGCCACTTGGAACTGACTGGTCCGCCACCCGGTAGGACCGCATCGTAGTCGTCCTGGAGAACTACGTGTCGGAGGAGGAGGATATCTGCGCGGTCGCGGAAGGAGCGGCACACGCCGCGGAGGGCCGCGAGGGATGGGTCGGGCGCGTATGTGAAGATCATGTCGATGATGTGAGGAAATGAGGCGGCTGAGAGGGCAGCAGATGAGGCGAAGGCCGTAGCTAATCCATGGATCGCAACGTCTTGGGAAAACTCGTCGAGAGCCATGGCCTCGATAGGAGGCTCGTCGATCTCCATCGCGGGTGGCGGCGTGTGTGGTGGTGTGATGAGACCGTGGTGTGGAGTACACGTGCGCAGAGGCGTCGTCCCCGCCGCCGCCGCCATCGTCGTTGTATCGTTCGGTCGTTGTTCGTAGTCGATTATGTCCAGCATGCTTGGAGAGGGAGTGTATAATGTTGAGAGAGCGATGTGGTGCAGCTTGGAGCTGTTATGTCTCGGTTGTTGCTGCTGGAGGCGGTGATCAGGTGGACTGAGCTCATTCGGAATGGCGGGGTACCCCGCATTCCGATGCGCGATCGCCACCTCCCCACCCCCAATCCACCTGACCCACTTGAGCCCTGCCCACATATTCGAGATGCATTCATCAACAACACGAACAACGCTCTGGCCGTCTGGAACTGCGGCATGTGAGGCTTCCTGAGTAGTGGGACCGAACAGGCATTCGGATGAGATGGGGATGAGATGGGGCTTCAGTAGTGTTCGACCAGCCTCTATATGTTTGCCACCAAGTTGTGCCCTCGGAGTGACTTCGCTTTAATGCACAGAGACGTGGATAAAGCCACTAACGGCTGCTGCAGAGTGCCAACTTTAACAAGCCAACTTACAACATATTCGCACCGAAGGCCTAAGGCCCACCCCCTTTGCAGCTTGCAGCGTCAAGACCTCGATGGGGTCGATGGACGAAACACGTCCACTTGCCACCGCCTCCGCCCCATTCCGCGCCATCGGCCATGTCCGACAGCACCCTGTTGTCAATTAACGAACCCACTCCGAATCCTCGCATTGCCTGGACGTCACATGCCGGAAACGTCTCCAGAGCTTGGCACACGCGCTGACGCGCTGACACGACACAACAACTACTTTCCATTCATGAACGCCGAAGGGGTTTTGAATTCTGTTGATTGGGGTTTTTGTTAATTACACAAACAGGCTAGGTACCCAGAGCCTTCTACAACGCGACAACTGCTGATCCCCCGGCCGCCGCAGCGGCTTTGGCATTCACTGAGATAAGCTCCTGGAACGGTCAGAAGTGGTCCCACGACGGCTCGTACCAAAACAGGGAATGGCTACGCGCTTCTCGAGATGCTGTCCTTCTACGGGAGCTGCGTTGGCCCCGGCAAGCAGGAAAGAAAGAATGATGAGTTGGAAGCGCATGATGAAGAATACACGAGAGGAAAGTGTACAGCTGGTGTGATGAAGGTGACTAACAGACTACCCCTCTATTTATGAGCATGCTGTGCGATACCTGTTGTCGTCCGCTGACCGAATCATATGACATCGCCTTTCTCATGACGTTGTGGTTGTTGGCGTGTTTCCAAGGCGATCAGTGCCTTCGTGTCATATTAAGATTAAGCACAACTCGCGGACGAAATAACGGCAGCGTAGGCAAGTTGTCTTGGGGTGTCGGCGCCACGATTGTCCCCGCAACAGCTTCAAACAGTCCAAAGGTGCCAGACTCCACTTTGTGGTCAGTAACTCACCAGTAGACTATGTAGGTGACGAAACTCCGGCAGTTATCAAGGCGTGATTGGAGCTTAATATAATTCAGTTAGTCGTTGTGAGGAGCGCCTCAGTGTTTCTGTCAGAGAGTGCTATCTGGCCGGCGCATACATACATGAGGCAACACACGAGAAGGGCTCCCGGTTGTGTTGTGGTGCTCTTTTGGCGGTGTATGTTAAGGCGTTGCTCATGTACGTCTCTGACAGTTTCACTCTCCAACGGAGGTCTCGAAGTGGTCGCCTGGTGAACAGTCTGGTGCGAGTCGTCCAGTCGCAGGCGCCTGTCAGGGAACGGGCGCTTGATTTGAGTCCCATCATCATGCAAGTCATGGGTGGGATGGGAGTCACTCTCGGCATTTTAACACTAGGGTGACCAATACTGGCATCGCTGTTTGCCTTGCACTCGACACAAGCTGCCCTGCAAAGGGGAGTGGCTTGCCAAGTGCAGCTGAGAGCACAGTGCCATATTGCAACCGTTGTTCTGTATCATCGGCAATATCCGGCCGCAGGAGTTGTTATCAGTTACTCGATTACCATTCCGATTCCCCTATCTTTCTCAGAAGTCATATAACCACGGCTCACATGGAGGTTGAGCGTGCGCCATAACGAGACTGCCCGTACGTATGTGGGCAGCGCAGCTTCTGTCTTCGAAAAGTCCATTCTTGTTTTTGTACAACCAACGTTATCTACAGTTGCCTCGAAGCAGCCGACGTCTACGCGACGGCAGTGCGGAACGCCTCCACGCCGACTCTTGCTTCGTACTCGGCTAGACTGACAAACTCGATACTCGGCTTCATCCGAGCACGGATCTCGCTTTCACCTCGCACAAACTCGTGTCCAGACAGCCGGAACAGGCCCATCCCATCATGCCAAAAGGCGTCCTCACCCCACGCGGACGCTGCAACGCGATCAGCAGCAGTCGTTGCCCGTCGCAGCCTCCAAGCAACCCCGACTTCGAGGACGTTCACGAGGGTATACCTAATCCTCCCGCCTGAAGTTCCGAGTCTACCTGAGGCCTCGCTCTGTTCTGGGTCGCTCCGGTTCAGCAGTGTGCTCCCGAGTAAACAACATATGCCCGCCGCGGCTTCCCTCCAATCACACCGCTCCTCCGCCCCTTCCTCCCCAATAAGAATGATCTCCCTTGCACCACAGCCCGACGTGAGGAGCGCATCGGCGAGGACGTATACGGATGTCCCGCGCAGCGCGGTGGGAAGGGAGAGCACAAGTCTGGGGCATGTGGACAGATAGGCGGCACAGGCCGCACTGTCTGTCAGACCGCGGGGAGAGGCAAGGCGAGGGGTGTAGATCGAGCTCTGAACCAGTGGCAGTGGCGCGCGGACCACGCAAGTGGTGCAGGTAGGGAGGCTAGGGCCAAGAGTCGTCCAATCTAGGTCGAGGAATATGCGCAGAGTGTCCACCGAGCGAGGCAGAGGTGGACGCCGGCGGGGGAGCTGCCGCTGCAGCGAGGTAGACGGCGCGCTGAGGGGGCAGCGAGATGCTGTTTGGGGAAAGTAGGAGGTGGACGACGATGAGGCGGAGGTTAAGGACGTGCCGAAGGTCGTTCTCCACGCCCCGCCATGGTCCAGGGGCGGTGACCATCCTGGGGGACCGAGGTTCACGAGATCCAGCGTTCCTACATCAGCCGTGTATGTTCCCGTGAACGGCAATGCGCGGCATGAGCTTGCAACGCGGGGTACGAGGTCTGGCGCTATGGCGACGTGGGCGTTCAGGTGCGCATCGATGCGTTCGCGCCATGCTCGCGATGCGGCGCGGAGGGCGAGCAGGGACGAGTGGGGTGCGTGGGCGAGGATAGCCTCAATCAAGTGCGGGAAGGCTGTATGGTCTATCGCTGGGTGCGGGCGAACCGTCGACTGTGTTGGAGATAGCCGGTAGGAGATGGGTGAGGATGAAGTCGAGCGGGGCATTGGTGGGCTGGACCGCAGAGCACGATCGCGTCCTCTGACCCGCTTTAACGGTGGAGACTCTCGCCGGGCCACTGTCATTGTGGCTATGGAGTCGACGGTGAGGAAAGGAGTAATGATGAGGAGCAGTGAAGAGCGGCCGAGGGAGACCTAGAGTTGAGCTAGTAGGGCCAGCAGAGCCGGTTGAGCCAGTCGTGGTAGTCGTGGTGGAGCTGACCACCGCTGAGGTCAGCCGAGCCGAGGTCCGAGGCTGCTGAGCCGGCTGGCTGAACAGTATGACCCAGTCGTCGTCGGCGATACGGATGTGGACACGATCAGACGCGTGGATTCAGATAGGAGGCAATGACAACAAGCGACACTCCCAACCTCGCATAGTATCCCATCGTCAGTGCAGTCTTCATCGCTGTTGTTGCGTCGTTTAGTCGGCCTGTAGCTCCAAGGTCGCTTCAAGTTGACACGCCCCGTGCCTCAATCCGGCCCTAATACGGTCCGGTCTGTCGCCGCACCCGAGCCCTTGCATTGAGCCCTCCGCTCTATTTCCTCCAACAGCTAATAAAGGCGACTTACAGAACGTCATGCATACCCGACTGCGCGTCCGAGCGCCGTCACTCTGGGAATGTGTACATGGATATACAGGGTGTGTTTGCGCCGTCTCCCCGCCTGCGGCTGGAGAGTGGGACGTTTGTGGCCTTAGTAGGGGTATTGGCGCAAGCAGTAAACTTTTGACTTGCGACTTACGTTTCGGGGTAGGCGACACTCTCCTCTCCTCTGCTAGGCTACGGGGACATGAGCCAGGCGGAGTATGGCCCTAGTTGACCGGGGCAGTGGAACTTGGCAGCGACGTTGGTCTGGGCTTGCTCGGAGCGCGAGACCTGACTCGCGCCAGCCCTAATGGTAATTATCCTGATGGTGGACCCGAGTTGCCACGCTGATCTATTTCGGATCCGCTCAGCTATAGAATAGAATGTCGATTATGCTCACTACTGAAGTGGATCTTAACTGACGCGAGCATACATTGACCACTCATTCATAACTACATGGTATTGCTACGCGGCCTTCTACCGTGGTTCTCTCAGAACGTTATGGATTGCGCAGTGCTCTCGTCGATGCGTCCGCCTAATATCCTATCCAAACCACTGGTTCTAGTCGCAATGTCGAGATCTGAGCTTCAGCTGAGATCGTCACGTGCCACGCTAATCGAAGCCTCCGGCGGAGTGTCATTGAACGACGTCCGCTCTGTACGCCGCTTCCGCCTCACCGCCCTCGCCGGACCGCCAGCGCCGTGAGTTTATAAGTGGCAGGCAGGTGACGCTCCCCTCTCCATTGTTCACTTCCATCGGTACCATTTCTAAGCATGTTACGGCTGATGGAAAGCGGCAGCATTGACTAGAGCACTGCATTTCTCGTGCTAAGGCTTGACTAGCAGGTAGACCGAGTACCCAAGTCCCAGCGGAACGAACAAGGTTTGGCTAACGCTCTCGCGGATGACAGTGGTCATGACGTGAGGAATGTCCCTCCAGCATCCTGAGATGGTGAGAGGTGATGTCGAAGAGATATAATAGCCTGGGCGGTTGGGTCACACTGCCTCAACACACTGTCTCAACATCTTTCGCTCTGAACGCTTTCCCAGTTCCCACCATGCTCATCGCCGCAGCCATCCTCGCTCTGCCTCTCGCCGCCGCCGACCGTGTTCGCATCCATCCAATGGGCAACAGCGCCAAGTGTCTTGTGACTCCGAGCCATACTTACCACTGGGTCAGGGCTCTCTTGATGTGCGTTTCCTCCACGGCTCTCTAACCACAACTAACTCACCCAAAGTGCGGACTGCACGGGCGCTCCGAACGAGTACTGGGACCTCAACCGCGGTCATACCCATCTCAAGACTCTGGACGCGTACTTTGGCGATAACCAATGTGTAACGGGTGGAAAAAGTGATTCATGGTCGAGGGTCTAGCGAGGATCGATTTTGACGCTAGACATGGCTGGTGATGCCCATATCGAGAACGGGGCGATTGGCGGTTCGCTGCAGGACTGTCACGGCGCCCTGGGACAAAACTGGTACTTTTCCAATGACAACCGCCTCATCATCGATGGTCATGGTGGGTCCTGAGCTGTGCACTAGCATCTCTTGCTGACCATAGGCATCTGCCTGGACGTCCGCGATGGTAATGTGGACTATCAACCTTTCCTCCAGCTCTGGCAGTGTTACCGCGGGAACCCCAACCAGGTGTTCACTGTTAGCCAGTGAAAGTCGAGGTGCGGCATGAAACGAAGCACAACAAAGGCATCCAATGTAAAAACGGACTCTGAACGAACAATGAATTGACAATGATGAGCTGTAGGGGCCACGAATGCATTAAATTGCGGACAGGCACTTGCGTCAGACAGTAGTGATACGATACCGCATGCCACTCTGTCGTGGCAAGCGACCACCTGCACATCTGTGGATGGCGTTCTCCCTCTCCGCTGCCATCTCGGTCGACATCACCAAGACGGACCATCTCTGCTCCGCCACGCCGAGCCCAGCCACAAAGGGTGTAGAGTATTTGGTGGCTCCTCCTCACCGCACTGGTCGTGCTTAGTAACAAATCTCCTATTCTGGGCAGGAATATGTGCAAGCGAAGCGCGGAGCTCCCCAGTTGACTGATGACGTAAATAGATCTCTGGCGATTGCTGATCACTCCCCGCCTCGGTCTCTTGGCAGGGGTTGACCGATGCCTTAAACCGAACATAATTAACATCGAGCTACTACTCTTTGTATTCGTCCTCTCCATCTCCATCTCCATTTTCTCTCGTCTGGTTAACCTCGCTCTCCAGACTATCGTCGGACGTCTGGACTCCAGTCTCCTCACACTGTCTCCCATTAACCGCTGGTACATCCCAGTCCTCATCTCCGCGCTCGGTCTCATTCTCGCATACACCTTCAACCCCTCCCGGCCCACTACCCACTACCCTACTCCTGACTCCACCAGGAGCCCCGACGCCGACGCCATGACCATCCGCGCAATGTCCACCGCTGCTTCGACCGCAGCCAACATTGCAACCGGAGCCGGCGCGACGGCAGCCAACTGCCCCCCATGGGCCACCGACGTCCTCCACTTCTGGTTCAAATCGTGTACCATCCAGGACTGGTTCCGCGGCGGCGAACGCATCGACGACCTCTGCAAGAAGCACTTCCTCCCGTTATACGAGCGCATGGCGGCCCCCGAGAGTGCCAGCGGCACCACCGCTGCCGGAATCCCGTCCACCGGCGTCGCGACCCCGCCCGAGTGTTTCGAGGACGCCCAGGCAGCCCTGGCGGGCATCCTCGTGTACGACCAGTTCTCGCGTAACATGTTCCGCAAGACCGCGCGGGCGTTCGCTACCGACCCCGCTGCGCTCGCTTTGAGCAAGTACGCAGTGTCCCGGGGATTCGACAAGGCCCTCGACCCCTCCGAGAAGATGTTCATGTACATGCCGTACATGCACTCGGAGGATCTGGCTGACCAGCAGGCCGGTATGGCGCTGTTCCCGAACTGCGGCGGCGAGTACAGCGAGAAGCTGATTGGCTTCGCTCAGGAACACTTGGACATTGTGGAGAAGTATGGGCGATTCCCGCATCGAAACGCGGTGTTGGGCCGGGAGAGCACGCCGGCAGAAGTTGAGTTTATGAAGGAGCATGGAGGCTACGGGCAGTAGGTTGCGGAGGTTGGTTACGTGGGATGTTAGTGCTCCAACGCTTTACAAATCGTAGCATTCTTTAATTGATACGTGGTACATCTATGGGAACTTGTCTACGCCGGCAGTGCGGGCAACATGCCGATGTAGATGCGACGCAGTGTTCCTCTACTTATATCTGGGACGCGCTCGCTCGCTCCGCCGGCTCTCCGTTACAACTCCGCCTCACACTCCTCCACGCTCTTTTTCACAATCTTGACCATTTTGTCCGCTTCCTCGGGAGTGATAGTATATGCTGGGGCGAGAACGAGGCAGTCTCCATTCGTACCGTCAATCGTCCCCACTCCGCCGAGCGCCATCAGTCCATTCTTCATGCACTGCTCCTTGACGCGAGCGCCAAACCGCGGCATAAGGTTGGAGGGCACGTCAAAGTCCACAGCGAGGAACAAACCCTGTCCACGGACCTCAAACACCCTCTCGTCGTCCTTGAATGCTTCCTTGAGACCTTCCAGCAACTGAACCCCGCGCGCCTTGACGTTCTCGAGCACCCCACCAGACTCGATCTTCTTCAGCACCGCCAACGCGACGGCGCAGTTGACAGGGTGGTTCTGGTACGTGTGGGAGTTCTTCCACTGCCCCGCGCGACGGATCACCTCGGCCAGCCTCTGCCCGACCATGACGGCCGAGATGGTCACGTATCCGCCTCCGAGGCCCTTTGCCATGGAGATGACGTCGGGCTTGACGCCCTCTGCGACAGAGTCGAACGCGAACAGAGTGCCAGAGCGCCCTGTGCCGCTCATGACTTCGTCCATGATGAAGATGAGGCCGTGCTTCTTTACCACCGCATCGATGGCAGGGAAGTAGCCCTTCGGCGGGGGAGTAACTCCGGGGCCAGTGCCGCCGACGGGCTCGGCGATGAAGGCCATGACGTTCTCAGGGCCGAGCTCTTGGATCTTAGCATCGAGTTCGGCAGCCAGGCGGGCCGAGTACGCCGCGTCGTCTTCGCCGGGAAGGCGGTCGCGCGACTGAGGGGTGTCGACGTGCTGGTACGCGTCGCTGAAGTAGTTCGAGTACAGGTTGCGGCGGCCGGGAACGTAGCCGGTCTGCAATTAGCGGGTGAGTACGGGATATGGGAGGCCAAACGACTCACGCCGAGAGAACCGAGCGTGTTGCCATGGTACGCGGGCGAGCGGGCGATGATGTACTTGCGCTGCGGCTGGCCTTCCTCGATCCAGTACTGGCGCACGAGCTTGAGGATGGCCTCGACGGCCTCGGAGCCTGCGGTCAGTTGATGTTCAAGTGGCTTCTCAGCACAGCCGGCGGGGTAGGGCGGAGCTGGGCTACGGCTGCCGTCACGGAGTCTTTAGTGCCCACTTTCACCGTTACACACCCATTTCACACGTCCAACTCACCTGAATTGAGGAAAGCGCCAGCCACAAACGCGCCTCCGCTCCGGTCAACAAGGAACTGCGCCAGCTCTTCGGAAATGTCGTGGCCCAGAGTCTGGTGGTACGCGTACGGCATCTGCGCCGCCTGGCGGGTCATGACCTCGACAAGATCGGGGTTCGAGTATCCGAGACACGCAACGGCAGCGCCGCCGCTCACGCCGTCGAGCAGCTCCTTCCCGTTCTCGAGCTTGAATGTGACGCCAGAGGAGGAAACGGCGACGGGCTGCTCGCCGGCTACGTGAAACGTCGCTGGGGGTTTGGTGCTCTTGGGCGCGCGGGGTGTGGCAGGCGCAGGCGGGGGAGGTGGAGGGGGTCCCGCCGTGGTTGCATGCTGCGTGACTGCCGCATTGCGGGGAGCAGTGGAGACCGCGCGTGAGAGCGCACGGACGGGGACTTGGGTCAGCAACCTCGTCGGCGGGCAGACCTACGCTGCCGCAGTACCGATGGGCGCAACATATTTCTCAGTGAGTCAGTGAGTGAGTGGTGAGAGAATTGACAAATGCACAACTTGACATGCTCTATGTACACACTCTTGAAGACGTGTTTCGAGGCGCCAAGGATGGTCTACGGTGGGCAACAAAAACCAAGAGGCCCGGGTGAGGCCCGAGTCGTTTCGTGGCTGAAGAGTGGAGGCGGGCAGCGCTTAGCTCCAGGATTAAGCTGGATCGCCTCGCGTCACTGGCTGGAGATTGCCGAGACAAGTTATACGACGAGGCGACCGTCGGACATGGCCGCCTGGTCGAGACCACAGCTGGGTCGAGATTGCAGATCAAACAATGCGACGGCTGCTGATCTTGATCTACATGTCTTATCTGACGACCGTCCGTGCGGGGAGCTTATTTGAGGCCGATACGACCGGGGGCAACATCACTATGTATGGCATACCATGGTGCATAGCACTCGTTCATTCGTCTGGAGCTCGACGACGGCGTCGGCGGTTGTAGCCCTCGGGCTAGGGCGAATATCATACATCCACACGGCCGGGAAAACCATGTTCGTGGACGCCGAACGTCCGTTGGACGACAGCGACATCCGCGCCGTCCACAGCGCCCGCCCACCTTATATGGACATATGCCGCGACCAAACTAACACGGTTCCCCATCTCTAGGCTGCCTCAGCACACTAACAATGACATCCAAGACATGGCAGGACATCGCCTCAGCGAAGCAGACGGCCCGTGACGCTGCCATCCCCGAGTCGTGGCGGATCACCCCCCCATCCTCGGCCAACACGACCGGAGTCCCTAGCGCAAGTGGCATCTTGACCAAGTCCGAGCTCGCCATAACTCAAACGCCTGCCACTCAGCTCGTCCACCAACTGGCTTCAGGTCAGCTAACGTCCGAGGCCGTCGTCACTGCGTTCTGCAAGCGAGCCGCCATTGCTCAGCAGGCGGTCAACTGCCTCTCGGAGGTGTGGTTCGACGAGGCCATCGCCGAGGCGAAGGCTCTCGACGACGAGTTCAAGCAAACTGGAAAAGTCCGGGGACCTCTCCACGGCCTCCCCGTGTCCTTCAAGGACAACTTCAACATTAAGGGGTACGACACGACTATCGGGTACATCAAGTACTGCAACGATCCGGCGGGGCAGGACGCCGAGCTCGCGCGCGCGTTCCGCGACGCTGGGGCAGTGCTGTTCTGCAAGACTAACGTCCCTACAGCTATGGTAAGCTTTCACTCCCCTCGGCGCTGACACCAGCTCATGGCCGAGAGCTACAACAACGTGTTCGGCTACACGGCGAATCCGTACAACTCGGCCTACGGTGCAGGCGGGTCGTCGGGGGGTGAGGGCGCCCTGCTCGCAATGCGTGGCAGTCCTCTCGGTGTGGGCACTGATATTGGCGGCTCTATCCGTATTCCTTGCGCCGTTAACGGTATTTACGGGCTGAAGCCGGCGGCTGGGCGCTTCTCGCTAGCCGGTGGCCGACCAGGTTTGCCAGGGCAGGAGGCGATCAAATCCGTTGTGGGGCCTATGAGTCCCGATCTGGCCGGTATCGAGCTCTGGGCCAAGGTCATTCTGGCGAGCAAGCCGTGGGAGCGGGATCCGGCGGTATTCAACCTCCCGTGGCGGGAAGTGGAGGTGCCGGACAAGCTCTGCTTCGGTATGTCCCTTCACTGAATTCTTGAACCTTTCTGATAGCAGGCCTTATCATGGATGACGGCCGGATTGCCCCCACTCCTGCAGTGAGGAGGGTGCTGCAGGAGACGCGCGCGGCGCTCGAGGCAGCTGGTCACACTGTGATCGAGTGGTCGCCGTACGACGTCAACAAGGGCATGGAGATCTTCATGCGCCTCATCCGCGGTGATGGCGGCCTGACAATCGCCAACACCATCAAGCCCGAGGGCGGCATTGTGGAGCCCTTCCCCCTCGGACTACAGCATTTCGACGCAGCGGCCGAGGCCGCCCGTCTGAACCCCCCGACCGTTGGCGAGCTGTGGAAGACACAAGCCGAGCGGCAGGCATACCTGACTTCGTTCCTTGCGCACTGGCAGGCTTCGCGAGAGCTGACTGGGACCGGAAGGCCGTTCGATGCAGTTATCAGCCCTGTCGCACCCTACCCCGCTGCGCCGCGGTACAAGTTCCCCATCCCGGAGGGCACGTATACCTTTTTGTGGAACATGGCCGACCAGACGAGTCTGGTCGTGCCCGCCGGTACGGCCAAGCGGACGGATACCAAGGAGGCGAGGGAGTTCCGCAACGACGACGAGCGGAATGCTTGGGAGAACTGTAAGTGGCTCTAGAGGTAAACACTGACAACAGATGACGCCGAGGCGTTAGACGGTATGCCGGTTGGTCTGCAGATTGTGGTCCCGCGCCACGAGGAGGAGCTGGCGATCAAACTCGGCGGCGTAGTTATGGATGCGATTGGGAAGCAATAGCCAAGAATGGAGGTGTTTGAGAATGTATTTGGGGCTTGCACGAGGTTGGCAAGTAGTTCACAAATGTAAAGTGTATTCGCAGTGGTGAAGCGCAAGTAAGCGCATCAGTCCTTGGCACCTCGGTCGAGGTTGCCCTAGACGACAGTGAGGCTGTGGGGCAGACACATGGCCAGAGATGAAACACCCAATACCTCACCGGTGGCACGCTTCAGGCGTATGCCGCAGCATGCCGCAGACTGCTGCTTACCTGGGCTTGGCAATAATGTACGCATAGACGTCGTAGACATAGGCTCAAGTTGCAAGGTAATCCAATAATGTATTTCGGAGACGGCCGAGTTCCCAGAAACAGCTTGTCATGTCGCACTCCAGCTGACGACCTCATCGGTATGTGCATGCCAGCTGCCCAGACCCAGCTCGCCTGAGAACTTCTTCGCTGGCGTGAGACCCTCCTACGTAAGATGCTCCTACCTGCCAACTCACCCTCAGCCGGCCCACGCAAGGCCTGGACTGTATGCACTCGGAAAACGCTCTCCCTCGGTGTTGGCGAGCGAGGCGAGGTCAAACGACCGGCTAAACCTTCTTCGGGAGCATGTTCCCGCGGTCCGATTTGACCTCGGTCACGAGCAGATTGGAATACATTGACCCAAAATTCGCCCTCCGGGACCTCCGTCAACGCTGAATTCGACCTCGACACCGAAATATTCGCCCTCGACGTCAGGAATTCGCCCTCGCTCCCCGCCATCCTCTGTGCCCGGATCTCGGACTGGGCCGACATTAGGAGTGGCTGAAGTCTAACAGGTCTGGGCCTGGGAAAGTCAGGCAGAGCAGGGCCTCCCCACTCTACACATGCCCGCGAGCGCTCTACTCTTCGAAGATATTCCTGGTCCGCCGAGGGAATAGCTTTGGCAGATATCGGAAGCGCCTTCAGGTCTTCCGCTATTGTTCCGAGGTAGCGCTTGACAGATTGGCACATTTGTTGGCATATGCAGCTGTTGGCATATGCAGCCGTTGGCACATGCAGAGGATTGGACCACTTTGTGCTACTGCTCGACGTGGAAAAGTGAGCTCTCGCCGGGTACATAGGCTGCATGCACATCGGAAAGTGTCCCCATCCCATCAGAAAGTACAGCACTCACTCCTCTACGTAGACAGAGCATACCACCAGTCACATAGCCTGCGAGCTACCGTGACCATTCACACGTAGCCAGCCACTCATAGACACTTCCCTGCCCCACGCATAGAGACACCGAGAGACTCCCACACATGCACATCGCACACCTCGTTATGGAGAGGGAGGCCGAGGCCGAGAGGGGGCGCCAGCGGGAAGCCCTCCGGCGGGGCGACTCCGAGGCCACACTGTGCTCCCCCACATCCCCTCGAAAGCTGGGCGACTCGCTGCCTTCTGAGCCTCCTGCCTGCCTCGCTGAGGAGGTTGAGTCTCTCCCATCCCACACTTCCCCATCTCCGCACCCTGCCCAATTCCATCCGAGCCCCACACCACCACGCACCCCATCCCCTACACCAACCGCACTCTCGCGCACCGAGACTCACCCCGGCCCCTTCCCCGACCTCCAGCTCGCAACCATCCCCACCCGCAAGGAGGAGGACGAGTATGGTCCTCCCCCTGATGGAGGAAAGGATGCGTGGCTCTGCGTGCTCAGCGGGGCTCTCCTCTTCTTCACCATGTTCGGTTTTGGTGAGTAGTTTTTCAGTCTGTCAGTCGAGTACCCCTCCTAACCCCAGTCACCTCCTTCGGTCAGCTCAAGGGATACTACCTCGAGCACCAGCTCTCCTCATACTCCCAGCCCACTGTCGCTTGGATTGCAACCGTTCAATCCACGCTTACCTTCTTCCCCTCCCTTTTCTTCGGGCGGCTCTTTGACGCCCATGGTCCCCGATACCTCGTCATGGCGGGCACCACGCTCTCCTTCTCCGCCTTAATCGCGGTCGCCTTTTGCAAGGAGTACTACCAGTTCCTCCTTGCACATGCCCTCTTCGGCTTTGCCACCACCATCATCTGGGGCCCTTCGGCCAGCGTCTGCGGACACTGGTTCCAAAAGAAACGCTCCACGGCCATCGGCATCGTCGGCTGCGGCAGCGGCATCGGCGGCATCATCTATCCCATCCTCCTCAAAAACCTCCTCGACCGCTTCGCATTCCGCAACGCCATCCTAATCGTGGCAGGCATGAACGGCGCCCTGATGCTGCCGTCGTGGTTCTGGCTCCGCAGCCGGCTTCCCCCACGCCAGCCCGCACCGTGGCGCGCCCTCCGCAGCCCTTGGCGCGAGCCTCTCTTCGTCTTCCTCGCCCTCGGCGCAGGCCTGAGCATGCTGAATATGTTCACGCCGTACTTCGACGCGCCGATCATGGCCGCCGGAAACAGCCTCTCCCCCGCCATCCGGAACTACTCCATCGCCATCCTCCAGGCTGGCTCGTTCCTCGGCCGCGCCACATCGGGCATTCTCGCAGACAGGCTCGGCGCCTGGCGGGTGTACACGGCCATGGCGCTGCTCACTGCCGGAGTGCTGTTCGCGTTCTGGTGCGCCGTGCCCATGCCGCCAGCGGCTGCGGTCATCGGTCTCTGGGCGTACGGGTTCACCTCGGGTGCGTGGATCACGTTAGTATCAGCCGTGGCTGCGGCGATCAGTCCGGCGGATGAGATCGGGACGTGGATTGGCGTTCTTTGGACCGCCATCTCTCCGCCCATCCTCGCGGGTCCCGTCGTTAGTGGTGTCCTCATCGAGCTCGGCAAGGGGGCATTCACATATGCGGGGATCTTCTGCGGCTCCACTTACGTGGTTGGGACTGTGGTGACCGCGCTCCCTTGGCTTATCAAGTGGATGCGGCGGAGGGGTGAGCCTAAGGGGGTTGATGAGAAGCACGAAGTTGCCCACGTCGAGCGCGCGTAGGGGGGTGCGTGGTGAAGTATGGGGTAGTCGTAGCATTGGGTCCGTAGCATTTGGTCCGTAACATGGGCATCGTAGCTTTGCATGTAATCTTGTCATAATGCGTGTCTGTCGGAGTTGGGAGTAGTTCTGTTGGTGACAACGAGACGACTCAGTCGTGCCCGCCGATGTGGATGGCGACATGGGAGAGCAGCTCCACCTGCACTGTGCCGGAAGTTGCCGAGGTTGCCGAGGTAACCGAAGGCCGAATCCGCCCACTCTGCCCCACTCCTGACCCCCCATCTCACTTTCCCACTGCAGCCCATTCCAGGCGCACTTGTTCCATCCCAACACGATCTCAAAGACACATGCATTAGAAGAGCTTTGCATCGCCGCTGGCACATGTTCAAGCGGGTGCAAAACGGGCTATGTTTGTAAGCATGTCAGTAATCTAACGAGTTAACTCGGCCGACTTGCGACTGATTTGATATCTCGTCATCGTAACGAGCCGAGGATCTCGACGATCCTCGAAATAACCGTCCCCAACCGCTGCCCTCTCTCCACCGCTGCTTACTATTTCTTAGAGTCCATACCGTCTACCATACCCAACTTACTCTCTCTCTTCGTACTTGACAAAATCGAAGGCGCTAGACATGGACTCGGCAACTATACAGCAGCTGAACGGACTCACGCTTGCTGAGAAACGCGGGCCCGGCGGTAAACCCGTAGTCAACCAGGCCGTGGTTGGCGAGTGGGCAGACGCGAAGAAGGGATACAAGGGCCCCAAGCTTTCGCGACGGACATGGGAGGGTGCGCACGACGCCAAGACCGAGGGGCTGGATTATGTGTTCCGAATTAGTGGGTAGCGCCGTGAGGCCTTGTCGAGTGGATGGGGTGAAACCACTCGGGAGGTCGAGCTGACATCAGCTTATGACGACGAGGTTAACCCATCGGGCATCATCAACCTGTGCGTTCGCCACAGCAGGTGGGACTGACGACAGGGGAATGGCCGAGAACACGATGCTCACGGCCGATTATCTTGATGTGCGTGACAGCGGAGCTCAACCTGATGCTGCTTCGGGCGCTGGAGTTGGGCGGCATCTAACTCGCAGTACTACGGCAAAGTATTCTCCAAGGCCCTCCGTCCCGTCGACTTCACATACGGCAATCAGGCGAGCTCGAGCTCCCGCTTCCACAGGGCTGTCGCAGACATGTGGAACGAGTGCGCTGCCTCAAACTGTCGACAGCTGACTGCAGAAACTTCAACCCTCTCACGCCGGTACACGCAGACCAGATCTCCACGGCCCCCGGCGCGACGGGCGCCCTAGACCAGCTGTTCTACGTCCTCGCGGACGATGGAGACGCCGTCCTCATCGCCGCTCCCCAGTAGGTGCCTTTTCCTGCCATGGCTTACGCAGCTACAACGGCTTCGACGCCAACATGGTCGCGCGCTCGGGCGCGCACGTCGTGAATGTTTATGGGCCCGGCCCCGACGTAGCATTCACCACGCCCGGCGCGGAGATCGCCGCGTTTGAGAAGAAGCTCGAGGAGTGTAAGGCCGAGGGCATCAACGTCCGTGCTATTGTAAGTCTGCTCGTCGGCCCACGGCGCGTTGCATGCTCACACCAGCTCCTCTGCTCTCCCCAGAATCCCTGGGGACGGACGTACTCGAAAGAGGTCCTCCTCGACTATGCGCTCTTTGCGGAGAAGCACGACCTCCACCTGATCTCAGACGAGATTTACGCACTCAGCGTATGGGATAACCCGAGTGCGTCGGGTGTGATATGCGTCGCTGACCGCAGAACTTGCTGACTCGCCCCCGTTCATCTCGATGCTCGCTCTCGACGTCGAGAAGGAGACAGGCAAGCCATTCGACAAATCGAGGCTGCACAGTGAGTCGAGCGGTCCAGCTTTGTAACGTCCATCAAGCTGACACACAGTCGTTTACAGCTTCAGCAAAGAGTATGTTGCATTTTCGACTGCGCTGACCCTAGCTTCGGGTGTAACGGTTTCCGCTTGGGCGTGATTATCAGCCAGCACAACCCACTCGTCATCCGCGGACTGCTCCACATCGCCTTCCTAGCGAAACGTAAGCTGCTGTCCTGGACGTGCAGCTGATGTCAGTCGGTTCTATCGGCGATGCCCTCCTAAGCCATCTCATCAACGACAAGCCTACATTCAAGGCCCTCGTAGCGAAGAATGTGGCCGCGCTCAAGGCCTCCTCGGAGAAGCTTGCCGCGTGGTGCGAGAAGCAGGGGTGGAGCCCGGT
This sequence comes from Cutaneotrichosporon sp. PL3408A, assembly GCA_023629975.1. NCBI lineage: Eukaryota > Fungi > Basidiomycota > Tremellomycetes > Trichosporonales > Trichosporonaceae > Cutaneotrichosporon > Cutaneotrichosporon sp. PL3408A. Next base: position 386,322 of record JAMAMB010000009.1, on the reverse strand, counting down.
TCCGGTGAACAGCGGGCACTTCATGATGGTTGAAGCGAAGAATCTGGGTTTCAAAGACTTTGACGAGGAGAAGGAGTTTGGACGTGTTTGCGTAGAGCACGGCGTTGGTGTGGTGAGTGTGTGGGCGCTGAGTTGGCAAGGAGCTCGCTGACACATAGGGCCTTGGACAGTCATACCACATGCCGGAGCCTGGATGGCTGCGCCTCACGCACACTTATACTCCCCAGAGACTCGATCTTGCCCTCGAGAGGCTGGGCAAGGCCGTCGAGCAGTGGCGTGGACGCAAGTAGCGAGATAATGTACATGAAGATGAAGATGATAGTACAATAGACCTTTCTGAATCATGCCTGCCCTGCAGTCACGTCGTCGTCCGTATCCAACTCCAAAGCGTACGCCCCAGCACCCACTCTCTCCTGATACTCTTCATGGGGCATGACCGAGACAGCGCCCCTGGCAACCTCCCTCACTTCGGTATCGCTCCAACGACAGCCTGCCGCGCGGACATGCTTCAGCACCGCGTCGTCCAGCTCCACCACCTCCTCGTTCGCCAGCCATGTCGCAAAGTCAGATGCGGTATCGACGATTAACAGCTCCGGCGGCCGACTCTCGACACGCTGAAGTACCTCCTTCACTCTCTCCGCGCAAATCTCCCCAATGGCACGACGTAGACTCTCCTCAGCGCTTATGACTTCATCACTCCTCAACCTTCCGAATGCCCCGACTTCATCACTCCTCAACCATCCGACTGCCCCCACCCAATTTACGCCCGCGACGTGATCCCTACGCCATGACGCTGAGTCGAGGAGTAGCACGACCTCACGTACCTCGGATGAACGGGTGATTAGGCAGCGCAGCACTTCGCGGTCCTTGAACCCGAACGGCTGCGCGTCGAGATGCACGACGACCCGCTCAACTGAATGGCACAGGTGCAGGTTCCACCGGATTGGTATGTGTGGGTAAGGCGTACCTCTTTCCTGGGCGAACTGCACCAACGTGCGGCCTCGGGGAAAGTCACCCACGTTAAAGTGCGTGATGCCACCGAAATTCCGTAAAATTGCAGGTCGGAGGTATGAGTAGATCGGCGCTGAAGGCCCAGGGGAGGCAAAGTGCCATTCCTCGCAGTTGGCGGATATGTCCAGGCACTCGACGCAGAAATGAAGGTCTGCCCGGGTGGCGATGTCAAAGGGCAGTGGTTGACGATGGGCTTTAGAGATTAGTTTGTAGCCCATGCCTATGACCAGGTGCCGCACGAGGAGACGGTCGACATGGTCCCGCCATGACCGGCAGGTGCGGCGCAGGACTAGGATGGCGTCATAAGGCGCGTACTGGAATATGAGGTGGATAACGTGTGGATAAGCAGTGTGGTCGATCACGGCAGCAGCGGGGCTAGGGGCTGTTGAGGAGATAGCGGGTCCAGAGATTGTGAGCATTGTGAGCGAAGACGGCTGCCCTCGCGCTAGAGTCAGCTTAGTTCGAACAGCCAAAGCTCACGAATGCTGAAATGGATATGAGGTTGATGTGCAGCTCACTGCAGATATAGCAATGAGATGGCTGCTGTGCGTTGGAGCATCGGTCTGTGGTCATGGGACCAATTCCCAAGATCCGTCGGCCCCGAGCAGAACCCGTGGTTTATCCGGTGGTCCGGCTCCGCCATGCGTTGACAACATCAACAACAACGGGCAGGCCTTACCACCTGGTGAGCAGGTCATACCGCTCCTCGCCCAGAATAGCGCGGTACTGCTCCCTTGTCATGAACTTGATCTTGCGCTTGACCTTGGCGACCTTTTCGCGATCCCTCGGTCTGGGCGCAACCTCTCTCGCTGCGTCGATGATGACTGTGCGGAGACTCTGCCGCATCTGCTTTTCGTTCCAGTTTCCCGCGTGATTGTTCCAGCTCTTGGCCCACGCCTCTCCCTCGACGAGCACCACTTCGAGCACGGCGGGTCGCAGCGCCGCCTGCGCGATGCTCTTGACCATGTGTCCCGCGTAAATGGAGTCGACAGAGGGGAGGACGCCGTCCGCGACGCGCTGGAAGACGTAGCAGCAGGCTGTGAGCCCGCTGAGGCCGTGGCTGCCCTTTGCGTTCGAGCACCAGAGCAGGGGTGTCGTCGTGGTGTAGTACACTGGCGAAGCGATTATGGAGTAGTCTCCGTCTGCGCGGGGGTACTGTGCCAACACCGGGTGCCCGGTGCGATGCATCCTGACAACGGTGCTCGGACTGCTTAGGACGCGATTAGGATCGAGGGAGGTCGCGTCGGGGTCAATGTTGCGGAGGTATGAGCCTCTGAACCTGGCCACGGCGACGTGGCCGAGCCGACGTAGCTCTTCAACCTCGCCAAGGTCCCAATATCCATCGGCGCGGTCAATATCGACGATGTGAACGGAATCTGCCAGATGTTCGTCCAGACTCCAGTCGGTCCTAGGAATCCGACCAAGAACGGAGCGGACGGAAGAGGGCGGCGTGGCTATGGTGTTGAGCAGGCGGCCTATGAGGCTCGTGCTAGCTGGGGCGCGGACGACGATGTGGTAGAGCAGTATTTCGTCCACTGCGTCCCGGAGCTCGGAGCATGTCGCACGGAGGACGAGGAGGGAGTCATACGGTGCATAGCGGAGCACAATGTCAAAGACGTGTGGGTAAGCCGTGCGGTCGAGCGGACTGGGGGCGTCGAGGACGGGAGGTGGCGGTGGTGAAGAGGCGAGGAGGAGGTGTCGTGGTGGGGGCAGAAACGTGCGCGGGGTGAGGTCGTCAAGGGATAGTTTTCCCATTCGTTGTGCGCTCAGCCTGAGCATGTTGTCTGGCGAGTCGCTTCTGTCGTGTCTCCCGCTCTGTTTGCTGTTCTGTTGAGTGTTGGCCATGATGAACAATGCGGGAGGAGGTGGTTATGTACTCGATGGCATGTGGTGTTGATGAATACCCTTGATCGAGCACGAGGAGCCGGCGGGATCAAATGACGATACCCTTGGCGGTCATTGCCGTTAGTTACCGAGTGGATGCTAACCCCATGCATACTCAGAAATTGTCCCCCAAGTCCCTCGAGTCTCTCAAACGTCGTTCTCTCCATCTAGCTGACAACAGAGCAAAGCAGGCGTAACGTCGTCTGGACGAGGCCTTGAAGATGGAGACTGGGTACTTGGGTGGTCTGCGCGGTCTGCGCGGTCTGCGATCTGTCTGCCTCGTGATGTGAGTGATCTGATCGAAGCAACCATCGCCATCGCCACCAACCTTCGTTACTGCCTCTCATCTACTAACGATCGCAATCTACACTGATCCCCTTCATCTCATCCACTCATTCCTCTGGATATCACCTGTTCACCGAACGCAAGATGAACCTCCCCTTCGGCAAGAAAGCAAAGGGAGGCCCAGCCCCGCCCGAGCGCGAAACGATCGTTGCCGCATACCGCGCAGCCCTCGGCAAGAAGGGTCTCCTCCCCCTCCTCATTTGGGGCGAAAATGACGAGGCCAATCGTGAAGCCCTGGATGAGGTTGTCCGTTCAATCGACAAGGGGATCATGCACGAGCGCGCGTACTGCGACGTCATGTTCATGCAGGGAGTCAGTCTCCTGCAAGTGTCGGACGGCATTGAAGAGATTCTGAGGATGCGTGCGGTGAGTGTTCGCGCAACGACAGACAGGTCGGACTCAGGAGGGTCGACGTTGGGACTAACGTCCCTGCTTTCACTATGTAGCTTGAGACCCTTGAGGGGACCGTGTAGTTAGCAATAGGGCCGGTTGTGAAACGGAGGTCGGCTGACCACAGGCCAAGCGCGATCAGCAGCGCTTCAACGAGCAAGTCCGCCAAGAGAACCAACAGAACCAGCATGCCCCGAAGGACGGGCGCTTCGACGACGTCAAGCAGGCCGTAAACCAAGTCTTCTGCTGCCCCATCTTCCACACACCGCCCCATCCTCCTCAACCTCCTCGGAGAGGTGCTTCTCGGACGGAAACTCGCAGCCGGGCGGTGTAGCTGCAGCTCAGCATGTCCGGCGGTACTCTTTCCGCGATCCACCCGTCACCTTGGTACCTACAATCGTCCACTCTGTTCACCAGCTGTTCTGTCCTGTAGTGTTCTGTGTGCCCTGTATACATGTAGCCTATCATCCCATAGCACCCACGACGCTCGGACCGAAGCAGCTATCCAGTGGCGAAGAAGCCTGTGCGCGATTGTCCCCGACGAGGATGAATCGACGCAAAAACCCTCGTAACACCCAGTTTTCTATCGGCATTGTTATTGCTTCACGGCTTCACAAACGAAACGACAGCCCGCACCCCTCCAGCCTCGCCACTTGCTTACTTCACGGAGTTCATCAAAATAGCACTACTCCCAACCTACCGTCCCAACGAAACGAACTCAACACATTCCCTTATCAGCGCACGACCCTTCCGGCTTTCCGATAATGGCCCCACCAGACATCTCCCCCATGATCAAAAAGTATCGCGCCCTCGTGACGAAGGACAAGGGCCTCGCCGAGTCTCTCCTCTGGGGCACGCCCGACACCGCGACGCGTCTGCGTATCCACAACGTGGTCATGAAGATCGAGCCCGAGCTTATTCTGGACCAGGAGTATACCCGAATCCTACAGAGGCCCGATATGCCTCTCATCGAGCTGAGCGATGCGGTCGAGGTCCTGCTGGTATCGCGGGAGGCGGTGAGTGAGCGAAACCTTGTTTGGGAAGAATAGAGAGGCGCGAGGCGGGTCCTCGAGTCGACAATTGAAACAAGGCCTGAAAGAGGGGACGGAGGGCTGAGTGTCGAGAGGAACAAGGAGGTGAGAATTTGGAGCGGCTGATGGAGTCCTGCTTCATCCAGTCCGAGCGCTCAGAACGAGGTTGTTGGATCTTTGGGGAGCACAATCGCGGGCAGATGACGAGCGTGTGAGAGGGGTGGATGAGCACTTTCGTGCCCGCGAACACGCTGATGCTGAGGCCCGAGCACCGGAACCAACACCAGCACCCCCAGCACCCACACCTCCAGCCAGCCCGAACGGTGAGGCGGGGGCCGTAGACGACAAGCCGAAGCCGAAGCCATCAATGCTTGGCCGTCTCCTGTGCCGCACCTAGTATGCGAGCTTTTTGCAGCATCCATCGCGAACGATCAGCGCACTCCCGTTCCGAAAAAAACATTCACGTCAGCTCGACGAACGACTCCGATTCCCAGAAGCCATTTTCATGAAGCTCCCAGAAGCTGATTATATTACCTCCGCTGTGAAGTTCTGGGATGCATGTAATTTAGCCACGGCTCGAGACAGACCTTTTGGTTCCTCAACGCTCAGAGTTCTTTCGAACCCGAAGGACGTGCAGGTATGGGCCCACATGTTTCCGTGGGAAAGTGCCGAGCGGCTTGTTGCCTAACACGTCGTCGACACTCACGACAAGAGGGACACATCACAGTCATCCCAACCTGAGGTGCTTACACATTCGAAGAAAGACGTGTTGAGCATGCCAGAGTCAGAAGGCTTCGCCCCTTGCAAAACCTTTGGCACAAAAGTCGGTGGTGATCAGGCTTGATTACAATTGTGTACAGTCGAGAGCGACCCACAATGAAACAGTCCACACTTGACAACTGAAACGCGTTCGGAACATCTCAAGTGCCCGTCGGTGGTGATTCCTTCGCAACCAGCATGAATATGGTTGACGAAGTACGAGCGAGCCCCAATACTGGAACTCGTGTCACCCCGAAGCGCCTGCAAGGAGGCCTTTGGATGTGGCTTGACAATGCGCACTCGCGCTAAATGTATGCGCTTCCATTCCCGTCACTCTCAGAGGGCTTGGCCATCGCTCTCGCGGTTTCTTCCGCACCACGCATTCTGCCTGGTTCACCTGCATTGTCCGTCCGACTTGGGCCTCCCAACTCCCGCTCTCCACTCTTACGGTCCTAGATAACAGCTGACATTCAGCGAACCCAGCCCTCCCCATCAACTTCAGTCCGCCAACATTCCGCACTTGCTCCTGTCCCAACCTCGTCAGCCCAAACGTACCGACTCATACCGCAGGCCCTCATGAACCCCCTCGACACCCCCTCTTCGGGGTATTCTTCTCTGGTCCAGAATATCCCCGACGGCCCTCTTCCCGGGACGAAGAATGTACGGAGTTTTCGTAAGCGCTTGGCCAAGGACAAGGCGCTGTCGACAGCCCTCTTGTACGGCCGTGAGGAGGAGGCGCGATACCGCCTGGACGCTGTGCTGTTCAAGGTCGACCCAGAGCTCGCCCAGAGCGCTGAGTATCTCGTTCTCCGAGCAGCACAGATTCCCTTCTCCCTCGTTCGGGAAACGGTCGAGTGGTGGCTCCACTCAAAGGAGGTGAGCGAGCCGGCATGTGCCGTTGCTGACGACAGTCACCAGCTCCACCGAGGGAACCCACATACTCGGAACCCACACAATCGGAACCCATGTATGCGGAACCCGTGTACGCCGAACCCACGCACTGGCCCCACCCCACCGAGTATGTTCATGCCCCAGCCTCGCTCCCCATGCAGCCTGTGTACACGTATTGGCCGTATATCGCGACTGTACCGTACTACATCCCAGTCCCCGCGGTGCCTTACCAGTGGTTCCCGTATTAGTCGTATGTAGTTTGTTCCTGTGTCAGTGTATTGTAGTCACTCTACATATTCATGTATCCTTGAATTGTCTCGGTCCTCAGATGCGTCGGAACGTGGTCGGCACTCGGTCGATCACACATTGGCAGTGCAGAACTATCGGCTGCGTTCCATACCCGTCTCTGGAGGTAAGGCGTGTTCTAATTCAAGGCAAGTGAGTAAAGGAGTATGTACAGGAGTGTAGGAATGCCGTCTCAGTCCAATGCGACCCAGTCTAGGCCGTAGAAGCGTCCTGGCGAGGTCTTACACCGTCTAGCTTCTCGCTTGACCAGGCGGCAAAGTGGCGGAGTGGTTAACGCGGTTGACTCGAACATAACACCTCGATCAACTTCCTTCGGGAGCGCATGTTCGAATCATGTCTTTGTCGAGCAAGTACAGCTGGTAAACCCTTTTTGGGAGCTTTTCTGCTTGCTCATTGGGGTTTGGAACAGCGTGAGGTTGAGGGTTCGGAGTGATGAGGTCGGTGCGCCGAGTTGGGCCGACGGGGGTTGCCCCCTGAGGTGCGAGAGTATAGCAATCCTCGGCGTGCCAGCCTTCTCAATGGCGGCCAACCCGAGTTCGGCGATCTGGTTTGTCTTGTGCGACGCGGGCCATTGCGTCAGGAAAGCAGTCCGAGTTCGCCACGACCCCCACGACGGCGGCCAACGAGAAAGCGGTGTTGTGAAACGCCTTGTGAGGTGGTGACTAACTTGAAACCCCAGAAGATCATCTGTGCCGCGGTGCGAAGTTTGAATGTCAAGAAGCACAGAACACGATAAACATTGAATGAAAATGACACGACCAGCATCGTATCGAACTGCACAGGCCGCCGCCGCGAGCGAGCAACTATATCTGCCTTGACACACTGTTGCTCACTGTTGCCCACTGTTCGCTCACTGTCTGTCAGCTCTCAACACCCAACCCAACCCCGCCTCGTCACGGCCGGCGTAGCTCTCCCCATCAGTCCGCCCACTGTATCACAATACCACCACAACGTCAGGCAGCAGGGCCTCGGCGGCTCTACTTCTCGCCCCGCTCAAACCCCTTCTTTCCGACCCCAACGCCCCTCAACCTCGGCATGTCCCAATCCAAGCCCTCTCGCCGCAACTCACGCCGCACGCCGCCGACCACGGCACGCCCACACCCTGCCGACGTAGGCCGCGAGCCACTCTACGTGGGGGAGTATATCGGTGCCGTGCCACTCAGTCCCCTTCTGGAAGCAAGTGAGCGGAGCGACCGCGCTAGCATCACAAGCGGTTGGACAGGTTTCACCGTCTCCACTGCTCCGGGCTTACCTCCGGCCGCTTCTGCGCCTCCGCGAGTCCACGCACATACCATCCACCCACCAGCACCGCCCCCCAGGCCGCAGAAGGACCATCCCTTCTTGCAGCCCGTACAGCCGCCTCAGCGCCCTCCGTCAGAAAGAGGAGGCCCGGTGGAGACCGGGGACACGAGCGACAGGAGCAAGGGAAAGGGCGCCAAACGCCAGTCGGCGACACGTAGCGCTCCAAAGCCGGCAGGCTATGCCGCTAATCGCCCCCAGCCTCCAGCTCGAGGCTCGACGCAACAGGCAGCCAACCTTGGCCGAAAACCATCGACAGGGACGCGAGGCTTTGTTCCCAGCGCGTCCTCCACGAGCTTGAGCAGCTCGGACCCCCACCTCGCGGATGTTCACGCTCGGACCAGATCCGTCTCACGCAACCGCAAAACATCCAACTCGCGACAATCCCAGCCCGCCCCTTCACCCCATCATCTCCAATTGGACTCTTCTTCAGAGTGTTCACCCACCTCGCCGGCACCGCCTACGCCCCGTTCACTACCGGCACACGACTTGGCGCCCATCATCCAGCGATACCGCGCCTTGCTCTGCCGCGAGAGGGTGCACGGCGTGCCCCTCCTATCGGCGATGATGTGGGGTCCCCACGATGATACCGCCCGTCGAGCCATTGCCAAGGTAGTGGCCCATATTGCGCCGGAGCTCGATGACCATCCACATGTCATTGCGGCCCTGCATGGGACCGAGTACTTGTGGGAGGGTAGTGCAGTCGTCGAGGAAATTCTGTTCGAATACGCCACGAATAAAGCAGCCGTTGTGAGTTATTCATGGATCACCCCACGCTCTCCCGGTCTCCCGAGACTGCGAGCACTCGATTGTCGAGGACGCTGCTTACAATAGAAACCACGCAAGAAGGCCCCGTCGAAAGCGTGGAGGTTGCTGTGCATCAGTGTGCCGGACGAAGGCCCCAGGAGGGAGCGCAATAGGCTTTCATCAACCATTTAGAGCTGCAGGTCCATTATGCATTATGGATAGTAGCTGCCTACGGCCATGAAGCTTGGAGGTTTTCTGCGATAGACTCGTGCGCCAGTGTTCACTGTCAGATGAGGGCGACACAGATGTCGAACCACGTTGATTGCCGACCCAAGAATTTGCCGAACTGCATTGCATGGCGGATGCCACAGCCTTGGCACCAGCAAACCCATCGTTGACGCGGCATCAACTTGAGGGCCGCGAGCAGCGAACTTCGGCTGAGCCGTAGTTCCACTCTGGCAGTCCCTCGCCGTGAATGGAGAGGATTTGCTCACTTTATGGCATGTCCTACCCGATCGGCTACGGTGGGCAATCGGCATCTCGGCAGTTCTGGCTCTCCTTGGAGACACCGAGTGCTCGAGGCTAGACGCCGTTCCCTCGGTCGACGCCGTTGCAGTGGTCCTGCATGGCCAAGGCCAGCCACCTCGCTCCTCTCGCCACCAGAGCCGTGTAACTGCAACTTACCACATGCCTCCTGACCTCCTGACCTCTTGACCTCGTGAGCTGGCAACCTGGCTCGCTACCCAGACGCCGAGACGCCCTGCCCACCGGGTATAGTGTCGGCAACCTCGCCATGTTGTCGCCTGTCGTCGTCTACGGCCTCAGCCATGACGCGGTCCTTACACGGTCCAGCGTTCTAAGTGTATATCTCGCGCGGTGGTGACTCTTGCATCTCAAACCTGTCTCACCGTCTACCGAGGTTACACTCCAAGAAGCGCCGACAGAGCAACAACACAACAACAACACAACAACAGTAAAACACAAGGAAATGAAGTCGGCCCCATTCCAGGCCCAGGGCATGGCCGCGCTCGACGGCCAGCCACACCCCCTCGACCCACTTTCGCCTCGCGAGCTCGAGCGTGCGTGCGCCATCGTCAAGAACAACCGCAAGGACGCACGTCTCTTCTTCAAGGGATGCCAGCTGCGCGAGCCTGTGAGTGGTGCCAGTCGTACCTGCTGATATCCAGCGCAAGGCTGAGCTCGTGCCGTTCCTCAACGCCGAGCGTGCGGCCGAGCGCGGCGAGCGGGTCTCGGCTCCCCGTCCCGCGCGCGAGGCCGACGTCCTCTTCTTCGACCTCGCCACGCGCGAACTTACCGAGTCGATCATCAACCTCGACACGGGCGCGGAGGAGTCGACCAAGGTCGAGGGCCACCACGCTCCGCACAGCTGGGACGAGATCCTTCCCGCCCGCGAACTCCTCCTTAAGGACAAGGTCTTCCTCGACACCGTGGCCAAGCTCAACCTGCCCCCTGTGGAGGTTGTCGTTGCGCCCTGGCCTATCGGTGCGGACAACACCGACCCCCAGCCACGCAGGATCTGCTGGATCCTGTACACCCGCGACCCCAAGACCAACCACCCCGACTCAAACCAATACGCCTTCCCCCTCGCCCCTGTTATCTTCTGGAATGTGTGGGAGAAGAAGGTCGACGATGTGCAGTGGTGCTACACCGGCGGCGAGGCAGACGGTATGAAGCACACCTACGCGCCGGGCAACAACGGGAAGAGCGCCATCGACGGCTTCGTCCCTGGCGAGTACCTCCCCGAGCTGAACCACATCCCGCCCCGTGCGGACTTGAAGCCCCTGCACGTCACTCAGCCCGAGGGCGTCAGCTTCAAGGCTAGCGGGAACAAGATCGAGTGGCAGAAGTGGCGTTTCCGTCTGGGCTTCAACGCGCGCGAGGGGCCCGTCATCCACGACCTCACTTACGACGGACGGCGCGTGTTCCACCGCATGAGCCTGAGCGAGATGCACGTGCCGTACGGCGACCCGCGACCCCCTCTGCACCTCAAGCAGGTGTTTGACTTTGGCGACGTCGGCCTTGGCCGCGCGGCCAACAGCCTCGAGAACGGCTGTGACTGCCTCGGCACGATGAAGTACTTTTCGTGGTCGGATGTCGACTCGAACGGCGAGGCGAGAGAGAGCAAGAATGTCGTCTGCTGCCACGAGCAGGACAACGGTATTCTCTGGAAGCACACCAACACGCCCACTGGGCGTGCAACGGTGACCCGCCAGCGCCTTCTCATTCTCCAGACCATCATTACCGTCGGCAACTACGACTACATCTTTGTAAAGCTTCCCACGTTACAACAGGCTGACATCAGGCGTGGCAGTTCGACCAGGCTGGTGGCATCCACCTCGAGTCCCGTGCGACCGGCATCCTCTCGACGTCGCCCATCGATGTCGGTAAGAAGTCGCCATACGGCACTATTGTGTCGCCCGGTGTCCTGGGCACTTCCCATCAGCACTTCATCTCCATCCGCTTCGGTGAGTGCGCCGCGAGGCAATTCCCTCCTCGTTATTCCGTCATTTGCCCCTGCCATTAAACCTAACATCAGACCCCGCAATTGATGGCGACAACAACACCATTGTCCAGGACGACGTGGTCACGGAGCCATGGGGACCAAACAACCCCCACGGCATCGGTTTCCGTGTCGACTCGAAACCCATCGCCGTCAGCAGCTGGGCCGACGCTGCGCCAGACAAGAATCGCAGCTTCAAGATTCAGAACCCGAACGTCATCAACCCCATCACAATGAGCCCAGTCGGGTACAAGCTTGTGCCCCTGCCCTCGCAGATGCGCCTTGCCCAGCCCGACGCCATGATCACCTCCCGCGCCCCGTTCACCCAGCACCACGTCTGGGTGACCAAGTACCGCGACGGCGAGCTGTACGCTGCGGGCAAGTACACGAACCAGTCGAACGGCAAAGCCGGCGGCCTGGGGGATATGGTTGCGCGCCAGGACCCGACGGTCAACACGGACATTGTGCTGTGGCACACCTTTGCCCTCACCCACGTTCCCCGTATCGAGGATTTCCCGTAAGTCCAGTGCAGAGCCCACATGACATTTGCTAACGGCGCAGAGTCATGCCGGTCGAGACGCACACTGTGTCTCTGAAGCCATACAACTTCTTCACGGCCAACCCGGCACTCGACGTGCCCATCTCTACTCAGGCATTCAACAAGTCCAGCCTCGTCGAGGAGCCCGCTGCTGCCGGATGCTGCTCGTCGGGTCGCACCTCGTGTGGGTGCGCGCCCGGCGCATGCAAATGCAAGGGTGGCGAGTGCTGCCGCAACGCCAAGCTGTAGCAAGTAGGTCGGAACGGCAGAGACATTAGCAGAAACCATAGACTGTATTGGGCATGCATGGCTTTACGCCATAAATGGAGCAGAGGAGGTGTTGCGTCGGGCGTCGCAACGCTGATCATCGGTGTTCGAGAGCTTGATAACCGGCAACGGATATGGCCGAACGGTGACAACCGGCTACTCACTTTACGGCTACTCACTTGACACCACCAAAATCCAGTTCAACCTTGATCTCGACCTGACATCTTGCGCATATCTGAGCATCAGCGCCCCGACGTTGAGCGTCTACTCGCCTGTTTTACACTCACCCTTCTCTGTCCTTCCCACGTCCTCAGCCGCCAGCCATGAAGGCGTTCCAGATCAAGTACCACGCCCATCCGCGCGAACATAAAGTGTACACCCGCCCGCCTTCCCGAGACTGACGGCAGCTCAGACATCCCCCCACCAGTCCCCGGCCCCGGCCAGGTCCTCGTCGACGTCTACGCCGCCGGCCTGAACTTCTTCGACGTTCTCCAGGCCCAGAATCTCTACCAGCACAAACCTGCACTGCCATTCACCCTCGGCGTCGAGTTTGCCGGCCGCATCACTGCCAACTCGCCCATCCCCCCTGGCTGCCGCTTCAAGCGGGGCGACAGAGTCATTGGGCGTGGTCTAGGCGCGTACGCCGAGCAGAATGTTGTCGACCCCAAGAATCTGCTGCCACTCCCCGACGCGCTGAGCTACGAGCAGGGCGCGGCGTTCTACGTCGCCTACCCCACGTCGTATGAGGCCATTGTGGGGCGCGCGCAGGCCAAGGAGGGCGAGTGGGTGCTCATCCATGCTGCGGCTGGCGGCGTCGGTGCGGCCGCTGTGCAGATTGCAAAGGGTGAGTGAGCACGCGTAGAGATATCTGGTGTGAATTTGCGCCTCACGCCTGTCGTTGACCACCGCCCTGACACCAGGTCTTGGCTGCAAAGTCATCGGGACGGCCTCGACACCCGCCAAGCGTGCTGTAGCGCTCAAGGCCGGATGCGACTACGTCGTCGATTACACGACAGCCCCGAGCGTCTGGCAGGCCGAAATCAAGAAGCTGACCGACGGCCGCGGCGTGGACGTGGTGTACGACCCTGTCGGTCTGCTGGTGCCCAGCTTGAAAGTGGTCAACTGGAACGCGCGGCTCCTCGTTGTGGGCTTCGCCGGCCGCGGGAAGGGTGAGATTGAAAAACTCCCCGCAAACCTCATTCTGCTCAAGAACGTTGCTGTGCTCGGCGTGCGCGGGGGCGAGACGAGTGTGCGGGATCCGAAGCGGTATGCCAAGACGATTGAGGCGTGTTTCGATATGGTCGGGAGTGGGAAGGTGCGGCCAGTGATCTATGAGCGGGTGTATGAGGGGCTGGAGGAGCTTGCGGAGGGACTGGAGGATCTCGAAGGGCGGAAAGTCTGGGGCAAGGCTGTTGTGCGTATTCGGAGGGAGGACGGCACGCCGGCCAAGTTGTAAGACGCCGGCCAAGTTGTAAGATGTATGGCTCAAGCTTTCCTGCGACGCAGCGTTGACATTTGTTGATTCTTGACTGCATTTCCGCGGACATCTACCTAGCACATCCGCATTATAGAACTATAGCAACTCATTAATTCGTTAACTCGTTAGAAGAGGAAGCGGTGGATGAGGCCGCCGATACCCTTTGGCGCAACGTCGTCCTCGAGTGCGACATCTGCCATGGTACGCGCGCCGGTTTGGACTGCGAGTGAGCGAGAGGACGGGGGGGCATGGGACAGTTGCACACTCACGGTCAACCTCGTTGAGAGGGATGATCTTGGTCTTGGCGTAGAACTTGCGCACAAGATACAAACCGGGCACGAGGACGATAGGGAGGTAGTCTGCGTAAGCTGCAATATCGATGCCTCGAGGGGTCAACTCACTAGTGACAAAGGTATCCGTCTTGAAGTTCTTCGTGTTACGGAACACCTCCCATGCGGAGAAGAAGGCGATAACTGCGGGTTAGTCGACAGCAGATGCTCTCCACCCACTTGGAAGGAAGAAGACGCAGACCCAAGCGCCAGCACGGGCAAAGTGAGAGCGGAAGGGGAGGGTACTGCGGTCGATGCCCTGCGCGTCCACAGACTGGCGGAAACGGATGTACGTCCAGGCGATGCCGCAGTAGATCACCAGACCGCCGACAGCGATCAGGTTGACGAACCAGTTGAAGACCGTGTACGCCCCACTGCGGACGACCATGAACGCCAGAAGACCCGACGCCGCGGCCGTCATGGACGCAACGATGGGGGTACCGTTGGGCAGGGTGTACATGAAGATCTTAGGAAGGTAGCCCTGGTTGGCGAGCGCGAAGAGCGAGCGGCCCGCAATGTAGACGTCGGCGTTACCGGCCGACCATGCAGAGGAGATCAGACAGCCGTCTGTGGGTCAGTGAAGGTCGGGGAACGACCGGCATTCGCGGCGACGCACTGATAATGTGGGGAAGGATCTTGATGCCTGCGCGCGAGATGGCGATGACGAAGGGGGAGGCGGCAGCGTGGCTGGCAGTGCCGAGACGCGGCTCGTTCGAGGGGCAGGTAATACCGATGATGAAGACACCGAGGATGTAGAAAAGGCAAATACGGATGTAGACCTGGCGAATGGAGCGGGGGATCGAGCGACCGGGGTTCTTGGACTCGCCGGCGGCGACGGCAACGACCTCAGCACCAAAGTAGCTGGTGTGTGAGCAGACTGAACCTCTGTCTAGGCTTACGAGAAGGCGGCCTGGGTAAGGACTGCCCAGAAGCCGAGGAAGCGCCCAGAGCTTCCGCCGATGCCCTTGTACTGAACGAAGGGGCCAGGGTTCTTCCAGTACGTGAAGCCAAGATAGCGGCCTTCGGGTCCAGCGCCGCAGTTGATCGCGATACCGCAGACTGGAAGGACGTTAGTACTCAGACAAAGACCAGGAGCAGCGACCCCTGCTTGAGACAAGGTTGAGGTGGAGTTTTTGGCTACGCACTGATGAGGCCAACAATAGTAATGATCTTAATCGAAGAAAAGAGGAACTCGGTCTCGCCGTACACAGAGGCGGGGAAGACGTTCAGAATGACAATGACGACAAGGGCGATGGCGACCCAGACGGCGTTGTTGACGGTGTCAGGGGAAACCCAGTAGTTCATGAGGACGGCGACGGCGCACAGCCTAGGGGTCAGTGGGAGCTGTCACGAGGTCGAGCTCTGACCCATGATCACGTTACGTGGGAAACATAAGGGGCCAGAGGTTGCCTCTCTGCGTGCAGAACTCACTCGGCGGGACAGACCAGCATCCACTGGATGGCGTAGGCCCAGTTCATCGCAAATGAGAGGGCAGGGTCCACGAAACGACCGGCATAGACCAGGTGGCCACCGGGGACGGGGAGGAACGCCGTCATCTCACCGATACCTTGCATAATACTGCCGTTAGCGGCGTAACCAAGGCAGGAGAAGAGAGCCAGAGTCTGTACGCGGCGTGTGATGTGTACCGTGTGGCCATCACACAATGGGTCCTCACAAGTCGTGACGCTCAAATCTCGGGAAGACATGAAGACCGTGTGATGTGTATCGTGTGACCATCACACAATGAGTCCTCACAAGTCTTGACGCTCAAACCTCGGAAGATATGAAGACCGACTCACCAGATCACAACACAACCAAAGATCGCGTAACCGAGGAGAAGGCCCACAGGGCCGCCGTTTTTGAGGGCACCGCCAGTACCGAGGAAAAGGCCTGTGCCGATAATACCACCAAGAGTAAGAAGCTGTGGTGAGCGCCGCGCGAGCGAGCAGCAGGAGGCAAGCAAATGCCTCCATATCTACCTACCGAGATGTGGCGGGGCTTAAGACCACGCCTAAGACCCTTCTGGATGTCGTCGCCGTAAATCTGGTCATGGGTGGTGGGCTGCGCCTCAAGCGCGCCGCCGACTTGGACGTCGGCGTTGTCGAGCTTCTTCTCCGCCATAGCGCGCGCGAGAATAAGGAATGCAAGGGGGTTGAAAGGAAAGCGTGGGCAAGTAGTTGTTCTTGTAGTGGCCAGAGATTTGGCCACAGCGCTTTCGCGTGCGGTATATATGTGCTCGTGCTCGATTGCTGATGTCCGCCAGACGTGGTCCTGTGTTTGCAGGACGGCAAGGAACGGGGACATGAGATTGTTCAATTGTTCACCGTGCCCTTCTGTCGCTTAGCTGCCTTGCTGCAGATACTTCGGTACCTTCGCTGTTCCACAGTCGCGTGAGGCCACTGAGACCAGTCAGGCCGTCAGATGAGGGCAACCAGTGCAATCCCATGATCTCATGCCGTGCTCATGCCGTGCTTTTGCCGCGCTCAGGCCAACATCAGTGAATGCGTGGGCGCACAACACAATGGACAGCACACAACAGACATACCGGTCAATTTCAGGAGTGTGTTGTTGGAATGCATCGCGAACGGGCTCTTCGCGATAGCATCCCGTGGCCCAGCTGGCTGCCCCGGATAATCATGATATGCCCGAAGTCCCCGCACGCCAGCGCACGGGCGTGGAGCACATGGTGCACCAGATGCTGGCCCTGGATCCCAGTGAAATCAGAAGGGGGCCCAGCGTCCGTGCTGGCGCCTACTCATGCAAACTGCGCGCGTAGACGGCGCATAAGGGGACATAGAAGTGCGGGTACTGGTTGATGCTGGAATCCGGGGGGAATTCGCGAGGAATGCCTCGAACCTCGCGGGTTCTCTGAGGGTATGACGGCGGCGATAAGCATAATTGAGGGCCCATCTCACGCCATATGACGCTTAGTGGGATCCGGCGCGGACATCTGAGACAGGGCATTGCGGCCAAAAGGGCACTGGCAGCGGCCCATCTACCTTGTTGTGTCGACCTATCGATTCTTATCAGCCTGTGTAAGCAACTTGTGTAAACGCTGTGTGGCATCAGATCCGACATTGCGATTCACGTCAGTTACTGGGTTAGGGCTTGAGATATCGCTGAGTCTCGTGACAAGACCGAGATTCCTTGTTGGCGATACCAAAATAGCGCATGTGCGCCAAGACGTCCGTGACACGTCCTGCGGTAAGCGAACACACGGGCGCTGAGACACAGATTGAGACAAAGGCAATCTCGGAAGAAGTCTCAACGGCCATGCTCGGCCGGTGCGGCCGAGGGCCCTCGAACCGGTATGATACTGTGCATTGTAGCCTAGGAGTACACGGGATATGTTCTGTCTGTCTGTCTGTCTGTCTCTTGACGACTGGCGCGTTCGACCGCTCTTAGCAGATAAAGAGAATGTTCGTGTCGATAGCTGGTATTAGTAGTGTTTGATGTCATGGTGGGGAGTGGCGGGGACTCACGGTGGGAGGAGGAGAGCTGGGGCTTCTGGTCGTACCGGCCTCGCAGCTCGTCGCGGATAGAGCGCAGAAGACTGACGTAGCTCTGCTGGGGGTTCTTGGACATCGCAGCGATGAAGGCCTGGTCTTAGCGCGTCGACTGACTATGCTGATCCGCGGCTACTCACATAAGACATGGCGCCGGTGGCCTTTCCAGCCTCGCTGGTATCCGCGGACGTCTGAGAGTCCTTGCACCCCGACCACATAATAACGTCGGCAGGCGACGTGCGCGTCTGGCGCGTCTTTGCCACGGCATTCTTGTTTCCGCCGAGCAACGACTTGCCCACGCCCATCACGCCAGACATCATGCCGCCAATATCACCCTTGAGGTAAGAGCCTGCCGCGCCCATGAGCCCCTGGCCAGCTTCGGCAAGCAGGTTGGGTTCCTTGATCTTGCCTTCGGTTGAGTAGACGTAGGGCAGGTCGAGTGCTGTTGCTGAGTGGCACGAGTCGAAGATGGCCGTCAGACGGCAACCGGCGGGCAAGGGCCGAACGAGAAGAGCGTGCACTGCGGTCAGCGTTGCCTCTTCAGTGGATGCAGCTGCAGCTGCCTCTGAAGCCCTATCAAGCTTACTCACTGTCGTCGTCGACAATCTCGCCAGCACGCTTGAAGTCCACGGGGTAGACGCACTCGTCGTACCCGTCGTCCTCGTCGCCGGTCTTGTCCTTGACCTGGCCTCCGTGACCAGAGCTAAATCGTTAGTAACGGGACTTGCCCACTTCGCCTTCCCTGCGCGGAACTTACTAGTGGAAGAAGAGGGCGTCATTTGGCCGCGCGTCTCGCACAAGCCACTGCATCGCTTGGATCATGTTGGCACGCGTTGGGATCTGGCGCGGGTTCTTTGAGTCGTCGGTCAGGATCACCATGTCCTCGGCACGGTAGTTGTACCGCTCCATGAGGAACTTCTGGACATTGTGAACGTCGTTAATGCACCCGCGCAGCTGGCCCTGCTGGCCAAAGTAGTTGATACCAATCAGAAGAGCTTTGCGTTTACCGGTACCTGAATATCAGCGGGAGTTCGGAGTGTGGGAAGCGAGGTGAGCGAGGAGCTGAGAGGAATCGCCTTGGTCTCCGGAGCAGCTCGCGCCAAGCCATACTCACAGTTAGAGTACTGGAAGTAGGGCTGCTGCACGCCGCCGGCGCCCTGGAACTGTGGGCCGTAGTGCTGCTGTCCGGTCGGGGGCCGCATTGGAGGCGGCCCACTGGGCGGGTGGAAGCTCTGCGACGGCGGCTGGTATCCCTGCGCATTGGGGTGGTAGTGGTGGGGCGGGGGCTGCCCGGTCGGAGGTTGGTAGGAGCCATAGTTCTGCGGCTGCTGGTACCCGCCAGCAGGTTGGTAGCTCCCCTGCGGCTGGTACCCGCCGCCTTGCCTGTAGTCGTTCTGCTGGTATCCGCCATACCCTCCCTGCTGCTGGGGTTGGAAGCCTCCCTGCGGCTGGTATCCGCCCTGGTTGTATCCCTGCTGGGGTTGGTATCCCGAGTTGTAGTTGTTGTTTGCGTAGGTGGGTGGAGGCGGAGCTTGACCTGGGTACGATCCGAAGCCGGAGCGCGAGTCGGACCATTGGGGTGGCGGTGGGTTGCTGGCGTATGGTTGGCCCGCGTTTGGCTGGAAGCCGGATTGGTACTGGTTGTTGTTGAATCCGCCGCCGTACATTGTGAGTACGTGTGTGGGGGACGTGGGGGGTCAGATGAGATGAGATGAGATGAGAGTTCGAAAGTGAGTTGAGATGGGATGAGATTGAATGAGAAAAGTGTGGATGAAAGCAAAGGTCAAGTTAGAAGACGGAGGAGGTTTGTGCATGACAAACGAGTGCGAGCAGCAGTGACAACACTCGGCTCCGCAGCACAGCTGACGCGTGTAGGTGGTGCTGGAATTTGATTCCGCTCATCGCCTCAGTCTGGGCCAATCTTGGCCATCAAGGCGGTGTCAACCCATCTCATTGTCGCCTTTTTCGCTTCCATCGTCCATCGTTTCTCAACATAACCCCTTCTCACAGCCCCCTCAGAGGGGTTCATTTACAATGGGATGTATTCGACGCAGGAGGGATAGCATGAGAATGGCGCCCTAGTCCAAGCTGCATGTCGCATTCTTAGTTTGGCTGTCAGTTCGTGGCAGTCAGTGGTAGCTCGTGTGGGATTGAACCTTACCTCGGTCATCTCCGGCGGAAGTGACGACCGAAGGTCGCAGGACGCGTTTCGCGACGAGATGGAGTATGGAGCAAACCGTGGAGCAAACCCGCAACCCAGCAACAAGCCACGCCTCAAATAGGCTGGCTCAAATCATGCATGAAGCCAGCTTGTAGCCGCCCAACTGGTCGAAAGGCGTGCGGTCGTTTCCTAGATCCCACCGCCGGGCACGCCAGCAGCCGCCAATCATCCTCCACCGATCAATCGATCACCGGGCAGTGGCGATACTGCCACAAACGCCTCTGTGGGTCTCCGAATGGCCCAGTGTCTCGCACCACGTCGGTGGAGGTTGGCTGTGCTGGTGCATGCACGGACCAGATCACGCCATGCAGGCGCGAATGCGTTGCAGGTCTTGGCGCTGCAAGAGGTCATGTTTGGACTCTCTCTGGAGGAGGTTGTTCCAGCTCTCAGTGGATGCGGACGATGTGGTGTCTCGCCGATACGAAGTACAGAGTAGTGGGCTGTACCTGGTCTGGTGCCTCAAAACGCCAGTAGAGTGTGCCCATATTTCCAGTCGGTCGTTCGAGTTAGTTCCAGCTACCGAAGGGCATGCCTGGATGTTGGAAAAGTCAGTTAAGGGCATGTCGAATGTCTTAGTCGATCGCCTCGGCTGAGCAAGAGCGCTTACCGGGCGAGCAGCCCTGCCAAGGGCACGAGGGCAGGATGACCTCGTCCTGGCATAGCTGGCATCTGACATCTGACATGGGTTCTGCGACTTTTTCCAAGCAGGGTGGAGGCGAGTAGTCGGCCCAGATACCCCCCGTCCACCCCGTCCACGTCTCCTACGCTATTCAGAGTGGAAGAAGACGAGTCGAGAGGATCGAGGATAGTCGGGCAGCGGTGGGCAGCATGGGCAGAGTCGATGCGGAATTGGAAAATCGGCTACGAGTGGCACAGGGCCAAGATTAAGACGGCAAGCGAGTACTCCTAATGGCCATAATGGCGCTATTAATAATAAAATATACTCCCGCTTAATCGCGCCAATCAAACTGGTTCCGCCCGCCCGTGCTTTGAGCCGCCAACCGACCTCGAAGACCCGACTCGCACTAGAACCATTCAATCAATCCGTCCAGATCTTTTTTCCTCCACTCTCCATTCTACCACAATGTCCGAGCCCACCATCGTCCAGTCCTCCATGCCCCTCCCTACCACCGCCAACGGCGGCGCGGCCACCCCCTCCATCCCCGGCCGCGGGGCTTCCTCCACCACCGGCGCTGCTGGCGGCACTTTCGGCGTGAGTACCCCAGACCTGGGGACCGCGGCGCTAACTTGCAGGTCAAGACCGGTCTTGCACAGATGCTCAAGGGCGGGTAAGTCCGAAGCTGCCGTAGCGGGTAGGAGTGGGGAGTAACAGTGGAGCGGCCTTGGCCAAGAGGCCGTCTTGAGCTGGTAGTAGGCGAGGGGTGGCACCCCCGGCAGCCCCGTCCACTCATCCCGCGCCGGAATGTCGCTCTCACAGCTGGCCCCGCTCACTCCTCCCGGCGCTGACCCCGCTTACTCTGCCCTCCCGGCGCTGACCCTAGCGTCATCATGGACGTGATGAACGTCGAGCAGGCCAAGATCGCCGAAGAGGCTGGCGCCGTCGCCGTCATGGCCCTCGAGCGCATCCCGGCCAACATCCGCCGTGACGGTGGTGTGGCCCGTATGGTGAGTACGGAGATGCCGCGTTAGGCCGATGAGGACAGCGGGGCTATTGCAGTGGAGCTCGTGTTGAATTCATTTCTCTCGGGGCGACGTCGCCCCGGTCCCTTTCCCCTGGCATGGACTTCGCTGACCCCAGTCCGACCCCGCTATGATCAAGGAGATCATCGAGGCTGTCTCCATCCCCGTCATGGCCAAGTGCCGTATCGGCCACACTGTCGAGGCCCAGATCCTCCAGGCCGTTGGTGTGGACTACATTGATGTGAGTGTTGAGGTTGGCGGAGGTAGAGATATTCGGCGGCGTCAAAAGTATGAGCGTGTTTTCGAGCAAAGCGTGATTTGGCTTGCGGTCCCTTGCTGTCACCGGCCATCGATGCCACGCTCGGTAGGCAAGTGGGTGACAGCTTGAAATCCCCTCGTCGGCAAGTCCCGAGCATCCCCGAAGTGGGTCGTGGGCACCGGCACCGGCTCTACGCCCGTTCACTCGCTCTGCTTCCATACCCCCTACCTCTGCTGACGGTACAGGAGTCTGAGGTCCTCACCATGGCCGACGACAAGCACCACATCGGCAAGCACGCGTTCAAGGTCCCCTTCGTGTGTGGCTGCAAGAACCTCGGCGAGGCTCTCCGCCGTATCTCTGAGGGTGCTGCGTGAGTCGGGCGCTTGAGTGGAAGAATGGGTGCGGTGGCTCTCCTAGCTTTGATCGCCGTGATAAACCCAATTCCACTATTCTCCGGCCGCGCTAACCCCCAGCATGATCCGCACCAAGGGTGAGGCCGGTACCGGCGACGTCGTCGAGGCCGTCAAGCACCAGCGCACCGTCATGGCCGACATCCGCCGCGCCGCCTCCATGTCTGACGACGAGCTCTACGCCTTCGCTAAGGAGATTGGCGCGCCCTACCACCTCCTGAAGGAGACTGCGCGCCTCAAGCGCTTGCCTGTCGTTTCGTGAGTCGTATTGAGGCGTTCTCCCCCGCTGACATCAGCTTCGCCGCCGGTGGTGTCGCCACCCCCGCCGACGCTGCGCTCATGATGCAGCTGGGCTGCGACGGCGTCTTCGTCGGCTCGGGTATCTTCCTCTCGGGCGACCCGGCCAAGCGTGCCCGCGCCATCGTCCAGGCCGTCACGCACTACAACAACCCCGAGCAGCTGGCCCAGATCTCCGAGAACCTCGGCGCCGCCATGGTCGGTATCTCTGTCAAGGACGAGGTCCTGACCGGCCGCCAGGCCTCGTACGCCGACCGTGGGCACTAAGTGCCGAGGCGGGGCTGCGGGCCATCCGCAGCCGGTCGCTGTTTGTTCTGGTCGTGGCGAGTGGCACTGAGTAGAAGAGTGCGAGTCGAGCGTGATGAGTGGCGGAGCACGGAGGGCTGGGACGCTCTTGGGGAACTCTCGCGCGCCAACATAGCTCATAAAAGGCGGGCCTCAACGGCGCGCGTGTACTGGATGCATATTTGTAGGCAGACGGGCAGGGTGGGCGGAATGCCACTGTGCGTACGAAAGTCAGCTCTGAACTGCGGAGCTCTTTGCGAAGCCGTTCCGGTTTCTACGCGAGCGCGGAGCTCACCGCGACCGTGCTGCGCCGCCTTGCGTCACTCCACGTGGCAGTTTGATCCCGCTTTTTCCATCCGGCTCCGGGCTGAACAATGTCCAACGAGTCATTTCCAGCGCGCGGGACCTTGCATTCTCCACATCTCATCTCATCTCATCACATCCTTTATCTAGTAAAATGGTGGGTAACCCTCGTCGGTGGTGTAGGTACTGACCACGCTCCTCGCTCCGCTCTTTATCTCTCGCGTCCGACTTCCTAACCTTTGCTCGCCGCTTCCACCCCCGCTCCCCTTTGGCCTCCGCTTCGACTCACAGTCTGGTTGGGACGACAAGCCCACTGTTATCGGCTACGGCCAGAAGCGCGCCACCGTCGCCAAGGGCTCGGCGCTGAACGGTAAGTCTGCGCTGGGGATCTCGACGCAGCTCGCGACCGGGTCGTTTCGTACGGGCGGCCAAGTCTGTGGAGCATCACTTTACACTCTGGCACCTCGGCGTTGAGCTGTGGCTACTCTCACTACGGCGAGTCTGGAGGAGCCAGACCTGAGACTGAGCTGGAGCCGGCCAGTCCGACCCCATACGCCCTTGACCCGTTACGCTGTTGCTCCATTACGGTCCCGCTGTGGCTGCGCTCCTTGCTGACGGCAGCCGCCCAGCGCGCCGGCACGGTCACGTCCACCACGGCCAAGGGACGGGCCCAGGCCTCCGGGCCTGCCGACTACCAGCGTCTCGGCAAGCTCGACGCCGACGACGCGCCGAAGCCTCCTGAGAAGGTCGACATTTCGTGAGTGTCGGCGCAGTGAGCGGCGGAGTGGTGCCCGGCATGAGTCGGGAAACCGTCATGCGAAGAAGGACGGGGTACTGTGTGCGTAGACGTAGTCTACGTCTCGGTGTCAACTTGTTCCTCGCTCTCGACCTCCTGCCCTCCCTCATCTTGCTCATGCCTAACCCCAGCGTCGGCAAGGCCCTCGCAACCGCACGTATGGCCAAGAAGTCCGCAGACGGCAAGAGCATGACGCAGAAGGAACTCGCGACGGCCGTCAACGCCAAGCCCCAGGACGTGAGTACGCTCTGCCTGCGTCGCTGACCTCAGATCGCGGACCTCGAGGCCGGCCGCGCGACGCCCAACCAGGCGCTCTTGGGCAAGCTGGAGCGCGTCGTCGGCGTCAAGCTCCGTGGCGCGGCCAACCAGATCGGCCAGCCGCTCTTCGCGAAGAAGAAGTAGTTGTGGAGTCTGTCCGGGTTTTGTAGAGCCGATGTAGACTTGCGCGTGCCAGGGAGGGTGGCAGGATGACCCGGTGGAGGCAGGAGGAAGGAGTAGCTGGGGCTCTCTCCATCACGCACTGACTCTTCCCTGTAAAAAGCTACGCTGAGAGGGATTCGAACCCCCGTCAGCTGCTCGTTCACATGGAAGGCAGCTATGCTAACCACTACACTATCAGCGTCGTTGTCGACGACTGGAAGTCTCGCGAGCAGGCTGGACTGAAATCGATACTAATCGACTGGGCACGTGACCGAGCGGGATGCGGTATGGATCTCCATGCCGAAGCTCGGCGCACGCCGCACTCGGCGAGGTCGGCGGCCAGTCTGGCCATGGTCGATGCTGCGATGCCATGCTTAGATGCTGAGATGCTGCCAGCCGCAGTACGGAAGATGTACGGAAGAGCGTTACGCGTCACACGGGTCACGGCGTCACTGTGAAACATGCCGACATGAGACGACACGAGACGCGAGCGCGAGGCGATGTGTGCCTGTGCCAGCCATCGTGAAACACAACAGGTGTGGCTGGCGACGTCCCACGATGCCAGATGCTGGATGCCAGAGTAGAAGCTTCAAGCTGGCCAGAAGATCGACACTGCGACGAAGGTCACACGGCCATCGCCGCCCGAGTGGGCCAGCCTCACTCGCCGCCTCATCTCCTTGCCACGCGCACACTCTAGTCATAATTCATCCTAAAAGTACAGGTCCGTCCACTAGCGAGCAAAGTTCAAGACGGGGCATGTATGGCGTGGTCGCAGACTGTGTTCGTTCATGTCGTGGCTGGCGCGCAGCGCCGGAGTCTAGAGACGTGGGCGAGGATCGGCGCGCTGCGGGCCGCATCGTGGGCCGCGCAGATGGCTCGCTCGGCGCCTCGCCTGGCCGCGCTCAGAGATCCAACTCCTCCCGCGTCCTCGCGCCCTCCTCGTCCTCCTCCTCGCGATGCCGGCCCAGCGCCAGTGCGCCCGGAACGCCTCGCAGCGAGTTGCTCACGGGCCTGAGGCCCATGTTCCCGAAGCCCCGGGATTCGCCTACGGGTCCCCGGGGATTGCGGAGCGGCGCGGTGCCGTGGCTCTGTGAGCTGCCGCTCTCGGACGAGCTGGCCGGTTCGCGGTCGAGCGACCCGCTCACCAGGTCCACCGGGATACTCCGGTCGAGGTTGGTCCGCTTGAGGCCCTCGGGGAGGGGCGGAACGGGGGGTGCGCCAATGACCGTACCGAAGAAGGTGTTGAAAGTGCCGCTGCCGTGGCCGTGGCTGTTGAGCCTGCGGCCGTGGGAGGCGCCCATAGACGCGTAGTCGCGCCCGGCGACGATGCCGCCTGCTGCCTCGGCGCGGAGGGAACCGCTGGAGCGCTGCGGGGTGAGGGAGCGTGCCGGGTCGCGCGCGACGACAGGACCGTTGAAGCCGCGCAAGTCCGGCATGGACTTTTTGATTCTCAAGCCGGGCGACGGGCCGTCGTAGGGTGCGAGGAAGGATGTGGTGCGCGGCTCTAGGCGGCTGGGCGCCTCCTTGGTGACAATGACGTACTTGCCCTCCCCGTCGCCCTTGTTCACGCTGGTGAGCTGGAGCTTGGCCGCGATGAGGTGGACGATGCGTCTCTCCTTGGCGTTGAGGTTGCGGGAGAGGACGAGCTCGTCGCGCATCCGGTCCTCCTTGAACATGTAGACCATGTTGTAAATGCGCAACGTGTCCGGGTCGTTCAGATCAAGAGAGAGCGGCATGGACGGATCGCCACTGTTGGTCGATGCAGCAGAGTGAGGTGGCGAACGGTCCTCGGCGGTGTCGAAACTGAACTGCGGGTGGTGTCCGTTCTGGCTCTGCTGGCGGGGCAGGGGCGGGGCCTCCGCTGCGGTGCTGGCTGCATGCTGTTGCTTGGCAGCGTCCAGCTGCATGCTCTTCATCCGCTTAATGGCCTTTTCCCGCTCTATCCTGTCCTTCTCTCCAGGCTGGAGAACCTTCTTGTACTCCACCCGCAGCTTGCGCCCTTGCACGTCGTACCCGTTCAGCGCCGCAACGACGGAGGCAGCCTCGTCAGGAGCGCGGAAGTTTGCAAACGCAAGGCCTCGGAACACGCCATTGTCGTGGTGGTAGTTGAAAGCGTACGGCAGCGGCGCACCCAGGCTGTCAATGATATTGAGTAGGGTTTCTCGCGATACCGCAAACGGGATGTTTTTGATCACGATGGCTGTGGGGATCACGTCGTCATCCGGAGTCGGGATGTTTGCGTTGCGCCATACCTGCTGTCTCGGGGCTGGCATTTGGGCAGTGCCAAATGGCGGCAGGCCGCCAAAGTTGGAGCTAGTGGGGAGGTAATTCGGCGGCGGAGAGGGCGCCAAGCCAAATGGCTCGAGTGTGAAAGCGGGGTAATACGGCTGTGCAGGAGTTGCAGATGCGTTGGAACTTGGGGGCGACAACGTTGGCGGCGAGTTGGCGTCGCGCCGGAAGGCGTCGTAGACCCCGCGCGAATCCGGAAGAGGCTCAAACCAGGCCTGCGTGTGAGCATCACTCCAGGCGCATCGCTCCGACTGGGCACATACCTGTGGGATGCCGTGGCGCGAGCCACGCTTCGGGCTGGCGGTCCAACCGCGAGTCGGGGCGCCTGGCGGGGTGGCGAGGGGAGGGCCGAAGACGCCGTTGTAAGGATAGTCTGACTGGACGCCGTAAGGGGCAGGGGAGATGGACAGGGCGTGGAGGTTCGGTAGGGGCGGAGACGACTGTTGGTGGCTCATGATGGGCATGTGGGTCGTCGGCGGGTCGTTGTCGTCGTCGCCGAGAGGGTCACCGATAGCGGAGTTTTGCGTGTCGTCAGATTAGAGGCAGCTGGGCATGGGACGGGGGTGGCAAGAGTGTTGGGCGACCAAGCGTCAAGCAGGGCAAGAGCAGCGGTGCGGTGCGGGCAATGTGTGGGCGACGGGGAAAGCGCAAAGAATGAGTGGGGTGCTTGAGATCGTAAGGTAGCGATGGCGGATGCTAAACTGTGTATAATGCAAGTCGTAGAACGTTAATGGCACTTGTTAACAGGCGTAGGTTGTGACGGTTGAGACACTTTGTTTGGTAAGGGTTGAAGTAACGGCGGTTGGATTGATGGTCAATTGCAGTCGTGGTGGAGGGACGGGGGGTCAGATGTGATATGATTTGATTTGATGCAACGATGCAGAAGGCGTTGGCGGCGTGGGCTGGCGGCGTGGGCGTTGGCGTTGAAGTTGGTGTTGCTTTCCGGATGCGGCGTAGGGGGGGAGTTGCGAGTCAGTTATTGGGAATCGATAACGATGGTGGGAAGTCAATGGAGGCGATGGAGCGGGTGTGAGGTGACGGAGAGGGAGAGAGTGAGGAGAGAGGAGAGGAGGGGTGAGGGGATGGGGGAGGAGAATGACACGACGAGAGTGATGTGTCTGTCGATGAGGGAGATGATTGTGGTGATGAGAGAGAAGAGACGAGTGATGAGTGGGTTGAGAGTGAGAGTGATGAGAAGAATCTAAACCAAGAGAGGTGCAAGGGGTCTCTAGAGCTCTAGAGGGAGATGTGTTGTTTGAGGTGGGGAGGAGAGAAGCGAGAGAAGCAAGTGGTAGGTGTGGCAGGTGTGGCAGGGGTGGGGTGGGAGGTGGCAGGCAGGCAGGCAGGCAGGCAGTCAGGCAGTCAGGCAGGTCAGGAATCTCCCACCCTGTACGGTGACGGACTCCTGGGTGGGACCATTCCTGGGTGGGCCATTCCTGGGTGGGACCACCTCCTGGGTGGGATCACTACTCTTTCGCTCTCCAGGACGACACAGCCGTCTCGGACACCCGGGAACGACACGGTAAAAGAGTAAAAAAAAAAAAAAGGTACCACACTACTCGTGCCCGGCAGCCAGCAAGCCATGTCACTCCACGGCGACTCCACCCACCACCCTCATCACTCGGCGTCCGAATCACCTACGACGACCGGGAAGCTATGCTACAGGGGATCTCCAAAGTCCGAGTGCCCAATGCCGTCTGACTTGGCGCCAACTACCACCTGCACCTCCTGGTCGTCGTAAGCTTTAGCTTTCTCCTCCCCTTAGTTTAGTACCTTGAAGCCCTCCCTGCCTGCGCGCTGAAATGTCCTGTCGCACCTGTACTGTAGCCTGTAGCCAGTCGCACTGCTGCACCCTTTGCGCCAGCCTCCCAACCTCCAAACCATAGCCCAGGCAGAGGTGCTTGGCAGCCATTTGGGACGTTGACACACTACTCTACCTCCCCATCTACATCACATCCAGTCCAGTACACATCCATCTCCTCGGACATGGTCCAGACCTTAAAGAGTCGCCAGAGTCGGCTGCGGCGGGCTGGACTGCTGGATCCAGATCGATTATTGGCATATTGGCATGGTCTCCGTTCCTGGTCTACGGTTGACGAGAAGCTCAGGGATCTGATTCAAAACCTGACCCTGATCTCGCAATTGATATTGACTGGAGGTCAACACTACTTGGCCTTACGCAGGCCAGAGGCTGCACTCCTATCGTACATCTTAACTGTCTGTACACGTCGTCGCTCCTCGCCTCTCGCCATCACCTACATCTGCATGCTACATCTGCATGCGAAAAGGTCAATGGCCAATGGGCGAAAGCAGGAGCAGTGAATGATGAATGATGAATGAGTGATGGCCACAGCTGTAACTGCCAAAACACTACCGGGCAATCTCAGGGTAAAACGGAGGGGAACGTAAGGGAACGAGGGCTCGAACAGGGGTGCCGTCTCGTGGTCGTCTGGCTTAAACCTTGAGAGCGTTATCTCCCTGAACACGTTTTGTGGCAAATAACACGTCATTTGTCATAAGATGTCGCGTGGCTCTCACGTGTCTATTAAATAATGACGTCACCTGTCACAAGCATAACCGACCAAGCTTGGCGTGTGTATTGCTTGGGTTGCCTAGGTTGCCTGATGGCTGCGGAGAGTCCAGTCAGCCCTCGCAGTCAGCCGCACTGATCGCTGTCGTCATTCGTCATTCCGTCGGGTCCTTCCTCGCCCACCTTCCCTCTTAGCCTGGATCCTGTCTTGTCCATTAACACAGCCCACTCGAGTTTACATTCATCACATCCATCACTTCCATCACATCCATCTCATCCATCTCATCTCTCTTCATCCATCCATCCCCCCACCCGCAACCACATCCATCCACAACCACATCCACAACCACACACTCACTCAACAAACATGGGCCTCGCATCCAAACTCGCAGCTGCCCAGACTAACCCCGCAGGCGCTGCTTACGGCGCTCCAGGAGGCGCTCCAGGTGCGCCCGGTGCTCCAGGCGCTCCAGGCGCTCCAGGCGCTCCGGGACAGTACGGCGCACCCCCCGGCGCTCTCCCAGGTCAACATGGTGCCCCAGGTGGTCCCCCCCCTGTTCCCGGTGGTCGGTGAGTGCTCGTGAAGCGGACATGTGGACCAGTGACTGGGACCGGGGGGAACGTTTCGCCGGCGACACGGCTTGAGCGGCAGCTCGCGATTTGTGGCCGCGAGCTTTGGCACCTTGCATCGGGGTGACTGGTGACTTGTGGTTTGGTTCGAGGCACGCGTCCCCTTGAAGGCCAGATGCGAGAACCTTCCCATCTGCGTCCTGTGTGATTTACCTCGCACTCGTGCCGTGTGTCGGTGCGCACTCGGACCGCCTGCACTGGTTTTCGGCGCCGTGCGTTCTTCAGCACAGCCGCGCCAATCCTCATACCTCCTGTTATAGCATACGAATCTAAAGACGTCAACCCCACTGCCCCCCACACCATGGCCTCATACTCTTACTACAACGCTAACCCCTACAGACCAGGCCAGCCCGGTGCGCCCGGCGCATATGGACAGCAACCCGGTCAATATGGCCAGCCGGGTCAGCCCGGCCAGCAGCAGTACGGCCAGCAACCCGGCCAGTATGGCCAGCCTGGTCAGCCAGGCCAGCAGCAGTACGGCCAACAGCCGGGGCAGCAACCGGGCCAGTATGGCGCGCGCCCGGGCCTCCCGACACCTGGTCAGTACGGCCAGCCAGGTCAGCAGCAAGGCCAGTATGGTCAGCAGCCCGGTCAGTACGGTCAGCAGCAAGGCCAATACGGCCAGCAGCCCGGACAGTATGGCCAGCAGCAGGGCCAATACGGCCAACAGCCCGGCCAGTATGGTCAACAGCCCGGCCAGTACGGCCAACAGCCCGGCCAGTATGGCCAGCAGCCCGGTCAATACGGCCAGCCCGGTCAGCAAGGTATGCCAGGCCAGCAAGGTATGCCCGGCCAGCAATTCGCAGCCGGTGGGGCTGGTGCTGGCGGTGTGAACCCCCAGCAGCTCCTGCCCCTCCTTCAGCAATGCGTGCAGGACCAGAACCTCCAGGGATTCTACCCTCCCGGCAGCCTCGAGCCGATCGCGCAGCGCGTCGCACAGTCTGGTGCGCTCCCGAAGATCGCCCAGGAGTGGCGTCTGCCCATGGAGATTGCGGTGGACCTGGTCAAGATGGCGCTGTTCGACTTTGTGCTCTACGTCGACGACTCGGGCTCCATGGCGTTCGAGGAGAACGGCGAGCGTATTGACGACTTGAAGTTGTGAGTTGCCGCGTCGTACTTGCCTTTTCTGCCTCTCCCAGCTGCCTCATGGCTGACCGCAGAATCCTCTCCCGCGTCGCAACCGCCACAGCCCTGTTCGACCACGACGGCATCCAGGTCCGCTTCATGAACAGCCCGGTCCAGGGCGACAACATCACGTCCGAGCCCCAGGCGATGGGTCTCATCCAGCAGGTCAAGTTCAGCGGCCTAACGCCTCTCGGCACCAACCTGTACCAGAAGGTCATTGAGCCGCTCATCCTCCGCCCTGCGCGCATGAACCAGCTCCAGAAGCCCGTCGTCGTCATCACCATTACCGACGGCACCCCGGCCGGCGAGAACCGCGACGAGGTGTTCAACGTGATCCAGCGGACGGACCAGGAGCTCTCGCGGACGCGGTACGGACGGGATGCCGTTTCTTATCGTGAGTCGCGGCGAGCACTTTGCACTGGTATCAGCCTATAGTGCTTCTCACAACCTCGCTGACCGCAGAATTCGCCCAGGTCGGCAACGACATGAAGGCACAGCAGTTCCTTGAGACGCTCGACAACCATCCCGTCGTCGGCGGTCTCGTCGACTGCACATCCAACTTCGAGAGCGAGCAGGCTGAGATGATGCGCAAGACAGGTATTGAGCGTGAGTCCACTGTAGGCGCAGTGAGCGATCGTGCTTGCGCTTCCGGCTTCCCCTCCCTCTGTCGTCCTACTAATGCCAGTCACCCCCGAGACATGGCTCGTCAAGCTGTTGATGGGCCCCATCGACACATCGTACGACAGCAAGGACGAGGGTGCGGGCCCGACCCGCCGCTAAGCCCGCGGCCAGTTTTGCAGTGTCCCCTAATATCCGTCGTATGCCTGATATAGTGCGAACGCAGTGTTGACGTTCGGCCCATAGCATAATGTCAGTAGTGATACCAGAATGCAGATCTAGTTTCACAGCAATTGCTAACATTCGGCCACGCCAGCGAAACATGTAACTGCAGACGTGACCGAGGCTGTCAGTGCAATTCGACATTCCTACCACAGGCCAGTAACCACCCGTCACATTCCATCCAAGATTCCATCAAAGTCCATTCCACGTCCCCCCCGCCTGCCAGGACGCCATTCATTCCGCGGCGCCGTTATCGAGCGTTATCTGTCGTGCAACGCTATCGATTCCCGCTCCGTTACACTCGTGTCTCCCTCCCAGGCAATTCTGCATCCGAGGCGCAAATTGTCTCCGCCAATGCTCCAATGGCATCAGGGGGCTGGTATCGCAGCCGGAATGGCACGACTGGCTTGCATCCGACTTCATTGCATCCGACTTCACTAGTATTGCTACAGCTACTGAATTCGCCCAGGATATTACTCGAACAGCGTCTGGTTGTTGAGCTTGGTGAGCTTCCATTCTTGGTTCTTGTTGTTGTCGTAGCTGGGGTGAGCACAGCGAGTCACACGACGCACCATTGCCAAAGCTGGGGGCGGTTGTCGTAGCCGCCATTGGGCAGGTCGAAACAGAGATCTGGTGTCAGCTGGTCCCGACCCGAGCTCACTCTTGTGGGCAAGCTTGATCTTGTTGCCGTTGACAACCTGCCACGTCTGCTGGGGTGCGCCGGGATAGCATTCCCAGACCTTGAGCTCAGTGCCGGACGTGGGATCTGGGTTAGCGGGTACAAGTTTTGGTTGAAACGTACTCAGTCCGGCATCGATGCACTTGTTGTAGGATGTCTGGATCACCGTCGGCTTGTCGATATCGAGTCTCCACGACGTGTACATGTACCTGTCGATGAAGTACGGCGTGTAGCTGAGCGTCTTGCCGTTGGGCAGCGGTTCCGGGCGGGACTCTTCCCAGTTGTATTCCCGTTCGATGCCCACGAGCCAGCCTTTGGCAGCCGTGTCGCGGATCGTGTATTGAAGCATGTCTCGCGCCTCGAGGTTCTGGACCTCGGGTGTGGGCGCGGCAGCAGCGGCGGCGACGAGGGCGGTGAGCATGGTAAGCAGGGAGGACATCATTGTGAACAGGTGAATGGTGGAGACGGCGCTTAGCATCTTCTTCGTTCTTTATATCCTACTCTCGTTGGTGGTCGACGCGACTTGGCATGAGTTCCGGTGGAACGGTTCGAAACGCGTTGAGCTCTCCACAGTCACTCCCGCTGTTATGGCTCGAGTTAAGCTTAGATTCAAGCTCGCATCTTAGCAGCATGATGCTTGCTAGCGCTCTCCGGTCTTCCGGATGGGCCAAGGCGATGCACTACCTGATTGTCTTCACAAGGGGCTGTGAGACAAGGCCAGTAGAGACAAAGCCAGTAGGTCCATCCACAACGGAGAGGGTACCCAGGAGGAGGTGTTTCGACGCGTCGACGTTCGTGTATTTGGGTTTAGCAACCTGAGTTATGTTTCCAAGTTGCCCACGGAATGCGGTCTGCGAGTGGGTATCTCGTCTGACTCGCGGCAGGTGGCCTGGTGCGGAGCGCCTGGTGCCTCATCTTGCTCTTTGTCTTGCTAACCCTAGGTGGGGCGTGACGCATGGTCTTGCGCCGGTCTGACTATGACTTGTGACACTGGCGGGCGCCGTTGGGCCTGGCGCGCTTTCGCTTGCTCGTGCTGAATTGGCGTCAGTTGGCGTCTCCGCTCGGGCAACTCCAGCTGTGGGTGTCGGCGACATTGAGATCTAGCTTGGACGAGTCCGGACGAGATAGCTTGCATTCCGGGCTGTCCCAGCAGTCTCGTGTGCACGTTTGGCATCCGCAAACACCGATTCTGCATCCGATCTGCGAGATTGCCTCCGGCGCGGGGCCGCACACTCCCGATCGGACCGTCCGACTGCCATGTGCCATGACCGCCAAGATCCCAACGACACTGACACCGGCAACGCCGACGACACTGACATGCCGCGGCATATCGCCGAGTTTCGGTCTCCGATGGCCGTATGTCTGGGCAGGCTGCGCCGGGACCCGTGCCGTAAGGCGGAGTCGCGCCTGCGCCGCTCATTCGCATCGTGAGGCTGACGGACATGATGATGTCGATCGGTCCAGCCGCTCACACGACTAATGGGTATTTGCCAATTCATTGCTGTGAGACTAACTGACTCGTAAGTTGTAGAAGGTCAGACAGACAATGCAAAGCAGGACCGCGGCTTTGCGCGGCATGCGCGAGACCTTACCTCCTACCTGATGAGCTACGCTTAATGCACTAGCGGTTTTGGCTGCCACTGACACTGGCAATGGCGGTCCAGGCTGGATCGACACCCAATGTTTCGATACCGTGGAACGCGGGAGTCCGCGGCATCTCGGCAGCTGCTGTGTGATCTCCCAGGTTATTTCGTGTGCTCGTCGCCGGGTTTGCCGGGTCGGAGACGGCGTCGTCTCAGAGGGCGAGTATGCCGCGATGGCTTTGGCTTGGGATGGCGTTGCTTGGCTTGGCCTTGGCAAGCCGCAGCAACTTGACGATCGGAGGGCATCTCATTAAGCGATGGAAGGCGGCCTGGCTTCCACGGATTGCCGGAGTGCAGTTTAGCACACCGCCCCTGGTAACAGCAGATGCATCAAGCGTACGTGCATGCGTTACGGACAAACGGGAACCACAGGCCCAAGTAGATACGTATGGAGATGGGACGAGAGGAGAAGACAACCCAAAATGAAGTGTGAGCCTGGGAACATACATTGATCGAAAATGCAGGATAATGGAGAATGGACGCTTGCCATGTCTCAAGGGGTGTGGCGAGACCAGACCCGAGACCAGACCCGAGACTGGACTTTACCGGAGCCAATTGCGGTCACCTGACCAGCACGAGACCTGGACGGACGTCAAGTGACTCTGGCACTCTATTGAACCTAGGTCCGACATGCCGCCGGCACTAGATGGGCACGGTGGGCAAATGACATGGGGCGGCGAGGAATGCGGGCACGGCCTAAGCCGTGACAAAGTCGCGCGAGGGTGCCCGGGGCCGTTGCGGTCTCTCCGAGACCGAGTTTGAACTGGAGCGGCGCGACGGGGGGCCCTGCCGCACGCCGACGGAGTCGGAGTGGCCTGGACCGGGCGGGGCCGCGGCACGCCCGGCGGCAGCCGGCGCAATGGGCCGCTTGCTGCTCGCGGCGACCGCCGCGCCCCAATTCGCATGCTTGTTGGCCGGGACGCTGCCCCGCCGGAGCAGCAGGCTCGGGGGCACCGGCGCGGGCAGGGGCGTATGCGCAAATGCGATAGAGCCGCCGCGGCGCAGCGGCGGGGCGGGTTGCGGCCGCGTCTGCGAGAGCGGCGGGGAGGAGAGGGCGTGCAGCGGCGGCGTGATCGGGGGCCGGGTGTTGACCGATGCCGACCGCGAGTGCTTTGGTCTCTGCATCCCGGCAATGCCGGCAGCGGGTTCGGACTTGCGCCCGTTCTGGACGGGGGCTTGCCGTGGCTTTTCGATGTCGAGGCCGGCTGCGAGGCGTGAGATCTGACCGCTTGCGATCGAGCCGCGCCGCCGCCGCTGGACCTTGGGTAGCTTCGGGGAGGGAGGGGATGTAGAGCTGGACGTAGAAATGGACGTAGAGCTGAGCGTAGAGTTGGACCGAGCGCTAGAGGAGGTTGGTTGGGGTCTGGGGACAGGGAGCGGGCTGCGGGGCGTGTGGGGGGAGCGGGGTGCGATTTGCGCGGCGTATGCGGCCTGTACTGCCTGTGCCGCCTGGGCTGCTTGGGCGGCGTTGGGAACCGCCCCCGAGGCGGCTCTCCGAGCCGCAGGCGTATCGGGTTCGGGGAGGGGATACTCGAACGGCCCCAGCTCGGCCGTCGGCGTGCTCTGCAGGCCTGTCGGCGAGGCGACGAAAGCCTCCGGCGACGGCAAGGGGAGATTCGTCGTCAGCGGCGCTGCCTTGCGCCCGCGCGAAATGCCGAGGCGGGTCTGCCTCGTCAGAGGGGGCGGCGAGGCGATGGGCGGCAGGTCGGGAAACGGGCTGAAGGCGAGGCCGCCGGGCCCGTCGTACTCCTTGTACTCCTTGTACACTTTGTACTCGTCCTTCAACCGCGGCTTATCGCCCGGCTCGAGTGGGGATGCGGTGAGCACCTCGCCGACAACTCCCAGTGGGGGTAGGGGGAGTTCTGCAGCGGGCGTCATTGCGCCTCTGGAGGAGCTGGAGGAGCGGCGGGAGCGGACTGGCGACGGCGAGCGCATCGGTGATAATGGTGGTAGGTCGAAGGGGGGGAGTTGTGGGCGCTCTGAGTGTTGGGAAGGAGGCCGGTAGCCAGAGTGCGGCATCGCGGAGTGAGCCAGTGGCCCGGGGCTGTACAGTTGGCGTTGGCGTTGGCGTGGCTAGGGGCTAGGGACGACGTTGGTCGTTATAGCTCGAGTAGGCTGCGAGTAGTCCGTTGCAGACTAGGGGTTGCAGGCCTCGGGCTGCGTCTGCGTTCGTTGCGTCGTTGCGTTCGTGAGGCTGGCTGGCTGGCTGGCCCAGAGGCCAATGTGATGATGCAGATGCAAGAGTCAAGTGAGCAAGTCGAGAGTCAAGTGAGCAAGTCGAGAGTCAAGTGAGCAAGTCAAGAGTACAGCACGAGCAAATTGAAATCATACTGGCGTCAACTGGCGCCAGCACTCGCGGCCATATGTGACCCTGCGGTGGTTTTGACTCGTCTCCATGCGGCCAGCTGACCCAACCCTCCTATTGTGCCGGACCTAATCCTTGTTTCCAGTTGGGTCCGGCTAGACCGCTTCCATGCCGCTGCGAGGCCGCTGCGAGGCTGGATGCAGCTGCTTGGCACCCTGTGCTGTAATTACATCCGCCAGGCATCCGAGTATCTGTGGCTGCCGGCGCCTTGCGGTTACCTCGCCATTTCCTCGAGGCGGCCCCGCGGCATTCCCACGAACCCTAGTGGTTGGTCTCGGGGCATTGTCGAGGGGGGGGACAATGGGCCAGGACAACAAGCCTTTAGAGTCGGACCTGACCCAGATGTCAGCTTGCGGGTCTGCTTGTGCTGCTTGTGGTCAGCTTGTGATTGAACGCCAAGATCCTGCACGGGCGCGGGGCGACAAGCCTCGTGCCTCTAGCTGACGCCACAATCCAGAGGGGTTAGTACTAGGCACGGTATTCTGCCGATCTGCCGATAATTAGCGTCAGGCTCGTCGGACCGAACTTGACGGACATGACAGCCCCGAGAATTGAGCATGATAGTTGATCTCCCGCTACCGGTGGTAGGGGCTGGAACACAACAGCGCAGTCATGGTAGTGTCGCTGGACAGGACCGCGCAGTTGTACAGTCCCCGCCGCAGTCGGGATGATCGTCAAGGTGGCATATTAGACAAGGGCTTGGACTTGAGAGACTGGTTAGACGGAGACTGGTTAGACATGGCAGACGGTGATCATTGGCTCGGCCGCTCACGCCTCACACGCTCACACGCATTGTCCTTGCATTGTCCTTGATACGTCTCACTCGTCTCACTCGCCCGCTCACCCTTGTTCTTCGATACGTCTCACTCTCATGCTCACCCCACCGCACACACCTGCCGGAAGCCGTGCACTCCCGGAGTGCCAGCTCACCGGCATATTATGCCGGATGTCCAAGCGCGGAACACATTGAAACACATTGAAACACAAACAAGTGCCCCGCTCTGGGGTAGGAATGCCCGGTGCATTACCTCCGCAACACCGGACATGTAGTCAGCTTGCTTTACCGCAACGCGCTGAGCGGCACGACGGGCGACCAGGCGTGCTGGGCGCGTAGCGGCTGCGACGCGATGGACGCCACGGAGCTCCCTCAGCCTGCCTTGGCGCAACGTGCATTTTCGCCATCGCGCCGCTCGTTACTCTAAATCGGTAACATTCCTCGTCGCAATCGCTCGATAACACTCTCGTTATCGAGATATCCCTACTGGGGCGGCGAATAGCAGAACGTGCAAGTCCGCCCAATCAAGGTCCATTGGTCAGAGATGGAACGGCCAGTCGCAGCTGACGTCGCGGCAAGGAGTGGCAAGCGAGCCGCAATCGGCACGCCCCACGCCCCACGCTCCCCACGCCATGTCAGCACGGGCCATATCCCATGCCCCCCGGAGACTCACAACGGCCCCGGCGACGCCGAGGTGTCGCTTGTCGAAATTGCAGGCGCCGCTGGGCAGGGATGAATTAACGGGAGGGCACGGATCACTCGGAATGTCAAGTGTCCACGAGTGGGGGTGGAGACGCACAGACGATTGGGCTCAATTCAAGGTGAGCATGGAGACGCCATGTCCTGGGTGCCTCCCGGTTGGGTCCAGTTGCGGAAGATGCACGATGCAGGCACCACGAACAACGAGACGCAGAGGACAACGGACAACGAACAACGAACAAAGTCGTCTCAAAGCAGAACAAGGAGCGGCGAGAACGGAACGGAGGCGCACGGGCATGCATTCAAGTAAGCATGTGTATGGTTCTAAAGCGCAGGTGGTGTTTTTGGCTATCATGCAGCTGAGTAACGATGGGCGGCGTGGCGGAGGCGCCAGAGTGTAGTGATCTTGGTATTTATCTTGAATACCGGGACGGCGAGGCGTATCTGTGGCGGTAGTGGCGGGGCGGCGCCGGCGAGGCATGCATGGTGGGCGAATTAGAACTGCGTAGGCAAGATGACACCGGAATCGATGAGCGCGCTGCTGTCAGTGATCAGCTGACCGGCAGAACGCCGCCCCCGGCACCAGTGTCGGTCCGTTCCGCTCCTGCGGCGCTTGCCGCACTCACCGAACGCGCGTGAACTCGGGCAACATGGCGGCGTAGACTTCCACCTCCCACCTCTCTGCCGAAGCGAGGAGGCACAGCCACGGCTCGACCTCGTCCTCCGACGCGGGCGGCGACGGCGGATACACCTTGGCCTCCTTAGCTGCGCCAAAGAGCACGCCGGTACATCTTGGCGTGTCGCAATGCAGTTCGAGGAGGTCCCGCACGCGCCCGCCCTCCGCGAGCAGGGCGCACCCGTACGCAGCGGCTGCGGCGGGCGACGCGGTGCCCGGACACAGGGGCGCGAGGACGGGGCAGTCGAATACAGACGCCAGGATGCGCGGCACCGCCGGGCTGGGGTCAGCAGCCCCGCTCCGCACTCACTTGTCCTCGTCCGTGAGGAGGATGATGCGCGCCGCGTCGCCCACGGCAAGCCGGTACCCGAGCGCCTGGGATTCTAGGACACACCTGGTGTCAGCGGCGCGGGGGGGCCGCGTACCGGGTATTAGCGCGGAGGTCGGAGAACTCGTCGACCGGGACGCCGTGCTCGAACCGCACTGCCGAGGCGGGGGGGCGGACGAAGGCGAAGCGCTTGTTGTCGACGCCGGCTGTGCCGCCCGGCGCGAAGCGCAGCGCGAGGTGCGCGAGCACGCTCCATCTGCCGTCAGCGGGTCCTGGGGCCGACGTACCGCCCATTGGCGTATTTGTCGCGCAGGGCGATGCGCGCGGCGCGGCCGTGCGGGTCGTAGCTGGACACGTCGCCGAGGACGAGCGCATCGATCTCGTCGTGCAGGAGGACGAGGTCGTTGGGGCCGGGGGCGACGCTGAGCGCCGCGGCGTGGCTGAGCGCGACGACTGCGTCAGCGGAGGCCGGCGGGGGACGTACATTCCATCACGGCGCAGTCGAGGTCCCACGACCGCCAGTTCGGTGCGGTGCGCGAGGGGGAGGACTCTGGATGCGAAGGGTCGCCCATGACCTGCCGCATCCACTCGCCGAGGTCTTCGGGGACATGGACTGCGGCCGGCGATATGGCTGGGTACGTCGCCCCGTTGAGGGACTTGACGCGGCGCAGGTCGACCGACGCCGCGAGGCGGGTCAGCGAGCCCTCCACAGCGGCGAGGATGGCCTCGGGCTGGCGTCAGGACGGGGGGCGTTGGGACGCACCTCGCTGAGGGAGAGAGGTTCTCGGACCGAGGCGAGGCTGCGCGCTTGCTGCCACACCCCGGCGTGCAGGTCCGTCGGCGTCACCACCAGTGTGAGGTGCATGTCGCGCTGTGGGAAAAGTTCTTGCAGAGTCTCGATTCTTATGCACCGTGTCTAGTGCGGTGGCATTGGTGTGCCCCCGAGGATGGGATTGACGGGGAGACGCCGGATCGACCTAACGTCCATCGCGCTCATCGCTCCTGCCGACTGACAGACATTAATTGCTCGACACGGCGCCTGATGATCAGAAGTCAGAAGTCAGTGCAAGGAGCGTCAGAGCCACGCCTGCTTCGGAGGAGCCGTCTCAGCGGCGGCTTAGATTGAAGAGATCCACTGATCAGCAAAGTGATCACGGATCTGCTGGCCGTTACGAGATCAGAAGGGGACGGGAGGTAGTTGGGTGCGACGCTGCTGCGCTCCCAATGGGTGTG
Source organism: Cutaneotrichosporon sp. PL3408A (assembly GCA_023629975.1). Classification (NCBI taxonomy): domain Eukaryota; kingdom Fungi; phylum Basidiomycota; class Tremellomycetes; order Trichosporonales; family Trichosporonaceae; genus Cutaneotrichosporon; species Cutaneotrichosporon sp. PL3408A. Next base: position 346,577 of record JAMAMB010000009.1, on the reverse strand, counting down.
CACTGTCGATTGTCCGCCCCGCGCTGCCCAGCGCCGGTCAGCGGGCCGTGGTCGTGATCATGCGGCATCGTAAAGTAGGGAGTGTAGCGAAACGTGAATGTAGGGATGCGGGAATGAACATCAATAAAGTCGTCGGGCACGTCGGCCCCGCTTCCGAAGTATCCCGATGTGGCATCTTATCGTCGGCCATCTCCGGTACTCCGGCATTCAGACAGCTCAACAGCAATCAACAAGAATTTCGTTCCTCAACACTGACCTTTTCGCTACACTTGGACTTGGCCGGAAGCGATGGCGACGCCGACGCCGACGCCGCCAGAAGGCCTCCCAATCCCCCTCGCCAACCTCTCGCTCTGGCAACGGACAGTCCGCGACCACCCGCTCCTGAACGCGCGCAAGGACGACCCACTACCCACCGAAGCGGATGTAGTCGTGGTCGGCGGCGGGCTGTGCGGCGCCGTCGTGAGCCATGCATTGCTCTTCCCCGACGAACACGCGGTTGAAGGTGAGTCGGCTTCAGCATGTCTGACACCAGCGACCAACTCCCCATCGAACCCGGTACCAGGGGTAGGCAACGTTGTCCTCCTCGAAGCGCGGACTCTGGCGTCAGGGGCTTCGGGGCGCAACGCAGGCCACTGCCGGCCAGACGCTGGGCGCGGGTTCCCGATGTTTGCCAAGCTCCACGGCGCGGCGGAGGCACGGCATATCCTGGAGAGCGAGGGGGTAGTGCTGGAACGGTGAGCTTGACTTCACAGCATCCTTCTGACAGAAGCACCGCGGCCTTTATCAGGCGGCATGGAATCGAGTGCGAATGGACCCCACGCCCAACCTACGACGTGCCCCTCACCCCCGCATTTGCGGCCCACTCAGCAACTGCGCTCGAGGCATATACAGCCGCGGGGGGCCGCTCGCCGGCTGTCCCCGCCCACGCCTCTGAGACGCGGGTCGCCATCCCGCCGGTCAGAGCGACGCGCTGGCTGGCCGCCACGCTGAACCCCGCCCAACTGACCCTTGGCGTTCTCAGCCTCTGTGAAGCTGACGCCCGGTTTGCGGCATACACCCATGCGCCTGTTTGGCGATGCGCGCCCTCCGAGCACGGATGGGTTGTGGAGACGCCCCGCGGGTCGATTACCGCGAGGCGGGTGGTGTGGGCTACAAACGCGTACGCCGGCGCTGTGCTCGAGGAGTTCCGGGACGTCGTGGTCCCGCAGGCTGGTGAGTCGAGGCTGTCGCCGTGCGACTCGAGCTCACGGCAGCCCAGGCGCACAAGCTCGCACCCGCACCGGCGGGCACTGCGGTCTTCCCAGATCTCGCGGGGAGCTAGTACGTCTCAACGCCTGTCCAGTCCACTGACACCAGTTCCCTGCGATACTCCCCCGAAGTATTCTATTCAGTGTACGTGCGCCGCCTGGCTTTCCCTCATCTCACGCCAGCGCACCACGCCCCGACGGCTCGATCGTACTGGGCGCCTCGCGCGGCTCGTGGCCGGAAGCCCTGCGCGCAGCGAACATCGGCTCCGTCGACGACAGCGCGTGGCATCCCGAGGTCGTGTACAACGCCCTCGAGGCTTGGTGCGCCCTGCATCCGTCTGGCGGGTGGGCAGTCGGACAGGCCACGGCTGAGAGCCTTGCGACTCTCGCTGCCACCCCCGGGACGGTTGATAGGCCAGATAACAACGGTACTGTAGGGCTGGAGTATGCGTGGGCCGGCGTGGTGGGGTTCACGCCGGACATGGTGCCCCTGGTCGGCGACGTGCCGGACAAGACGGGGCAGTTCATCGCAGCCGGGTATTGTGGGCACGGTGAGTGGCAGCGGTTGGCAAGACAACCTCGTCTCGCGCCGCCGTTTGGCAAGCTGACGCAAGGCATGGCTCGCATATTCCTCACGGCGCCGGCACTCGCACACTACATCCGTACCGGGAAGTGGGACGCGGCGATGCCCAGGAGCTTCCGGACATCGTCTGAACGGCTGGAGAGGCTGCGGGGCGCAGTGTAGATACTACGAATAGATGATGCTGCATGCATGTGCTGCCGTAGACGATGCCACTACGGTGGGGAACGCCACCGTGTATGTCTGCAGCACCACCGTGGGAAAGTTAAGACAAATCGAAACCGCGATCGGGTCACCAAACAACCAACAACATCGACATCCATCACAACCTCAGCATTACAACATCAATCGCAATGTCCGGTCGTCAGGGTACGTAGACTCATCGCTCGAGGCTGACGGCAGGTGGTAAGGGTGAGTAAAGTAGAGCGTCGGCGTGCGAACCGTTCCGGGCCTGTCTCTCCGTCCGTTCCCGGCGTCAAACGGCCTGACTGGCATCTTGCCCGTCTTACTGGCCTATGGTGCTGCTGCGCTGTACTGTGCGCCCCAATGGCCCGTGCCGAGGTCGACGGTGGGCACGGTGGCCACAGGACCGCCGCGGCCATGGGCGGGGGATACTCGGCGCTGGCTGCAGAAAGGAGAGAGCGACAGGTAGCAGAAGCCGCATTGTGTGTGACGAGTCCTGACGGTATCCAGCTAAGCCTCTCAAGGTACGTCCCGCCGACCGATTCCGTGCTCGAGCTGACGCTGTCTCCGCTGCCCTATGTGCCCTCCATGGTCCGAACGCCTTGACCCTCTCACCCGTCCGCCCAAAACCGGCCCCTTCGCCCGCTTCCGCCTTCACATCTGCATCCGCATTCCACCCGCCCTCCGCCCGCTTCATCCGCCATTCCCGCCATGTGATGGACAATACAGGCTCCCAAGAAGCAGAACAAGGAGCTCGACGAGGACGACAAGTGAGTGTTTGGAGGGAGCTGGAAGGAAGAGTTCGGGCGTGGAGATGGGTTCGGGTCTGGACGGCCAGTTGAGCTGTCGCTGTCGGACCGGGGTTGCGCGGTGTGCTGGTGGCTAGCCATCGGTCGGCCTTGTGTCCAAGATCGAGCGTACTGGCTCAACATGAGCCTACGGAGGGCTCGACATGAAGCGTAACGGGGTTATAAGGATGGAGAGAGGCAAGCCGTCGCAGACGCCGTAGTGCAGCTGCTATACCTACATCCTGCGGCTCTGCGACTTTGCGCGACCGTCAACTGTGCTGCGCTGAGGAGGGCATGAAACGCGACAAAATGACGAGGACGGCTTGATATGGATCGTGGGCTGACATACAGGGCTTTCCTCGTGAGTCGTCTCAACTTTCCGTTTCTTTGGTGTGGCTCGGTTAAAGGTTTCTAATCACCTCTGCTGGGAGTTTGATTCCGGGGCCTGCGCTTAGCGCATCGGAGGTACCCAAACCTCCGTTCATATTGCTTAAACGTTCCGGATCTCGGAGGTGTGCTGTGGGTGCCCAGTGCCACGCGGCACAGCGTAACGCCTGCGTCGGCGTCACGGCGTCACGATTGCTACGTGCTCCGCTCGACGCTTGCCAGCGGAGGCGTCATGGTTCTTCTAGGACCCGCGGACCTTGTTCCTGGGCCTAGTGATGGTGAGATTGCTTAGTGCTGCCTTTCGTGATTGCTATGGTTTCCAATGGCGAACGTGAAGGAGAGACGGCGCGGCCAGGGGTGCCTCCCTAGCGACGGGGAGTGGAGGTTGTTCAGCGCATCGGCGGCGGTGGAGGCAATCTGTGAGCCGTCGGGAAGATGGGGTAGTCGCTGGAAGTTCCAACGGCGTTCCTCGAACGGCGGAACGGAAGCTGTAATTCTGGTAGGATGTGCAGGTTGGGTGAGGTTGGGACTGAGGGTTCGTCCTGGTCGCCGAGACTGCATCATCTCGCGAGGCAGGCAGGGTATGCCGGGCGTCTGATTCCTGCTTCCCGTCCGATGTTCTGTTTCTGCTTGTGGACTCGTTCGTCGTGTCCTGGCGCATCGAATGGGACCCTACTGCGTGTTCGTTGTTCTCTGCCATCTGTCCCTGGACCGGGAGGGGACGAGAGGACGCGTAATCCGTCAGCCCAGAAGGCTACTGTACAAGTCCACAGACAGGAAATCCACCGCTGACAGGCAGGAGAAGCAGAAGCGCGAGCAGGCTGAGCTGAAGGCAGCTGCTGCCAAGGGTGAGTCGCGAGCTGCATGCATACGAGAATGTACGGGTCGGCCGCGTGGTGTGGCAGTTTTGCGGTTCACGCGCGTTCCGCATCCTTTCCGTTGGGTGTCGTCTCCACGGTCCGACGCCTACACGTCTCGAAGATGTCTCACCTCGCGTCTGAGACATCCGTGGAAAACCAGTCTCGTGTCCAGCAAGGCATTGGCCCGATTGCACACAACATATAACTGACATGCAGCGTCCGGCAAGGGCCCAATGGGCGGTGGTGGCATCAAGAAGTGAGTCAAGCCGCGCCAAGCAGCTATGTCCCCCGGGGAGATAGGTCCATGGCGACCAAGTAATGTAGAGGTCTGAGCTGACGACGCCAGGTCCAAGAAGTAGACTGTAGTCTTGGTAGCTCGCGGCGTGTGGGGGGAGTCGTCGTCCTTCTTGCTACTTATAAGCCCGTGTCGTGATGATTACGTGTCTGATGGAGCTCTGCAACCCGGACCTAGTGGCAGTGAGGCAAGAGAGCAGAGCCGAGCTGCATGTGGAAAGACCGAACATGAGTGCCGTCAATTTTAGGTTAGAGTGAAGCAGGAGGTTGACCATTTTTCTCGTGCATATTTCACCCTGATGGACGACGGCGGGTGCGACGAGAGCTATGCGCAGACACGGCGGTGCAGCGGAGTCGCGCAGAACGACGACCCCTGAAGCTTATTGAGCAAACCTCTCTCCTCCTACGCGTCCAGAAAGCTGCAAGGACGCGTACTCCCTCGGCACACTCCATCGTCCCATGTGGCAACTGGGCAACTGGGCAGCTGGGCAGCTGGGACCTGGGTGCTGGCTTGCGAAGGGCGGTGTGAAACGCGAACAAGGATGAAAATATAGCAGAGGTGAGATGAGATGAGATTAGGATATGAGAACATGACCTGGAGACATTAGGAGGCGCCGCCACTCGGACCTTGTGACGGCGGGAGCGAGCGTGACGAGAAAGTGACTGCCCACTGCTGCTGGAAACATGAGTTGATGAGGACGAGTTGAATAGTGGAATAGTTGAGTAGTTGAGTAGTCGAGTAGCAGCTGCGAGTGATGCATAGCGGTACATGCATTCGATCTCATGGCTATCTAGTCTGTACATCACTTGCTACTGTCGAGTCTACAGAGCAGTCGTCGTCACAATCGTCACAGTCGTCACAGTCATCGCAGCCTTTACCTCCCTCCACCGTCTCAATCTTTGAGTTCAAGCTCTAGCTCACTTTTCCGGATCACCGGATCCCCCCTAAGAACAACACGTCCACTTGAACTTTTTACACTTTACATCAAGACTCTCCTCGTTTGGACGTCACCAAAGTTACACTCTCCAACGTTCGGCGCCCACAAAAATCCTAGTCCGACGCGACAAAAACGCGCGATCGCGCTATCAATTGGACCTCTGGCCCCAACCGTCGAAGCCAACCCCTCCCTCTGCGGCCGTCGTATTCTCCCTAGATCTCTCGCGATCACGGACCCTGCCAACCCCACCAGGCCCATTCACTCCTCTCCCTTGGTCGCAATCAATATTCTCAATCCCACCCCTCTGCAAGTCGTCGATCGTCGAATTGTTCTGTCACAGGGAGGTGCAACAAAACAAAGACGGGCATTGGGCAAAGAACAACAGACGTTTTAGACACCAATTGCAACGACGACTGCCATCGTGTGCATTCCCACTTGGGTCTAGCCCGGATTAAACGAGCCACCCACGATACATACGGCAGTCCCCTCCGGCCCCTCTTGCGTCCGGACCTGGTGCCGAGCTGGTGCCGTACTTTGAATTCCCCCCCTCTTGTTGCGCGTCCCCCTCCGTCTCAGCCTCGGCCTCGATTTCCTCTACTTCTCATCTACTCTGCTAAACCCAACTACTGCACTCTCCCTCTTCGTCCTCGTCGTCGCCCTTGCCGCTTTTCTCGCCTCTCGTCGTTGCAACCATCCACCACATTACCTCGAAGGCCGATTCATCCGGAAACCCGATCCGGCATTGCCCCTCACGTCGACACGGCCCCAGCGGCGCGCCCCACGCGGTTGTGGAACGTAGATACAGAAAAGCGCGTCCGAGCTTGACTCATATTGAGGCAAAGACCATCGCTATACTGACCGTCTGCCCGCTCTTCCTGTGCAACTTCCCGGCACATCGACGACATCGACCCTCATCACTCCTGCCTATCACACCGTTGCCCTTTGCATCCACCCCGGCCATTCCTCTCCCCCCCCCACCCGCGCAAGCGAGCACAGACCCCCTTTGGGGTTGGCAAACGCCACCGCCACCCCTCGAGTCTCCTCTGACAGGTGAGTTGGACCTCATGACTGGCTGCGAATGGTCATCTGCGCGCGCGCGCGCAACTCTTCACTGTCCTCCTTTTCTCCTTTCGACCTCGTATCCTATTGTCCTCCCTGCCGGGTCTTGTCAGGTCTTGCCAGGTCTTGCCAGGTCTTGCCAGTTCTTGCCAGGTCTTGCCAGGTCTTGCCAGGTCTTGCCAGGTCTTGCCAGATCAGGCCCCTTGCGCTGGCTCCCTACCTCTCCTCGCGCGCTACTCGTCACCGACGTCTCCCTCGTTGCGATCAGACCCATTATTAACGCAAAGACCTCCTCCAACTCGCGCTTTCTCATTGAGCAGACAATCTGAGAGTCCCTCCCCGACGCGCGCACATTCACACACGCCCCCCCTCCCTCTCATCCTCATCAACAACACACACTCCACCGCAAACGTCGCCTCCTCCTCTCCACTCAACACCCCTTGCCGCCGCGCTCCTCGCATCCGCGTTCGCCGAACACGCTCCCCGCGCCGAGCGCTCCCTCCCCGACTAGCCCGAGGGCAGACCCCCAGCCATGGCCGCACTCACGATGCCCGCACCCCGCACACACACGCAGTACCCGCAGGCGCTTGGCTCGCCCATGCCATCGCCTGCACAACGCGCGGCGTCATCGTCGTCTCAGCGTCCCACGTCCTCCGGGTTTGCCGCAGGCCCAAGCGGTAGCCCTAAGACGGTAGCGCCTCACCCCCAGTCCGTCAGCGTCAACGTTAACAGCAACGGCAACGGAGCTGTGGCGAGTGGCGCGTCCACCCCCACCTCGGCGCGCCGCATCACACAACGCATGACAAACCGATACTCCGTCAACGCCATGTACTCGCTGGCGGCAGAACAAGATGTGGAGGTTGAGGACGAGCTCGCACGAGCCCAGAAACGTCTGCGTGATCTCAAGTCTCGCATCAGCTCGCAGAGCAAAAAGAATTTTGTTCTCGAGCGTGACGTGCGATACCTCGACTCGCGCATTGGCCTGCTCATCCAGAATCGTATCGCCGCCGACGAGAAGCGCCAGGTACAGGAAACGCTTGAGGAGGTAGATGAGACGCCGGGGTCTTTCCCAGATTCAAGAAAACTCGCCAACTATTCCAACTTCTTCTTCCTGCTGCAGAGCGAGCCACGACACATTGCGACACTGTGCCGTCTCGTGTCGCTAAGCGAGATCGACACGTTGTTGCAGACAGTCATGTTCACGCTCTACGGTAACCAGTACGAACAAAGGGAGGAGCATTTGCTATTGACTATGTTCCAGGTACGTTGTGCCGTGTGACGATGGCGGAGCGTGACTTCGTTGAGTGGCTTCCTTGACTGACACCAGTCCGTGCTTGCTGCGCAGTTTGAGTCGACAACCGAGTTTGGCGAGTTGCTCCGCGCCAACACGCCAGTGTCTCGTATGATGACGACGTACACACGGCGAGGTCCCGGTCAGAGCTACCTCAAGGACGTGTTAGCTGAAAGAATCAACTCGCTCATTGAGCATAGACACTTGGACCTTGAGATCAATCCGCTCAAGGTGTATGAGTCGATGGTCAATTCGATCGAGCACGAGAACGGCGCTGTGCCACCGTCGTTGCCCAAGGCCATCAACGCCGAGACGGCGGCTGCCAATGTTGATGTTATCAGCATCATCCAGCCCCGTCTTACGATGCTCATTGAGATTGCAGACTCGTTCCTCCAGATCATTCTCAACTCCCTCGACCAGGTGCCGTACGGTATCCGGTGGATTTGCAAGCAGATTCGCTCCCTCACCCGACGCAAGTACCCTGAAGCCTCGGACGCGTCCATATGCTCCCTCATCGGCGGCTTCTTCTTCCTGCGTTTCGTCAACCCGGCGATCCTCATGCCACAGGCGTACATGCTAGTCGACGGCGTGCCAGCCAAGCACCCACGGCGAACGCTCACCCTCATCGCCAAGATGCTCCAGAACCTCGCCAACAAGCCGAGCTACTCCAAGGAGCAGTATATGATGTCTCTCAACCCCTTCGTCGACAACAACAAGACGCGTATGAACCAGTTCCTCAACAACTTGTGTGAGGTTGGCGATTTCTACGAGAGTCTTGAGATGGACCAGTACATGGCGCTGTCGAAGCGCGACTTGCAGATCTCGATCACGCCCAACGAGCTGTATAACACGCACCAGCTGTTCCTTCAACACATTGACGTGCTGTCCCCCAACGACAGGCAACACCTGCGTGTGCTTCTCGACGATCTGGGAGCGGCACCACCTGCTGTTGGACGCGCGGAGAACAACTCACTTGACCTCCCTCTCTATTCGCGGTGGGAGACACCAATCCAGGACCTTTCGTCCGCTCTCATTTCCGACTCGGTCAATCAGAACGACATCAACTTCATGGAGACCAAGTCGATCTTTGTGCAGCTGCTACGTTCAATGCCCAACGAGCCGGTCCGCAGACCCATGGACCTTGTCGCGCTTGCTGAGCGCGCCGCGACGTCCAAGGACGCAGTACATGTCCGCCGCGGAATCAAGGTCCAGAACCTGCTCAACGAGCTCGAGCTCGCCGGCGTCATCGACAAGTCGGACGGATACCGTATCCTCCAGGATGAGGTGGCGATGGAGATGGTGCACCTTGGCAACGCGCGCGAGAAGGTCATCACCGAGACGCGCTCCCTCGAGTCCGTGTACCGCACCATCTGCGACCACAACACGTACCTTCGCGGCCAGATTGAGCAGTACAAAGCCTACCTGGTCAACTCGCGCATGATGATGACCAAGGACAAGGGTACGCCGGGTGTCGGCGTGCTCTCCGTCAACGGCAAGGAGAAGAAGCCGGCTAAACTTGCGCTCGGGCCATACAGGTTCACACACGCACAGTTTGAGAAGGAAGGAATCATCATCGAGAGTAATGTGCCGGAGAATCGGTGAGTGGGCGCACGCGTGGTCGTGGCCCCAGTTTCACCTCTTGTCTCTGCTGACACCCAGCCGCGCCAACATCTACTTCAACATCATTTCCCCGTCCCCCGGCACGTTTATTATCGCGCTGCACTTCAAGGGCCGCGAGAAGCCGATCCTCGAAATGGACCTCAAGATCGACGACCTGCTCGAGAAGCAGCAGAAGGACGGCGATGCGGCACTTGACCTCGAATATGTCCAGCTGCACGTATCGAAGGTACTTGCGTTGTTCAACAAGCTGTTCACCAAGCGTCGCTAGACGAGGGGCAGCGAGATCCTGCCATTTGGATATACTGTCGGCTGAACCAAGCACACTCTCCCTATAACTCCCCCTTACAATCACCCTCCCCTCCCTCGCTTGAAGGTTGCTCCACTCAACCACCCTTGCTCTCTACAACTTCCGGTCATCCCCCCTGTCACCCACCTCCGGACTACCCCATGCCATACCAGAGATACCCGCCGTATTATGCGATTTACTTAGTAGGAGATAGTAGGAGATAGCTAGCGCCTTTACCGCCGCCACGCGGTTTGTATCGTGGCATGTATGAGTGAACGTTGTGCGTGGCTCTACTTGGCGATCCTGGCGGCGGAGTTTACGGCGACCATGTCCCCTTTTCCTCACCGACGACTCGCAGCGCTCACTGTTTCGACTCCGCTGACGCTGCTCACATCTAGACAAAGCATTCGCTGGCGCATGTGGACGAGGTGGGACGTGCATGACTTTGCGAAACAAAGAACGCACAAACAAAGACGCGGCGAAGCAACAGCAGCTTGCAAGCGCCACGCGATGCTCAAACCGCAGGAATGGAATCATAAGCATGAGGGGCTGGAATGGAAGCATCCGCTCTGACCGCCACAGTGTTCCGCGAGATTGTTTCGCGAAGCCTAAGGGAGGCTTAGACAACTTTACTCGTGCTGTCCAACCTTGTGCTCTGCCGCCGCCGCGCTCGAGCCAATGTCCCACGGACAGGCCGAGCGTCCACGGAGCATCTCGGCGGCCGCGACATTGCTCATGTATTCCAACATGCTACATTCTCAGGCCCCCTGTATCGACGACGGGAGATTCTGAATACGTTTGCGTTGGAAGAATAAGCTGGCCAAATAGTTGTGCCACTACGTGCAGGCTTTCCTCATTCAAACAGCACCTGCCACATCGACGACGACAGCTTCTCAGTTGCGTTTCCGCCGCTCACTACTACACCGCGTTCGGCGTGGCGGCGCTCTCGCAGGCAAAAGACGAGTGCCCCCACTCAGAATCGAACTGAGGGCTAGAGATTATGAGACTCACGTGTTACCATTACACCATAGGGGCTTTGCTTACGTCAGCAGCTCCCCCATTGCCTTTGAGGGGAGTGGCCGTTCGTCCCTTCAACCAAAACAAAGAAAACTCACATACAGGAGTGCCAGAATAGGTATCGCGGTCTAGACTCAGACATCTACTTACCCCAAGTCCCCTACACTAGAAAATTACACCTCTAACGGCAAATCGGTGTGCAGGAGGAACCGCTCGGCTCCAACCCTACGGCGGTATCCCCCGAGCGAGATAAACTCGAATGTCTCTTTGGCATTCTCCAGTGCTGTCTCCTTCTCTTCAGCGTGCTCAAACACAGCCTTGAAGAGGTCGGTTTTGAACGACTCAAGATGAGCGCACCCCTCACATGGCACCTGGGGACAGAGGGAAATTTGACTGTTGACGAATGTGAACTTCGTGTTTGGGTTGATCTGGAACCACTCCCCTAGTCGGCTGACAAGCATGCGATACTCTCTCAGCGAACGGCCGAGGGTACAGCTTCCTGTAGGGCAATTGAGCACAGTGAAGATGATAACTAGGTGGGGCGGGAGTAACTCGAGGTCCAGAGCATACGAGCCCACCCATAGCTGCCACCGGTTTGCGGGGTCTTGGTTGCGGAAAGGGAAAGTTAAAATCAGACGCCCACCGTTAGACTCGGACTGCAGATCAACGGTGTGCCACCACGGTGCCCAACTGCTAATAAAATACTCGTTGTTGGCGAACAGGACGAGCTCCTCGCAGCACTGAAGCAGCACCAAGGGGGTAAACTCCCATTGGGGATCGCCAGTACTCCTGATGGTGCGGAAATGGCGTGAGGGGTTGGAGACGAGAGACCCCCAAGGAAAGGCACGGCCATCTTTATGAATGTCGAGGGTCCGCGTGCGCTCCAGCGATTGGGAGGCTGTGTTAACGAGTTTCCAGAGATCCAGTGGAAGCTCGCCCCGCCGAGAGCTGACTACGCCCCCGGAGTTGACAACTAGGTGGGCCAAGAACTGGCGGTCGCCCCGCCGTCGGAAATCGCGCGAGGCGTTTCGAAGGGCAGTCAGAGTCTCTCTGTCGGCGGCGGCGAAGATCATATCCACAATGTGAGGAAACCTTGCGGCGTCCAACACAGGCCCTTGAGAGGTTGTCGTGCCACCCCAGCTCCTGACACTGGCCGACTCATTGTCCTGGGATTCGCGGGTTGCTCGCGAGCTCCAAGAGGTTGACGCTGCGGGACTGCGTTGTGGAGCAAGAGCCTCTGGAAGATCCAAGATATCGGCAAGAGGCTCCAAGACTGGTGGGAGGGAAGGTGTTTCGCACCGCTCGCGGAGGTTGTACCGCCCCCTGAAGGGCATCTTAGGTCAGTCGTAGAAGTAGTGTTTGGGGTACTCACATCGGAAACAAGTAACGTGGAGTGAGGGGATAAGTTGTTGATGTGAACGAACAAGGTTGTCAAGAGGATAAGTATGGGTATTAGTGGATGGTGTTAGGAAGAGAAGAGTAAATGAGGAGGAAGATCAGGGTGAAGGCAGATCAAATATAAGTTTGGGAACACCTTCCCTTCCACAGCTCGCATCGGTATAATGCTGTCTAGCCAGCTGGAATCAAGCAATACAAAATCTGGCATCAGCTTGAGCCTGGCTCTACCTCAGTTTACTCTACGAGAACGACTGCAAAGGACAATGACGCGAGAAGCACTCGTTACCTACTTCGTCACAATTTTTTCTAGTCCCAATTACCAAATGGTTCCCGACGAGCTCCTAACAAAATCTTCCAAGGACCGGGCATGCCGTTTTGTGAACATGGGTACTCATTCAACGTGACAGGATGATTTCCAACGAACAATCGCCACAGGAAGCTGGAAATTACGATGGTCAGCCGACACGGCGGGAGATGGTCAAACATCCAACGCCTTAAAGAAGTCTGGACCCACACGCTGCCTACATTTGTCGGGACCCTCCAAATTCTCTGCATTCCATATGCATGTGCTGAGCGATGAAGACCACGTGCCCGTTCTCCTGGTTGACACCTGCTAGGTGACGGTCGAGCGGTCTTTCCGCCCCAATCCGCTCCCAGTACGCTTGAGGCACCTCCACGGCAAGTCGCGTGTACAGCCCGGGCGAAAGTGAGCCCTGGAAGCCAGTGGACTTGGAAACTTGTTCCAGGACTTCAGCAAGCCCGTCGTAAGAATCAGAGCAAGGAGAATCAGGGGAGATTCCATTGATGGTTGTACCCGACTTCGTAGAGCAGCGTCAGAGTGACAATGGTGCTCCTCGAAAGGTCGGATTCCGAAACAGACTTTGCAGGGACCCGCGTTTGTCGTCAATGCCAGTCAAACTCGAGGGCAAACCGCTTCAAGCCTATGCGCTCCCGATACTCGTTCAGACTGAGGAACTCAAGCTGGGCCATTTCTTCGAACGGTGGCAGAGGCTCTCCTTGCTGTTGTTTCTTTCGCACCTGCTCGCGAATGCGATGGGGAAGATACTGCGACAACGGCAACGGCATGAGCTCACGGCGACCTCCCCAGTAGTACGCATCGGCATTGACGAACGTGAGTTTGCACGACGGCCCATGTCTCATTACCCAACTCGTCACGTTTTCCAGAAGCTGGTGCTCTTTGGAACGTGGTTGCCCTCTGCCCTCGTTGGAGGTGACGAGATAGACAGCTTGTCCGTTGCCCCTGTCCACGCCCTCAAAGCACTGCTGTTGTACCTTGAGGGTAAAGCGGCTTGTGAAAGGGTAAGGCGCGGCATAGACTCCGCACGAGTAATTGGAAGCTACTTTGTCGTAGCCGGACCCAAACCTTTGGGGTCCGTGTTCAAAGCATACGTGCGTGTCGTGCGCAGGGAGAGTGTTGAGGAGCCATGTGGGGCTTTGGCCGATCTCTCGTACTGTGTGGAGATTCGACATGAGAGTCACAGGCAGGAGAGTGCGGGAACTTTCGAGAGTGTCCGGTGCATTCAGGAATTCCTTCGTCGAAAGGCTCCCGAGCTCGAGGTCGAGAATAGTGATCTCGTCCAGGAGGTCTGGAATTGTCCACCACTCCGAGCGCGGAATTCGTCCAAAGGAGGATGTCATCTCTTTAGCCAGAAGACTTGGAGCTCTGATATGGTGGACGAATACTCTGTCTGAGCGGTCGCGGAAAAGGTGGGATACTGCCCGCAAGGAGAGCAGGTTCGCGTGTGTCGGGTCAATGAGTGCATACGTCAGGATGCGCTCGACGATATGGGGGAATGCCTGGTTGTCGATGGCTGTACGGTATGGGACAGCTGGCGGCATCACTGGCGGCGGCGTTGTCGGTGCTTGGTATGGAGATTGCAGGAGATGTTGATGATGACGATTGTTCGCATGACGGGGGCGATGATACCACCGCCTGTTGCCGAGCATGCCGAGATCCGGCAACTTGACGACGGGTTCACCGATTCGTACTGGTAAATTACCAAAACATTTACGTTTTAAATCTTTGCGTTTTTGTTTTATGACTTGAAAATGTTGGGCTCATCAGTCATGGAGGCAGTCTGGCGTTCTCATGTCAATGTAAGAAGCGAGTCAACCGCATTCTTCTCGCCCCCTATGCATTACTTTTCATTGAAATCTTGTGTCCCACAGTGTTTCGGAAAGTCCGATATGTACTGGCTATTGCCGCTATCCTCTCCATTATGTAGTCACTCGAGGTGGGTGTCGATATCGTGCTGTCAAGCGCAAACTGTTCTTCTCCTACTAGCTTGCGATACTCCTCCCAGCTCAGTACCTCTACCTGTGCACTGCTTTGCGGGGTAGACGATGGTGGCGACACCAGCTTCGAAAACCTGGGAGGAGGTGTCGCCAATCTGGACGCCGCAGGTCCCTCTTTCGAAGCCAGAGACTCCTGAACATAGCCCTCCAACTCTGCCAGCAGACTGTCAGGTCGATCAGGCCGAATGCCCCAGTGATCATGCCACCACTCAATGCAGTTGACGAGGGTAAGCTTGGAGCTCGGAGAGGCAGCCAACCAGCTGCTTAGCTCCTTGAGCGGGAGCGGAAAAGGAGGGGTAAAACGGCAGTGGGAGGGCGCAACAATTAAAACGACATGCGTGAGGGAGGAAATATATGTCGGGTGCGTAAATGTATTGTCGGGGGAAAACTCCCTGTCGCCCATGCGATCCAAGTTGAACACCAGGCGCCGGAAGGTACCCGGACGCCGGCCACTTGACCTGATTGCGGCATGGTCAACGACGTGCGTTTTGTGAGGTGGGATAGACGAGAGTAGCCAGATCGGACTCAGGCGTAACTCCCTAACTGTGTGAAGCCCAGACATAAGACCCACAGGCAGCTCTGGACCACGCATCGTGAAGGGGTTCCCATTCAGTGAAGGGCCTCCATCTCCGATGCAGAGGTCGAGCGCCCGGACAGCTTCGAGCAGGCCTGCAACCCCCCACCACTTGGTGCGGGCAATGAGACCTAGGCCTTTTGAAGTTGTGTCGTGGGCGTACTTGCTGTGAGCCACGATGTGTCGCACAAACTAGCCGGTCAATGCGGTCGCGCAGGGGCTTGCATGTCTCACGCAGGGCAAGTAGTGCCGAACGATCGGCGTACGCGATGATGCGGTCGAAGATGTGCGGAAATGCGCTGTAGTCGATAACGGATGCGGCATTGAGGACAGCAGGATGTCCAGGTCGGGCAACCCGGCTCAATGCCTCGTGGGTGGCCGGCTTTGGTAAACCTTTAGTCCTGGCCCACGGCGTGACGAGCCACTGGGCGAGGATCTGGGAAACAGTCGACATTGACGATGACAGGGTATCTATCTGGTCATGAAGGGATTCTTAAGACTGCTTCAGCATCTCATCAAGGAGCGCATGCAGACTCTGTGCTGTGCATTCGTGCTGTGCAGACTCCAGACTGGTGGTGGTGTCTTTGAAGCCGGGCAGTGCAATTTGCGGACCCGAGCAACCGTCCATGGCTTATCGGCTTCAACCGCGCTCGGCAAATTCCGAACTGACCCCAACTCTCAACAACATCCAAGAAGGCGAGAATGATGAGATAACTGGATGGCATTCAGGAGAGCTCTAAAATCTACGCCTTCTGCGACAGCTCCTGCCTCTGCTTGCGGAGGTCCTCCCCAGCCACCTCATCGCCAGCCACGACTCCTACGAGCTGTCCGTGCGCAGCGCTCATGGTGACGTTAGCCATTGGCGAGCCGGCGTTACCTGCCCAGAACACACCGCGCACCGCTGTGCGCGGATCTGGCCCAGCCCGAGGGGGCATGTGAGCAGGGGGTGTGCCTTCAGGAGGCGGCGCGACTGCAGGTGTTCCAGGTACCCACGGAGCAAGCCCGGCGGCATGGGCATGAGGTTCAAGGCGCTCCGGCACTGTCATGAGGAACTCGATTTCGAGAGGGTTGCGGTCGCCGAAGGAGAGCCGCAGGCCGTGTCCAGTGTCATCGACACCCGTGATGGCATTGGGAACGATCTCAAAGCTGCTGTCAGTGGATCGCTAAACAAAGTTACTCACCCTCGCGCGACTAACACCGCCGCATTGTCACCGAGTCCCGCCTTCGGGTCGGACGGATCCTGTCCGTGCGTGAAGAGGATCTTCTTCGCGTGTCCCAGATTGCCCCAGAGCGTCAATACAGACTCGACGACGGCAGAGTTCATAGCACACCCCGGGGTCACGAGGAAGCCCATCTCCTTTCCAGAGGTCTCGGTTCCGTCGCAGAAGATGCAATGGAATGCACGTCGTCCCCACTGCTCCTGAAGGCCTAGAGTCAGTCACGTTGTAGGAGATACCCCCACATACCTGTAATCGGTGCCAGCACGTCCTTGATTCCCGTTGCAAGCACGACCTTGCGGGCCTGCAGAATGCGTCCCTGGTCGTCGGTTGCTTTGAACATTGTCTCAGTGGAGTCCGCAACATCACCCCCGGCTATGCGCTCGAGCGACACCACGCGCCCATCGCGCATTTCGACGTTCTTGTAGCGCGCCAGATCGCGTCGCACTGCCGCACGCCAGTTCGCGCCGCTCTCTCCGTCAAACCCGGGGATTGTGTGCGAGTGTGCAGATGCACCATTCCTGTAAACTCCGCTGTCGTACAGCACCACGCTACGCAACGTGCGCGCAAACGTCAAGGCACTCGACAGACCTCCGGGGCCGCCCCCAATCACGAGCAGGTCTGTCTCTGCTCCCATGATGAGATGTATTGTTGGAGAGACACAACTGCAGCGGATCAACCTATTTGTACTTTCCTGACACGTGGACCCGATCGTGCCGTTGTCCGCTGTCCGAGGCACTCGATGCCGTTATCCATGACCTGTCGAACCTCATCGGCCATTTCAGGTTTACTCGATCTCACTCCCACATCGCGTCGCACTTATTAAGCACGTTGGAAGCCCAAGAAGCTCAGGACCAACTCGCACGGCGCCTCTCGTACCATGTCTGCCTCCTCGTCGATTTCTGTTGAGGCCGTACCGACGACCGCGATCGACCAGCAAGCCTTTCCGCATCTCTTTGAACACGTCATGGCGTTTGCGCCGCGGGCGAGCCTGTTGGCCCTGCGCACAACTTCAAAAGACATGCGCGACCGAGTCGATATGCTCTTCATGCGCCACATAAAGTCTGCCAGTGTAATAGCGAACGACGCCAAGTCAGTCGATCTCGGCCGCATCCCGCGATCTGAATGGTGGGCAGTCCGCGAGCTGCTGGAGGCCATTCGCATCTTGGACTTGGTGAGGCTCACCGGGATGAATCCGTCCTCTCGGCCCTCGGAGACAAAGTCACGACCTCTTATCCCAGTTGACAAGATGTTGAATATCCACACTGTGAGGGAGCTTGGAGACGCGCCCAAATGGCTGGTTGAGACTCAACACCATACCCATGTCCATTTCGAGCTCAACCGAGCTTCCCACAGACTCGACCTCCGCTCTCAGCTCTGCTCGCGTTTGGTGTTTACCGTGCAATACCCACATGGACATCGGCGATTGGGATTATCAGGTATGCAATCATGCCTCCCTAGTCTGCAGCGATCGAATGGGCAGTTGCTCTTCATCGTCACGTCGATCAACGTAGTGCGCCGCCCTAATCAACCTCTTCTACCCTTGGCGTTGCTGGCTAGTTGGGCTTTTCACTCCCCTCCGTCATGTAAACTTACTCTTGTCAATGCGACCGAGTGGTGGGAAGGCGATTGCAGGGATGCGCCACCGGGCGCGAGACCAAACCCGGCTCCTACGAGTCTGCGCGGGGAGCTGGAGTGGTACATCCAGGAGGAGAGGATGCGTGAAACTGGCATCCTTGGGGATCATCCGGGGCGAAACGCATCTGACTTATTGTTGCGCCGTGACGTGGCGCAAGTAGAGTTCCTCAGCTGGGACGAGTATCGCGAAACTGTGAGCGAAGAGCAGTTCAAGATAGATTGTGTGATAGAGAGGAATCCAGAGGAGTTCAATAGTAGCATTAGCTTCTGCTAGAGGCTCAACCAGGAGTATATTGGCTGATCGACGACGAGTCCGTCTTCTTACGAGGCTCCGATGGTGTTCTCAAAACCACCCACTCCGCGAGCGTATCAATGGATAGCACAGGGGCTTACAGCATGGGGAGCTCAAGCACCATTAAGGAACACATTTCAGCTCGTTCTCCTCAATACATACATACTGTCTTTCTATAAATCCGGACGCGTGACAGACCCAGAACAATCTACATAGCCGCCATGCGAGAAAGCCTCTTATACAGCTCCGCACGCGCGTCCTCGCACATCTTCTCCGCACCATTCGCATAGATGAGCTTGTACCGCTCCTCCAGGTCTCTGTGAATCGCCTGCATATCGCTCCCCATGGTCTCCTGCCAATCGTACATCCGCCCGAGGTGGCGAGAGCTCTTGACGAGCCAGTGACCTCGCTCCAGCCGAGCGGCATTGTACGCCTGTAGGACCTCGGGAATGTTGGCCTTGCACGTCGCGGGGTCGGCGAGCAGGGTAGCCATGATAGCCGCGTCCTCAACGCAGAAGCCTGCACCGGCGCCGTGGTGGGGCGAGGTTGCGTGTGCCGCATCTCCGGAGAGAGCAATGCGTCCAATGGCCATGGTTGGGACTTCGTTCTCGAGGTCAAAGATCGCCCACTATTGTCAGCACTGCCTGGCAGGCGTAACACATCCGACTCACAACACTTAGCGTCTCATCACACATGTGAAGAAGGGCTTGCACGGCTGGCGACCAGCCCTCGAAATCCTTAAGCGCTTGCGCGCGAGTGCCTTGCCGGGTGAGACGCTCCGAGTCAGGCCACTCATTATCGTCCTGGCGGAACGCGACAACGTTGAGTGTTTTACCATGTGCGACTGGGAAAGTAAGGAGGTGGCCATTGGGTCCGAGCTGTACGTGTTAGTCTAGTTAATGAAGAGCAAATACCCTGCAGCACTCACATGCATAAAGGCGTTCTGACCCAAATCCTCGCCGAGCGCCGCTGTCGCCTTCTCGATTGGGATAAGTCCGCGATACGCATACTTGTGAGTGTAGCGAGGATAGGCGCAGGGCGCGTCTTCGCCAAACATGGACCGCCTTACGCGGCTCTTGATCCCATCGCAGCCGATGACAACGTTCGCCCTGGCTGTGCTCCCGTCCTCAAAATGCATCACTGCCTCCTCCTCATCTTCACTCTGAGTAACAGAGATGAGGCCCTTCCCAAACCGCGCAATATCGGTCGGGATCAGCTTGACAAGCTCATCGAGGAAGTGAGCTCGGTGCACTGCGTTCTGTCCGTATGCCGAACGTAGGGTAAACTCGATCTTGGGCATCTCGCCGGGCGCCAGGCTGGGATCATACCCCTTGACGTAGTCGAAGAAGACGTTGCCCTCGCGCTTCTGCGGGGAGATCACGCGGGTGCACACACGTTCAAACGCGTCGTAAACGCCCGAATGGCATACTTTCATTGCTTCCACTGCGTTCGGGGTGAAACTAACGCCGGCGCCGATCTCACCAAAGGCGGCCGCCCGCTCGTACACTGTCACCTTGATGCCGCGGGAGTGGAGGGCGATCGCGAGAGTCAGGCCAGCGATGCCGCCGCCGACGATGGCAACCGAGAAGTCCTTCGACATGGTTATGGTGAGTTATTCAGAGTGGGACCCTCGACTTCGTCGTCGACGATGGCGTTGAGTTGCAGTGGTGGGCGACCAGACCGTTATATACCCGGACTCCGGCCCCATGTCGTCCGGATGTCGTCCCCGGCAAAGTGGAGGCGGGTGATTCTTGAATGCCGCACTAAGGAGCCAAACAAATCGGCGTTTAGATAGAAATTCCTTGTTCCGTAAGACGTCGGTGTTGACGTCCATGAGATCTCAACAACACAAACATGGGACCGCCTTCTATGATTCAATGTTAGCTCAATAAGCGGTTCATCGGTCGCGCTGTGTCTAAGATGTTGGAGTCTGGGGAGACCGATATTTGGTAGCAAGGGTAGATAGCAGACTTAGATTGCCGGCGACAGCGTGAATGCCGCAACTGCCCCACTCCATTGCTCCTCCCAGCGCTCACACGGCTCCAACTACCTCCTTCAGTCTTGAACGTTGAGGGCCAGCTTCGCTTAGACAAAAGCTCTGAGGAGCCTGTTGTCTCTCTGGTTACCTGTAAGCGTTGAGAAAGCTACCCGTCCCGTTTAATCGAGGCAGGCACACATGCCAGGATGCCGGCGTTTTGCGGATGCCGACGGATGAGTCCGCCATTTGTATCCTATTTGTGACGAAGTCACAGTCTGATATCAGCCTAGCATCAGGGCGCTGAGTGAGCAGCGGTAAGGCGCTTGCCGTTGCCCGCAGCTGGGAAACTGGTTATGCTGGCAGGTCGGGCGAAAGATATCTTGTATCTCAAGAGCCGAGGGTTACCGATTCCTCTCAGCACGTACGATGAGTTTAGAATCCAATTAGACCTGCGCCCGTACGCTGTAGGTCTGCAAGCTCCCGTTAGGTTCCTTAACCGATGTCTCCGCTACAGTACGTAACGCATGTATGTCTGAGTGGGGGCAGGAGTGGGGGAGTGTGGGCAGCTCAACCCGTAGGGTGGGGAGGTGACTTACGGCCCAGGGTCAGATGGGGCCCACCGCGACGTAAGTCATGGCGGACAGGGTACGACCTTGTCGGAAGCCGATGCTTCGGTTGCAACTAACCACAACCATGCTTATATGCCGCCGTCAGGCCGAGCAACTCTCCCACTTGACAACACTCTCGCACCCATTTGCTCGCATCCCCTCAGCAACTCTCATCCCCACCAGGCATGAATCTCGACCAGTTAGGGGACCTCTTTGGTCCCCGACAGATGCGCAACTGCCTGCCATGCAAGAAGCGCAAAATCAAATGTACTGTCTCAATCCACTGCGCCGCTGACACTCTCAGGTGATCGGAAAATCCCATGTTGGTCCATCGCCACTCATACGTGGATCACCACTAACGTCAGGTGGACCATGTGCGCTCCGGCGCGACGTAAAGAGCTGTACACCGGCACTGAACAAGCTTGAGGACCTGGACGTCACATCCGCGGCCGGCGAGTGAGTACCCTTCTGTCTGCCGCGGCTCTAATCACAGTGGTTACGTTTCGTTGAAAGATTTCCAGATTCTTGTACGCAAAGTCGAAGCCTTACAGGAGAAAGTTCAGGACCTGGAGAACAACGGAGTAAAGGGCGCCGATGGGGGCCCGTCTGCGAGTTCTGCGGGCTCGCCCATGTCGCAAGCGCGGGTCATGTCGCGCCGACACATGGCCGACGACGAGATGGTGTACGCACTAGAGGACTTCCAAGGAGGACACAGGATCAATGCGATGCGAAATATCAGTGACTCGCCTGAGATCACGACTGTGCGGATGGACGCGGGAGGGACTGGGCACGACGTGGCCACAGCGCCAGCCGATATCACCGACGACCATCCCCTCTCATTCGTGATTACACCAGGTACAGACTACCTCGCCAAAGCCCTTGCTTTGCTGCCTGATCAGCAGACGTGCGAATTGCTCGTGCAGCAGTACTTTGACAACGTGGAGTGGTTTCAGCGTGTGAGTGACGTCCTGTATGCAGCCTTAGTTGACCGCAGTGCCTCCACTATCCCTCATTCATGCATCAGTGTCGACAATTCTGGACAGCTCCTCCACCGACAAGCCAGCTTAGTGCCGACTTCATCTGCACGTATATCATGGTCATCTGTCTCGGGCTGCGCACTGTCGTGAACAATCTACCCGGGATGACAAACGCCCTGACCCAGGCCGACCAGCTGTTCCATGTCGCCGAGGGTGTCATGTGGTGCAGCCGCTTTTTAAACCGACAGACATTTGAGTCACTACAAGCCATCTCATTAATGACGATTTACGGATTTGGAATGGAGGATGGCGCTGACGCGACGTGGGCGCTGCTCGGTGCTGCCGTGAAGGTCGCGCAAAATCTTGGCATGAACCGCCTGGAGGCTGAAGCATCAGACAAGGTGTGGTCACCCGTATGGAACACGCGCCTCAGGCGGGAGATGGGTCGCCGT
This sequence comes from Cutaneotrichosporon sp. PL3408A, assembly GCA_023629975.1. Classification (NCBI taxonomy): domain Eukaryota; kingdom Fungi; phylum Basidiomycota; class Tremellomycetes; order Trichosporonales; family Trichosporonaceae; genus Cutaneotrichosporon; species Cutaneotrichosporon sp. PL3408A. The sequence continues at coordinate 324,577 of JAMAMB010000009.1, read as the reverse complement.
GTCTGGTGGACGTTTGTTTCGCTGGACTGGGCCCACGCCATCGCCCATGGGTCCACTTGTGAGTCGTATAGTCAGAGGTATCTGACACCAGACGTGATTCACCCAACGCAGAATCTGACTGCGCTTCCGCTTAACCTCGAGGAGGACAAGTTGGACGACCCGAAGGCGGAACCTCACCCACTCACGGTGTATACTGTCAGTCTAATCTGTGACATTTCTGACCCACAGCCGATGAGCATGCACATCTTCCGGTTCAAGTTCGTCCAGCTCTACCGTGAGATCACGGACCACATGATGTCTCACCAGAACCCTTCGTACTCATTTATCCTTGCGTAAGTTGGGACGCCTAGCTCAATTTAACCGCAGTATGGACGACTCGATCATTGAACTCGCTCGTGGCTTGCCCAAGCACTTCGGGGACCCAACGGATCTACCCTCTGACGCCGACACTGGCCTCGTCCTCGATTCCATCTTCCTCAACATCACCGCCAACATTCGCCTTATCCGCCTACACAGGCCCTATCTCATCCGCGGGTACCAGGACGCGCGGTATAATAGATCCAAAGACCGCTGCGTGCAAGCGTCTCAGACGGTTCTGCAACTAATCGAGCTTGCGACGCGGCGTGTCCCTGTTCTCCTCAGCTTCTGGACTGTGTTGTTCTACGCCTTCTCAGCGGTACGTTTATCTCAGATATCCGGCGTCGCAACAAAGCTAAATTCAGGCGGTGCCTGTGGTTATTGATCATCTCTTCGAGCCCAGCGATGAGAAGCGGAACAGCGTGCTCCAGATCCTCGAAACCTTCCGGTGAGTTGGCTTGTCTCCTCCGTTGCTGCCCTAACCGCAGGGAAAACACAGCCATTTCGCCGGCTGCGCGAAAGAGTGTGTTTATCCTTGAGCGTTTGTTGGAGGTCGAGAACGCCTTCCGTGACCCAACGACTGGGGAGGCGTCGAATAAGCGCAAACGGGACGCGAACGGGCCAGCCGACGCTCTTTCTCCCGGTAGCCAGCAGCAGGACGAGCTCCTACGATCAACGATCCGCAACATTCTGGTGAGTATTCGTCCTTCCCCAGCCAGCGGAACTTCCGCGCACACAGAGCTTTTGGCTGATTAACAGGAACGGGCAACAAAGAGCGACGCCCAACGAACCATGCCACCGCCTGTTATGAGTGGTGGTGCTGGGCTTGGCGGCTCACAGCCGCCTGGCCAGGGTATTGGCGACTTTGGAACCCTGGATGGACTGGGCCTCGATACAATGTGGGCCACCTCATCATTTGATATTCTCGACACTCTGTGGACGCAAACCGATAGCGCATGGCCAGCGCAGTCACTTGCATAGGCATTAGTTGAAAGGACATTCGTGGCAAGATGAAGGGGTACTGTACAGTACCAATTCCAAGTTGCAGGTTGCAGATTGCAGATTACATGTATTTCATTTGGGCCATGCACGTCGTGACTGCCTCCGCGATGTCAACGCAAATAACAACGCCGCATCCGCTCATCCCTTCAGTGATAATATTGCCATCGTCGCATCCTGCCAGTCCGTATCACAGTACACCCTTCATAAGACTAACTAAATACACTGATGCCGCCGTGCCCTGCAGAAGACGCTGCTTCACCTAAAGACAAAATTTGAAGCTTAGGCCTCCGAGTCGTGGAACTTGCCGAGCTTGAAGAGCCTCTTGGCGTTGTCACGGCCGATGTCCTTGTAGGCCTTCTCACCACCCACAGCCTCCATGATCTCCTTCGCGTTGTCGTCGTACCATTCGCAGCCAACGTCAATGTGCTCGTAGGGCGAGTCAACGGAGAACAGGATGCGCTCAGCGCCAACGTGATCCACGCAGAACTTGAGAGTCGGGGTGGAGAAGTTGCCCGAGGTCGTGAGCCAGATGTTGTTACGGAAGTAGTGGAGGAGAGGCTTCTCAGCGAAGACCTCACCGCGGCTCTTGGCGAGGGGACGGGAGCAGTGCTCGAACCAGTGCTCAATGCGCCAGAAGTCACCGGGGATGTGCTCGCCCAGGTGGCCGAGGATGACCTTGAGCTTGGGGAAACGGTCGAAGACACCGTTGACGATCATGCCGAGGACGTGCAGAGAGACGCCGTTGGCGAACGACACGGGAGGGCCAACGAGGTACTTGCGGCCCGAGTACTGCTTCTCGAAGTACTCGCCGACGGGAGGCTCGGGGTGCATGTAGAAGGGCACGTCGAGGTCGACGCAGGTCTGCCAGAAGACGTCCCACTCGGGCTGGTCGTAGAAGATGTAGGTCTCTCCATCGGGACCAGCGTGCTGGGCGTCGTTGACGAGAGCGCCAAGGAAACCGAGCTCCTTGACGCAGCGGGTAAGCTCCTCGCTGGCCTGCTTGGGGTCGTGCATGGAGAGAGCGGCGAAAGCGCCCATGCGGTCCTTGTGCTGGCTGATCTCCTTGTGGATGAAGTCGTTGCACTCCTTGGCGTACTCCTCGCACTCTTTGCGGTCAGTCCATCCCTGGGGCCCGGGCGAGTAGATAGAGTAGATGGTGTAGCCGATGCCGTGCTTGTTCGACAAGTCGAGGCGGTTGCCGCACGGGTTAAGGATCTCCTCAAAGTAGCGCTCGCGGTTGTTGGGGGCGATGTAGAGCTCGGCCTTCTGCTTCGTCTGCTCGCCGTACTTGGGGAGCTCGAACGCCTCCTCGAGAGAAACCTTTCCGCGCATTGTGTAGTTTTGAGCTAGGCTGTGAAGGTTGTGGGGGTTTGTGTAGTTTCTGTTGGTCAGTCACTGCTGGCGTCTCGCTGTCGTCGCTATCAACGTACTGGGCAAGTGTCGCTTTAGTTAGTTGTCGACAGATGAGAGGTGTTGACGTCCAAGCTCTCATAGGAGAGCTGTTATATTCAGCGGCCCACCCCTCGGCAACTTCGTGGGCTGGCGGGCATCTCCTGTCCATGTGCCTCACCGTTGGTGAGACTGCCGACCGCCGGCCGGTACTACCACGGCAGCGGCACCGTGAGGCTAAGGGGAGGGTACCCCGCTTCAGGCAGTCACTTGCCCGTCACCGCAGTCACGCACCCAATCTGCTCGGTCGAGTGGGAGACCAAGGCGACCACAGAAAGGCAAGCAGAGCAAGAGCCGATGCGGCGTCTACTCCCGATTCGGAAGCCACGGGATCGCCGCGGGGCCACGGAGAACTCAGGGTGCTGCCGAGGAATGCGTTGCCCACCTTGTGCTTAAACCGATGAATAAACCGATGAATCACCCCTGGCGGTGACATTCGCCCGGCGACGTCCAGAGCTTATCCCGTTCACATGCCGTTGCTCATAGCTAGCTGTGCAGCTCGTCGCTCACGGAGTGAGTCGACTCGGCCGTTAGTTTGCGGCCGCGCTAATTGCCGTGGATACGGCGCAGGCGATCGCATAGGCGTTGTCGGTGATCCCGAAACCGGCGTGGACCCGATGATTGGCGATGACGAATCTGATTGCTGATCTCTTGCATCGGCTTATCTTCGGGTATTCGCGATACTACTCCTCAAGGGTGGACTCAAGATAAACTTTAGCGATCACACTAGTATTGATGCGAACGATCATGCTGATCGCATGTATTGATAATGATGACCCAGAAAAGTTGGCCGTTTACTGACCAGCAAGGTGAAAGCCGAGTGACACGACTCTAGAGAAGGGAACCTCAGACCAGTGATCAGCCAGTAATTATCTAATCTCCAATTATGACCACTACTACTGTACGGTAATTCACGGATACGGCTGGACGGCTCTTGTAATATGAGGAGTGAAAATTGACACCTAGCCGGTGCAGGCTGCTGAAAAGACATGTTGACTGCTTTGCTTAGTTTTCCCAGTTCATACACGTCTATCCTGCTGTCCAGGAGCCAAAATTGGCGTGAAACAGACAGACAAACACAGGAGCAACGGCCCGGCGAGAAGAAACTGACTCAGTACTTTGATGCTCCCGGGTCTGCAGAACCTCTTTCAAGGGGCTCCAGAATGGTTTAAACATTTTCCGTGCATCGCAGCCAGAGAAACCATGGAAAAGAAAAGAGTGATACTTTGTTACAACACCTATGCTATGAATCCTGCGCATCGCAGTCCATATCGAACAGCCGAGCTATATCCCCAACTACAGGCCACTTTAAGCGGCTGCGACGGGGACGGCGGCAGGGCGTGCCTCAGAAGCCCCCCTGTCTTTAGCGTAAAGGTGCTTGAAGGTCTTGGCCTCTTTGGCGATGTGCTGGCGCATGTTGTACTCGTTCATCTCGTTGACAGTGAGCTTGCCTTCGGCGGCGGCGAGCTCAGCCTCAGGCGCGGTGAGGGAGGTGAAGCCAATGCGCTCGTTGAGGTTCTCGGTAGCACGGGCAGACGCGGCCTGAACACGGGTGGCACGCGGCTTGCGGATGTGCTCGTAGAACGCGAGGCCGGCCTCGACATCGTCGGAGAAGGCGTAGTCCTTGCCGAAAATGATGCCCAGAGCAGCAGCGTCCTCAATGGCAGTGCAGGCGCCCTGCGACTGGTGGGGCATCATAGGGTGCGCGGCGTCACCGAGGATGCAGGCCTTGCCCTTGTGCCAGGTGGGGTACGGCTGGTGGACGTAGAGGCGCCACGGCATGCGGTCGATGGAGTGGCGGATGAGGTCGGCGCACTGGGGGTCGAGCCGGTCGTACTTGCCAGCCATGATGTCGCTGACGGGGACCTCCTCAAAGACGAAACCCTCTTGAGTGTGGTTGGTCATCTCGGTGGGCATGAAGCAGTAGAACGAAACAATCTCGCCGTCCGAGCAGGGCGACATTACGATCTTGTAGTAGCGGTTGAGGTCGCCCTTGGTGAAGCCGCCCCAGAACTGGATGGCAGGGTCGACAGCATCCGGCATGAGGCCGAACTTCTCAATGTCCGACTTCTTAACGTTGCAGCGGTAGCAAGTCTGAGGGGCCGAGTGCATCTGGGGAATGACACCGATCTCCTTGCGGAGGACAGAGCGGATACCGTCGGCGCCAATGATCAAGTCGGCCTTGACCTCCACGCCGTTCTCAAAAGTGACAATGCCGTTCTCGTAGTCGAGCGACTTGGCGATATGGTCGACAACGACGCTAGCGGGCTCTCCTGGGCCGTCCGGGGAGGTAGCGCACTCAAGGAGCATCTCGTGCATGTCCACACGGTGGAACATGTAGTAGGGAATTCCCCAGTCGTTCTCGTAGTGGTCAAGGTTGTACTGGTTGAGGATCTTGCCCGTGTCCCAGTCGCGCATGGTGAGTTTCATGAGGTTGACGGGCTTGCCGCGGGCGATGTCGACCTCCCACTCCTTAAGCCATTGTCCGCCGTTGGCAGCACACGAGATGGACGCGCCGACCTCGACCTTGAAGTCGCGGCGCTCGAAGATCGAGACCTTGTGCCCGGCGCGGCGAAGAGCGACAGCTGCAGCCATGCCGCCCAGTCCACCGCCGACGACTAGAGGTTAGCTGAAGTCGTGCCGCCTCAGTTATTGTTGTACTCACTGGCAACGTGGAGCTGCTTCCAGTTGGGGTTCTGCTGACCAGACATGATAATGACGATGCAAGTAGTTTGATGGGATGTGTAGTTGCGGTGCAGTTGACGCCTCTTGACTGAGACTACTGTTGTTGTTGTGGTTGCTGGCGAGGAGTGGGAGCTGATGAGTGACAAGCCAGCTGACTTCGACACTTTATGTTTTCTGACGTCCTGTCCTCGAAGTCACATGTTGGCGCCCAGACGTGTCTTTGCCCGGCCTACGGAGCATGAGTCCGCGATCACCGTGGACCCCGTGGACCAAGCTCTCCCTCGGTGATGCCATCGCTTCGGGACTTGGAATGGCGGAACGTCAGCCAGCGGCCAGTTAACGATCTCAGTTCGCCTAGTCCAGGTCAACTGATGGGTACCGCGGCCACACCGCGGTCTGTCCGCGGAATTTCCATATCAAGACTGAATGCTCATTTTCCCTGATACCCGCCCAATGTGCGAGTGACATGCAAAGTCTAGCAACCCGCGAGAACTCCGTGGCACCGTTGCCGTGGTATGCACAGTTGTCGTTCACATATGGGTCGCCGAACTCATATCGACCGCGGTGGCATCGCCGAGCACGGCGGTCATCAATATCCGAGATTACAAGAGATTTTCTGACCACCCTCAGACGGGGACACCTTGCTGGCCTTGAACACGGAGGACTTGTGAAACGAACGAAGTTTCAGTCTAATTTAGAGGCAGCAAACCTATGTGAAGTTTCAGTCTAATTTTGGAGGCTGCAAACGAGGCTAAATTGAGAGAGGCCACTTCTGACAGTGCTTGGAGATGTTGAGATACCCTTGCGCTCGTCGATGCAGCGATATTGACTGCCCCATTCAAAAGCGATCGCCGAGCACTCGCCGAGACATCGTACCGGGAAAGATTGCATCGACATAGGCTGCTCTTCAACGTCGCGTCCACCGCGATCCACTGCTGCGGCTGTAATTAATCACGGTGCCCGGACATGTGCGATGCGCACTGTGTCACATACTGGTTCGCCAGGAACAAGGCGTCAGGTTCATCAGCTGGGCAACCTGGCGCCGGCTTTCGCCGCAGAGGGTGTGCCAAGGTGACGAAGGCTTGTTTTTCCCACGTCCTGCCGCGGGTGCCAGTGGAGGTGTCTAAGAAATGGAAAATGAAGAACTGGATCCGAGGATCCCCCGGAATAGGAGCTCTTGGCAAAGTTTGCCTAGGTGCCAGATCAGAGGCAGACGCGCATCTGCGGCAAGCAGCTGATATGGTCAGGTGCCGCCCAAAACCGAGCCTCGCCATCTACCCTGGTCAGGTGTCTAGGTGTCCAACCAACGGCACGCCCGATGTGGTTTACGTCCGGTGGTGCGTAAATATGCTCTTGTCCTGAACTCGTCGACTCGGAAACCGGATGTCTCCCCGGTGACGCTCGGAAGCCCATGTACAGTTGTGTAGACCTTCTGTTTCGGGGTTCGGTGGGGGCGCGGGGTCCCAAGGAGTCTGATATCGTACCCCAGGTATGTACAAGCCTATCGGTAGGCCCGATCTCCGGGACAGTCCCGGCCCCGCGGTGCCCTCACGGCCTCACGATTCTCGTTGATGGTTTATCCACTTCCTCGGAGCTTGTGCCCTCCTGCACTTTGACTGAGAGTCCGGCCAAGTACTTATATGACTGACCGGCTACTAACTTAACCTTTCTCTCCCAGACTTGGTGACTCTGTCCAACTCCTACACCGTTGGCGTCCACCCAAACGCAACTCACACACGACATGACTTTGCACACTCCCGAGAAGCAGGGATCCATCGACCACAGCGAGAAAAATCACTTCGATGTCCGCCATGAGGAAAATCTCGAGACCGCCGCTGAGCGGGGACACGCCGTGACGGACGAACACGGTGAGTCTCGGTCATGTGGAGTCGCCAAGACAATCCCGCTTGGTGCTAATATCAGGCAATGTCTTGGTCACGTTTGACCCAGTGGCGGAGAAGAAGCTTTTGCGCAAGATCGACTTGTTCGTCGTGCCGACCGTGGCCATGATCTACCTCTGGTGCTTCATCGACCGGGCGAACATCGGTAACGCCAAGATTGCCGGGATGGAGAAGAGTCTCGGTCTCAAGGGCACCCAGTACAATGTCCTCCTCACCTCCTTCTACGTCTCGTACATTGTCTTTGAAATTCCTAGTAATATTGTCTGCAAGTGGATGGGACCAGGAAAATGGCTTCCCCTCATTTCTTTCGGCTTTGGCGTAAGTTTGTCCTCCGTCACCTCACCCGATGCACGCTGACAATCAGCTCATGTCCATGGTGACAGCCTTTGTGAAGAACTTTGGTCAGGCGATTGTTGTTCGTTTCCTTCTCGGCGTCTTCGAGGCCGGTGTCCTTCCTGGCATTGCATACTACCTCTCACGATGGTACCGCAAGTCAGAGCTCATTTTCCGTCTGGCGCTTTACCTCTGCACTGCTCCTCTTGCTGGCGCTTTCGGAGGGCTGCTCGCCGGGGCTATCCTCAAACTTCCTGGTATCGGCTCTGTGCACACTTGGCAACAGCTCTTCCTCGTCGAGGGCATCATCACCATGGGTATCTCCGTCATTGCGTACTTCACCATGACGGACCACCCCCACACCGCTAGGTGGCTCAACAAGGAGGAGAAGGCACTCGCCATCGCGCGTGTGAAGTCTGAGAACGTCGGTACCACCGAAGTCACAGACAAGCTCGACAAGAAGAAGCTCATGGCGGGCATTATCAACCCCAACACAATGGCTACTTCGTGGATCTTCCTTTTCGTCAATATCACCGTGCAGGGCATTGCCTTTTTCACTCCCACCATTGTCGGTACCATCTACCCCGACGAGACGGTTGTGCGCAAGCAGCTGTGGACTGTCCCACCTTATGTGGTTGGCGTCGTCATCAACCTCATCATTCCCCTTATCTCGTGGAAAACCGACAAGCGCCTCATCTTCTTCATCACCTCTGCCTGCCTCGCCATCACCGGTTACATTATGTTCCTCGCCACCTCGAACCCTCACGTTCGGTACGGTGCCGTCTTCCTCGCCATCAGCGGGGCGTTCCCCTTCGGCGCCCTCTGCAATGCACAGGTTGCGATTAACGTCCTGTCCGACTCGGCCCGTTCGACTGCGATCGGCTGGAATGTCATGATCGGTAACATTGGTGGTCTCATCTCCACCTGGTCGTACCTCCCCACAGATGGTCCCGATTACCACATTGGCAACGGCCTCAACCTTGCTGGCAACTGTGTCATCCTTATTACGAGTATTTTGCTCCTCATCTACCTCGGCATGGACAACAAGAGGCGAAACAAGTTGACGGACGACGAGATCGACAACAAGCTCTCCGGCATGACGCAGATCGAGATCCAGGAGCTCGACTGGAAGCACCCCGCCTGGCGCTGGCATCTGTAACCTATTGGTTCTTTGTGGGCGTTGCATTTTGCTACAGTTCCGGATGGTATGGAGGTTCGTTGGGATTCGGGGTACACATAGCGTACTGTAGTTCGGCGGTTTTTTGGTGGGATGTTGGTCAGCAGATTGTCAATGTACAAATCCTCTTGTGTCACAGTGAACGGCTTCTCTCCACTTCGGTCAGTCCTGTATGATCTATACTGAAGACAGTTGGCGGCAGGAAACAGCTGCCATACTACGCCTGTACGAAAGTCTACCGAGCTTGATGTGACAGATCCCGCCAAACCCATCTTGTAAGCAACCATTCCGGTTCTCCGGAAGGCAGAAACCCGGTGTAAAAGGAACCTCGAGAAACATATTCCTGAGACAGTGGCGTTCCATCACTACCGTGGAATGTCACAGTACAATGTTGGCGAGAAATTCCAGTCCATAGATCACACTAAGCCCTTGCTTGGCATGCAGACTGAGCATTACGAGTTCGGACATGACCGCTGAACCTAAAACTCAACAATGCCCAGCCAAAGCCTGCCGGCGACGCGACGCGTTCCACATACCACCGCAGCCCATATTGAGATATTATACATGTACACCTGTTGTGCAGGGGAGCAATGCGGAAATGATGAGTCGCTTGTGGGTCCTGACCACAAGCATTCTATTACAGTCTATGGATCTAGCATGCGAAGGGGTGGGGGAACTTGCCACCACGGTACCCGTCAATGATGCCCTGGATGGCAGAGTAGAGACCAAGAGGAGTGGTGACGGTCGAGATCAAGATCACCAGAAGGGCAATGAAGCACATGGTGTACTTGGGCCAGGTGTCAATCTTGCGAACGCGGGGCTCAGCACCGTCGGCGTCACGCTTGATGCCGAAGAACCAAGGCGAGTTGTCGTAGAGCCAAAGGAAGCCACCAGCACCGCACACGAACCACCCAGAGAAGAGGGCCGAGATGATAGTGAGGAGCTGGTTGAAGAAGGGAATGAGCTCGGCAACGAGGAAACCGACGAGCCACACGAAGAAGACCATGCCCATCCAGATGAGCTGGGCCTTCCAGCCCTTCGAGGTCAGGAGAGACGAGTTGCGGAGGAAGGAGACGTAAAGGTACTTGGCACCAACGTTGGCTCCGAGAATACCCGAAACCATGATGGTCACCAGGGCGATGGCGTACGCGGTGATGTGGACGGGCTTGCTGGTCATGGTGAGAGCGGGCGACGTGGTGTACTGGCCGCCGAAAGCGTAGATAGTGCCTCCGACAATGCAGTAGCAAACGGTCGCAAAGAGCTGGGAGACGGCGAATGACTTCTTGAAGTCGTTGGGCTTGCGCATCTCAGAGCAGAAGGAGAAGACGGCCATGTTGCCTCCGTAAGCGAAGAGGACGTTGGTGTATCCGCCCACAACGTCCATGAGGGTGGGGTTCTGAGGAGTAGCGAACCACTTGATAGGGCCCTTCGCAGGTGTCTCGAGGCGCGAGGGGGACTGGACTCCAGTGCCGATCATGGTCATCAACGAGGCGGCAAGGATGCAGCCGACGGAGATGAATGACATCCACCAAAGCTTGTGCCACTCGCGGTTGTATGCCAGCAGAACACTGACGATGAAGATGATGAGTCCCCACCACACGTTGCAGATAACGTGCGACGAAATGCTGGTAATCGCCTCCTGGCCAACGAGGACGTGCGAGCCCGCGAGGCCCATGGACTTGAGAATCATGCCAATACCGAAAATGCGCCGTCCCCACTTGCCGAACATGACACCACCAGCATCACCGAAGTTCATGACACCCATGTGGTTCAACTTGAAGTCGATCATCATCCAAGCCGTGATGTATGCCAATGTGCCGAAAGCGCAAGTGCAAATGACACCACCGACAACGCCCAGACGAAGGAAAATGGAGGGGAAGGAGAGAAGACCGAGGGCAATGTTCTTTATGTCAGCTCGGCGTTCATAACCGTTTCCAATTACTCACCTCAGCAGTTGCAATCAGACAAGCCTTGATCCAACCCATGGAGCGGAAGTCAAGGTAGTCCTCGTCGGCGTGGAAGTCACGCTGGGCTGAGAACGGGTCGACCTCGTACGAAGGCTCGAGCACGGGCTCGAAAGTGCCAACACGCGCCCAGTCCTTACCAGCATTGGTAACGGAGGTGGTGTCGGTCTGCGCCTCGGTGTCGAACGAAGGACGGACCTTCTCGTTGGATTCCACTGTCATCCTTTCAGCTTTCTCGAATGTTGTGAGGAGTGGCGAAGATGTGCGTGAGTGACGGAGTCGAAAGTCAGACGAGGGAAAGGTAAGATATACGGGGTATAAAGATGCAGTAGGTAGGCGACAGGATGAAGAAAAGTAGCTGCTGGTGGCCGAAGCTCTAAGGCCTGCACCCACTACCTGGCCCCAAGATTTTTGATATTCCTTGTCCTTCAAAGCGAAGGGACATGGTCCCCAGACTCAACAGTTCTTCCAAACTCTCCCTTTGAGCGCCGGCCGGAGCCCGCATTTCGAATGTGGAGACCTCTGTGGCCTTGGGGTGACCTCCGCGGGCGCGGCGGTGACCATCAGCATCTGTTTGATGGGATTTGATTGAGTAAGGGGTGACTCGGTGATTTCCCTTGACCGCTGCCCAGGAGATGACGAGTCTTACAGGGTCCAGCCGAACCGGCGGCTGCTTCGGTACTCAAGGGTACTCACGTGTACACCTTGGCAACGGCATCACAGGAAAAAAATAGCAACCGGATAACATAGACCCTGCTATCGCCAGAGATAGCGCCTATTCGGCCATGGAAAAGCTGCTTTCAATTGAGGAGCTGGGACAGAATTCATCACGCGACGTGATATACTGGTGCCGCGACCTACGCTGCACATGCACGCCTGCAGACCACAACTATTCCCACCGTCATTGATTCTGTTGCTGTTTGTTATGCACTTCTTCGTTGTCTAACTGTGGACATTGTGGCAGATGATCCGAGTTGTTCAGCAGCTCCATCTAAGCGCGGTTTGAAACTGTGTATGGAACGGAGTGCCGTTCGGATCGAAGTTTGGCCATAAAATTGGCTACGCAGGTTGGCCAACAAGCGAAATGTCGGAGGGACATCCCGACACGGTTATAAGGCACAGAGAAACTGTGGCGGGTAGGTCGCCGTTCAAACGAAGGCCCGCGTCAGGATTCCTAAGGACACAGGGTAGCGCTCGTCGGCGTTCAGCCGTTCAGCACGGTATGTGGGTAAGAAAAATATCCCGGCGGTGAAACCTGAGACGCAAAATCGTCGGCGAGGGTGGAAGGGCACACTATACTCCATTGAGGGGTTGTGTACTTCATTGGAAGGCCAATTAGTTCCAGAATGACGCCGTCCTCCTGTTCTAACAAAGAGGTGAAGCGGGCCTGGGGAGGTGTCTTCCGAATAAGACAAGGGCGTGGAGAGAGGCTAATTTCACAGGATGGGATGAGGCTCCGCGCCAGGTGTCGGACATTCGACGGCGATGGTGTATGGAGTGGGACGACGAGTGTTGCGGGGAGCTGGCAAAACTCCATCATGATGAGGTCATTACCACATTCAACCGAGCAACATTCACGCGACGATCTTGTTCTTCCTATGCATGCTCTCGGAAGCTTACGATGATCTGCGTTCGCCTCAGCATGCCATCCTTTGGTAGCGCGGCATGATCAACAGATCCGGCAGTATGAAGTACACGCGACTTTAATCTTTGACGAAAGCAGACGAGTCGATATCGGTACCGAGATGAAACGGCGGAAAGCTGCCTGGGGTCAGTGGCGGGATCTACTTATCTGCCATGATCCCCATATTCGTTCCGGAGAAGTTCTCTCTTCTTATCAGTAGCGCTGTACTTTATTCGGCTTGGCCTTCGGCCACTCTTGTCCTTATCGAAAGCCTCATCTCTTGGTCGGGCGTGGTCAGACCTGTAAGTCGACCATGGTGCTGTCGTCGTAAACTACTCCATGTGCCCCTCACGGCTCCTATTTGCCCCACCTATGGAGTCAGACTCACATCAGCTTCGCTTACCATGCGAGTTAGTCGGCTCCATCGTCTCTGCAGAGCTCCGCATCAGCGCTCCTGGCACCGGGGGGGTTGTAGACCGGCATGGCGCCACGGGGGCCGCAGCTGCGCACGACGACAAGCAAGTCAGCTTCAGCGATTCGAGAGGCACAATAAGCGCGTGCAGGACGGACCTATCGACGCCGAAGGCGCAACGTGATCCATATGTATTTGTGCATGTGGTGACATGTGGTGCACAGGTACGGGGTGGGATTCGTTTCTCCGAAAAGCATCCCTGACCAAGTCCACATGTACCTTTTCTCCTCACCCATCGCCTGGCCTACGTCGCCACATCGTCCGTCCGCGCTGCTTTATGCCGCCGGGTAGTCGGCCCACGTGAATCGGTGCAAGACGAGCAGATTCCGTGCAAATGGTCTTGCATATCTCTACGCGACACTGGCGAGGGCGCCCAAGAAGGTCAAGAGTGAAACAGGTCGTTGAATTAGGCTGCTCGTTCTGGCCATTCGTCTAACGATCCAACACAATTGCGCAAACCCAGATTGGATACTGACAGCTATATTGGCCTCTGACTGATTCAGTGCCTCTATCATATGACAACAGTTACCCGTGGCTGCGGGACTCTTACTCGGTCCTGTCCGAAGTTCGGAATCGACCCGAGCAATCCAAGGCAGCACATGGATGGGTGCAGGTATGCCTGTTTGCTGCGCACTATACTCGGGCGCCAGCAATCAGTCACTGAGTTCTACCTCTCCACTTAATCTGATGGTCTTCAGGGGCTGACGAGCACGCGGACACGCTAAAATTAGGCTCTACTCTGCTCGGTGCTTCTGGTACTGTGCGGGGGACATCGGAATGCCCATCTCCGCCATCTCCGCCAGCTGCGCGCTGCCAGCCAAGACCGAGACGCTGCTGTGGCCAGAAATACACACCCAGGCACACCATGGCCCCACTTGTAGCCCCACTCATTGCGTTCAGCCCTAACGTTCCATGTCTGCCTCAGAGGTGGTGCCAGACGCGAAGCTAGCGCTGGAGAGGTATGAAGATCCGCCTGAAGGTGCCCCGCGACTTAGTGTTGTGCGCCATGCGGTGCCCTGTTGGCGGGATTGTGCTCGAGATGGAGGCCGAACCGGCTCGTGTCGTTGGGCACGACTTTGAACGCCATCCAGCCTCTGCGGACAATCGTTGCGCAATCATGTGAGGCCCAATGTGGTTGCCACAAAGCTAGACGAAGTGCAAGACGATATGAAAAGGACTGGGTTTCTGGACGCCCAGACTTCTCCCCAACTCTGAACGCCACTCGAAGAGTCTACTCGCCATGTCCGGTTACTCGGAGAAGAAGGACACATTCAATGTGGAGAGCGTGAGTTGACCCTGCGCAAGATCACAAGCTGAAGACAAGGTCGAGGTGGGCGCTCCCCCTCATGAGAAGTATGAGACGATGAGCCCCGAGGAGGAGGGCGCCATCGAGAAGTGAGTGGGGTGTCTGGCTGCAGTTGCAAACGAACAGCAGCTGACTGTGTAGCAAGATGGGTGCCACCGTCGACGACATTGCCGATGCCGAGGACAAGATCTCGGCCATGCCCTTGGAGCGCTGCAAGGCCATCATGCGCCAAATCAAGAAGATGCACGAGTACGACCAGAACTTCCCTCCTGCGATGATGGACAAGATCAACCTGCTCCTGGATGACCCCGATGTCTCGGCCCACCCCGCCAACCACGCCGACCTCATTCGCACAATGAAGCTGGAGGCACTGCTCGTTACCGAGAACTCGCCCTATGCTGAAGTTCGTGCCGTAGTGGACCCTACCGATGATCCCTCTCTGCCGTCCTTGACCTTCCGGTCTTTGACGATTGGTATCGTCTTTGCTGGTGCTGGAGCCGTGAGTAGCATCGCACATGTCCTGTCGCCGGTTCCGAAGGTTGGTGACTAACGCGCAGTTTATCAACCAGCTGTTCTACATCCGCTTCCCTAATGTGCAAGTCACATCCAATGTGGCCCAGCTGCTAGCTTGGCCTGTGGGCAAGCTGTTTGAAAAGGTCCTTCCACACGGAAAACTCAACCGAGGCCCCTTCAACCACAAGGAGCACATGCTCATTACAATTATGGCGACGGTGGCATTTAACACTCCGTACACCAACTCCATCATCTTCACCCAAGCGCTACCAATGTTCTTCGACCAGCAGTACGCCCGCGGCTTTGGCTATCAGATCATTAATACGTTGGGATCGAACTTCGTCGGTAAGTCTGAGCCACATTTCCACTTCTGAACACACTCTGACTCCCCAGGTTACGGACTCGCTGGCCTGTGCCGCCGCTTCATCGTCTATCCCTCCTTCTGCGTGTGGCCAGCTTCGCTGACCGCCCTCGCCATCAACAAGGCGTTCCACTCCGACACGAGCGGCTCTGTCCCGGGGCCGTTCCGCCGCGTGTACACCTGGAGCCGTATGAAGCTGTTCATGTTCGCCTTCATCACCATGTTCATCTACTTCTGGTTCCCGGGCTTCATCTTCGGTGCCTTGTCAGTGTTCAACTGGATGTCATGGATCGCCCCGAAGAACATGGCCTACAACGCTATTGTCGGCATCAACAATGGGCTGGGGCTCAACCCGATCCCTACTTTCGACTGGAACCACCTTACTGCCCTTGGATGGCAGCCTCTTGTTATTCCTCACTTCTCGATTCTGAACCAGTTTATCGGTACCATGATTGGGTACGTTGAGGTGCTGCGAAGACTTCAACGCTAATTGTTCAGCTTTTTCATGATCGTCGGATTTTGGTGGACCAACGCCTGGAACACCGCTTACCTTCCGATCAACAACAACCACATTTTCGACAACACTGGCGCTCGCTTCAATGTATCCAAGGTTCTCGACGACCGTGCAATGCTGTCTGAGGAAAAGTACCAGCAGTACTCCGAGCCTCACATGACTGCCGGAAACCTGAATAACTACTTCTGGTTCTTCGCCATCTACACCTGCACAATCTCGTACACGTTCCTCTACCACCGCCATGAAATTGCCCACGGATTCAAGGGGATGGCCCGCAGCGTTAAGAAGACGTTTCGCAAGGACACGGACACGACCGACGCCGAGGACGACCTGGGCGAGGACATCCACTGGCGCCTCATGAAGCGCTACAAGGAAGTCCCGGAGTGGTGGTACCTCGCCACTCTCCTGATCGCCGTTGCGTTGGGCATGGCTGGCGTCGGCGCATGGCCTACGAACACGACTCCCGGAGTCGTCCCTTTCGGTCTCGCAATGGCTCTCGTCTTCGTTATCCCTGTCGGACTCATTGCAGCCGTCACGGGTGTCCAAGTGACATTAAACGTCCTCGCAGAGTTCATCGGAGGTGGCTGGACTCCCGGAAACGCCCTTGCCATGAACTACTTCAAGATGTACGGGTACATCAGTGAGTGAAATGATCGAGTTGTTCTGGTTCAACGCCACGATCCGTTATCTGCGTCGTCAAGCTAACTCCAGCCACGGCACAGGCCCTCTTCTTCTCTAACGACTTGAAGCTGGCTCATTACACCAAGATCCCTCCACGCAACACGTTCATTGCCCAGATGATCGCCACTCTGGTCTCGTCGTTCGTTTGCGTCGCCATCTACAACTTCCAGATGGGCTTCAGGGGAGTGTGCACACCAGACGCGACTTTCAACATGATCTGCCCCAACGAGGCGACGTTCTTCACGGCAGCAGTCTTCTGGGGTACGATTGGTCCCCACAAGCTCTTCGGCCCAAGGGGTCACTACAAGGCGCTCCTGTCGGGCTTCCCCATCGGCTTCATCCTCCCCTTCATCACCTTCTACCTCCGCAAGGCCTTCCCCCGCGTCCACTGGCTGCGTAACCTGCACCCGGTCATGATCTGCATCGGCGGCCTGCAGTGGGCTCCCACGAACCTCTCGTACATCTGGCCCGGTCTCGTCGTGTCCTGGGTCTCTTGGCGCTACATCAAGCCCCGCTACCTCGCCTTCTGGTCGCGCTACAACTACGTCCTTGCTGCGTCGTGGTCTGCCGCCGTCGCTATCGCGGCCATTGTGATCTTTTTCGGCGTCCAGATCCCCGACGTCGCCATCGACTGGTGGGGCAATGCAGCGGACTCGGGCTGCGAGGCTGAGGCATGTGTGCGCTTCGACCTTCCTGAAAAGGGTTACTTCGGTCCAGACCCCGGTAACTTCTCTTAAGCACCTCGATATAGGGCTGTAGGCATTGAGCAGAGATTTCAGAACAGAAACGTATGTATGTACGTTAGTAATTAATACTGGTGAATAGCATCGCATGACTGATCGGTGCACATCCAAGGGGCGAAGTCTGTGCAGTAACGTGTCAACAGGGATGCTGGCTTTCAAATGGCGTTCAGCGTTCGTGAGTCCTGGTGCTTCTGGACGCGACTGACTATCTTCATGATCGACAAGGACGCACTCCCGCGATCCTAAACTACCAATTCTATGTCTCACAAGTGCGAGCGGGATTGCCTCCCGTGATGTGCAACAAGAGGAGCGAGTTCAGTCTCGCGGACTTGGCCGACGCGACGTTCTTCCGCGTCGCTTCCGCCTCCTCATACCGCCCCTCATGCCGTCACCGGCGCGCTATAGTCGACGGGTAGCCAACCTTGTTTAGCCCCACAGTCCATACACCTACTTGTGCTCCACATTGCCACCGACTATATCTACGCGGTACTACAGATGGAGTCTTCGCCTCTACTTCACTCCACAGCCAGTTGTCGCCATGATCTGGCTGCTCGCTCTCGCCTTTCTGGTCGTTGGGGCCGTGGCCGCGGGTGACTCGTACATGATCGGCGCTGGCAAAGGTGACATCACTGGCCCGGTAGTAGAAGTCCCCTTCCACGGGTACGCGATGCTGGAACAGAAGGGCACTGGGCTACGGCAAAGACTGTACTCGCGCGCATTCATCATCGGGGACGTTGGCAAGGCCTCTGACCGGTTTCTGTACATCATTATCGATACACAGGCCGGGGACACTGCCATCCGGAACGGCATCATCGAAGGTATCCAGGCACTCGGGCCCGAGTATTCGGTGTACCACCAAGGCAATGTTGCCGTTGTTGGCACGCACTCCCATTCCGGGCCAGGCGGTTGGCACAACTACGTGCTCACGCAGGTGCCGTCGCTCGGCTTCACCAAACAGTCGTACCAGGCGATCGTTGACGGCACGGTGTTGTCTGTCAAGCGGGCGCATGAGTCGCTCACCACCGTGGGTCCTTGCCTCCACACACGCTGACGTTAGGGACGTCTCGACGTTGGCACCGCCACTGTCAAGGATGGCAATATCAACCGCAGCCTGTGGGCGTACATGGCCAATCCCCAGTCCGAGCGAGACCAATACCCCGACTCGACGGATACTGACATGACGCTCCTGCGCCTGCGGCGTGCTTCCGACAACAAGGTCCTCGGCATTGTTAACTGGTACGCCGTGCACGGAACTTCGGCACACAATAACAATACGCACGTAACTGGAGATAATAAGGGTGTCGCGGCGTACCTCTTCGAGAAGGAATACGCCAGCTCGCCCGACGCCGCGCCCGGATTTGTGGCGGGCTTCTCGCAGGCCAACGTTGGCGACACATCGCCCAATGTTCTTGGACAGTGGTGCCAGGACGGATCTGGACAGTGCACTCTGCAGACGAGCACATGCGCGGATGGCAAGTCGACCAGCTGCCACGGCCGCGGTCCAATGTGGGAGAGGGGCGACGCGGGCATTTCCTCCTGCTACGAGATCGGTCGGCGGCAGTACGCGACAGCGAAGGATATTCTCGCGGCGATGGACACGAGCGGCACACCGGTTACGGGGGCGTCCGTCAAGTAGTTGCATTTTTTCAACGACATGCGATACTTCACATTCACGCGTCCCGATGGCACTGAGGGCACGACCTGTCCCGCAGCCCTTGGCTCATCCTTCGCCGCGGGGACCACGGACGGACCAGGGCTTGGCGACTTTGCCCAGACCGTCAAGTCGAATCCGTTCTGGGCATTTGTCGGCGGCGTCCTCAAGACACCCTCCGCAAAACAGAAGGCGTGCCAGGGTGTCAAGAACATCCTCTTGGACGTGGGCGAGATGGACGTCCCCTTCGCGTGGACCGCCAATATTGTCGATATCCAGCTGTTCCGCGTCGGCCAGTTTGTCATCATCGTCAGCCCTGCAGAGGCGTCGACCATGGCAGGACGACGCTGGCGCAAGGCTATCGCCGATGCCGCCAAAACCATCCTCCCGAACGGGTCCGTTCCCATCGTCGTACTCGGCGGCCCTGCGAACACTTACACGCACTACGCGGTGACTCCAGAGGAATACGATGTCCAGCGGTATGAAGGCGCGTCAACGCTCTACGGCAAGGACACTTTGAATGCCTACATCAACCTCACCGTCGGCGCCATCAGCTACCTTGCGCCGACGTCCAACTCCGGCCCCGCTCCTGGTCCATCGCCCCCCGACAACCGCGCCAAATCTGCAAGCTTCATCACAGCTGTGGTATACGACAATGCGCCAATTGGCAAGAAGATGGGGCAGGTCCTCTTCCAGCCCAACGCCGGCTACGCCCGTGGCGCTACCGCAACGGCCGTGTTCCAGGGTGCCAACCCGCGCAACAACCTCCGCTTGGAGGGTACGTTCGCTGCAGTGGAGCAGCAGCAGGCAGACGGGACCTGGAAGCAGGTGCGCAACGACTTCGACTGGAATCTTGTGTATACCTGGACGCGGACGGACGTCGTCTGGGGTGCGTCGATGGTCCAGATCGACTGGGAGACGGTGGACAATCCCGAGCCCGGCACGTATCGACTTCGCTATTACGGTGATCAGAAGATGCCTGTCACCGGCAAGATTGTGGCATTTGAGGGTGTATCGAATCCGTTCACTTTGACCTAGAGTGGCTTCAAGCGATGAGAAGACTCTGTAGCTCACAGTACTGTATGTAATCGTCCGCGCTCATGAGCGCGGTTATCAGATAACCCATCCCGTCGCGGAGGTCCGTGCGCGACGATCTATCTAGACTCCTGCCAATCTTCGCGTGCCTGCATATCAAGAGGAGAGATGGGCAGCATGCTGATCATGCTGACCTAGTCAAAGCAACCACCTCGTCGAGCAACCAACCCTCCTACTCAACCAACCCAATGCGATAGTCATGTAAGAAGCAAATGCCCGGTCATGCTCCGGAGATGCCTGAAATCCCGTGAACGGAGATGCCCACGCGTAGCGGGTTGCATGTCTGTGACGTCACGCCGGATGCATGGTGTGAGAGCATTCCAGTCCGTCTCTTGCGCAATGGTGAACGGTAACTCCCTGCCACGACACCAGAAATACTTCTATTACCCATCCGCTTGTTCTCTCGACTTCTCTTCCTGTCCATTCACTTCACAGCTGGCTTTTGACCAACCGTACTATCCAACAATGTCCCAGCACTTTGGTGAGTCGTAGCCCAAGCCCCGCTGACGCCGTCCAGTCCTCTACGACTTCTCCGGCTCCTGCTGGTGCCAGGTGCCGAAGCTCGCCATCTCCGAGCTTGGCATGCAGAACGAGGTCGAGCTCAAGAGCGTCAACCTTGCCGAGGTGCGTTTCGGCCTGTGGTGGTGGGAAGTTGGGCGGAGGCGTCGAGGTGACTACCCGAATCGGGGTGTGATGGAACCCATCAGGGAAGCGCTGGGCGCTGTCATTCCACGACGTTCCCAGCTCATTCCGCGACGTTCCCACTGACAGCTAGGGCGCCAACTTCAACCCCGAGTTCCTCAAGATCAACGCTCACGGCACCGTCCCGACCCTGATCGTGAATGAGGGCCACAAGCCCCATGTCTACACGGACTCCACCGTGAGTATTGCGGATTGTAGTTGCGCGGGCGGCACCCCCTGCGACCCATGGTCGTCCGACAGGCAGCCTGTCCTTCGCTGCTCCCAATGTGCTTGCGGGAACCATGCTGACGGCAGAACGCGACGCGCGAGCTGATCAAGCACGCCCCCAACCCGCCCGCGAAGAACACGCACACCGACCACGAGCTCGACAAGCTCATCCGCGAGGTCCACTCGGACAAGCACGACCCGAACGTACTCCTCCTGCTCGCGGTGAACGACCAGGACCGCGAGGAGAAGAAGAACGGCTTGGCGGCCGGCTTCCTCGCCGGCCGCCAGAAGGCGCTGGACCAGTACGCGCCTCAGGGCGGCGAGTTCGCCTCCTTCCTCCAGGAGAAGCAGAAGGGCAACGGCGCCCTCCTGGCCTTCTACACCGGCAACCCGGACGAGGCGACCCGGCAGAAGATGTACGCCGACGCCGCGCAGCAGTGGACCAGCGCGGGCAACCTCATCCGCGGGGAACTCACGCACATCCTCCGCAAGACGCCTGGGAGCTACCTCGGCGGCGCCAACCAGCCGGGGGAGGCCGACTGTAAGTGTAGCCGCGAGGATGGCGGCTGATCCCAGACCACGTTATCACGTGGCTTGCGCGCATCATCACCGATGCTGGTGGCAAGCCCGGCTCGATCTCTGGCGAGGCGTTCAAGGCGCTGCAGACGCGTATTGGCCCCGAGCAGATCGACCCCGTTGTTGCGGGCTACTGGGACGGCTGGACCCAGCGCCAATCCTTCCAGAAGCTCGGTGTCCATTAGAATGCAGACGAGCCAGAGTTACAGCAGTCGGCAGTTATGGTAGAAGAGAATGCAAGGTGGTTCAATTGTGTTATGGGACAGAGCCTTTGAGGCAGAATAAGCGACGTCATCTAACCTTTCAGTTCCGGAAGTGCCATGCCAATAACGGCAGTCAGCGCTGGACAATCACGCAGTGGTAGGCTGCACTCGTGCGGGCTGGTACATCAGATGCCTAACCTTTATACATGCAATGGTCTAGTCTACTTCCACTCCCAATCTACTCCAACCTCTCTCCCTGAGCCTAATGGCCCGTTCCCCATCCTCTCATGCCCTGCGCAAACTCCGGGCCCGCCCCTCCCCCGCCCGAGCCCCACATCGGGACAGCAGTCGTGGGGACGATAGGATGCTCTTCAGCTTTGACGGTCTGCGGCGATGTAGGCGCCCTCGGCGACGTTGGCGATGTAGCGGCCATGGCCTGTGCGGAGGCCTTGGGCGACCAGTCACCCGGTGGGGACGGCGGCGACGGCGGCGCAAACTTGACGCTCGTGCGCTGCTTCTCTCTCTCGTCGTACGGCGTCGCCGCCCCCGTCGTGGTCTCCGACACCGTGGAAGTCGGGTACGGCGTGACCATGTTCACGTCCTCGTCCGAGTTGACGCCCTCCTCCTCGTGTACCTTCCGATGCAGGGTGTCGACGAGACCATGGCCCTTGCGCACGTAGACAAGGAGCGCCGGCGAGACGCCCTGGCTCGACTTGTCCGCGAACACGTCGGATGCCGGCACGTCCTTGACGTTTTCGTCAGAGTAGTAGAAGAACTTGTTGCCTGCTGTCAGTCTCGCTCCAGCGCGCACTCACCCTTCGCCGGCAGGTCGGCCTGGTACGTCCAGTAGTGGCCGCCCGTGCCCGTGCCGCCGTGCACGAACACCGAGACAAGCTCGTACTCCACTTTCCGCTCTGCCGCCCACATAGATTCGAGCTCGCCCTTGGCGGCGACGAGGTTGTGTTCGAGCTGCTCAATCTCGGCCTCCGCCCGGTCGCCCTCGGCGCCGAGCGCCGCCAGGACTTCGGGCGAGAGTTCCGAGTTGAGAGCCTCCATGTCGTTGTCCAGCCCCAGGGCGGTGAGGACCTTCTCGTCGCCCAGGGCGTCCCGGACGAACCGGAACGTCTCGGGTACAGAGAGCGGTTTGTGGTTCTTCAGCTCGTGCCGTCGCGCCCGCATCCGCATCATCCGCCGCGTACACTCGATACTCCGCTCCCTGCGCTTGGGATCTGCGCCGGCCAGGAACCGGTCCATGACCAGCGTATCCCCAAACGGGATGTGCGTGTTGGTCTTGGTCTGCCGCCCTGCAGCAAAGTCGTACTGACTCCGCCGCATCAGGATGTACAATGCCGGCGGGAGCTCGTCCAGGAGGTCCATCTTGAAGCCCTTCTTGCCATCGTACTCGATCTCCGCGCCGCCGAGGTACAATTCAGCAAGGCAATCGTACAGGTCCTTGTCGTCCTCCTCAACCCCGATGATCGGGTGCACGAACACACTCTCCACGGGGGCATGGAGCTCAGCAAGTCCAGACCCAGATTCAAGGAGCATCTGCTGGCGGAACTTGGCGCTGAAGAGGCGCTGGATAAGATTACCCTCAGAGCCTTCGGAACCCGTGTCAAAAGCGTACTCGAGTTGCGCGAGGACGTTGATGAGGATCTCCGCGGCGTCCTGTTGCAGACCAAACTTCTCGGCAGTGACAAGGGCCTGGGAACGGCGGCGGGGTGGGAGTGGAGGCGGGACACGATCACGTTCGGGACCCTGGGAACCGGGGCGGAGGGGGAGAGGCGGCCGCGGCGGGGTTGCGTCCGGCGTGACTGGGAAGTCGGCTTTGGGCGTCGACGGCAAGCGAGGCTGCGGCGAGGCGAGGTCGAGACCTGATAGCCCCGCATCGGCAGGCGAAAGCTCGCTGCCTTCCCGGGTTGGAGGGTCTGTCATCATCTCAACATCCTCGTCCCGGGTGGCCGATGTCGTGGAGGTTGCCGGCGTCGGCGAGTCGAGCTCGATGAGATCACTGTGGCCTAAGCGGCGGAGACGCTCCTCGCTGCCCCCAAACGTCGACTCGCGGTCCTCGCTCGCGCGCTTCCCCAGCACGCTGGGTCTGCGGCGGGGTGACGCTCGGCGAGGTGACGCCGAGCGCCGCGGCGACCCGCCAGCTGAGGAAAGAGGTGATGTAGGAGTAAGGGGTGAAGTGGGTGTCTGAGGGGCCGTATTACTCCCAGTCGCAACGCCGGAGGATGTTGGCGACACAATCGGCGACAATACGGTGGGTAAACTGTCGATCGTAATGGTCTTCGACGGCAACGCATCGCGGCGCTGGTCGACCAGGTCAATCGGCAGAATGGCCAGCCGCGCGAGCTCTTCCGCAGGCACAACTGACGCTTTGTCCGTCTCGTACATCTGGAGGAAGAGCTCTTGAAGCATCTCGACGACTGATGTCAGCCACGTCGACGGAATTACTCGAACTTACATCGGCGAGAGGACTGCAACTTGATCCTCTTCTCGGACGCCTTGGCGTCCTCGTCAGACGGAGGTGCTTCAGCAGGAATCTGCTCGAACGATATGACGGCGTCGCGGATGGGCTTGACGGCATAGAGAAACTGGAGGACGGAGTTGAGGTAGCACGTGTTGCCGATATTCTTGAGTCCAGCGGGAATGTCTTTCCGCACTGGACCTTGGAACTCGGAAATGTCTTTCCCCTCCAGAAAGGCCTGGAGCTGCGGCCGCTCCTCGCCAGGCGCGTTGGCGATGATGCTTAGCGCCATGCGGTAGTGGTCTGCCCGGCTGGGTCTGTCCGCGATCCACGTCTCGTACTGCAGAATGAGCATCTCGTTGTCGATATTCGAGTCTCTGGTCAGGTTGAACTCCTTATACGCCTGCTCAAGGGAGAGGTGTGTGCCGCCATTCTTGCCGAGGTTGTGCATGGTCGTGTCGCCTCGGTCCTTGGCGATGAGGACCAGCGCGTCCGAGACAGCCTGTCGCTGGCCCGGTTCAATGGCCTTGTCCATGGCTTCCCTGTGCTTCTCGTAGATGTGCTCGGCGGGGAGGTCGGAGCGGGCCACCATGATCGTCTCGAGGTACCCGTTGTCAAGCCCTATGAGGTCGTACGCCTTGTCTAGGTCGGTATGGGTGCAGCGGTCGACGGACCGCTCGATGGCGACCTTGATGCGCAGCGTCTCGACGTCGGGCACATGTGTATTAGAGAGATGTTCCAAGGCTGTAAAGTACGTCGATGCATTGGCCGCGTCGTCGGATACCTGGAAGTCGTACGCGTGCTCGATGTTGTCGACCGTGTCGTGGACAGATGCGCCCAGGTCGTCCAGCGACCGCTGTACACTCGGTCCCCACCGAATAAACGCTGCCGTCAGCCGCAACTCAGCAGTTAACTTACCTCGAGGAACCTTGTCAAGCTGGAGCACAGGCTCGAGCGCCTCAACGACACTCCGCGCATGGATGAATGTGTCGCTCAGCTGCTTCGCCCCATGCCGCGCCTGCAGGTGCTGGAGATAAAGTGTGACCTCGACCCAGGCGCGGATCATGTATCCGTACATCTGCTCCACGTCCTCCTCTTTGACCACCTCGCCCACGGCGAACGGTCCGACCTGGTACCCCTCATCACTCTCGATACAGCTGAAACCGATTCGGTGCAGAAGGATTTGTCTGGGTCAGCGCACCCAGCGAGTGGCACTCACGATCTCAAGCTCGGCCCAATCTTCTTCGCAAAAGTCGGGTTTGCCATCTTGACGAACCCCTTCTTGTCCTTAAACAACGGATTCTGCAGCAACGTAACGAGCAATTGCCACGCCTCCATGGCGCTTCCCACACCGTCGTACCCCACTATCGGATTCAACTTCTTCTCCTCGGTCCACTCCGACGCGAGGCCCTTTGGTATCTGTCCGCCTACAGGACCCGAGAGGGTGGCCCAGTAGACCTGCGAGCATGAGACGTACAGGGTGGTCGAGTTGAGTCGCCCGGCCTCGTGGTCGACCAGGTGGGGCGGCACAACGCCATACACGGGATTGAGGAATGCAAATGCTTCGTCGAGGCCATCAACGACCACTCTGGGGATCCGCACCTCGTCGATGGGCGGGACGAGACGGTCGAAGGAGTGGAAGTGGTTATCACTCCCCACATTGCTCTGCAGGACGGCACGCCTTAGCGTAATGTCCCGCAACCGCGACTGCTGCGTCCACCAGATATTCTGGTCCTCCTCCACTGTCTCGCCCGAGCGACGAGTCGGTGCTCGTGAATCGAATGCCGGATAATCGGGAAAGTCACCACTGCCCACAACGAGACGGAACCAGCCAAAGCACTCGGGGCAGAAAAACCACTCTCCGTGCCCCTCGGCGCCGCCAGGGAGGGAGCTCCACACGTCCTCCAACGTGATACCGGGCGTGGCGGGCACGTGATGTTTTGAGTGTAGAGGTGACGTGGGGCTCATTGGGCTCGCTGACGGAGACACGATGCTTTTGCCAGGTCTGGGAAGGTCAGTGATGACAGGCTGCACCAGCGCGTGGGGATGCAAATCGTCCAGCCACCGCCACGTCGTTTTTCCTGGTCCAATCTGCGGGCGCTCTGCAACCTCGGGAGCGGGGAAGGGTCCTAACGCGACCTGCGCTTCGTGCTCATCCCAGCCCTTATCGAAGGTCGCGTCGACAATGCCCGGCGGCAAGGGTGGCTCCTCGACATGCTCGATCACGGCCTCGGGAGAGCGGTAGCCAAAGTCGTATGGCGGGAGCTCCTCGTCCTGTGCTCTGTCGCCGGGTACCGTGCTGGTCGAATGGGCTTTGTACGGGGAGGCGAGGGCGCCGACGGGGCCGACCTCTGGAGACGTTGTGACGGTAGGTGCGAAGGTGGGAGGAGCGGCAGGGCCGACTAGGGAGGTGGCGATATGGTGCGTCGAGGACGCTGCGGAAGCTGACCGGTCGCGAGGGGACATGGACTCTGATGGCGCGGATCGTCGTGAGGGGCCGGTAACAGAAGAGCGAGCAGAGGGCGGTGGAGGTGCGAACGTTGTGGACACAGCCTCCGCTTCCTCCCCACCGCTCCCCTCAGTCTTGGGCGCAGGGGCAACGGCGTACTGTGTCCTTGAGCTGCCCGGTCGCTGCGGCGTTCGCGGCCCCATCGGCGCACGCCGTTCCCTTCCGTCCGAGCCAACAGAAGACTGGACAGAGGAGCGGCGCGACTGCGTCAGATCGGGACTGAGCCCAGACGACATTCTGCGCGTCAGCGGGTTCGTCCGTCCCAGTTCCATTGCGTCATGGCTGTTGAGAACTCACTCTGATGGTCTAAGCGGCCACGACAGGCCTTGCCGTTGTCTGTGAGTGGCGCGTTAACGTCGAGCAGGAGGGGCAGGAGGGGTGTGAGATGTGGCTGTGCAGTAGGTATGGTATGCTCAAGTCGAGATGTTATCGGTGTTGTTCATGAAGCGATGCATCCATGATTCATGATCGCATGCCTCGGGTGGTGACGACAGCGATTGACAGTAAACGGAATCAAATTCCCACGTGGCCATTTCCTCATCGCACTCTTTCTTCATCTCGAGCTCGACCCTCTTTTGAGCCAGCATCCAATTGTCAACACCACACCGACCACATCTCCACAAACACCCACATCCAGCGATGGCCAAGCGCGGCGCAAACGAGCAGATTACCCGCGAACGCGAAGACGTCCCGTCAGATGGCGAGGAAGACGTGGGTTTCATCATCCCCGAGAGGAGCTGACAATAGCCGGGTGTGCGGACCGAGGCTTTGAGGCCAGTCGAAGGACGCAAGTGAGTCAGGTTGAGCGGGTCGAGCCACCAGGCGTGACCGCGGAGACTGTTTTCGCTGTTCTCGCTGACCGCAGAATTCGGGGGATGCCGAAGCGAAAGTGGTTGGGAGGAGATGCACCGAGTGCGCAGGCCCCAACCGCCGGCTTCTCTTTTGGCTCGAGTAATGGCTCTGCGGGTGCGTCGGCGCCAGCCGCCTCTTCGAGCAGCAGCGGCTTTGGTGGATTCTCTTTCGGTGCCAAGCCGTCTGCTCCGCCTCCTGCTGCCTCGCCCGCACCTTTCGCCTTCGGCGCGCCAGCTCCTTCGCCTGCCGACACGGACGAGACGATGGATGAGCCTGCGGCAAAGCCAGCCTTCGGCGGGTTCTCTTTCGGCGGCGCCAGTACCGCCAAGACATCTCAACCCACCTCCGCACCCTCAGCGCCGGCGCCCGCGCCGAAGGCTGCGTTCGGGGGCTTCTCCTTCGGGAAGACTGCTCCGACAAAGGAACCAGCCCCGCCGGCTGCATCTGCGAACCGCTTCACCTCTGGCATTGGGCCGAGCCAGTCGACGCCGCCCAACCAGGGCGAAGTGTCGTACTACACCGCGCTGCGGGGATTGAATTCGAGCTTCTTGTCGTTCGTCTCCAAGAGCCTGGGGACTAACGAGTTCCTTGATCTTACGACTGTGCTGCCGTCGTTGCTTGAGCAGTACAAGACGCATTTGAGCGAGGCGGCGGGGAAGGCAGGATGGAAGCCTGCTGAGAAGGCAGTGGCGCCAGCTCCTCCGCCTCTCTCCTCTGCCCCTGCTTCAACCTCCATTCCTAAGCAGCCTGAACCTTCCAAGGCCGCGTTCTCATTCAAACCCACCCCAGTTCTCACCCCCGCCCCCCCAAAGAAGAGCTCGGACGCCGTGAACGCAGCTGCTGCCGCGATTCTCGCCGAACCCGAGGAGCCGCAAAAGGAGAAGTCAAAGTCACCTGAGAAGGAGTCGCCAAAGAAGGCCTTCTCATTCGGCTCGAGTGCGCCGAAGGGTGGCGCGCTGTTCGCCTTTGCACCCTCTGGACCGCTGCACCCAACCACGCCCGACGCCAAGACGTTCACCCCGACGGATAAGCTCGGCAAGTTCGTAGACGGGGGCACGCCTACATTGTCTTTTGGCGCCAGCAGCTCGAGCGCCTCGACGGCCAAGAGTAGCTTTACGTTTGGCGCGCCGAGCTCCAGCGCTTCATTCAGCTTTGGCGTCGGCAGCGGTGGCGAAAAGGACGAGGCGGAGGGGGACAAACCGTTCTCCTTCGGCAAACCTTCTGACAAGCCCGCACCGTTCTCGTTTGGCTCCTCGAGCTCGGTAACGACAGACAAGGGGGATAAGGACAAGGACAAGGCGGGTTTCTCGTTTGGCTCGACGGACAAGACGGACAAGCCTGTCTTCTCTTTCGGCTCAAGTTCTTCGAGCAAGGGCGGTGACAAGTCGACGTTCTCTTTTGGCTCGTCTTCGACAGACAAGTCTGGCGACAAACCAGCGTTTTCTTTCAGCGCTTCGCAGCCCTCGACCTCGACACCTACTTCCAAGCCCTTCTCCTTTGGCTCTTCTTCCTCTGCGCCAACATTCTCCTTTGGCGGCGCAGCCTCAGCTCCAAGTGCAGCTGCAAGCGCAGACGCGTCTGCCAGCGGAAACGCAACCCCAACCGAGACTGGGGCGACGGCTGAGGCACCGGCGGACGAGGAACCGACCAAAAACCTCGCGGAGGCAGAGGGCGCGGGTGAGGAGAACGAGGACACTGTGGCGGACCAGAGAGGCAAGCTCTACCGGCTCGATGACGGCAAGTATGCTGTTGTGGGACTGGGCCAGTTTAAGGTGAAGCGCGCAAAGGAGGGGGGCAAGAGGCGACTGTTAATGCGTGCGGACGGAAGTGGGAATGTGGTGCTCGTGAGTTAGACACTCTTATCTTGGTCGTTGCTGACATCAGAACATGAGCCTGCAACCCTCGTTCAAGCCCACTGCGGATGGGAACAGCATCAAGTTCCTGGGTTTTGATCTTGATGGGAAAATGAAGCCGTACCTCCTGCGTGTGAAGACCAAAGACATGGCGAGCGCGCTTGTGGACACGCTCAACAAGGAGGTTGAGGCTCTCAAGTAGATAGAGGCACCATAACAGGGGTTATTTTGTATGTTAATGTCATGGCATTGTGGCAGAGAGTCGGGGAGCTCTGCTTCCGTCACGTAGATTTTGAGGAGTGTCCCAACACAACGCCATTGTTAATCGTAGGAAGCACCCCTCCTACATGATGTCCCTCATTGTGATGAGTCGAGGTCGTCACGATACCTCTGTATGAATGCAGTGTGCAACCCCCAAGTTGCATCCGAGTGCGGTTACCCTGCGCCGCGCGCCGCCCCCACCCTCCTTCGACGTCTGAGTCCAAGCTTGAAGCTTTGCACGGGCAGCACGGGCAGCACGGGCAGTTGAGAAATGTGGACGGAATATTGACCTTAGAATGCCATGACTGTGATGACGTCGGTGGACGATCACTTCTATAGAACTGTAAAGGCCAAGCCCTTACATGCCCCTATCTCACCCTGGGGGGGGCGCTGAGCTGGGCGCTGTGCCTGGAGAGCTGGGGTGGGTAGGACGAATCCGACGGAGTGGACGGCCCGACGGAAGAGCGGGGGTGATGGCAAGGCGGACGCTGCCCGCTCTTTTAGCTTCTACGATTCAAATGAATGATGCATGTGGCGAAGATGGAGATGGGGGAGATGGAAAGATGGAGAGGGATCGGGCGCAGACAGAGAACAGTTGATGATGAGAGGTGTTAATTGCGACTAAGAGTTGCTTCCGCTAATTCCGCTGTCGTCGTTTAGGAAGGAGTGAGGACCAGCACGACAAAGAGTCCAGTCAACCCTCATCCACTTTCAGCCAGGGACCCGATTTTTGGTCACCCCAGGCCATCCTACCCACCTACCAGTAGCGGCCTTCCTTCCCTGCCCAGCCTGCCCAGCCTGCCCCGCCTGCCCAGCCTGGCCCCCCCCCCCAATCACTCTTTCTTCACTTCCTCCCACGCTTTCCCCATTCTCTTCCCGTCTCTCACTCATCTTTGTCGCTCGTTGCTCGTTGCTTGTTGCTTGTTACTCGTTACCCGTTACTCGTTACTCGTTACTGGCAACTGGGCAACAACACGAAACGACACAAACACGACACAACACAGCACAGTAGTAGTATCGCCCTTGGCACGAGCACTCTCAACGACGATTCTTGCGCACGGAGCATTCCTGGTTTCACCCCTCAACGCACCCAACCACCTAACCCCCTGCCCCCCCCCCCCCCCTCCCCTCCTCCACCGCCGGCTCGCACTCGGCTTCACAACCCCCCGTTCACCGCATTCACCACCCGCCCGCTCATCACCCGTTCACCGCCCACCGCCTGCTTCTTGTTAACCCACTCCGACAAACGGTGCACGATCAGTATCATTAAACTGCCGCCGCAGCCGAGACGGCCGATCACATCTGCGACACTTGTGACACTTTGAAAGAATTGATCGCATATTCACCCAAAAGGCCCATCGTCCCTCTCCTTTCCTTCACTTTATCACCGACAGACACCGAATCACCTTCCACCCTCCCTAGCAACCTACTCACTCCTTGCATAGCCGACGCAAAGCCCCAGCGCCCTCCACGAACCCCTTCTCGTCGAACACCCCACTCGACCCCTTTTCTTGATCCACCGCGTCCGCGACCACCCTCCCCGCCCCATTTCCCCCGGCCATCCCCCGAGGCAGCTCCGTCATCATGTATGTCGCAGCGCTCCTCGGGGCGGTCTCCGCCTCCCTCGCCCTCTTGCCGACAGCAGGGGCTACCGTCTTCACCCCGAAATGGTCTTCATGCCTGGGTGCCTACACGCCCCTCGCAGACCCGGGTGACCATCTGCAGGTGAAAGACGTCCTTGTGACTCTCGTCCCGGGCCGCCAAGCTTGGAGGCAAAATCTGGTCGGCGATCACGATGATGTGCTCCGTATCGATGTGCTCGGTACGACTGGGACGAATGGCAAGGACCTCAACGGGTACAATGGGACGACTGATAAGCTAAGTGAGTGTTGTGCTTCCTACCCGTTGGACGGACGGGGAAGCTATCGTCCGTCGACGTCGTAGTCCTCCTCCAAAGGTACCTTGCGATGGCGATGTGGGGCGATAGTAGGGCGGTCGTGGTCAGCGTAGAACGCCGCCAAGTCGACCGAGATCCCGCTAAGAGCGGGCGAGGCACCGACCTGGCGACCAAGCCGAACCCATGACCAGAGACGCTATGGAGGATTCGAGCTAACCCCCAAGCAACACTGTTCACGACGACCACCGAAGCCGGGATCATGCAGTACACGTCCACCTCTTGGCTCTGTAATTCTATCTTCCCGGCAACCTTACCAAAGCCCTATGCGCCCGGCAATGATCCCTACTGCCCCGTCCCAGCTGGCGACTTTGGCATCAACATCTCGGTGCCCCTCTACAACGTACACGCGATTACGACTCTGCACACCGAGATCCACATTGTGGACACGAATTCCCCGGGCCAGTCCATTGCCTGCATCGACGTCTACGTCGTTCCGTACGAGGAGAACTCATGGCCGTACCAAGTGTTCTTGTGGCTGCCGGCCTCCATCGCCATTGCATACTGGATCGTCACCTGGGCTGCGCGCTTTGCTGCAGGCTGGGTGATTGGACTCGACCGCACTGATCAAGCCCAACGCGAAGCGCATATGCTAAAATGGGGCACAATGCTTATTTCGGGACTTAGTGGCGAGCGTCTGGCAGCGAGTGCCGCCTTGCTGCGCTTTGGTGAGTCGAGATCGCATCCGGCCGGTTGTCAACAACCGTCACGCTCCCTTGCCATGTTGCTGACCGTTTCCCACAGTTACCCCTGGGCTGCGAGACATTATCCACCACATCCAATTTATCACCATGCTCGGCATGATCAGAGTCAACTGGCCGCAATTCTTCTACCCGATCGTGACGCGTAGCGCGTGGGCAGACTTGGTGTGGAATGTGTCCATCGTATCCCACGAGCACCCCTCTGTTTACCCTACCAGTTACAATCCGCCAAACAACATGAAGTACATGCTCGACGACCCCAAGTACCCGCTGTACCTCAACTCGACGGCTCACCCGCGGTTGCTGGATCTTGACTCGACTACGGACGGCATGGAGAGCTGGGCCCGCATGGTCGGACTCCGCCCGCAGGATCTCTTCGGCACCTGCCTAACGCTCTTCCTTATGCTCGCAGCTGTCATTGTTGTGTTCAGCCTGCTGCTCTGGACAATTCACTGCCTTACCGAGTTGTTTGGCCCCGAGCGGGCGACCAGCCGCGCAACGCGGAGCAAACATGCGGCGCGCCACAGTACCGGCGGTATAAGCACCACGTCACGCGCCAGCATAGGCAGCAAGGAGTGGGTTCAGTCCGAACTGAACGCGCAGCCTCTCCCGCCAACGGTGCGCCAAGCCAAGCCGACCGGCCCCTCGCGCTGGCACCGCACTCGTAAACGCTTCATGCCGCGCGGCGAGGCTGGTGCTTTCCACTTCTCAGCGCTGTACGGCAACCTTCTCCGGCTGATCCTCACCTTCCACTTCCCCGTCACGGCATTCTCCGTCTACCAGCTTACGCTCAAGAACGCATCGATCGTTTCGCGCGTGTTCGCTGCTCTCTCGTTTGCATTCATCTCGGTTTTGATCCCAATTGTGATCATGTTCAAGATCTCCCGCACACCCACCGGCAAGCTGTATGATGCTGCGCGGACCCTCCTGGCCCTGGGGACAGTGTACAACGTGTACGAGCCCGAGAAGCAGCTGTATCGCAGTCTACCGCTGTTTGGCAGTCTGGCCAGTGGCATAGTCATCGGTGCTGGGCAGAGTAACGGCCTAGCCCAGACAATTGTGCTCGTTGTCGTCGAGCTGGCGTCCTTCATCACGACTACGTTCTGGAACCCATGGGGCCAGGGCGCGAGTATGGGCGGTGTCATCTTCTTCGTCTCGGTCGTGCGCATCACGTCAATCGTCATGGCAATGGTCATGGCCAAGGAGGTGAGCAGAGGAGTGTGTTGGACGAGCTGACATCAGGTCAATGCCGGCGGTACCCCAGGACAGTGGATCACCTATGTCATCCTGCTCCTCCAAGCCATCGTGTTCATTTTCTTCCTGCTCATGGTCATCACCAAGATAGTGGAGGGTCTGATCCGCCTGTTCGGCCGCTCGCCGTTCGACGAGTCCAACCAGCCCATTGACGGCGGCATTTTCGCAGCCATCATGGACCTCGACTGCTTGAACGGTGTCCGAGGCGGCAAGGCGGCAGCGCGCCGCCGCCGCAAGCGAGACAGCCGGTTACTGCAGCAAAACGTTTCCGTCGCGGGCTCTCTCACGACGCAGATGATGCTCGACCGGCACTCCCAAGGCGTTGAGAGGATGGGCTACCCTCTTCTCGACTCTGAGCGTGGCCACGGAAACACCCGCCGTGGATCATACTTGCCCGTTAGCAACCCCGGCGTGACGCCCGTCAACGAGTTTGGTGGGCGGCGCTCCATGTCCGACCAGGGCAGTATGCTCTCGTACTCGGACGAGAATCGCGCTGCCGAGTGGCGTCCAATGAACTATTACGACACTCAGCCGCTGACGTCGGCCAGTGAGCGGACAACACCGTTGAGTTCACCCCGCCTTTCGGGTGGCTACTTTGGCAACGGGCCCGCGATACGGGTCACCTCGGACGATCCGTACCGTCCCTCCCATCACCGCGCTTACTCCGGCTCGGCGTCGGCCATACTGGAGGAGCTCAACTCGCCGGGGATTCCACCGCAGGGCGCTTCGCCGCCTATGCGCACATCGTCGACGTCACCGGGTCTCAGCCCAATTCCCGCACCATTGTACCCGCCAACAGCGGGTGCTCGCCCCGATCGGAACGGCGTAAGACCACCCCCGCTGACCATCCCGCGGCGTCGCTCGCTCAACAACATCTCCATCGAGGAGGAAGAGCCCCGGAACAACAACGCAAACAAGAGACGCTCGTGGTCGAGCGGCAACTGGTTCGGCAAATCGAACGGCGTGCCCGTGCCATACAACGACGAGTCGGGCTCCGACGATGAGCCTGGACCCCGCCGCCCGCGCAGGCGCCGTCGTAGCGAGCCCTTGGATGCGGTGTACGACGAGCAGCCGCCATCACGGGGTTGGAAGGCGCTGTTCACGCGCAAGAAGGGCATGGACCAGCGGGCACGTAACGAGAACTCGGTCCGTAAGGCTGCAGCCGTCAACATCTCGGGTGCGCTGCTGGCAGGTGTCGATGCACCTCCCCCGCCCTCTGGATCCTCCGGGTTCCGCGTACAGCGGAAGGGCCGAGCGCCGCCCCGCCCCAGAAGGCCAGATAGTGGCGTCAGCGCCGGCGAGCCGAACGACGCGCCCCTCCTCGCGGCCCCGCCGCCCTCCTTCCGCGTCCGGCGGAAGGGCAACGACCCGCGCACCTCGCCAACCCCGCTCGGTGGGGGTTCGAGCATGTCCCACCTCATCAAGGAGGAGGACGAGGAGCGGATCTCCTCCGGCCCCCCGTCGAGCAACCACGCCCAGCGCCGCAGCATCCCCACCTCGCTCGGCAGCATCGGGAGCAGCGAGATGCTGCATGACGGCCCGCTCGGCGCCGCGTCCATCTCGGGCATGGCGGGCCTGCGGCCCATCTCCCAGTCCTCCTCGACGTCTGTGACGCCCACGCCAACCCCGGGCGTGGGTGGCCGCTCGAGACCCGTGAGCCAGGAGAGCATGGGCTATTCTGCGGCCCTGTTTGTACCGTTAAACGATTCGCGCTAGGTTACGGACTCTACGACACTCATTCTCAAAAATGGCGGATCCGCCTGCACACTCTCTGCATTCACGCCCTGCAATGTATCGTATCATATGCATCATGTTGACTTGTAACGCGCGTGGGATGGCGTGCTGCTATCGTGCTCACGGCGAGCGAGCGTGGATGCTGACGCCACTAAGTGCAGTCACTCCCACTCAGTAATCAGTGGCCGCTGCTCTGGATCGGATGTCATGTCGCCTCGCACGACTGCTCAGTCGGCTCGCGGCTCCTGCCCAGGCTCCTGGATTCTGAACTGAACCCCAATCACTCCTGTACCCCTAAGGCACCTCGGGTGCTTGCTCTCACCAGAGGCTCCGTCCAATACATCCAAACGCCGATCTCCTCCAATGCCAGGGGAGCGCCGTCCCCTCGTGCCAGCACTCGCGTTGACAGAACCCGACGGCCGACAAAGCTGACTGCCGAAGCCTGACTGTCTAGATCCCATCTCCTCGCGCTCTCCGCTACCGCTACGCACCGCCCTCCCCTATTCACTTGGCATGCTCCCACTCGCCATACTCCAGGACCGCGGCTCTCCTCCAAGCTCCCACAGCCCAGATAACACGACTCGTGACCCCCGACAATGAGTAAACACAGACGTACCGACCAAGAATAGGCAAGAGCCGTGCCGAGCACCCCCTGCACTGTCGGCTGTCTGCCGCTACGATCTAGGCATCCATGAATTGCTACGATTACTGGGAGGGCTTGTACTCGACGCTCTCCCCGCGCGCCTCCATGCGCGCCTTGGCCTCCTGCAGCGCCCATGCCTGGATCCTGTATGCTCAAGAGAGGAGTGATGGTCATACGAAGAGAGAAGAAGTGTCGGTTAGATCAAGGAAGAAGGCGTCAGTACCGTCACACTACGCCGCGGGCACGCACGAGGTGTCAGGCTTGTACACAACAATCGCCGTTGCGAGGGCCAAGCCGCCGAAGAAGCCGACGTAGAAGATCGTCCTGGGGTCAGTCTGGGGCCGCGGTGCGGCGCGGCGCGACTTACTCCCATCCCTCGCGGACACGCTTGCCGGGCGGTTCCTGGGGTTAGCATTGAATGCGAGCCGGGAGAGCCACGCGGGGGAATGATGGGCGGAGGAGTGGCGCGGGTGCGTCGGAGGTGATAGGCAGCGTGCAGAGGGGCAACGGCGCGGGCTGAACGAACGGTGGGAATGGAAGTGGACAGGGCTATGCGAGAACGCCGGACGTCGGTAGGACGATAACCGCAATCAACGTCGCCGACACCACTCCTCGTCCTCGCCGTCATGCCCACCCAGCCCGCGACCGACTCTCAGCCACCTGCCCAACACCGTCGACCTAACTCCGCCCCTATCCCTCCGATGATGCCCTCCGATGCCCCCTCCGATGACCCCGCGATCGATCGACCAATTCCGTTCGCGACCCACGTTGAAAAGGTAACCCGAGGGCTGGTTGTAGTGCGGCGCACCAGAGCCGAAGCGCACGTTGGTGGCGCGCGCAGCAGAGGCGAGGGGACGGGCTGCTTGGCGGAGCATGGTGTGTGCTGGTGGTGTCGGCGATGGCGAGGAGTTGATCCGAGGCGGCGGTCAATGGGAGTGGTGGGGAACGGGATCAAATCTCGGGCATTCGGGTGTGGCACCTTTACACCTGGAGTTGCCACCCAACCTGGTTTCAACATCACTCGGAATGGCTACGGCATAGCGGCACCCCGAACTACAGCATCATGAGCGCGACGGGCTCCTCTGCAATCTCGTCCTCGCTCCAATCCCTCGCATCCATCGCAGGGAGCACGCCGTCCCAGTCCGTGCAAACGAGCACGCGCACCGCGATTGAGGAGGTGGCTACGAGAGCCGGAGAGGAGTATGTGTACTCGTCCAGTTCGATCGTCCGCGTTGCGATCGCGGCCAGCATTATCGTGCTGGGCATTACTGCGCTGCTGCTATTCATGAAGGTGAGCTGGCATTCGGGTATTGGGGGGATCGCATGGAGTACCATCCGCCAAGGCAGTTAGCACGCCATCTTCTGCCTGAATGTACCGCCCACCACCCGCTGACCACAGATTTCGACATGGGTCCGATATCGCCAGCGCCTGTCCCGCGAACGCGCATTACGCACCCAGCACGCCAGCGAGCAGCGCGCGCGCGCATTCGAACTCGCCGCTTGGGCCGACACGCCCGGCCTCGCGCCCGTCGAGGGGCGCGACGCAAAACGCCGGCCATGGTGGAAGCGCCGGGAGAAGAAGGAGAAGGAGGAGGAGAGGGAGAAACGCCGCGGGCACAGGGGCAGAACGAACGCATACGCCGTATACGAGTGGGAGGGGGTGCCCGCGTGAGCGCGGAGGTCTGGTCTCTTCCTTTTTGGTTCTTGTGATTCTTGTACCATACAGCTGTAGCATGCAGATCTATCTCAGCCTACGCAAACGCACCCAGGCCCATGACGCGATCCCGCGCCTCCTCGTACTTGGCCTTGGTCTCGGCCACGACGTCCGGCGGCAGCGTGACGCCCTCCTTGGCCTTGAGGCCGCCCTTGATGAGCCAGTCGCGGAGGTACTGCTTGTCGAACGAGTCCTGGGGTTTTCCTGGCTCGTACGCCGCCGCAGACCAGTAGCGCGACGAGTCGGGCGTGAGCGCCTCATCGATCAGGATCAGCTGCTTTCCGTTCGGCGTGTCCAGGAGCCCAAACTCGAACTTTGTGTCGGCCAGGATGAGCCCGCGCGCAAGCGCGTACTCGGCCGCCTCGTCTGCGTGTTAGCGTGGAGGTGTGGGGCGCGCACTGGCCGGGCGCACGGCGTCAACCTCAAACCATCTCCGACTCACTGTAGAGTGCCAATGCCACCCGCTCAATCTCCGCCGCGACCTCGGCCCCGCAGATCTCCTTCGCCTTGTCCGGGTGGATGTTCTCGTCGTGCTCGCCCAGGTCGGCCTTGGTCGACGGCGTGAAGATGGCCTTGGGGAGTTTCTGGCTCTCGACCAGCCCCGTAGGCATTGGGATGCCATGCACAGTCCCGCTCTTCTTGTACTCGCCCCACGCCGAGCCGGTAATGTAGCCGCGCACAATCGCCTCGATCTTGACCACCTCGCACTTCTTCACGATCATGCTCCGCCCCTCCAGCTGGTCGCGGTACTCGGCCAGGCTGGGCGGGAACTCGTCCCACGCGGTCGTG
This sequence comes from Cutaneotrichosporon sp. PL3408A, assembly GCA_023629975.1. Lineage (NCBI taxonomy): Eukaryota > Fungi > Basidiomycota > Tremellomycetes > Trichosporonales > Trichosporonaceae > Cutaneotrichosporon > Cutaneotrichosporon sp. PL3408A. Next base: position 286,327 of record JAMAMB010000009.1, on the reverse strand, counting down.
CCGGCCTTGAGGGCGCCCGGCGCCGCCGCGTCCAGCGACGGCGTGAGCACGTGGTTCGGGATCACGTTGCGCAGCTTGTGGAACCAGAACATGGACAGCTGCGTCAGGGTCGCGCCCTTGCGCGGAATCCCGTTCTCCATGATCACGTCGAACGCGCTGATGCGGTCCGTGGCGACGAACAGGAGCTTGTCCGCGTCCGCGGCGTCTGGGAGCGCGTAGATGTCCCTGACCTTGCCCTTGGACAGCAGCTTGAGCTTGGGCAGGCTCGTGTTGAGCACCTGCAGGTCAGCTATGTACATTGCATCCCAACCTCTACGAGCCTGCGCCAAGGCCTACCCCTAGCTCCCTATTTACTCACGGTTGCGCTCGAGCCACCGGCAGCGGCAGACGCGCCCGCGGCGCCAGCAGCTGCGGCGGCGGCCTCCTTGGCGGCGAGGTCCTCGGCCTTCTTCTTCTCCTTGGCTGCTCGCAGCGCAGCGCGCTCCTCCTCGGTGGGTGGGCGCGACGTGCCCTTAGCCGGCTTGTCCTTCTTCGCAGCGCGCGCAGCGTTCTTATCCGCCTTGATCTTGTCCGCCTCGGCAACAGCAGACACCGACGAGTCGGGGTAGCCCATCCGCTCAGCCTCCTGCCAGTCTGGGGACGCGTCAAAGACCTTGCGGATCGGCGCGAGAAGCTTGATCAGCGCGTCCGTGACGCCAGTCTTCAGGTCGCCGGGGTGGAGCTTCTCCGCAGCGTAGGCCTCCTCGACCTCGGCGTACGACTTGAAATGGAGGTCGCCGCCGAACTTTTCCGGACGGGTGATGGTGAAGACGGTGCCGACAGGCGAGTTGGGGGCCGCAAACGACAGGTCGCCGGTGTAGCGCTCCTCGCCGCGCGCGCGGGCCTGCTCTTCCCTCATCTCCTGCGCGGGGATCAGGACGGCTCGCAGGAACGCAAGCACGCCGTTCCCCTCAACCACCCCGGGGGTGCACAACGCTGCCTTGAGTTTGGACTTGACCTCCGCTGCGGAGTCGAGGAAGTCGATCTTGGACTTGGGCTCAGACGAGGACATCTTCCCGCCGCTCAGGCCTGGAACCATCGCGTTCATGAGGTGTGCGCGCTTCGCGTAGCCCAGCTTCGGGAGGTAGTGCGCGGCGTACATGAAGATCTTGCGCTGGTCCACACCGCCGAACTGAATATGCACGTTGAGATACTCCTCGTCGATGGCCTGGAGGCCGGGGTAGAGCAGCGAGCTCATGAGCGGGGAGGACGACTCCTTGACGACGTCAGCGCCGGCATGCTCGGCGGCCTTGACGGTCACGAGCGCGTGGAACTTGTACATGTCGAGCGTGTAGTCAGGCTTGAGCTGGTACGAGGTGCCCGTGACGAACTCGAGCTTGTCGGTTGGGACGCCGAGAGTCGTCAGCACCGCGTGCAGGAGGTACGAGTAATGCTTGACGCGGTGCTGGAGAGTTTCCATCGTCGACTTGTTGGCGTCGAGGAAGGCGTGGAGCTGGCGTCAGCCGGGCATGTGGCTAACCCACATCAGCAAGCAGGATCTTGACGTGCACACCGGCATTGAGGAAGTCGGCAATCTTGATCAGCGGGACACAGTACGCAATGTGCGCTGGCGTCAGCTCGTCCCGCTGGCCACTCGTCCTGCTCGCCACTTACGCCGTCCGGTCGTCGCCGTGCCCCAGTACAGGCGCGGCGTCTCGCCCTCGGCGAGCACCTTGCGGATGATGTCCCCGCTGGTCACCTCCTGGAGGTTGCGGGTGATGCGCTCGTAGCGCGCCTCGGCGTCGGCATTGAGCGCGACGGTCACGGTCTTGTCCTCTGCCTGCGCGGCGAACTCGAGCTCGTCGGACATCGTGGTGGGCTGGGGAGTAGGTGAGATGGAGTTGTGAAGATTGCGGGGCCTGGTCGTACAAGGCTTGAGGTCGGAGTCGAAATGTTGAAACGAGATCGACGCTCGTGCTTCAACCGGCCACGTGTATATCACGTGATTTGGTTTATCCGGCGTGTTTCCAACGGAGGTGGTTGAGAGCATGCAGGACTAGGTCGTGCGGGTCTACGAAGCAAGTCGCCCTTGGACATAGTGTAGCGAGTTTGACGGTGCAGAGGGATGTATCAATACGGCTGGAAGCTACCTATGAACCGCGAACTCGAGAATGACGAGATGTGCCTTGACCAGCACCGATACCTGTGGGCAAACCGGAAAGACAGCGGGTGAGATAATTCATATTAATCCGTCGAGTTCTGAATGGCTTAGTGTTTTTAGTTTTCGAGCTATATTAGTATTGTTTCACTATTTAACAAAACTGAAGGCGAAGCTTCCCATAATTAATTAGGGGTGATTAGACTTTTCTTTCGAAGTTACGATTCCAATAAACGAGGATTGATGGCGTAATGTATTCGTCTCGAAACCAGTAGCCTGCGAAACGCCTCGGCGCGAATGGCTATCTCCTGTCTCGTGACTGACATCGCGTGCTGGGTCATTGCGGCGCACCATCCTGCTCACGCATCCTGCTCACGCCAGGACGATACTCATGCCCCGCTATATTGCATTCCACGACGGAACCAGAACGCTCAGATACGAGTGCCTCGGCGGGCTCAAGGCGGCCTTAGTCCCGGTTACACCCGAGCGGCTGAGGCGGCCGGCAGAGTATGGCGACTAACTCGGTAAAAATTAACGCATGGGCACGCGCCGTGAGTCGCCAGTGAGTAGCAGGGCACATACCGTGGCCCGTGTGTAATTTTCTGTTCTGTGTTTGGATGACGAGAGAGTCGACCAGCGTCTGGCATCTGTGCACATGCTTAGCGCACGCATGTGCACATGCTCAGTAGTGCAGGCGTGTGTGTCCATGCTCCGTAGTGCAGGCATATGTGTACATGCTCTATGGGTGCATCGGTGGACGCATGCAAATGTGGACTAGGAAACAACAAGATGATATGCGGGCGTGAAATTACTGCTGGGCAGCCTCGGCCTGGGCAGCGACCTGCTCCTTGCGCTTGGCCCACCACTCCTTGTCAATGGAGAGGAATTTGATCTACGTCGTTAGCGAATGCAGAAGGTATAGCGAGAGGGAGACGGGGTAGTGAGGGAATGGCATTGGAGAGGAAGATGAAAATCAAGTCGGTGTGTCAAAATACTCACGTTCTGGTCCTGCTTGACCTTGTCCCACGGGCGCCAGTCGCCGCCGCGGTTCCAGACGACCTCGGTGCCCTGCGAGAGGCGGTAGAGGTAGAAGCCGGCACCAGTGACCGCACCACCGACGACCCTAGTTGTCAGCACGGCTCAAGATATTTGCCGATGAGTGGGGTAAATCCCACTTGCATCGTTCGTCCAGATACTCACGCAATGATGGGGTAGGTCTCAACCGGAACCCACTTGGCGAAGGCAGAACGAGCAGGAGACTAAGTGTCAGCGATGTGCGAGGAGATTTGGACGGTGAGTGGTGTGGCACCGCCGATCACTGATGATCGGCGGTGTGGCAGAGCCACAACACTCCGAATTGGGTGGGGGAAACAACTCACCATGTTTGTTTGGTTGTATGAGGTGGTGTTGGGCAGAGGTGCTGAAGATGAAGATTCGGAAGAGACTGGGCTTATATGGTGCTACGAATCGCCATGCATGTCTACGAACGTGGACTGGGCGGGGAAAAGACTGCACGGCTGCGTGGTGGGGTGGTCAATCGCGAGGTGAGTCAGGGGCGACTACCTCGAAACCTGCAGGTTACGGCGCGAGGCATGGCAACGCGAGCGGAGGTGTAGGGGTTAGACGGCCCAGCGGCCGATTGGATGGAAATTTGATCCGAACCCCCACGTAACCCCCCCACCCCGGCTCCCGGCTGCCATTGGCGGACCACGGGTCAAAACGGGTTGGCTCCAACTTTGCGACTATGCCGGTGTCGTGATCAAACTCCACGGGTTGGGCTTGAGCGGCCTCAAGGGCGTCAGGTCCTGATATGATATGGGGGTACAGGCCTCGGAGGGGTTCATTTGCTCGCTCCTTGGAGCAAGGGGATCGAGGGGACTGTTGCTCCAACGCTCCGTGTGGCCCCGCCCTAATACCGGCGGCTGATCTCCTCCTCGACTCTCCTCAACCGGACGGGCTGGCTGCCAAGGCGCCAAGCTTTCTCCCCAAGGGCGGCGATACGGGCACTGAGCGGAGGAGGGCATCAGGGGCCGGTTTTCACTCAGAACCGGAGTAACATGGCCCCAGAACGGCGTGGCAACGGCCCAGAATTGTCGCCGGGCGCGGGTGATATTCTGGGACATGGCACCGTTGTGGAGGTGACCTGGAGCTCCAGTGAGGCCAGCTCTACCTCCACGAACAGAAAGGCTGACAAGTTTGCGCCTACCATTGGCTGAACGCTGCTGTCTCTCGGCTCCAGATAGCGCTTGTGGTGCTCGCACCTGTGGTACTCCACGACTCTTGCTAGCGTTCTAGTCATTTACTGTGGCTCGCCACAGGGTCTCGCTGCCAAAGAGTCTCCTATTCGGTTTCATCTGCGTGAACGGGGGCGCGGTGTCTCTCCGCGTTCTGCTCAGTGCCTCTGGCTACCCTGTACCTCCCTAGTTGCCTATCCTCCTTAACCAGGCTTCATGACGCCATACCACAGGCTATCCATCCTGCTCAGACTTCGTATCCATTCCGCTTAGTTGTCAGCGCCCAGTCGTTAGCCCTTCTGGACGTCAGGTGGATACATTTCATCACAGGCATACAACGGGAGTGGAGTGGCCCTCAGCGAACTGTCAAACAGGCCGACACTCGGCATTAACCAGCACCAAAAGGCGACTAGGGTCTCCGAGCTTGACTCTAAGTGTGTTGGCAATTCTCATCATGGGGTAGGGGAGGGGAAGGGGAGGGGAAAGGGGAGGGGGAGGGGAAGGAAGCAGAGGAAGGTGGGGAGTAGGGGATGGAGTAGTATGGCGGCGACGAGGCCATTTCGGAGTGGAGAACAGGAACGTTTACGTCGTTAGGAATGGAGCAACTGCGTAAGTGCACGCGACGAACAGCGACGCCGCAGAAGTGCGACAGGTTGCATGCTGCTGTTAGCTGACAAGTGGGAGGTGATGGAGTTGAAGGATATGCGACGCGATCCAAAAGTTTGGAACGACACGACACGCCGAATAGTTGAGTGGAGGTTGGGCGGGATTGATAACACCTGTTCCACGTCATTTTTCAACACACACAGATTCCCATGGCGACGATCGTGGGAGAATCCATCGACAACCATCGTGGGAAATCACTACCATCATCACAACAAACCTCTCCAGCAGCACGCGACGCGACGCGCCGAACGCCATGGCCGACGAGCACGAGCACGACCATGCCGAACAGACCGACGAGAATGCAGCCCTACCCCTCCTTGACGAGCCCTCAAACCACTCCCTCCTCGAAGAGCCATCCAACACCCCGCTCGACCTCCTCCTGAATGCCATCTCGGGGAGTGGGGGGTACGCCTTCGAGGGAGAAGGCGGTGAGGGGGCGCAGGAGGGCGAGGAGTACTCGGCCCTCCTGGAGAGAGAGGGAGATGGAGAACAAGCCGATGGTGGGCAGGGTGCTGGTGAAGGGACCGCGCAGTCGCCCAGGCAGGAGCGGATTGCGCGGACGCTCGCCGATACCTTTGCCGGCGGCGGCGAGTTTAGTACCCTTGAAGTGTGGCATCCCAAGACTGGCCAGAAGAGCTATGGCAAGGAGCGGCGGTGAGTAGGACCCAAGGTAGCGCTGACGACAGTATGCTCCAGCCTCCGCCGACGCTGCGGGTCACCGGGCCCCTCCTGCCCCTCCTCACGCAAGTAACGCTCTCCGCGCATCCAAACTCCGACGCCCCCGAAAGAGCCCGGTTCTCGTCGCAGTCCCACCGCTTTGCCCTGGGCGACGCACCGGACGTATACGATCAGAAGGAGCGGGTATCGCGCGTGCGCAGCTTGCGGCGGCAGGCCTCGAGAGCGGGGTGGGGGAATACACTGCCGTGGGAGCGGAGCAAGACCGGCCTCCGGGGCCGGGAGGAGCTGAGCGACGGGCTGGGTTTCTCAGGCTTGTGGGTTGGCGAGGACACTGGCAAGAGCAAGGAGTTCCGCCTGGAACTGAGTATCGCGCAGCCGGGGGTCGAGGTTGACGTGCACGGTGAGCCTGTGCCTCCGGTGCTGGTGCATGAGCAGCTGGACGAGGCGGCGCTCCGCGACGCCCTCACGACAGGAATGGAGCCGTTGATGAATCTCCATCAGGCCGAGCCCGAGATACCATTACTCCCCGAGGTTCTGGATACGGACGTGGATGCTGCTGTCGCTGCGGCGAGGGCGCAGATGGAGCAGAGCCAGCCTCCCGAGACACTCGAGACACAGGTCGAGACTCAGGGTGAGACCCAAGTCGACACGCAGGTTGAGACACAGGTCGAGACACAGGTCGAGACGCAGATCCAGCCGAGCCATTTCGCCGTGCCGCCAACTGTGGCGCCTTGGGCGACGTTCGTGTCCGATCCGCTCACGATTGTGTCCAAGCCATCTCAGAAAACCGCCAAGGCGCGCTCGATGGCGAGTTGTCTGTCCCCGACCGACACGTTCGCGCTCATCGTCCGCGTCAACGCTCAGACTGTGCGGACGAAACTTCTCAAGCTCGACGGCGCGGACACTGAGCCGACCCTCACAGCGCGGGCCGGCAAGTGGACGCCGTTCCGCTTCGAGGTGGTGCACCGCGCCGGGTTGCCTGATGAGGAGGGGAAGCGGCCGCGGTTCAAGCTCGACGCTGACGAGCGGAGGATTGTCACGTACGGCTCGATCGTGCGCCTTGTCGACGTTACGAGCGGGGTGACGAGCGACCCCGTGCGACTGGTGCGGGTGGATAAGAACGAGGTGGTTGTTGGACAGGATGTCGGTCACCCCGTGAGCGAGCTGCAGCGGATCGGGCTGGTCCGCGTCGTGGGTCAAGAGGACGACATGACCGGGGGCAAGCGGTGGTATCTCTCTGCACCTGGGGCCATGACGGGTGCCGGCGAGGTAAAGGTCTCGCGGAGCAGAGGTGCCAAGCACCAGCCACCGCCATTGCCGGAAACACTTGAGAGTCACGACAGTGAGAGCATGCCTGTGCCGGAGTCGGCAGACTCGGAGAAGCCTCCGCGCAAGAAGCGCAGGACGAAGCGGAATGCCCTCGCCAAGGCTGTTATCGAGGAGGAGGAGCAGGGCGCTGCAGCATCGGGGCTGCGCTACATGGCTGCGAAGCGGCGCGACAACGAGCTCACTCCCGCCTCTATCGTCGAGACGGTCCAAGATAGCATGTGCTGGGTGCTTTCGAGTGTTGGTACGTCAAGCGACTGTTTATCGCTGCTGACACCAGGATCCTTTTCGTACACCTTCTTCAACGGACTCGGCGAGCCGGGGTCCCTGCCCACTGCGCCGCTGGACGCGGTGCCTCGTCTGCTTATCCACCCGACGCTGCACACTGGTACGACGGCGACGCTGCAACTAACCCTCTCCGACTTCTTCGTCACGGACGACATGGGGGTGCCTCGTGCACTCAGCGTGTATATCGGACCGCTGGGTCCACTCCGGGCCACAACCTGGCGCTCGGTCGCACCAAAGGAGAAGTACTTTGACCCGCGGAGCCTGTATGATGCGATACCCTGGAGCGGGGTCGAGGAGGGACCCATGCCCGAAAACACGCCGCGGGTACGGAGCAATTTTCCACAGAGCGTGCCACACGTTATTGTGTCGGTCGAGCTGCCGCCCCGGGAGGAGATTCTGCGTGCGATGGAGGCGGGTGCTCGAGTCCACGCACACCAGAAGCAGGAACACAGCTGGCTTGGCGATCTCACTATCCAGCAGGCGCTAACCAATGCGGGCAAGTCAGAGGGCGAGGCGCTGGCAGAGCACGACACTCAACACGACATGGAGGACATCCTTGGTGATGCTGCGCCAGAACCTGTGCCAGAACCTGTGAATGAAGAGCACGGGACTGAGCAGGCGGAAGCTAAAGTGGATCCAGCTGGTCAAGTGGACCAAATGGACGTTGAGTTTGAAATGCCACATCTTGGCGAACCGCTCGTGGACGATTCCGGGTCTGCCACAATACCAGACTCCGAGGCGGTGAAAGGAGACCCCGCCCAGCCCTGTGCGCCGGTTCAGCAGGCAGCCCAGAGCGAGGAGACCCAAGCCGACCCAGCACTCGCCCCAGTGCCACCAGTGCCAGAATCAAACCTGGAGGCCGCGCCCGAACCCACGACGATCAGCTTGTCCCGGCCGGACCGGAGCGGTGGGAAAGACAGCGTGCCCCTCCCCGTGCTGCTCGTTCGGCCGGATGGGGTTGGCAACGGAATCGGATGGAGTCTTGAGCTGGTCCCGCAAAGTGGGCAAGAGGGGCAAGAGGGGCCAGAAGGCGGGAGTAATTCGTTGAACAACTCTGGCGACGGGATGCCCGATTGGGGTGAGCTCGGTTTGGGTGGTGAATTTGCGGAGGCTGACATTGCGGAAACAGGGATCCGAGTTGTCCAAACGAGTCTGGCTTGGAACAGGGCTGGGGCCAGATGAATGAGCCTGAGGACTGGGAGCAGATGAATGAGCCTGGTATGAGGCTAGACAGACAACGAGGAGAGAAAGGCGCTTAACGGCGGCGCAGGGTAAGGCCGCGGACAATTTCAACTCGGTGCTCGCCGCGTGGCATAATCAAATACTGTAATCGGAGCTCGGCGCGGATAAGGGACCGAGGATCAGGGACCAAGGGAATCAAGGGAATCAAAAAAAGTTGAAATGGAAGCCAATCGGCATGGGACCAGAGGCCGGAGGAGGAGCGAGGGCTGGTTGAGTGGGTGCCTGAATAACAGTCTCCCTGATATTTACCCTAGATGATGGATTTGACTTCCGATCCACGATCCGTGTCCATAAAGGGCTTAAGGCGGAAGAGCAGAGGGGAGTGGGTCAGTTACATAATCAACAGAATAGTCCCGGTTCCGGGCTCGCGGGCAATTTGTTGATTGTGTCGCTTTTGGTTGCCTATCAGCAGCTGACGTAGACCACCGAGCAAGCCCATTTGTTATGTAATACCCCCACTTAAGACCGAGGATTTTCCCTTTTAGGCTCGGAGGCTGGCTGCAGGCTGGCTGGCTGGCTGTATGGCTGGTTGGCAGGCAGGTGGGTGACTGGACTGGACTGGACTGGGTGGCTTCGTCTGGCTGGGTTGACTCGGCTACCGAGGCCCGTATCACCGTAGGATCTGATTGTATCTGGTTGCCTGGACCCCCCCGATATGGAATGATCCTCACCGTACCATTCGGGTGTGTATTATTTGTCGGATGTAGCCTCACTAGGGTGTGTACGGTGAGTGTGTGTGTGTATGGCTCCTGCTAGTAGTTCAAGGCATGGATGGTAGTATTCGTCCCACCAACCCACCGCTGCGATTATTTCTTTATCCACCAGTCATTCTCATTTCCATTTCTCTCTTCCATCCATCCATCCATCATCTCATCAACCACCACCCCCCCTCTCTCTTCCCCTTTTCATACAAACCACCCACCCACTCCACCACCCATCCCACCCATTACCTACCCAACACCACATTCTCTCACGCCGATAGACAGGCCATACACAGCCCACCAGCACCCAACTTTGTCCTTTTCATACGCTATCCCCTCCACTCCGCTCGTCACCGATATAGGGTTCCGATATCAATTTGAACTCCGAGATCACCTCCACCATCTCGCGTGACATCCACCCACCCAAATATCAGTCAACAACGCGGTCCCACCCATCTCCCTCCCCCTCCTGAAAACCACCGACGTGTGCCTTGATACATACAACCACCATCCATACATCACCGTACATCACTGCACATCTCCACCTTCCCTTCTGCCCTTCCCCCATCCCCGCCCTACTGCATATAGCTGCGTCCGAGTAGCTCGATCACCCAATCAACCACTCCCCCACCCACCCACACACCTACCCCCCACCAACCAAACTGTACCATCACACCCACTCCACCTCCCTTTGCAGCTGTTCCCCTTGCTCTGCTCGACGCATGTGCTCGGCCATCTCCCAGCCCACCACCATGACCACCTTTGCCGCTTTCCAAAACCAGCCCCAACAGGTCCAAGGCGTCCCCGTCCAATCGGGTTTCATCCCTCAACCCCAGTCCATCGCCGGCATGTCCACCAAGCCAAAGCGCAAGCGCTCGTTTGAGACCGAGGAGATCGATGAGGAGGAAATTGACGCTACCAAGGTAAGTCGGTCTTCGGCTCTATGAGGATCATGGCCATTTTTTGTCCACCGTGGCGGAGGCGCGTTGTGTGGCTGGTCGTCCAGGGTAGCCAAGGATGAGGAAACCAGGGAAGGTGTCCCATCGCATGGGATTTTCCCCACTCCACCAGCGTTACTCCCACGCGTAAACGCGATAGCCTACGTATCGCTTATCGGTCGTCCGTGAATGGTGTCATTATGACATCGGGGCCACCGAAGCGAGGTGCGCAATCCACAACCCCCTTGTCTGGATCCCCTTTGATCACTCGCTCACACGCAGCACATCCGTCGCCAGCCTCCCTCTGTTGAGGGCCCAGGTGGCTTCGCTTTCCCCATCAACATGCCCGATCTCGTTGCAGACGCCTCTACCTCCGCCTCCGCTTCCGACGTCATGGACCACGACATGGATTTTGAGATGGACGACGCGGACCCGGCTCCACGCGTTGCACAGTACAGCTACGCCGAGTCCGGCTCGGGTGGGTTCATGTTCGGCCCCGGCGCCGACGAGGACGACATGTCCGACGACTCGAGTTCCGGCTACCCCAACATTGACATCTATCCCTCCCTGCACAAGCACCCGAACCCACACCACTTCTCCAACCAGACTCCCTTCGCCGCCCAGCCCTTCGCGGCCGATCTCACTCCCCCCCCTGGCACCCGTGGCGGTCTCATGCAGCCCACTAGTACTGTGGTGACGGAGGACTCGACACCCGTCGAGCGCGCGCGCGGCGTCCACGGGCCTCAGTGCACTTCCATCCCCAAGCTCCGCATGAGCGACTACCCAGACGCCTCAGGCGAGCGGAGTCTATGGGCAATGTGCCCCGACTGTGGAGCTATGGAGCGTGCGTCGTGAGTGTGCTGAGGGAATGGGCGGGCGTCAAGGGCCATCGAGTGCAGTCAAAAGCATCTCTCGTCGTATCTCGGCATCCCCAGTTATGCGTGCGTGCGCCTTGCCGGTTCCCGTTCGCCAACCTACATCTGCGCAGCCCTGGTGGCTGCGAACATTGATCTGCCGCAAGGCTGTACTTGTAGTTATCCGTAGGCCGGTGTTGTACTGGCGCATATGCATGCGTGTGGCTGTAGAGAGTGAGGGCGGGAAAGGTGACGAAGTGAGGGTACGCAGAGCAAGACATCCGGCGCCGTCGCTGCAGGCTCTCGTACCTGTTCAAGGAGCTGCAGCAAATGAATAACAGCAGAGTGGTCTACGTGGGGTATTTCCGTTTCAGCACATGCGAGTGTTGACCGTGTGGAGTGCTCCCCCGAAGCGGAAAACTCGGAACGTTGGAATATGCGGGGAGAAACGGATAATCTCAGAAACAAAGTCAAGCAACGAAATAGCTTCCGCTTCAGTGAGTCACGTGGCTCGGATCCGAAACCGCCACCCAAGTGACAAAATCAAAATATTGTGTGATGGAAGTTGTACCACCTACTCCGGAATGGACGGAACGACTTGCTCGACTTGCACACACCATCGGCCATTCGACAACACCAGCGTCGCCTGACACCAGTACACTCTAAGGGTATCATCCTTGCGACTTTCCGCAGTAAACGGACCAACATCACGGCCTTGGGACTAGTTAACAAGTCGTGCCGCAGCGACCCCAGCCCCCCACGAACTGTACGCGATCGACGCCCGCTCCTTCTCGTCTCTTTATTCACTTCCCCTGCAAGATGGACACAGACCCAACATCAACACTCCGTACCCTCGACGCCAGCCTCGACACCCTCGAGGCGACGCTGGCGCCCCTCCTGTCCCGCCCCCTGAATGAGACGCGGGAAGGACTCGGCGCAATCGAGCGCGCCAAGCTTGACGTGTTGATCGCGTACGCGGTGAATAACCTTGTGTGGAGTGAGTACGGAGCGAGACAAGGGCAAACAGCAGGGCGGTTTGACTGTGGGAGCGGGAGGAAGGCGAGGAGTGTGTTTGCCATAGGAGAGGCGATCTGATCCGTTGGCCGCTCGACCAGCGGAGGCACAACCACTCGGCGACGGAGGATTGGGGAGCTGAGGATGCTGCACAGTGGTGTGGCGAAAATTTCGCTGATCGCAGTGTACCTCAAGACGCGGGGCATCAACCCCGACACGCACGGCGTGAACACCGAGCTCGTGAGTGCTGAACGGCCGTCCCGTCTCCGCATTGCATGCTGATGGCAGGAACGGATAAAGGGATATTACACCAAAGTGCGCGACGCGGAGGACGGCAAGCCAAAGAGTGAGTTGGCCGTTATGAGGCGACGGTGGCGGTGTCCTCTGGTCTCCGGCTTCAGCTTGAGGTCTCGATGTCGAAGCCAGTTCTGACCTCCGCTTCGATCTCATATCACGCACGTCTGATGCTGACGCAACAGCCCGTAGCCGGATCGACAAGGCCGCCGCCCGCCGCTTCGTCACCCACAACATCTCGGGACCAACCACCTCCGCAGCGGCGCTGGCAAGGCGACAAGCCGAGGAGGCCGTCCGCGAACGCCTGGACCGCGAATCGGCCGCGACCCGCTCCAACCGGTTCCGGCACGTCGCGAAAGATTCGAGCAGTTTCGCGATGGACGACGAGATTGAGGGCATGGAGATGGACGACGAACTGGAAGAAGGGGGGGTTGACGAAGGGGGTTATGGCGATTCTGAGGAGGAGGCCGCTGCACTGCTCGCCGAGGTCGAGGCGATGGACGAGGACGAGGACGACGTTCCCGTGCCCGAACCGGCTGAGGCGCGCGTCGACCACGACGAAGACGATGGGCGGCGGAGGAGATCCAAACGCAAGCGCGCCGAGGAATTGGAGTAGACAGGGAATGGATGTGGTGTTAGTTACCCGGTCGCCTGCGCATTGACTTGGACGTTGGGATTATCAGGTCTGTCGCCGGGACTCCTGCTCGTTAGGCAGGTTGGACTAGTGACAGAGCATACTGACGAGTACTGACTCACATGAGTGACCTCTTACATGAACTGATCTACCAACTCGCCTGTGGTGTCTCAACATTCTCAGACCTGCAATGGCGAAACCCATGCGGTTACACGGAATGGTCGCGCCGCTCCGCCGAACGGCGGTTAGGGAGGCTTCCGCGCGTCGTTTGTCCGGAGTCGATGGACCTGGGCCACAATGCACCCAGAACTTGACGCGTTGGGTGTCGGATGACGCCGTCAACTGGTGATGAGGAAGGAGGGGATGAGGGAGGCCGGCCGAACTGGCTGCCGAGTGGAGCGGAAGACCGCCGCATAGCCCTGTGGAGAATCGACATTGCGCCACCATTGCATCTTCTCCAAATAATCCCCATCCATACAACTCTCCAGCCCATCATTCCGCACGCCAGCATACACGCTCACACAGCCAGCTCCGCCGCCAGGCCATGACCCGCGTCGAGCTGAGCTGGTTTCACTCCAGCGTGAGTTAAGTCGGCCAAATGGACTGCAACGATGAGAAGCTCCAGCGTTCAACATTCGCTGTGCCCTCAACGGCGAAGTGTTGGGTCAAAGAGAAGGTTAATAATGGCAGGCACGGGCACGGGCGTCTTGACACCGGTGGATGCGACTGACGCGTCTATGGCCTCCTCATAACCAGAGCAGGCGGTGTCACAATCACCTCGCAGGTGAACAGACAGTGGCAGTTACTCAACGTGCCGTGCCCTAGAGGCGTGAAGGCAACGTCCGCCAACGACACGGGCGCTCCTTGCCGATTCCCGAGTCTGTCTGTTGTTTTCCCCGCTCGAGGCGATATAAGCTGGCAGGGAGGGGCCGGAAGTTTCGCTGCTGACCGTTGCGGGCCAGTTAGTTTTTGCGTGAACGTCACAGGACTTAGTTAAGAATGTATACCGCCGACGGGGGCGGAGATACCCTTCCATTCCGTGAGGCTTTGCACCTGTCCAGCCTTGTCGTTCCCAAAGCAAGGCGATACGCGACACCGAGTAGCGTCAATCACGCACGGAGAGCAATCTCACATGGACAGCAACCTCACATGGACATCAGCCTCACACGGTCGACAATCACATGAACAACGACAACAGCGACCCAGAGACTGTCCGCGGCGGCGCAAGGGAACAAAGCGATAGCGCGGGTCCGCGTGTACAGTACTTGAGCTGCGAATTTTAAATTGCCTCGTCTGCTTAATGGATATGAATAAGTTTACTGACGCTTTGTCAGCGGAGATGCCTTTTGTAGACGTCTAGATAAAGACTGGGTGAATCAAGAGACTAGATAACGCATCGCAAGGAGCTACGAGGAAGGACGGCGATCCTTATTAATGAGGAACGCCGGCTCATTGTCGAATGTATTGCACCGAAGGATAGTGTACGAGCTAGGTACCCTTGCTGTCCGATTTCACAACCTAGCCGAAGGTCAACGATCCTTATATACGAGGAGGGCCGGCTCTCTGTCGAATGTACTGTACCGGCTGGGTATCCGTGCCGTCTGGCTTCAGGCTTGACACGCTGTATCTGAATGTGTCGTGGCGGGCAACGGTGCTACTGGATGGGATGGGATGGAGAGTGCACTGACAACATCTCACGGGAACATCCCTCGTCGCACGTCGCGCGGCGTGAGCGACCGACCGAGGCATTTACCTGACACAGAACCCATACCAATCCTGCTGGTTGGGCAACTCAGAACGTGTAAACAACAACCCAGCAGCCAACCCAGCAGCCGCATCTCCCACCCCCCGCTCGGAACCGCTGGGCTACCTTCCTAGTCCAGACGACTGGGCAAGCAGTGGCTGTAAGGCTTGAGCCAGACAGCTACAGTTCCCTGTCACGGTACAAAACATTCGTCTGAGCGGCCGGCGACGGCTGTATATCAGGTTCGCCAACTGGTCGGAGTTGCTGTCTGACAGCGCATAGATACATGAGGCAACACCCGAGAGGGACTCTCGGTCGTGTTGTGGTGCTCTTTTTAGCAGAGTAAGTTAAGGCGTTGCTTACATCCTGACACGACCTTCCTCGTGACTGCATTGTCAAGTCTGTTGATTCACCTCGTCGCGCTAGAGGCCGTCCCTACATGGCTCCTTGGCAACGCCGGCCAAGGAACCACGTGAGCGTAGTTTTGGACAGCTAGTAGTTTAGGACAGATTACAGGACCAGCCCCTGATAGACTCCCGGTGAACAAAAGTACCTTCCTCACTGACCAAGGTTCTAGGTTGGCCAGTCCTCCGAGGGTGAATAATCAGTCGCCTACCCAGCTCTCACATTGCCCGTCGCCGAACCGTCGCCGAGGTCTTCCTCGTGTGACTCGAGCAGAGAAGGTCGTAAGGAGACGTCAAAGAGATCAGTTTGTAGCCATGCCCGCGGCGTCGCGTATCATACTGATTACTGCGAGCTCTGTAGAAGTAGCCCCAATCTGAGGTGTGGCAATTGCTTGATACCTCGCATGGCAGTGGGCAGTAAGATCAGTGCACCCCAAGGTCAGATGGTCTACCAGCCAAGGCCGCTTCCCACTCGCGGACCCGGAACATCACGGCCGTGTACGACGGGCCGCTGCAGACCGATGCTCGGATAACCTGGTCGCCTGGCTGGTCCTAACAAGGCCGCCCACGTCTCAACTTCCTGATTCTCCAGCGGCCGTCGGAACTTAGCCCTTCCCAGCCTTCATTCGTGTCAGGGAGCTGGGTAGACGTCTAGTTGGCGACGGGATGAATCAAGAGACTTAGACAATACATTCGCAACGAGCTACGAGGAAGGTTGGCGATCCTTATATATTGAGGATCGCCGGCTCATTGTCGAATCTATTGTACCGATGGGCATCCGAGCTGTACGAGCCCCGTACGTGCACGGTACCGTGCTGTCGGGTCTGTCGGACCTGACAATTCGTGACCGACGTGCCCTCCCCAGCACTGGATACCTCGGAACGGTGCGCGAGCTATCAGCTGGTCCTCAGGTCACTCGGAAGCTATCTCGAGGACTTCCGACCTGTGGACCTACAATTCGTACGCGGGATGTCCAGCGTGCCGCCGGGCGGCCGATATTTGTTCGGATGCTTGTCGCTCGGTCTCGGGTATCGACCTGGAAATAACATGCAGTTGGGCGTGGGAGGAGTCGTTGGCTCAACTATGAGGCGGTGTGAGAGCGTCAGTAGGATCAGTCGTGACAACATCGCTAGAAGAAGGCACGCTCGGAATGTTCGCGACGAAACGTCGTGGCATGCGCGACGATGCCTGGGTGGCTTATCTCTACGGAACGGGCAGAACATTCATTGGTGAAACTCAAGCGTGAGTGAGAGAAGACGGGAGTCCGCGCCAGTGAGAGAAAGGCCGACGTGTGAAGTCCGACGTGTGAAGTAACTCGGGCCGTCTCACTACCGGTTGGCTCTGGTCTTGTCCGCTATCCTCGGTCAGAGTTTTGATCGCTTGAGGAAGATCAGGTGGGCACGCGAAACAGCTCGCTTGGGCTCGCTTGCAGTCGGTCGTGACGCAAGCCTTCGTTTCAGTGGCGTACCGGCGAGGCGCAGATCATTCGCCTAGGAGAGGTACGATTATGTATCCCGCGAGTTACGAAGTGGGAGCGCGTAGGTCACGAGCAGTCCGCTGAAACCGTTGGTGCCATGTGGCCTTGCTGGACACTCTAGAACACTGAGGCTGACGGCTTGACGGCATGCAAAACGGCATCCCGAGTTCACAGCGGCGAGGGCGGCACTCACTATTCCAAACTCTCTGTACCATGTGGCCATGGATAGCAGAAGACTGAAGTCTTGTCTAATCTCGCTCGGCTTGACGGTATGCAAAACGGCATCGCAAGTTCCCAGCGTTGAGGCTGCCGCACTCACCTCTCCTGCAACTTCACAAACCTGCCACCTAGCCTCCCGTACAACCCCACGAGGGCGTAGGCCGTCGTAAGTCGGTAAGTCGTGGGCAGCAACTCTCAAACAGACTCCAAGCCCGCAACGGCATGCAGAGTCGACTCCAGCCTTCAACGGCATGCAGAATCGACGTACCTCTAGCCGCAACGGCATGTAGAGTCGGCGTACCTTTGGCCGCAACGGCATGTAGAGTCGACGTACCCCTACCCGCTCATCACGAGGCGAACAGGGCACTTCCCACCGCCAATATGCGTGCGCACATGTCGCACCCCGCTACGCAGAGGTCATCGCACCCCGCCAGCCCCAGTTCCTTCGTAATGTAGATCAAACTGGGCCTCCCGTCTGCGCAGCCCTATAGCTTCCGATTTTTGCGGGAGGCACCAAGCTAGCATTCCTCGTTTCAGACGTATGTAGGCCTGCGTCGGCAGTCACCCCATGTCGGAGTCGGCGACGGCGATATTTCGGCAGAGCACGGAGCGTGCTCTGCCGAAATATTTCCAAATCCGACACTTTGACCGCCGTACGTACGACGCCCGTACACCTGCCCCCGTCTCCATCGCCGCCGCTGCGTACGTGCGGTAATCGACTCCAGGGCCTGACCTGATCGGCACATGCCACGTTTGTGGTGCGTACGGGCTCACGCACGCCAGTTAATAGTCCCGCTCGCCAAGTGAGGGGAGATGTGTCAAGAGATAGCAAGGCCACCTTATCGGGTTAGAAAAGCGTCATCTTGCTCTTCCCACAGACTCCAACCTTCACGGGTGCCGTTTAAAGGAAGCTCAGCTAGTCGGGTTCAAGGAAGCTCAGCTTGTCAGGTGTTAGCCTGAGCTGTTGATTCCAATGGTGACATCAAACTCCAAACCACAGTGCCTTGGTACCTGTTGATCGAGTGACTCACCCCCTGGGTTGGGACTCCCTGGCCTGCGGCCAGTGCCACGATGTACGTATGCATGCAGGTACGCAGCCCCGCGAAAGTCTGCCAGCGCAGGTGGAGAGGGTTTTCTTCGATAATCAACGGAGACTATAATGGACTCCCGGGGGTGCTGTTACAGTAACATGGTGACAAGGGCAAACGTTAAGCCAGTTGGAGTGGGAATCGGCGACAGGAGTCCAGACGCGGCTCGGCGGCATGCGTGGAGACGTACTCCGAGGAGAGTGGCTCCGAGTTTGCTCCGAGTTTTCTCAGCAGTGGTCAGTAACCGCTCCCACATGGACGCGTCGCCGCCTAATCTCCTGCCGTCCTCCGGAGCATGTGTGTCCGCTCAAACTGCGGCCGTCTCAGACAAAATTGCGTGCCGCTGGGGGAAGGGTCTCACACATGATGCCGAAAGGGCCGGCATTCGGAGCGACACAGACGAACGGAGCAACGGGCTCGGCCTTGCTGTAAGAAATGGTAAGAATGACGGATCTGGACCATTAATTCAGTTCGAGTTATGCAATACAGGCGAGGAACGGAACATGACATGGGAGATGAGGTGACACACGAGAAGGTTAACGGTAGCAATGTGGCAGGTTATTGGGCCGACGCAGAGTATAGCCGGAGAGGTGCTTGGTGAAGGTCGATGGACGAGGCTAGCTTTCGGCATGACAGTGGACCAGTAAACGTTCGCCGCTTGACGGACGAGCAAACTCTGGCGTGGATCAAACTTTCGCGCCGGTTCTCATGACGGAGAAGAGAGATAAGTGCCGTCGGAGTTTGGGCCGACCCTTGTAACCCATCAAACAAGGCCCCGCACCCCGCACTCCTGATTCAAGCTCTCATGTAGCGATGGCTTCGGATAGCAGTCTTACCTTCCCTTGTAACTGACGCTTGCCGCGCCGAATCAGCGGCCATCAACGCCACGGCACCCTCTGACTCATGCATGTCTCATCGACCCTCTTATCGGTGAGGGCTGCGGAGAGCAGGGCCCAGCACGCGACGAGGGTCCGTCGGCGTTCTCATCTTCCCTCCAGCCTCCGATCTGGACGGCTGTTACTGACCGCCCTGC
Source organism: Cutaneotrichosporon sp. PL3408A (assembly GCA_023629975.1). Lineage (NCBI taxonomy): Eukaryota > Fungi > Basidiomycota > Tremellomycetes > Trichosporonales > Trichosporonaceae > Cutaneotrichosporon > Cutaneotrichosporon sp. PL3408A. The sequence goes on along the minus strand of JAMAMB010000009.1, from coordinate 267,356 downwards.
TGTCTTGGCATCTGTCGTCAATTGTCGCAGAAAGTTGTGTCCGGCGATCTGGGGCCATCGTCATCGTGTCTCTCCCAAACTATGCCGGCGGCTCAGTGATCACTCAGATGCGTCCATTGAGACAGCAGGGGAGGACGTGCGTCGCTTCATTGACAGTTCCAGACCATCCAGTTCCCTTCCGCCTTCCCAACGGTTCAGAACTCCTAGTTCCCAGCAGGGATACAGTGAGCCTCGGCTGCTGATTGAGCCATTTCGTCGGTTCCAGTGTCCAGAACAGAGGCATTAGAGTTGGTTCAGTCGGGCGAGGTTCCGCGCACCCCAAATTCCAATTGCCAGCCGCGCAAGGCACCGTGGAGCTGTCGACGCCAGCGCGTCGGAGAGAGTAGTGGGCAGCCCCCGGCATGTTGTCTGCCGCTACAGCCGACAGATCTGGTCGCGTTCAATTATCTGCGCAACGCGCATACCGCGTCCATTGAGACCATTGTCCCATCCGCTCTCCCGCACTCACAGAGCGTATTGTTCGTCCATCTCTCCAACTTTCGGTTCTGTTCTCGTGATCCAACTCCTGAGGTCAACCCAACAAACGCACCGCCTCGTTACAGCCCCCTGTGGCCCCGCTCCGTGTCCAATGTCCAACCGAAGCCATGGATGTCTCCAACAGCTAGAAACGACACCATCGGAACAAAGAACGGGGAAATCCTGCTATTGATGTCGTAAACTTGTCGTTAGTGGCCGTAAGGTATCGTCAGAATTGGGTAAGGCAGCGTAAGTTACCGCGTCGGAGGTTAGGAGAGTGCCACGACGGCTTGGGCTCTGCGGGGCTGATTTTCAGTCGGTGTGGGAGTTCAGGGCCTGCGACCTGGGGCCTGTCACGCGGCAGCTGGTGCCTCAATATTGAAGGGCTGGTAGATTGAGCAGTGGAGTTTTTGCTGTCGGTTGCTACTCCGAGCTGTGGTTCTGCTGGACGCTTGTAGCTATACGGGGTGACTGATAGTGGGAGCCTGATGCGTTACGCATTCCAGCGGACGACAAGCAAGGGATCTTTCGGACCCATTTAATGTGGAGTGGTTGTGGGAATGCGGGTTGCGTGGCTGCACGGGAGCAGGGCGTATTGTCTGATGGACAAAGGGGATGAAGAGTTCCATGCGGTTACTGAGGAGGGCGGCGGTGTGGTGTAGTGCGGGTCGTGCGGGGTCAGCGGGGTCAAGCATCATCCCCGCTGGCATCATCCCCGCTGATATCCGCAGAGTGATCATGAAGCCAATTGTGATAGCCAATTGTGATCATGTGATCGTGTCTACCTGATTCGGTGGTGATCGCTTGAGCAGCTGACTGATGACCGACAACCTAGTAGCAACCTGGTAGCACTGTGCCGTGGCGGCAGAAGGTCCGAAACTACCAACGCCACGGGGGCATAGGGGTAGCTACAGCCGCCCCGCGCCCAACGCCACACGTTTCAGAGCAAGACGGGGTCAAGGCCGTCAAGGACCATAATGTCGGTAGGGTCGATTGAATCTGCCGCCAGATGGTGGTTCCCACGCCCAAACGCCATCGGGAGCGGGACTCGTGCGGAGCGACTACTGCATCTTCGTTCGGGTCAGTGATCACTAAGCGGCAGGTAATGACGACCGAGGCAATCTCATGGCATGCTGGCATGCTCGCAAGCGGTAACCTGGGAGTGGGAGCAAGTGGGAGCGAGTGGGAGCCGTTACGGCGTGACCCGTTAGCTGGAGACCCGTTAGCTGGAGACCAGGAGTGTACGCGACGCTGCCGAGATGGTAATCGGTTGACCCGACCATGACCTGAGGGCGATCCTATAATCTCCGATTGCTTCTGCGGTAGGAGGCAGCAGGGAGGCAGCAGGCTGCGGAGTGGCCCATGCTCTGCGCCCCGCGCCGCAGGGGGCCCAAAACATCTGTAGCAGAGCATTGCAGCCACCATGGACTCCACCACCGGGAATTCCGTGTGGTGCGCGGGTCCGATTGCTGCTGCGCTTCGCAGATTGATGAGCAATGAACGTCGGTCAATCGCGACATTGCGATGGATTCCGCATTTCCGCAGGATGACCGGAGCGGCAACAGCAGGACGAAGCAGCAAGTGAGATGGTATGCTGAAATTGACAGAAACGGAAAGTGCAGGCAACGTCATGATTACTGCATTGGGCCTGCTCAACGACGAGCCGGCGCCTGATTTCCTTACTCATCTTGCATCATCGTCTCCAAGGCTCATTACATCCCTCAAAACTCACTGGCGCCACGACTGCCCCCCCGAACTGGACCTGATCCAGTGATCTGGTGCTCCGGGGAAGATGTCCAGGAGCATCAGCTGTCCACGGTTCGGAGCGTGAGGAGATTTTTGCTGACTGGAGTCGCTTGCGGGAACCGGCAGCTGTTCGGGCGCGGCCACCAGGAGGTGCGGTCCTCTCGGCGCTCGCGGGTACGGTGCATGCCACGGCAGGTCCACGGCAGGTCCGGGATATGCGGCGGCACCACGGCATGTGTTGAAAGCGCCTTATCCAGTCCGAGCTCGATCTTTGGGCAGAGTTCTAGGCAGGACGCCACATGCCGGTCGATGCATTGGATTGCAGCGAAACGGCGTGCGGTGGGAATGGGGCTGAGCAGCATACCAATTAACGGTGGAGTACGACGTTGGCGCCTGCTAGCAGGCACGAAAGTGCGTAGCCCCAGCCATAGGCGAGTGCATTGGTAAAAGCATTTGATCTCTAATTGATGAGCGGGAAGGGATGGGAAGAGATAATGAGAAAGCATGCCTGAATGACAACGGCTCCACTCGCGTGGCTGCAGAGACGACTGGGAAAGACAGACGTTACGACCTCGATTTGATGGGTGTAATCTACTTTGGGGTGGGTCATTGGGCCCCTTGGAACGAGGCTGTGTTCGGGACAGTCCCAGTCCCATCTGGAGCAGACAAGCTTCCAGGGATGGGTTTGTCACCAGGTCCAAATGCCGGCTAGAAAACTGGACAGGGCTGGCGAAATACAAAGTTTGACGACTGCCAGTCGAGGTCGATGCTGGGACGAAGGAGGAGGAGAAAGGTGGAGGGTGGAGTGGGCAGTGGGCAGGTAGCCTGCGGGTACGACCTTTGTAACTGTCACGCTGAAACCCTACTGCCCCTTGCTCTCATCTGAGTGGAGGGAGCAGCCGCCTGGCCCCCAAGCAAGCAGGCAGGGTGGGCGGGGTCTGATCATTAGCGGGTTGAGGCCAGGCTCGGTCCAGCTTGGGGTCTAGTTTGGGTCCAGTTTCTCGGGCCTGCAGCATAGCGCCTCTGGTGTGATGCGTGGGATGGGGTGTCGCGCGGAGCTTCTAGTCTCCGCACTTGTTCCGAATATGCAACGACCATCCCACAAAACCGCTTGCCGCCCCCATGCCGCGTTGCTCGAGCCGAAAAACAATTGATGACACGGAGGCTGAAGCATAGAACAATACCTCGGCGCCTCGCCACACTCTATCTGGGGCTCGTAGTTGGAAATAGCGCGATTCAATACAATGCATTTTTGATGGCGGTGGGCGATTGTTTGATTGACGAAGACTCGTCTAACGAAACATGGACTATGAGCCGCCAGGGGATTACCGAAAGAAGAAAGTGGGGAGGGTGAGTGCGACAAAGCGTCCGTGGAATGTATAAAGGGGAAGGTGTTTGGCTAAACCATGTACATTCTGTTAATTAGCCACGGCAATCTAGTTGTAGTAGTTGGTATTCCGTGCGAAAAACCCTTGTCTGTGCAGGACTGGAACAAGGCCAATGTAACAACGTAGCAAGGTGATACCAACGACTACTCTGTTGTTGCATCCTTATCAATTGGGGCTTCTTTGTCTGGCCGCTGTCCAGAGGCCTGGAGGGGATGTTACATGAGTAAGAGCAAAGCTGTGTAAGCTGTCGTCGCGGAATTGCTGGTTTGGCCAATGTCGCGTGGAGTGGGGATGTGACGTTTCGTGGGATGGCCTGGCTTGGGAGCAGTTTAAGGGTTCACAATACAGTTTCCGTCGTCAAGAGAGAAAAAGAGAAGAATATGCCATGACAGGGTTAGGTTTTTCGGTGGTTTTGGTAGTCAAGCAACACAAAAAATAGGACGGCTGTCGCCGCTGTCGCCGCTGTCGCCGCCGGGCATGCCGGGCAGTAGGCCGGTTGAGTGCAGCTGACTGGACTCCTTTTTTGACGTCTCCAACGAGTGCCTGTCGTTTTACCGATAGCCAGATCTGCATTCTCTCTCAGAGGTCTCTCTGTCATGTCCGCTTCTGTCGTCCGTTGTAACCGTCGAATACGTACGGCACTTGTACCCAGAAGAGTAAGAGAATGAGAGATACGAGTCAAATAGACTCTAGGATTTACGTAAAGGCACCAAACTGAGAGATGTCGCTGAGATTGCGGTTTGAGAGGTAGCTCTGAATTTTCTTTCCTTCCTTTTTTCCTTTAACCCTGGAAACAGGGTAACATAGCTTGCTTCCTTAAGTACAGTTTTCTAAGGGTCAGGTTCAAATCACCCTTAAATATTATATTGCCTTATTTTTTATATAACCGCAGCCCAACGACCAATATTTCCCTAACTACTCCAAAAAGGTTGATTTTGCCCTGAATAAACTACCCTCAACCCACATGCAGGTTATGATATTTGGTCCCGTGGGCGGGCGCTGCATGTGGGTCATTCAAGTTCCCAAGGGGTGGAGGGTCCTTTGGGTGGGCTGCGTGTATGTGGGTGTGTAGGGTGGGCCCTGGCTTATGCCCTGACTATTGCATTCCCTATTTGGAGGGTCCAACAATCCAGGGTATCAGGGCTCAGAGGGGATGGTGGTAGCTTGTTGAGCTATGGCCATTTTACGCCGTCTCTGATGTCTTTCACCGTAGCTGAGTGTGGTCGAGTCCAGTCAACTCTGCTCCACCCAAAGGCCACCCGAGTCCACCCAACGAGCCAAAGGACCCCCCGTTACCCCCCGCCTCTCCTCCCACCTTCGGAGCCTCGGACCCCCGGGATCCACCTTAATCAATCGCCTACGCGTGGACACACAGACAAATTTGTACGGTATGGTGGGTTTAAGCATTGTTGTGGGCCCCATGCAGCGCTTCTGTCGCTTCTCTGTACCAAGGTGAGACCCATCCAAGCGGGAGAGGGGGAGGGGCGGCGGGGGGCAGCGGGGGTTGGGGGGGGCGACAGAGAGCCACTTAGGCGAGCACGCCCAGGCAAGGCTGGCCACCCAGGCAGACCCAGGCTGACCCAGGCTGACCAACCGTCCACTTCCCCCCCTCCCCCCTCCCCTCCACCAACCCATCCGACAACCCACACTCATCTAATCGTCTCTCTTTCAATCCTCCTTTCCCTCTCTCCCTCCCTCCCTCCCTCGTCGTCCTCCTTGCCCCCCTCCCTTCCCTCTCCTCCTCCTCCTTCCTCCTCTCCTCATCCTCGTCGCCCTCGCTGCTCCTCCTGCTCCTGCTCCTCCTCCTCACCTTCCCTTCTCCCTTCTTTACCCTCCCTCTGTCTCTGTCTCTGTCTCGTCTCCCTCTCTTTCTCATCCACCTCAACTCCCCCTCCAACTCTCCTCCTCACTCCTCCTCATTCATCTATCAAAGACAAAAGTAGCTCGAGAGAACGGCCGGTCCGCGATCTCTCAAAGCCCATCTCTTGTCAAGTTGTCAGTGTCTTCATAGATCCATCCCAACCCCGACCACAACCATCCCCTCATCCCCTCATCCATATTCCATATCTCTCATCTCATCCCAGCAACACCCCCCCCCCCCCCCGCCTCACATAAACCCATCCCCAAAGGGCGTTCGACTTGCCTCACTCTCATCGCTACGCAGCTCGACGCACGCAGCGCGCAAGAACCGAACAAAGCCAAGCTACACACCCCAGTTGGTGAGTTAGTGCTCGTCGCGCCAACTGCGTCGCGACGATTACCATAGCCATTGCGCTCGTGGTAGCCGGTACCAGATACAGCGATTGCGGCAGCGCCTGCGACAGCTACTGTGGTCGCGCTTCCGCCCTCGTCCCCACCCTTCATATCTCTTTCTCGCTCTCGACCCATGCTAATGTCCAGCATTATCAGCCTCGACGCTTCCTCATCTCATAGTGCTTGGCCTACCCACTCCACCACCAACTCATCATCTAGCACGTTAGCATCCGACAGCATTTAACCACCCTTACACTTCCGCGCGTCCACAACAAGCTAGATTCATTGCAGCTCAACACCCCCCCCCCCCAAATTCACACCCATTCGCATCGGATCTTTTAGCACGACCATTCGTCCAGACATCATTACAGGTCAGTGCACCCCACATGTTCCATTGCGTGGGTGGCGCTCTGCGCTCGCACCAGGGCTAGCCTTCCAACCGATGCAACAACACTGTTGCACCCCCTCGCACCTATGCGCAACGATGAACAACTGCTCACTGCTCAGTTTTGATGTCCTTGGTCCCCGCTCATCCCTTGTGGTGAGTATATAGGTGGCCGCTGATCGCGGCCTTCAGAGGGCGACCCCTGGATCCACCCGCTGACATTGCCCTCAGATATCAAGCATTGTGTCTGCCTCCCCTACAACCCATCAGACGTCGCTCAACTTCTGACGACCACATTTACGCTGTGAGCACCACTGCCTCCCAACTGGGTACGCGCCTCGGAGGACTGACACGATAGTGTAGCACGCAACCTTAGCATCTTCATCATCATTACGACTACCATTGTCTCCATCGCTGGCCGATAAGACTTGCATCATCACATTTTAGCAGATACTATCCATCTCGAAGCACATTTTCCCATGGCCGCTTCCATGACCACCTACGCGCCTACTCCCGACGCTACTCAACACGAGGAGGTCGACTTTATGACTATGTTCACCAACCAGAACGACGACGCGGCTGTTGGCGTCAAGGTAGAGGCCCAAAACACGAAGCCAACCCCTGCCCAGCTCGCCGCACCTCACGCAGTTGCTCCTCCTACCCTTCCCGCTGTCGACCCTCTCCAGGTGTTTGACGCTCCTACATCTACCGACGCGTGGGCATCTCATTCGGCTGTACACGCATACAACCACCAGGCCATGCCCATGCACATGCCTCCTGGAGCTATGCCACCCGCCGGCTACCACTCACACGTGATGTACGCACACCACCAGCAGCCCCCACTTGGCCCTCCCTTCATGCCAAGTCATGTGGCACCAATGGCTCCCCAGTACGTCGAGCCCGCCGCGCTCCCCGGGTCAGGCGCACCAACCAGCGCCCCACCCGTCATGGGCCAGCCGACCTTCACCGCCTTCAACGCCCCTACCGTCGCACCACCTGCTTCAACGGGCGAGGATGCGGAGCATGCCGCGATGGTCACTACTCCACCCGCAGTCAAGGCGACTGCTACCAACCCTCCCACCTCTGGCGCCGTCAACGGCTCCTCTCCAGCTTCCGCTTCCACATCGCCCAACGGCCAAAACACGACCGCCGCTGGACGTCGCAAGCGCAAGCTCACCCCTGAGGACAAGCGCCGTATCTGCGAAATCTACCGGAACTCACAGGGAAAGATCCGCCAAGAGGACATCGCCAAGGAGTACTCTGTTGACCGGAGTACCATCTCCAAGATCTTGAATCAGGAGGACCGCTGGCTCGACCCCGACCAATCTGGCGCCAACGCTGGAATGTCGCGCCGCCCCGGTGGCCGCTACCCTGCCATCGAGGAGGACATGCACCGCTGGCTCGACGAGGCCGTCATGCAGGGCCGCGAAGTTCGCGACTCTGAGGCACGCGAGCAGGCTCTCAAGATCGGCGTTCGCCTCGGACATCCCCACTTCCAGGCTTCCTCAAAGTGGTGGGATGGTGTCAAGCGCCGCCGTGTCGAGGAGGGCCGTGCGATGCCTACTTCTCGTCGCCCACCAGCAGCCGGCCTCCGTCCGACCGCTCAGGTAATGCCCGGCCTTGTCCGCACATACACGATGGACATGCCGACGCAGAGCTTCCCTATGGCTGGCCCAAGCGGTTACGCTGTGATGGATCCTGGTGTTCTTGCGGCTGGTGCTCCTGGCGCCATCATGCCTGGCATGCCCCATGCTATGCGTGCCCGCTCGCAGTCGTCTCCCCAAGTCTTCAACGGTTACTTCCCTGCGCAGCAGGCTCCGTCATCTGGACCGGCTCCTCGCCAGCGTATGAGCCCACCCCGCCACTCGCCGGTGACACCTCTCTCTCGCAACCGATCCTATCACGGCTCGTCAGGGTCGTCGCCTGTTGGTCGCCCATCACCACTGCACCGCGCCAACTCGTCGCAGGGACGCCCCTCACCCCACCTTAGACTCGGTGCCTCCGCCTTTGGCCTCACTCCCATGTCTGAACAGGGCCAGCACGCTCGCACACCATCACAGGAGATGCCCCACCCGGGCACGACGACGCCGACCGCTTCAGCCGGCTCGAGCTCGATGCCCTCGCTGTCACCGCTGTCCGTGTCCGTCTCCGAAGCTTCGGATGCGCCGACCGTGCCCAACGCCATGTCACCCAGCACACCTTGCACACCCGCGCAGCCGACGTTTGTTCCCGGCCAGCCCGAGTACATGGACCTCAGCACCGGCACACCGGGTTGCCAGCCCCTCATCTACCAGCACACGCAGCACATGATGCCTATGGGCGGTTACCCTGGCTTTGCGCCACCCCTCTACACCGGATACGAGTACGTGCAGCAGTGGTAAACTGTGGAGCGCAGCTCCACCGCCCGCTGGTCTGTACGTCACTTTCCATGCCACCTGCAGGTGCGCCGAGCTACCTCTTTCCACACCCATCCATCTTGCGAGATCGTCTCTCTGCCGGCTGGCCCGGCCCACGTTATAGCCACGTAGCATCGGTTCGTCCGTTACGACACACTCGAGATGTATATGATCATGACACACGGCAAATCTGGGCGCTGCAGGCGCAAGCACGGGGCGAGTGGCGGCGCGGCATGGGAGCGCGCGAGGAAGGTGCCAACCAGTGAGTCCCCGCTCCCCCGCATGTGGGAGGCGTGAGTACGGCGGGATTCGGCGACCATGCTACATGATGAGCTAGGCCTCAAAAGTCAAGTCGCATAGTGAGCGGAACGAGGCACAATGACGCGACACAGCTTCCACCCATCCATTGTCCTGTGAGGGCAGCATTGGCCGCGTCTCCACCTCTACGTTAGACAAAGAGCGCCACCTGCTCACATGACGAAGGGACAATGCGAAGACAGATTCAGGCAACTCGAGACATACCCGGCATCCCGAGCCGTCCACCTGATGGTACGGCCGCGTACGAACATGGCACGAGTCGCAGCCGGATCTGCAAGCTGTTCCCCGGCATCCATGTCATGGAACAGCATCCATGCCGTCGATGCCTGCCACATGACTGCTGGAATGGCTCGGCATGATTCCCACTCGCCACACTCCGCGTACCTCCCCCTGCCCTGCTCATGTCACAGCGTCACGCTCCCACATCCCAAACGCTCCCACACCACACTCGCGTTACGCACTCCACTAGCGATGCAACATGCAGATGGCTCCAATCGCTACTCTGCGTAAGACATGACGCAAGATACATATCCGCTAGTGCCTCCGTCGCCCAATCCTCCGTCGCGTCGTACGCTGGACGGGACGGAATCGGAGACAAGACACAAGGTCCCGAAAGCTCGTGCGACGGCTAAGCCACGCGGTGCCTCGTGTCCGTCGTGCAACCGGGCCCCGCGTGTACCTGCTGCACAGCATGACACGGACCACACACTTGTCTCAGCCGGTTATGCCGCGCACAAGCCCGGCATGGCACTCGGCATGCTCGGCAGCGCGACATCGTCGACGCTAGCCACACGCGAAAACGGGGAAGGAGACGGCGAGTCTCGTAACAGGGCACAGCGTGCCCCGGCGTAGCAAATACTCCCGCTCGCCTCGCCTTCCGAGTTTCTATCGTCGTGACAAAGAACGACCTTCACACGAGGAGGCTGACTCTCTCCCTTCCTCATGCTTCCACTGACGATGGTCGTCGACTGCGACGCTGCGATGCGAAACAACTCGATCAAGCACGCTGACGCCCATACCGTCGATCAGGACCGCGCTATCTCGATCGCAGCCTAGCGCCAGACTAGTCGGGCTGTACGACGCCGTGGACGTCGTACACGCGTGACTGCAAGTCGCCAGGAAGCTTCCACGGCGTCGCGCTGGCAACTGCCAATGCCGGCGCTAGGCGAAATGTGATGGCCCAGCTGGGCGACTAGCGGGCTAGTCGACCGAGGTTCGGTCTACTCCTGCTTGCGGAGAAGCACTGCGTACCTCGCGCGAATTTCAGCGCGACGTGACGCGGCGCATGACTCATGTGGAATGCGCCCAGATTTCCGGATAGCAGCTAACGCCGCTAGCGGCGAGTTTCGAACGGCAGGTTCGAGATTCAGTATTTGGTGTGTTCGAACTTTGGCAGGTTCGAGTTTCAAGAGTTTCTCCGCTGCTCAGTAGGGGTGCTGGGCTGGTTCGGGTTTCAGAAGGTGCAGTAATCGGCAGGATCGAGTTTCGAAAGTTTCTAAAAAAATCGACCGCCGCAGCGATGCCGGCGGCTCTGCGATCGAGGCGCTAGAGGGGAGGAATGTTTCTTCCTCCGTGTTGGTTTATCCGCCGCGATTAAGCGCGATTACTGTTAAGCGCGATTACGGTGCGGGCGAGCGATCACGAATCGTCGGTGTGATCCTGTTGTGGACGGTGAGAAAGTTGGTCTTGCTCGACGACTTGCCTTATCGCCGCCGTCAGCCTAGCGCAGAGTACCCTCCTTACTTATCGCCGCCGTCGGCCCTCAGAATCTTCCTCACATGTGAGAGATTCCTCGTGTATCTGATCATGCTCACCGCCGCCACGGCATAGCCGTCGCTGTCCACATGCTCGCCGTCGTACAACTAGACACTGGGCACACTGACCTCCGTGTCACCACAGCTACCCGCTCTGTCCTGGGGCAGACGCCAAGCGAGGATCGGAGGCGCGCACCAGCGCGACAAGAATAACCCGTTGCGTATGGGGGCGCCACCTACACACCCCGCTGCAGCCTTCATGTACATATGCCAAGCTCAGAGCCCTCAAGCTTCAATGCCATTCATCGGTCCGTACATGCGTGCAATGATTAAGATGCAATTTCTATGTCGTCGTCTCAGCCCTGGAACACGTCCACATACTTGTTTCCCGCGCGCTTCTTCTTTGCCGCGGCGCTTGTCGGTCGCCCGCTCGGCGGGCGCGAGAGCAGGTCGTCCAGGCTCGCGCCGGGCGCGGCCTTTGGCAGCGCGCGGCTAGGTCCCGGCGGGCCAGGCGGGCCGGGTCGCGATCCCCCTGGCGGCGCACTCGCTCCGCTTGCGCCGCTCGCGCTCGACGCCGGCGTGGTCTGACGCGGCGCCGGCGCGCCCATGGATAGGCGGGAGGGCGGGGCGCTGCCCGGCGGCGGGGTGGGTGCCGCGGCGCGTGTGTGGGCCGGCGACGCGGTCTTGGCACGTGGGGGCGGCGGGGTCTGCGCAGGCGCGGGCGGCGCCTTCTGGCCGCGCACGACCCAGCGTTTCTGATCCGGATCGTAGACCATGCTCGACTCCTCACCGAGGTTGGCGCGGGTGTAGTTCGCCCCCTCCTCCTTCTTCTTCCCGCCGAACCAGCCCCCAAACCATCCCTTCCCTTCCGCTGGTGTCAGCGATGCACGCGATGTTTGCTCACGCTTCGCCTCCTGCTTCTCGGCGGGCTTCGGCGCCTCAGCCTTTGGCTTCTCCTCCTCGGGCTCTGGGGCTTTGGGCGTTCTGCCCCGCGACAGGGACGAGTTGCCGAAGCCCAGGTCGTCGTCTTCCTCCTCCTCCACCTGCCGCGTCTTCGCGGGCTTATAGTCGTCCTTGACGGGTGCGGGACCCAGCGAAAAGTTGGCCATGGGGTTGATGAAATCTGAGTCGTCGGTAACATCAACGGTGGGCACCGCCTGCGGGGTCGAGTCTTCGTCGCCCCCCCATGGCTGGTATCCCGAGTCGTACGACGGCGTCGAGGCAGGATACGCGTCAGTCGTAGGCACATCCACGCTCGAGCCGGTTCTGGACAGCGCTGCGCCGGGGCTGGGGCCAGGCGAGATGGTGCTGAAGTGGCTGAAGGGGCCGACGTTGGCCTGGCTCTTGGGCTCTGGCGCAGGCTTGGCGGGCACCTCCTCGTCGCCCGCAATGAACTTTGTGATGCGGCCCTCGATCCAGGACCCGAGCGACGCGCCCGACTTGCTCTTCCGCACCCCGAAGCCGGGCGACGCGGAGGGCTCGCCCGTCAGCCGCTCGAGCAGGTCCTCCATCGACGCGGCGATGTGCCGCGCAATGAGGGGACGCGCGTGCCGCGACGGCTTGGCGCTGGCCTCAATTGCCTCGCAGTACCGCTTGGCTTGGTCGACCTCGCCGAGCTCGGCGGCGCGCCATGCGCGCGCGAGCTTGGTCGGAATGAGCTGCGGCAGGCTTGCGTGCGGCACCTCAGCGCCCTTGGGTGTTGGGACCAGACTCCGTGCATACTCTGCAATTTCCGCGAAGATCGCGCCGTCCTCGTCTCTGGCGTTGTCGACCAGTTTGATCTTGCGCTCGTTCGCCGCCGGCGACATGTCGCTGAACGGCGAGTTGGGCGAGAGGAGGAAACACACGTGCGCGGCATTCGCCAAGCCCGCAAGCTGGAACCGAGAGCCAAGGTCGTCGAAGCACACGAGGTCCGTCGGCTTGCTGTTGAACAGCACGCCCGCAATCACCTCGCGCCACTGGTCTGCAGTCGGGTCGTCGGTGATGTTGGCCGCGGCGAAGAGGTCGTCGATAGTCTCCGGCGTGATTCCGCCAAAGACGCTGTACGCAGCCTGCAGGCCCGACGTCTTGGGGTCGTGGCTCAGCTCGGCCTTGGAGAAGCGGTCAACAATGTCCCGCCACAGATCAGGTCCCACGGCGGACGACAGGATCAGCGCATGGCTCCACAGCCCGGCATTGGCGGCGAATTGCGCTGCCTCCTCCTTCTCTCCTGCTAAGATCATGCTTGACAGCTGCTGCAGCTGCGACTGAGAGGCCGCGGCCGTTGTGGCTGTCTTGGCGCCGAGCCCGTTGGTGAATGGCACAGGCTGGACCGTGGCTGGCGGCTGGAGGGCGGCGCGGATGGCTTCGTCCGCCTTGGGCGTGCCAAAGAGACGGCCGTCGCCCTCGATCAGAGCAGCCAGAATCCGCATCATGACGAGTTTGGCCTCCTCCTCGCGCCGCTTCATGCTGGCATGAGACTTGAGATACGGCAGTCCGCGCTCAATCTCCTCGCTCCGGGCGGAGAGGTAGTTCAGGACAGCTTCCCGCCGCTTCTTGTCTCCGGCAGCACCCTTCGGCGTTGCAGGATCGAACACCAGCGGACCGGGGAAGGGCACCGAGTTGGTCGACAGTGCGCTCGTCTCAGCCACTTCGGGCACGGGGCGGATGGTGATGAGTCCACGGTGCGAGGCGTAGCCGTACGACGGGGCGTCGATCGAGTCGTCCGCGGTGCCGGGGAACTTGGTAATCAGCACACCGCCGAAGCCGAAGACTGCGAGTGGGATGTTGTGCGCATCGGGCGCGCAGCGGCCCAGAGGGTCCTCGGAGACGGGCCGCTGCTCGAGCACCTGCTGCGGCACGTAGGTCGAGTCCACGGGGCCCATGGACTGGAAGTAGTTCGGCTGCGGCGGCGACACGGCGCGCTGGCCGAACGCCGTGTCCATGCCAGGCGAGTACAGGTCGTTGCTCGGTGCCGTGGCCGACACGGGTTTGTACGGATCATACGATGCCGTGCGGTTCACGCCAGACATGCCGGGGAGGCTCGCGCCCGGAGCCGTTGGCGACGTCATCGACCTGAACGACTGCTGCTGCGATGTCTTGCGCGGTTCGTACGGGTTGTACTCGGCAGCCGAGGGTTCGTGTGGGCTGAACGCGTCCTTCTTCGCAGTCGTCGAAGAGTACACGTTGAACGACTCCTTGTCCTCTGGCGAACCGGACACATAGGGGCTGTACGTGTCCGTCTTGCTCTGGGGAGCGTAAGGATTGTACGGGTCCTGCGCCGACGACTGCCGGCTGTGGTGCTTGCTCGGAGCATACGGATTATACACTTCCTGCACTGACGACTGCCGACTGTGGGACTGGGCCGGCTTGGACGGAGCATACGGGTTGTACGGGTCCTGTACTGACGACTGCCGGCTATGGGACGGCCCGTACGGGTCGCTCCCCCGAGACTGATGCGTCGGACGGTGCGCAGGCTGCGCGTAGTCGCTCGACGAGCGGCGCTCCGCACCCTTCTTCGGGCTCGTCGGGAACCCAGTCCGCCCCGGACTGGCGGGCACGTAGGGCGAGGAGGTCTGCTTCGGGCTCTTGACAGAGCCGTACGGGTTGTAGTCGTCCGCGGGCTTGCTACTGGACGCCTTGCGCTGAGGCGCGTACGGGTTGTAGTCGCCTGTCGCCGAGTCCTTGCGCTCGCTGGCGGAAGGCTTGCGAGGAGCGTATGGGTTCACCGGCACAGCCTCAGCGCCCTTGGCGGGGGCGTACAGGTCGTGAGCGGGCTTTGGAGGCGCGTGCGCGTCCCGTACGGGGGGATCATAGGAGGAACTAGGGGCGCGCTGGCCCATAGGAGGGCGGGGGGTGAGCGGGCTCGTCGCGGCAGCCGCGCGTGCAGCCGCGTTCTGCGGCATCGACGGTCGGCTGCTCGGCGCATACGGGTTCTCGACCTTACGCGCGACAGGCGTCTTGGCCGGGTCCTCGGTGTCGTCTGTCTCGGGGGCGTCTGGCGCCTCCGCCTCGGTCTCGGGAACGAGCGGCACGGCGGCGTAGGAGGTCGGCGGCGATCCCGCGGACGCGAGGCTGTCGTCGTGCCTTGTGCCCTTGGGCGTCGAGTGGACCGGCGGCGCGTGGGAGTACGCGCTCTCGCCTTCGTCCCACACTGCCCCTCCTTCGGGGTCGAACTCTTCATGAACCGAAATGGCGCGGCGGTGGGTTCGGGCGTCCTCGGCGGGCTCGGGATGCATCTCGTTCTTCAACGGCGAGGTCACTCGGGGAGGGGCGCCGAACGACGTTGGAGTGTGGGTCCGCAGAGGCGAGCTGGCGCGGGGCGGCGCCTGGGGCGACGCCGCCCGCGCAGGAGGGCGGTACGGTGACGCCTGGCGCGGGGGCGGAGGAACTTGGGGTGAAGCAGCGCGGGGAGGCTGGGAATGAGCAGCAGGGACAGATGGCACAGGAGGCGCCTCGAACTTGTCGTACTTTGGCGACGATGCGCGGGATCGCGCGCCGCGCGACGCGCCACGAGGCGGCGGGGCCAGAGGTTGCGACTCAGCCGCAGGCGGCTTGGAGGGAGGGGCACCCTTCGGCGGCGGCGCGTACTGGGACGGAACGGGGGGCACAGGAGGCGTCGCCTCACTGGTGGGGAAGGGGCTCGTAACAGGCTGGGCAGGCTTCGAGGCGTGCCGTGAGGGCGGGCGTGACGAGGTAGAGCGGAGAGGCGGGTCGAACGACGTAGGCTTCGGCGGGTGGGAGGACGAGCTTGTCGACGGCCGGGGCGGTGGCGCCGCAGGCGGGGAGAGCGATCTGTCGGCCGGCGCGGGCGCGTAGCTTCGTGGGTCATACGCTGAGACAGCGGGCGGGTCGTAGGTGTTCGTGGGTGGGGAGGACACGAATGGAGATGTCGTATGTGATCTGGGCAGAGGGGGCATCGATTGCGGAGGCGACAGAGTCGCTGTCAGACTCGCGCGCTTCGGCGGGCCGGGGGGTGGGGCTGTGGGCACGGGAGGGGAATCGAGGGGTGCATGGAATGGCTCAGGCGGGGCAGCAGACTTGGGTCTCGCGACGAAGCTCTTGGAGGGACGGAGAGGTGGGTCGTACGCCGTCGACTTCATCCGTTTGGGCGGCTCAGGCGGTGCGGGGGGCTTTGCTGGCGCCGCCGGCTGGGCCGCTCCATACGGGCCATAGGACGAGGCGGTAGGCGCGTACGGGTTGTACGGTGTGCTGGCGGCGCCGTACGGCTGAGCTGGAGTATACGGCGATGTCGCCGGAGCGTAGGGGCTGGCGGCTGCTGGAGCCGCTGTGTATGGCGATGCCTGGGGGATGCCGGGTGTGATGAACTGGCTCGTCGGCGCCGCTGCAGTGGGTTGCTGGCGGAAGTAGGACCCGGTGGGACTGGACGCGGAGACGGCTTTAGGTGGGTCGTATGCGGACTGCGATGGCGCTGGCTCGTACGGGTTCACCGGCTCGGCAGGTTTGGCTGCCTCAGGTTCAGTGTTCGCTGGCGCCTCCTCGGCCTTCTTCGCCGTCGACGAGATCGCCACCAAACTTCCATCGGCAATCATGGAGGCGCGGACAGCATCTCGCTCCTCCAGCGTGTACCACTGGAACTCGCCATTGTCGTCGTACCAGCCCTCGGGGACGTGCGACTCATCATACTCAAGCTCGTGCTCCTCCTCGTGGGTCATGGGTTCCGGGTGTTCAACCTTCTGGTCGGCGCGGCCGAGATCGAGCGAGTCGTCGATACTGGTGTCGACGAACCAGTCGTGGGTATTGTCTGCTGAAAACATGCTCTGGATGGACCTGTTGCCCACGCCCACGCCTTGCACACCTGATTCCGCGGCAGCGTTCCGAGTGGCGGTGGGGTCCGTGCCCGCTGCTGGAACGCGAGGAGAGATAGGGGAGTGAGACCCGATGTCGAAGGCCGATTCCCCGTCATCTGCAAACAATGCTGCTGCTGATGTGTTCGACGTGTCAGCCTTTGCTCGCTCCGAGGACGCAGGTACGTGATCGTCGTCGTGGGGCTGAATATCGAACGCAGCGTCATCGTCCGCGAAGAGTGCTTGTGCCGATTTCGTCGCCTTGGATTCCACGTCAGCCGAGGCGTCCTCTGGTGCCGTAGATGGGGCCTTGGGGAAATCGGGCTCGAAGGTCGCCGTGTCGGTGCCGCTGGGGAGAAACGCCTCAGTCTCGGCGTCGTCAGCGAAGAGCTGGGAAGCTGCGCCGAGCTCTTTAGGAGCGTGGGGTGTGGGAACGCCCTCGCGCCTCGCTTCGCCCAAGTCGACGTCCCCCTCCAGCGCATCGTCCTCTGTGGGAATATCAAACGCGATTGACTCTGCCTCTCCGGCGAACAGCGATTGAGCCGTTGGCTGGGACGATGAGGCGGACGGGGCCGAGGGTTGAGGCGGGGCAGTCGATTTGGCGCCTGACTGCTTGGCGCTGGACTCCCCGGCGCCTGACTCCTCGGACGCCACAGCGGAAGGCTCGACGGCACGTGCACCCTCAGCTGGACGGCTCGCCGCTGCGGTCCGTGCGGTGGCGTCGCCTGATTTCGCTTGTGGTGGCGGGACCGGTGGGTAGTCGGGCTCAAAGATTGGGACGTCGTCGCCTTCGGGTAGGAATGAGCCGCCCTCCTCGTCCGCAAAGAGGTGGGATGCCGCCTGGGGCTGTGCGTCCTTCTTCTCGTCCTGTTCGTTCTTCTTCTCGTCCTGCTTCGTCTCACTCAGTCCGCGAGCAACCTCGTCGCCGGTGGGAATGTCCATCGTGGAGGTGTCCTCTGCGAACAGCGATTGCGCGGCAGGTGGCTCAGGCTTGGAGCTCTCGGCGGAAGACTCTGGCTTGTATTGACTGGGTGCGACGGGAGGAAAATCGGGCTCAAATGTTTCCAAAGGCGGTCCGTCGGGGAGGAAAGCGTCGGTCTCGGCGTCATCAGCGAACAGCGCCGAAGCGCGTCCGAGCTCTTTGGGAGGCTGGGGAATATTCACATCGTCGGCGCGCGCTTCGGCGACGTCGACACCTCCTTCGAAGATATTGTCGGTCGTCGGACCCTCGAACGCGATCGACTCGACGTCCTCAGCGAGAATGGGTGTGGGCTCCTTGTCCGCACTTGGCATCCAAGGCTGAGGAGTCGTAGTCGCGTCGGCAGCTGACGGCTCGGATGCCTCGACGTCGGCGCTGGCACCAGGCGAATCAGACCCAGCCTTCGCCGCAGCCGCATGCTCTTGCCCCGCGTTCTCCATGGCCGCATCGAGACTCGAGACACTGTCAAACGCGCCGTCCTCGACCGTATCAGCGGTTCCTGAAAGGAAAGTCGACATGCCCTCTGGGAGCTGGCCCTCCGTCGGCATGGGCTGCTGCCAGTCCTCCTTTGGCACCTCCTTCGCCAGCTGTTCGGGCAGCCGCGATGCCGGGTCGGGGGCGTCAAACACATTATCCGACTGCTTGTCGCTGATCAGGAAGGCCATGTCCTCTCCCTCGTCTGTGAACATTTCAGACGCGTGAGCCGGCATAGCGGCAGGAACGCCCATCATGGGCTGCATGGCCGGCTCGCCTGGGACGGAATGGGCGCCAAAGTCGGGTTTCTCGTCGGCGTCCGGGGAGAGTGGTCGGGCGGGAGTGAGGGGGACGGAGTCGAACGCGGAGGGCGTGGCTTCGGTCTCGGTCTCTGTCTCGGTGGGAGTGTCGTCGACCTGGTCCGCTGGCATCCCTGCTAATTGTGTTGAAACTGTCCCGGATTTTGTCTTCTTTTTCTTCTTCTTCTTGTTCTTGGACGCCGAGGACTCTGCTGCTGGTGCTGATGGAGGGGGTGGGAGTGATGTTGATGTTGGTGATGCAGCGTCTGGGTCTACGGGCTTTGCAGCCGCTTCGGCAGCAGCCGGCAGTTGGCTCATTCTGCCAAGTTACTTGTGGTTAGTGGGAGGGCTTCGGTTTGGGAGACCAACCGAGACTAACCTGGTGAAGCGGTGACTGAGTGGGGTTGCCTCGTGGGGGGTAGAGGAGTAAGAAAGGAGAGGGAGTGTGCGAGTAGAAAGTAGCGAATAGTGACGTCGTTGCGCAAGAAAGTTGGATAATGGATGTTGTAAGAGGAGCGAGATAGTAGTGGTAGTTGTTCAAAGCCAAGCCCATCCAGCTGGCGGCCAGCTGCAGCCAGGTAATGTCGTCAGATTGTCAGGTTGGGGTCAGGTGGGATCAGGTGGAGATGGTTGTTGGAATGGAAATGGACGTCCCTTGGGTGGCCTCGGTTGGCTGGCTGGTATGGCTGGCTGGCTGGCTGGTATGGCTGGCATGGGAGGCATGGCCGGGGGGTGAGTGGCCAACCATGTTGGGTGGAGGTGGAGGTCAACCGATGACGAGACGGCGAGACACACCACCGAGACTGGTGGAGAGGGGAGGGTATTAGCATTTCAACGTGGGCCTTGTTAGCACCTTAGTCCAAGCCTAATACCTACACAAATTGATTAAAAATTGATTTGTAATGCAAAGTGCCACAGTGGCCTGACTAATGCCATAACGCCGTGATGGTTGGGTGGGTGATGGGTGGTGACGCACCTGTCGATGAACCCTCTCGCTGCTGATTGTATTATTATTTTTTTGCCACCCCTGAAGTAACTGAATATGCCTCAGGGGGTGGAGCGCCATGTTGCGCCCACGCCGTAAGAGACCTCATTAAGGGTTTTGTAATCTCTCACCAAGCTGGCCCTCGTGGCCTGGGTGGCCTGGGTGGCCCATGCATTCGACACGGTCATTAATCCAGTCACCCATCCACATCTCGCGTTTCTCCTTTGGCAAATCTCTCTCCCACCCACCTCGCTGCTTCCAACGCAGCACCCACTACCCCCCTCGTCCCCCCTCCCCCCTCGTCGAGCTACAGAGCGTTAGCAAGCAGGTCGACACTACCGTTTCCCTCCTCCTCGCCGTCGTCGTCTCCTGCAAACCTCTCTCTCTCAACAGCTCGACTTGCCCCTAACCCCCCTGCGCCGGCCTCGGCCAACCCCTTAAGAGGGGTGTCGCAGAGCAGGTTTTTTCAAGCAAGCCGGTTTGAAAACCTAACTTGTTTACCTCGCTCTGTGAGTATTATCATTTCCTTCCATCCCAATCCACACCATCCCACACCCGCGTCATCCATCATCCACTTGGGTTCCCACTGACGCATCCAGCGGCGCACGTCGCTCGTCGACCTCTGTGGGCGCTCATAGCCCACCAGAGCGTCCATACTGCTTTGCTGTAAAAGGCTTTGCAGGAGAGCTTCACCTTCGCCCCCCCCCCTCCCCATCACGCTCTTTTCTTGTCCCCTTCCTCAGGCTCTAGGTTCGTTCTTATTCATCAACAAGAAGAAAGAACCTACCTTGGTCTGTCTTTTGGGAAAAGAAAAAAGAACGTGATACGACCGCCAGGCCTTGCTTTGCGCGCGCTGCTGTTCGCTCCATCCCCTGTTGCCTCCCACCCCGGCCCTCGGATCGCCGCGGCAAACAGCACCCAGCACCCGCAGCACCGCCCTTTACCCCGTCATCTTCATCGCCACCACCAATCGCTTCGGGCAGGTCTGTAAACCTTGCCCCCCTTTGCGCCATGGTCGCCAACAACGACTGGTTCGTGCACAGCGACTGGTGCACCGACGCCACTGCGTGGCACTGTCCCAAGTCACACGTCGTTGCTGATTGCGACAAGATGACAAGCGCGATCACCACCGTGTCCCCGCCTACAATCGCTGGGCCCTCGGACACGGATAAAAAGGCTGCGCACCGCGCGCCTCCCTCCATCTCGCACAACCTCGTGCACAACGGAGGCGGCTCGGGTGGCACGTCGTCCCTCGCGATTCCCAGTCGACTCAAACAGGGCCCAAGCCCTGAGCTCATGTCGCCTGGCGGCCTCCTTTCTCCAGAGTCGGGGCCAGAATCACGCTACGACACGCCAATCCAGACCCCTCAGGCTGCCGAGGTGGCAGAAGTGCTTGGTCTCGCCGATGCGCACGCAGCGTCCAAGGCGATGGCTGCCTTGAAGAGAGGCGGAGAAGACCCACTCTTCGAGGAAGTCATCCTCGTTCCGACGACCACTGGGCGTTCAAACGAGCGCATCTACGAGCCATCTCACGCTTCTGCGAACGATTCGCCCATCACGGCATTCACCTGTTCGCCCTGCCCCAGCGACATTTCGACGTCGCCTGCGCCCATCAGCCAGGCCAGTTCTCCTTCCACTGTAATCCAATTCACTGTCGCTCCTTCCCAGAACGATTACCACAGCAACGGCCATCACCTCGAGGTCGGTAGCGAGTTAGGTTCCCCTTACTCGTTCCTCAGCACGCCGTCGACTGCTATTCCCTCGCCTTACAACAAGCTGGTTCGCCCATCCGTCCACTCTGCTCGGTTCGCCGACTACCCCGTCCCCACCGTCCACGAGGTCGACGAGCATGTCGAGCACGTTGGCAACCAGCTTGGCGAGATGAGTCAGTCAGACGAAACTGCCATGCAGCGGCAGCCATCGGCGTCGCGCTGGTCCAAAGCGCCTGCCGACCTTCCGCAAAATTACTTCGGTACCGGCCTCGCAGTTGTCCGACCTCATATGATGGCCAACGCTGTTCCTCACGTCACGTCAATGTCGCCACCCTACCTCCAGGCAGTCACGTCGCAGCCGTGGGAAGTGGCTCTCGTCGCCACCGACTGTGACATGGACATGCCATACCCTGCCTACGAAGCCTCAAACCAGGTAGCTACCCACTTTGAGCTTCCGCCGGTTCCTTCGCTTTTCCCAGCAGACAACCGTGCTGCGAATCACCGTGTCCTTGCCATTGACGAGGACACTGCCGTGGCCCTGGCATATTGGTTCGCAGGACGTGTTGTCAACCGTCTTGTTTACCCGACTGCCGCTGTTGCCACCAAGTCGCAGGGCCACCGACGCTACTCGGAAAGCAACCTTGACCCCTACAACGTGCTTGCGGGTCACTCGTACGTCAATGACCAAATTCAGGTGTCGTACGACCTCGCGTTCAACATGTACCAGATCCTTGAGCGGGTACAGAACGCCGAGACCCTCCTTGCCGCTGTCTACTTCCTCGAGCGCCTTCCTTTGCACGATGTGGACGGCCATCTTGGCCGCGAGTTCCGCACGCATCTCATCCCCCGTCGTGCTGGAGAAGTCGCTTTTGCCCTCGAGCGCCGTGTTGCCGCTATCGCGGTTATGCTCGCGCAAAACACGCTCGAGGACCGTGACTACCATCTGCCAAACAACATGATGTGGCAAATTGGCGGCATGGAGAAGACGAGGTTTAACCGCCTCAAGCTTCTTGCTCTCCAGGACCTCGAGTGGAATGTCCACATCAAACCCGAGGTCTGGCATCAGCACCTCACCCAGGTCGGGTCCGAGCTGTACACGATGAACGTAGCCAGCCGCCGTCAGCCCACGGCTCTTGAGCACGAGCACGTCGGCATCCTTGCCCACGTGTTCAGCTTCATGTACGACGCAGTCGACTGTGCGGTCGACTCGTACGTCCCTGCTACGATTTCCAACTACGTCCCGCTGCCCCACCTCCCGCCTCTGGCCGAGGACAGGGAGAACAGCGTCCACAGCTCCCCCGAGGCGTACCCATCGCCCAAATACCGGCACGTCTCGGCCCCCGTCCGCCCAACTGCTCCGACGGCCCCGGCTCCCGCCCCGGCCGCGAAGAGCGCAGCCGTCGAGGCCGTCCTCGACGGCTCCTACCTCTCGCGCAAGGCAATGCAGGAGGCCCGCGCCCAGCGCGCCCGCGAGGCGTACATGAAGGGCCGTCTCCTGCCTTCGCCTCCTCCCCCACCCGAGCCGACACCCGTCGCCGAGCACGTGCAAACCACGTCCGAGCTCAACTCGAGACGCAAGGCTGCGCAGGAGGCCCGCGCCAGACGCGCCCGCGCCGCATACCTGCAGCGCACATACCTCGCAAGAGGCAAAAGCTCCGCCTTGGTCCTGGCATAAGTGCGAGCTCACAACATCACCCCCACACCCCCGACACACAGGGTCCCATCGCTGGAACCGTATACCAGGCGAGATCGCACTCGCCTTAACATTATTCCCGCTTTTCACCTCCGCTCTGCGGATCTTTCGCAGTCGTGAAGTCGCGGCTGTGTACTTTTTCCCCCTCCCTTATCTGCTAGATGACTGTCTGGGGCTACTAACCCTTCCGCTTTGGGCGGTAAAGCATGTTCTGCACGATAGTGCCTTAAATGCATAGGATCCACTCCTTCTGGCGAGCGCGAGCGACAGAGACAGAGACTCTACCCAGGAAGTGTGCAGCACTAACGACAATCAGACTAAGCAAAGTAGCCCAAGTACATGTAGATTTTAGCTCTAGTGCTTTCGACTACGCTTCCTTGGCCGAGCCTTTGCTTTAACGCTCGCCACGAGGTCTCCCAATTCCTGCTCTCCTCCAACTGCTCCCCCTTCCTTCCTCCCCACCCGCTTCTCTGCGTGCTTGTCACGCGCCCGCTTCAAGATCTCCCGGTTCACACTCGTGTCCGTATACTTGGAATGTGTGGGGTCAATCGCAAACGAGGGCTCGTCGTAGATAGCAGCGAAACGCGGGTCGGCCACATCGACTGTAGATGCGAACCCCTCGGGACCGAGCTCGAGCTCCTTCTTCCCGCCCTTCTTGCGGTGGCGCTTGCGCTTCTTCTCAGCCTTCTCGGCAGCAAGGAGATCCTTGATGTCAAAGTGGCGCGTGGGGTCATCGACCAGGCCTGCAGCATCCGCGTCGAAGGTGACCTGGTTTGTCGAGGCATCCGATTCCCGTCGGCCTTTCTTGCCCTTGCCATTGGCCTTGTCCTTGGACTTGCCCTTGGTTCCCTCAACCGGCGCAGGCTTGTCGTCCTCCGAATCGTCGCCGAAGAAATCGTCTCCCCCTGCCGGTGCATCCTCCTCATCGCCCTCCTTCTTCCGTCCCGCCTTCTCCTTCTTCCGCGCCTTCTTCTCCTTCATCCGCATCTGATACCGTTCCAAGCTCGTCATGTTCTCGTCGTCCGCCACGCTCCCGGTGAGGCCGGGCTTGAACGTGATCTCGACCTCCTCTCCCTTCTTCTTCCCCTTCTCCTTCTTCCCGCCGTCGCGGATATCCGCTAGTTCTTCCTGCCACGCCGCGCCCGCCTTGCCCCAGATATCCCCTGTGTCGTTGGAGAGGAGCAGCGCGCGGAGCTTCTCCTTGCGTTCCTTGGCCTTGTCTTTCCTGCTCCTCCGTCCAGCCGTCTCGGGGTCGCTCTCGTCGTCCGCGTCGTCCTCCTCGTCAGACGAGGCCGCGACGAGGTTGCCAAAGTCCTCTTCCTCGATTTCCTCCCGCGTCAGGGCGCGGCGGGTGACTTTGGCGCGGTTCGGGTCGTCCTGGTCCCACGTGAGCTTGACCTTGGAGTGCCGCAGCGCGTCCGTGACGAATTCGTTGCCCTTGTATCCCTTCGGCTCCTTGCTGCACTCGTCACTGCGGTCAGCTGTGATCCGGCTGTATCTAACGAAAGTGTACAACTCACTACACCTCGTCCTCGGCAAAGTCCATCCCGTCGGGAACGTAAGAGAGATCGAGTATGTTGGCTGTGCGTTCGAATTCGGTGCCGTTCAGCTCATTGTGCACGAGCTCGGCGGCCGGGACGGTCGAAAACGTCGCGATCGCATAATAGTACCGCAACCGCTCAAGCTGGTACTTGCGCAGCTGATCCATGTCGATGTCCTCTGACCCATCGTGCGAGACGTCGGACATGATTTCGAGGTCTCCGAACTCGGCATCGAGGCCGTCGTCCTCGAGCTCTTCGTCTTCAGCCTTGGGCTTTGGCTCTTCCTCTTCTTCCATTTCGCTATCCTCCTCGTCCTCGTCGCTGTCCTCTCCCTCATCGTCGTCGCCCCGGCTGCGCTTCTCGCCCGCCTTGACCTTCTCAAGCTTCTTCCACAGCCCGCCTCCGGGTCCGGCCGCATCTTCCTGCGCCATGCGCTCCTTTCCAAACTCGGACGGGTAGATGCGCACGTGAAGCAGCTTTCCCGGCGCGGGTTTGGGCGGCTCCCCCTTCCTAGTCAGTGGGCTCTTGAGGAACGAGTTGAAGATCGTGAACAGGTCCGCGGCGCGGAGGTGGTCCCAGTCGAGATTCACGGCAGCGACGCGTGCTGTTGGGTCGACTCCCTCTTCCTCTTCCTCCTCCACATCTTGTTCGGGGATCTCCATCTCCTCGTCCTCGTCCAGGTTGACCTTGAGCTGCCCCTCGTCTTCGCTGTCCTCCTCCTCCTCCTCTTCACTCTCGCTCTCGCTCGCGCTAGGGAGGAGCTTCACTCTCCGCTTCCCACCCAGCTCGAGCTCTTCTTCCTCCACTTCGCTTTCCTCGTCCTCAGAGCCCGAGGACTCGAGTATCCCCTCTCCGCGAGCGTAGTCGACGCGGTCCTCGTCGGGCGAGGCGAGGCGGTAGAACCGCTTCATGCTATCGGCTCCCGCGTTGGACGCGAGCGCGCGGCCGCGCTTGTCCACCCGGGCTGGGGTTAGCAGTAGTCCAAAATTTGTCGCGCTTGCTCAAGGCCACGAGACGCACACTTGGATGCGACCTTGCCAAAGTCCTCGCTGAGCGCATCTTTGAACCGCTCGTCGATCTCTGCCTTGAGGTGCTTTTGCTTGGCCCGGCGGAAGCGCGGGTCAGTTTGCAAACGCGCAAAGCGCTTGTCTGTTTTTGGTGCCATTTCGTTTGAAGCTTGGCTGTTTTGAAGTTGTTGCAATGTCAAGATGCTGGATGAGAAGTCGATAGACCGCGATAGAAATGAGCGGCACCACCTCCACCGTCGAAATCTTGGTGGGACCACGTGATCGAGTGGCAACATCAATTACGTGTATGACGTTATCAGAGGGAAGGAGCAGTGACGTTGCTGGTTGAGATGGGCTGTACGCTGGACATCTGGGAGTGTCAACGACAACAACGACAACGACAACGACGACACCGCCGACTACGGCCTTTGAACATCCATCTACTATGGCGACAACAGTGGCCATGTCGACCGACCCAGATCCCTTCGTCCTCCAACCTGTCCTCTCGGACCTGTACACCTCCAAGGACCTCCTCGACTTCTCTGCACCCAGCACGTCCCATCTCACGGCGGTCACCCCTAGTCCGAAAGAGAACGCCGTCGGCTCCCTCTTCTCCTCCGTCTCTCAGTTTGCTGGTCTATCCCACCGACCTGGGGCGAACGCCTCACCGCCTCCCGGGTCCGCGGGCACATCCCCAGGCGGCCGCCGCGGGTCGAGCTCGAGCCTCACGCCAGGATCTCCACCGGAGGGGAACGATGTCCGCTGTGTCGAGGGGTTCGGGAATAACCTCTACGTCGGGGGCTCGGACGGTGTGGTCGAGTGGTGGGTGTATGACGGGAGTGCGGGGTCAAGTGAGGTAAGTCACACGGCCGTCCGGAGCTGACGACAGAATCGCGGATGGAAGCTCCAAAGAAAGCACAAGCTGTTCCCCTCCCGCCCCGTCAGCCGGATTGTGCTCCTGCCAAAAGTCTCCCGCGTGCTCATCCTGGTCGAAGGCACGCTGCACCCCCTCTCCCTGCCCGGTCTTGAACCTCTTCCGTCCAACTCCATCGCATCCATCCGCGGCGTTGTGTCGGTCGCGCTGAACGACGACGAGCTCGATCTGGGCGGTAAGGAGGGCGACGGCGCCACGGACATGACGGTCGTCTTGGTAAAATGGAAGGGCTTGGGGATATACAGACTCGGGCAGCGCCTGACCATGGTCAAGGTAGAGATACAGGCCCTTGCTGAGCTGACGGCCAGGAAATTCCCCTCCCAGCTCCGCCACGCTCCCACGCATTGTTCAGCACGTACATGTGTGCTGTCCTGCCATCCGAAGATGCCGGCTTGACGTACTGTATTATCGACCTCTCCGATGCGAGTCTCACAGGCGTGCTCCCCGTCTCGCAGGTCGACCCGGAAGACAGCACATGGAAGCCAAACCCTAATGTGGTGGTCATTCCGGGCGAGAACCAGTTCCTCGTGACCAGCTACACGGGCGGGAACACGATGGGTGTGTTCCTCAATGGACAGGGCGACCCGGAACGGGGTACGATTGAGTGGTCCGAACACCCGTTGTCCATTGGTACGTGCTATGCCAGGCGCAATACCTGGAGTGCTGACACCGCTGACACCAGCCGTCGAGTCTGGGTTCATCATTGCCTTGTTGCGAGATAACACTGTGGTCATTCACAGTCTCAGCGACCTCGAGCAGCCGGTTCAGGTGCTGAATGTGGACCCCGCGTCTGGCATTTTCACCCTCTCGTACTCTCCCTACGGCGTCTCTATCCGCGATGGGGTCCGCGATGAACGCATGCTCCCGACCCGCTTCACCCTCCTGAGCAGCAAGCTGGCCCCCGCGAGTCCCGCGGAGAGCTTGCACGTCGCGTCGTCGCCGGACGAGCCGGGCCTTCTCGCGCCACCAGCGGATGCGAGCGCCGAGCTCTCACCCAACGAGGAGCCGCCCAGCGGCTCAGGGCTAACTCCACCTTCCTCACCGAAATTCAACCGCCAACAAATTGCGCCACCACGCAGTTCCTCACTTCTCTCGGCGACCAGCGTGCCTCCCAGGCCACCACTATCGTCAGTCATCGCTGAGACGCTCGTGGTTGGGCGGCACTCGGTGCAGGGTCTGGTGCCGACGCCAGCTGTGCTGAAGCTGGAGAAACTCTGTGCACATCATTTAGTGGATGAGGCGATTGCGCTTGTTGACGAGGAACGGCGGAAGGGGCGGCGCGGCGAGATTGAGGTGGATAAAGTGAGTCAGCGAGTTGCTTTGTCCTAACTTGCCCAGGCGACACATTCTGCAACGATGCGCTTCATGCACCAGTACCTCGCGTGCCACCTGTTCGTGGAGACGGTATTCGAGCGTGCTGGCGACTATTTCGTGCGGGGTAAAGCGGACCCGCGACTCCTCGTGCGCCTGTTCCCTGCGTATCGTGGCAAGACGATCGGTACGGCAGAGGAAGTTGACGTGTACGAGGGCCTCGTTCCAACGCTGGAGGCGATGAGCCCCGTCGAGGACATCAGTGAGTTAGCAGCTTCCACTCGTAGCTCACTGCAGTCGCTGCCTTTCTCGACCGAAATTCCCCTCGGCCCGACCCCGCCGAAGCTGAGGAACTCGGACTGGCGCTGTACTACAGCGCGAAGAACATGCTCGCAGATTTCTTGCGGAAGACACGCGCGAGCCGCCGGAGGGGCGGGTCCAGAGGGATCGACAGCCGCAAAATCGACATTGTGGTCGATACGACGCTGGCCAAGCTCCTCGCTGAGGAGGGCACGACGCACGAGTTACTCTCGCTCCTCGGCAGTCCGAACGACGTAGTCCTTAGCGAACTGGAGCCGTTCCTCGCACAGAGGAAATACGTCCTTAGCACTGTCATGAAGTCGCAGGGCCGGATCGACCGAGTCCTGGAGTTGCTCAGAGAGTGAGCTTCCTTGTGCATAGCCCAGCTGACGGCAGAATCGCGGAGAGTCCAACGCCGGATCCCTTGTGCGATGATCCTGTTGGGGAGCTTGTGCAGACCCTGGAGACGGTCGACGACCCGAACCTTCTAAAACGCTACGTATTGTGGCTTGTGCGCAGGCAGCCGGAGAAAGCTCTGTCCCTCCTCATCGCCAAGGGGCCCAAGATCGATGTGGATGACGGGACACTCATCGCGGAGCTGGCAGCCGTAGACAAGGATGCCGCGAACGAATATCTCGAGTATGTAGTCGTCGGGAAGCGCTCAGGTGCGGCCGAACTGCACGAGAAACTCCTCGAACACCTCCTCGACCTCGCCGACGAGACTGTCGGGGACGATGGGATCAAGTACCATCTCGAGGAACTTGGTGAGTTGAGTTTCCCGCTGATCAACTCACACCAGACGCGGAGTTCCGTCTCCTGCCCGAGCCGCAGACGTACGCCGAGTTCTTCACCGAAGTGGCGCCTCCGACCCCATTCAAGACTCTCCGGCTCAAACTCATGCTCTTCCTCCAAAACTCACATTCATACGACCTCACCGCCGCCTCTACGCGGCTCGAGAAAATCGCTGTGCTTGTCACTGAGCGGGCTATAGTCCTCGGCCGGCTTGGGAAGCACACGGAGGCGCTGAAGCTCCTCGCCCAGGACTTGCCTGACACAGTCAGCGCCCAAACGTACTGCACCCAGGGTGGTGAGGTCATTCCGCCCAAGGTCGCTCGCGGGATCGCAAAGCACGAGCCGGCGCTTGCGGCGTGGGTCGCGCTGGGGGAGGGACGGAAGCGCCGCGGCACCGTCGATGCAGACACGCAGCACCGCCTCGTCGTTGAGCTGCTACGCGCGTACATGCGTGACGACTCGAAGCGGGCGGGAAGCACGGCGCGGACCACAACCCTGCTCTCCGCGCAGGGCGTGCACCTCGACGTCCTGGAGGTGCTGGACATGGCGCCGGCCGACTGGCCCCTCGACGTCGTCACGACATTCTACAAACGCAGCTACCGCCGCCTTCTGCACGAACAGACGACGGGGCATATCCTGAAGTCCATTTCGGCGGGGCAGAATCTCGAGGTGAGCTACGCACTGGCTGCGGCTGACGGCAGACGTCTGAGCGGTTCCTCGAGGCGATATCGCATATTCCGCCCGTCACAACCGAGGCGGAGGAGAAGGGCTACGTCGTGGAGCTGGACGAGAAGGATGATAAGGCTGGTGAGCTGAGCGTGGGCGACGACATGAGCGACAGTGGGGCGGAGAAGGAGGCACGAACTGCGCCGGTACAGAACTTCCCTCCGGCGAGGTTGTCGCGGATGTGAGGCGATCTGGCGAGCGGCGAGTCTATGAGGGACTGTGTTGTAGCATTGAAACCGATACCCTGCATTGGATGCCACCTGTCACAAAATCTGGAGGTGCTCTGGAGAGACTTGGTGATAGAGACTGAGTGATGATGCAGGGTTGCGTACTCGCTAATGTCTGCGCGTCTGCCTCTGTTATTTGGTTCCGTCACATGTTTCAAAGAGCAGGCGCGTCGACCCCTGATTTTGACATCAATCACATCACAACAATCGCGACCCATGCCGCCCCGCCGAGCAGCAGCTGCTGCAGCAGCAGCCATGCGTGCGGCGTCCCCCGTGGTCATCGAGATTTCAGATTGCGAAAGCGACGGGTTCGTGCCTAACGGCGGTGGCGAATCTGACGCGGACGACTTTGAGATCGCGGATGCTTCCTCCGCGTCGCCCTCGGCCGTCGAGGAGTCTGAGTCTGAGTCCGATTCCCGCAAGAGGCGAAGAGGGGCAGGAGGGGCAAGAGGGGCGAAGCGGAAACGAACAGGGGGCTCTGTTCCGCGCGTAAGAGCGAATGGAACGGATGGCGTCGTCGACATCGAGGAGTGTTCGCGTCCGCATGCGCGGAGCTACCATTCCATCGAGGACGTGAAGGCCGTACAGGACGCGTTGCTAGATTGGTTTGAAGGGGTCCGGTGAGTCGCAGATCGTGGAGGTAGGCTGACAGCAGTGATGAGCGGGGTATGCCATGGCGCCAGCGGTATGATCCCGGGCTCACCGAGGAAGAGAAGGGTCAGCGGGCGTACGAAATTTGGGGTGGGTAATGTGCAACCTTCTCTGGGTAAGCTGACTCTGTTTTCTCTGCTATATCGATGACCCTTCACTTCTCCTTTCCGCTTTTTGTTTCATTCTTCGACACTCGCAGTCTCTGAAGTTATGCTTCAGCAAACCCAAGTCGCGACCGTCATCGACTACTGGAACCGCTGGATGGCGCGGTGGCCGACCATCGCCGACCTCGCAGCAGCGGACATCGAGGACGTTAACGCGGCGTGGCGTGAGCCCAACCGTCGCTGCATAGCTAACAGCAGGTGGACTGGGATACTACCGTCGCGCCAAGTCACTCCTGGCCGGCGCAGCTGTCATCACAGGCAAAGCATACGGTAGTACGTCAGCTCACCACTTCTGGCCTCTAGCTGACAACAGATCGCCTTCCATCCGATCCCGATGTACTGGAGAAAGACGTTCCCGGCGTGGGGCGCTACACTGCTGGCGCGATCTGCTCGATGGCGTATGGCGTGCGCACGCCGATTGTGGGTTTTCTGCTTCTTTGATCAGCTGCACATTCAGGTCCAGCTGACGTCAGGTCGATGGCAATATCCACCGCGTTCTGACCCGCCTTCTTGGTGTACATGCGCCTCAAGCTGCTCCGGAGACAATTCGGTTCTTGTGGGACGCGGCTGAGCGACTCGTCGACGCTCTTCCCCGAGGACTGGGGCGAGGGATCGCCGGGGACTGGAACCAGGCGCTCATGGAACTCGGGGCCACTGTGTGTCGGCCCACCGGGCCTGGGTGTGATATCTGTCCCCTCCAGCCGGCGTGTAAAGCCTATGCTGAGGTAAGTCGGGTCATGCTAAACAGCCAGCTGGAATGTGTCTGCCAGCTGACGGCAGTTATCAACTTCTCCGCCACCGCCCAACGGGGACGAGTGTACTCTTTGCCACCCGCTCGGCGGCGTGTCCTCCGTTACGGTGTTTCCTATGAAGAAGGTGAAGAAGGAGAGTCGGGTGGAACATGAAGTCGTGGTCGTCACCGAGTGGCGAAGTCGCAGTGGAGACAGGAAGTGGCTGTTCCTCAAGCGACCAGAAAAGGGTAGGTTTAGTGCTCCGGCGAATGCAGCTAGTCCAACACTTCGAAGCTGACATCAGGGCTCCTTGCGGGCCTTTTCGAGCCACCCACAGTCCCTGTTTCTGCCTCCGCAGACGAAGACGAGCGCTTATCCTCGGGCGCGAAGTTCGTGTCTGACTTTCTAAACATCGAGCCGCTTGACTGGAACCACACATCCATCGCACCCGTCCAGCACATCTTCTCACACATTAACATGACATACCATGTCCAACACCTCATCCTACAAACCGACGGCGATCCTCCCCCCCTCAACGCTGCCAAGCGTTCGGGGGCGTGGCTCTCAATCGACGAAGTGAGGGACGCAAATGTCGGGACGGGAGTGAAGAAGGTCTGGGGAGCAGTATATTCGCGCTGGGGCCATGGCGAACGAAAGAGCGACTCTAAGGGCAATGCGACGAACGGATCCCGGAGCAACAGCAAGAAAGGGAAGGCGGCCAAGGTCAACAAGACCGATTCCACCGAGGCGAAGGAGCCAGCAGGCAGAGTGGTGAAGCGTCTGCGGATGCCGTCCATGCCGTCTCGGTCAGCGAAGAAACATCTCTGATCGTATAGTGGCTAGTATGCTCGCTTGTCATTGACAGCAACGCCTGAAAAGACGCGCGGGAGACCGGAGTTCAATTCTCCGTCAGAGAGCACTCTCATTCTTTTTGACGGCGTCGAGGGACACAAGAGGCCGAGGGGCTACGATAAGGGGAGGTCTGTGGACGGAGGGGTGACGGACAACGGTGAGGCGGAAGGACCTGGGTGGTGGTTAATGCCGGGGGGGGATGGCTGGTCGCCGAAGTCGACCGCCGGCTCAGGAGAGTCGCTTCCTTTCGCGGCACTAGACCTGCCCATAAGCACCACTATGCAGTCGCGTATAATGCGAGAGCAGATATCATGCTTCCAGCTGCACTCCCGTTAAGACATATGCCTATAAAACTGTTGTCAAGCTCCCTCCGAGTCTGTTTAAGCGTTCGAACTAAGTAGTTCTGCGGCACGTGACCCAACGAGGGAGAAGACGCTATGCCCTATTGTACGACGAGAACGAACGAGATGCCAGCTCGGATGGACGTACCGCAATGGAAACCAGAAGACTTCAGGCGAGTATCCGCAGGATATGGACCATATGGACCCGGGGAAGAGATCAGTGCCAGTCGGGCGGCTCTCGGTCTCGCAAAACTCCAACTCTTCCACGAAATGACCCTCGTAAATGTATACAGGTACGAATGCATGCTCTGTCGTCTACTTCGTCTACTCCTCGCACACGCCACATCACAGATACAATCCCGCGGGCTGCTGTCAGTGCCGTCCCTACGACATGCATGGCTCGCATTGCTTGCGCTCGCCTACTCACCGTGTTCTCGTCCTTGCGGTAAAGGACCTTCTCGCGCGCCTGCGTAAAGTCCTCCTTGGTCACGCGCATACGGCGCTCGCGCAGGGCAAGAAGACCGGCCTCGGTACACACGGCCTTGATATCGGCTCCAGAAAGGTCGTCCTTGGTCATGACGAGCTCCTCGAGGTCAACGTCGTCCGCGAGGGACATGCGCGACGTGTGCAACTTGAAGATGTGGCGCTTCGTCTTGGTGTCAGGGAGGGGGAATTCTGCCGTCAGCACGCGGGAGCGAGAGATGACTCACCAATCTTGCGGTCAATACGACCAGGACGGATCAGCGCTGGGTCAAGGGACTCGATCTGCGTGTCAGCGACGCCTAGGCCACAGCTAGATTCTACCTACCCGGTTCGTCGCCATGATGACCTTGACGTCGCCGCGCTCGTCGAAGCCGTCGAGCTGGTTGAGAAGCTCGAGCATTGTACGCTGGATCTCACGTTCACCACCGGACGTCGAGTCGTAACGCTTCGTGCCGACCGCGTCGATTTCGTCGATGAAGACAATACTGGGCGCGTGCTCCTCGGCCACACGGAAGAGCTCGCGAACGAGCTTGGGTCCGTCACCGAGGTACTTTTGGATAAGCTCTGAGCCGACGATGCGGAGGAAGGTGGCTGATGTCTGGTTCGCGACGGCCTTTGCGAGCAGCGTCTTTCCTGTACCGGGAACGCCGTACAGGATAACACCCTTGGGCGGACGGATACCCATCTCCTCATACAGTTCCGGATGGGTCAGGGGGAGCTCGACACTCTCCTTAATCTCCTGGATCTGCTGCTCCAGTC
Source organism: Cutaneotrichosporon sp. PL3408A (assembly GCA_023629975.1). Lineage (NCBI taxonomy): Eukaryota > Fungi > Basidiomycota > Tremellomycetes > Trichosporonales > Trichosporonaceae > Cutaneotrichosporon > Cutaneotrichosporon sp. PL3408A. The sequence goes on along the minus strand of JAMAMB010000009.1, from coordinate 233,853 downwards.
CACCAATGTCCGCGTAGCTCTCCGTCGGCGCCTTGTCGAGCTTCATCACAGACACCATCGGATCCGTGTCGTCGGCCAGCACGCCGACAATGGCGTGCGTCTTGTGATGCAACAGCACAGAGCAGCCGGGTTCAAGCAGGTCCTTGTCGACGAAGGACATAATGCCGACATAGTACTCTGGCCCATTCCCGGCGCTCACGATGGCGTGGTCGTCGTCGATGATCTCCTCGAGCGTGCCCACGCCCATTGGGGAACCACGCAGTTCGTCCACCTTCGTCCGGTCTGCTGCTGTCCGTTCCTCGCCCGCCGTGCTCGCCGCGTTTGTCAGGAACTCCTCCTCCAGCAACAAGTAGTCCTTGATGCGTTCCATCTTGAGCATCTTGAGCTTGCACCGTGTCGTGGGGTAGACGGCGGGCAGGCGCGTCGCCGTATCCGGTCCGCGCTTCTTCTTCTTGCCGACGCGCGTAGGGACAGGCGGCTCCCACTTGGGCGCCTTCTTCTGCTTGTCAGCGGCAATAACATGGATAGGCTGCTTACCTTGTCCTTGTCGTCCTTTCTGTCTGCCCCCCTGTCGCTGGACGGAGCTTGTCCCTGGGTGTCAGCTAAGCCCCAACGATGTAGATGAATTGATCTGTACTCACCATAATGAATGCGTGGTTTGTTTAAAGCAGTGTTGGTTACAGAATTACAGATGAACTGTTGATGACGACCAGGTGGCTCTCCAACATCCACTTCATCCATCAATCGACCATCAACGAGCAACGCGCGTTCCGTCATGGCATTTGATAAGCTTTCCACCGCTCGTAACTGACATTCACCCAAGTCAGTGTCTGTTTTGCCACGTAATGAAAAGCAAGTGGGTTTACGTCAGAGGGACGGGAATGGAAGTATAACTGGCCAGAGCGTGATGATGATTTGTTTGCCACCCATTTTGACTTTCCCTCAGGCCCCTCCCCTCAGTCCCCCTTCCTTCCCTCCCTTCCTTCCCAAACATCCCTTCCATCGTCACTCATCGTCATCACCTCTTCACCTCCATTCACCATCATCACATTTTACCACTATCACATTCACAACCAACACCACACTCGTTGCATTACGACCGACGACGCGCTCAAGTTCTGACTTCTTCAGATTGTAAAGAGAACAAGCAGCAAGCATGTTCGTTCTCAAGTCCCGTAAGTAGCACAATCACCCCGCCCCGTTGGTTCCTTTTGTTGACTGCCGCGCAGTGTTCGGGCAGATGTGGGGTACGTCAAGTCGCGCTCATCGACCACACTCACCACTCACATACAGGTAACCCATCGAACCCCGAACTCATTCAGATTCCCGCTGGCCAGCTCTACCTCGTCCGCCCTGATAGCATCAAGGGATCCCGCGAGTGCATGTGAGTTGTGCTGCAGAGTCCTCAATTGACAACAGATTCAAGGATGCCGTTGCGACTATCCGCCGCACTGGGACTGAGTTCCAGTACCAGCTTGTCGTAACACGCGCGTACGAGGAGGGCGAGGAGCAGCTGCTCGACGAGGACGCGGAGAGTGAGTGTTAAGGGTTGTCACTTCGTGTTCAGCACTGATGCCAGCCGACGACGAGCGTGTCTTCCTGATCGATCAGGCCCTCGGCTTCCGCTTCGGGTCCTTGGATGGTGACGCAACATTCGCGTGGAAGGACATTAGCGGTGACGAGGGTGACCTCTGGGAGTTTATCGCAAACAAGGTTGGTCTAGCTGTCGGGAGGTCACTGTTAAGCTAATCCCAGACCGTTGGAAACGCGACGTGCAAGATGTTCGAGGTGACACTTCTGCAATGCATCTACGAGAGGGTAAGTGAATATACCGACGACGCTAACGTGCAGAAATTCAACAGGTCTCATGATCTTGCGAGCGAGTCCGACCTGGAGGCCCTCAAGTACTTCCCCGAGGAGCGCAGGAGTGCACCGTCTTCGCCGCAGAAGGAGGTGCGGTCGGTCTCCGCCGCCGCTACGCCGGAGAAGGTGGTTGTTCCTGCTGCGATCCAAGCTGCAGCCCTTGCGGAGGCGGAAAGCGAGACTGGCGGGGCAGCGGCTGGGGAAGAGGCAGATGCCGAGGATCCATTCGAGGGCATTCCTATCCTCCACCGCGCGCCCGCTGAACTCTACCTCTTCGACTTGGATGCGGACGTGTTCGTCATTCAGGAGAAGGATGTCAGCGTCGACATGGCGTCGAACGGCGATTACGACAGTGAGCTACAGCCTTTCTGAACGGACCCTGCTGACAACAGCCTGGCTCATTGTTCGCAAGAACAACACCCCGTTCATCTCTTTGCCCATCGACTCGGAGATGAACCCGCGTTTCGACATTGCGAACCGCGCCTTCATGTTCACCTTCCGCGAAAGTGAGGGCTTACCCGGTATGACATGGTGCCTGCGCTTTAGCGAGGACGTGTTTGCGGAATGGAAGGATAAGTTCACGATCTACATGTGGGAGAACAAGAACAAGATGCCGTACGCGAAGGAAAAGCCTGTCGAGCAGCGCTACATCCAGGATGCGTACGGCGATGGGGACATTGAGATGGCCGACGCGGAGGAGGAAGAGCCAGAGCCTGAAGAGCCGGAGGAGGAGTACGAGGAGGAAGAGTACGAGGAAGAGGACAGCCAGGACGATGGGTTCGGCCGTGGGAGCAAGAACGAGATGCTGGCTGTCGGTTACAAGAACGACATGTCCTTTGTCACTCGTGGTAACATGATTGGCGTGTTTGCACATGACAGAGATAAGGTCAAGTTCCGCACCACGATTGACCGCATCAAGGACATGCACGGCAAGGACTTCAACCCGAACAAGGTGAGCTGCAGACTGTGTCACGTCGCTGAACCCAGATCATGTTGCATAACCAGGACGCCGACATGTTAATGCTCGACCCCATGCAGAGGAACTCGGTTTATCGCATGGACCTGGAGTATGGCAAGGTCGTCGATGAGTGGAAGGTCTCAGACGACGTCGAGGTTTCCAACATCATCCCAGAGTGCGTTTCATGTTTCGTGATCTTCAGAGCAGGGACTAATGACAGCTCCAAGTATGCGCAGATGAACCCCCAGCAGACTTTCGTGGGCCACTCGCACAATGGCATCTTCCGTATCGACCCGCGTGTGGCAGGCAACAAGCTGGTCGATTCGCAGTTCAAGCAGTATGTAACTAAGAACGATTTCTCCGCGGCCGCAACGACGGAATCGGGCAAGCTCGCAGTTGCGAGTAACAAAGGAGATATTCGTCTCTTCGACACCATCGGAAAGAACGCGAAAACGGCCCTTCCAGCGCTCGGTGACCCGATCATCGGCGTGGATGTCTCGGCGGACGGCCGATGGGTTGTCGCTACATGCAAGACCTACTTGCTTCTTATCGACACACTTATCGGCGACGGTCGCTACAAAGGGGCGCTCGGGTTTGACCGGTCCTTCCCCGCCGACAGCAAGCCGGTGCCACGTCGGCTGCAACTCAAGCCGGAACACGTGGCGTACATGGAGGACCAGGTCTCGTTCACTCCGGCTCGCTTCAACACGGGCATGAACGAGGCGGAGAAGACGATCGTGACGTCGACGGGCAAGTATATCATCACTTGGAACTTCCGCCGTCTTAAGCAGGGCCGTACCGACGACTACCAGATTAAGGTGAGCGTGGGCGTGTGAACAGCAACACGTGCTCGGCAAAGCGTGGTCGGTTGGCCGATACTGACGTCAGAAATATGACTCGCATGTCGTGGCAGACAACTTCAAGTACGGTGCGGACAAGAACATTATCGTAGCTCTCGAGCACGACGTTCTCATGGCCAACAAGCGGCAGATGGCCAAGCCCACACGCGACAGCCTGGCACCACAGCGTGCCTCCCTTAACACCCCTGTATCCAAGCTGCGCCAGGGTCAATCGCGCAGCTCGATTGTCAACAGCCCATACTAAACTAAAACTGGCTGCTATTGGTTCTTTGTGTGCATCTCTTTTCATAGTAAGCTATAATACAACGAGGTTTGTAGTTGTTGCGTGGGATGATGCTGTGTCGATAGTCTAGTCTAGAGTGGGGAGGCAGGCGATTACAACGTGGAGCTGATGATATGCAACAAAATGTCCAAAGTGGAGTCGGGTCGAGACGTCTAGGGGAGGTGCGGATAATTCGGGGAAAAAGGTCCGTTCTCAGTGAGGAGTTGTGGGATGCGGGGCTTCGAGACCGCTCTTGGAGACCCGGATTGGATGCACGTACGGCAATGGCCAGCGTGGATGGAGCACGGGGAAAGGCAATTGCCAAGCGAGATGCGAGGTCCGGTCCGATTACCGTCACCATGCGGGGGTGGGGGTGGGGCCTTAAGGGCTGGAATTAGATTTCGGTCGGAATCGCACCGAGAACACCGCAGTAGCCGTGACAGGTGTCAACGATTCCGCCAAGCGAACTTGGTAGAAATTGCAAGCGAGCAAAAGTCACTCGACCGGATAGATGGTTGAATAGCTGAACACGGAAAATGCGGGCCGATGCGTGTGTCTAATATTGTTATGGTGATGCGAGTGGGCATGGTGCCTACTCGTCGGTGATCATGGCCTCGGCAGCGTCCTCGTCCGTTGGATATTGCGGTGCAGGCGGTTGCTGCTGCTGCTGCTGCTGCTCAAAGAACTGCTGCTGCGGCTGGAACTGCTGGAACGAGAACTGCTGCACCTTGATCGCCTGGATAGGCTGGAAGGCCGACTTCTTCGTGTCGCGGAACATGCTCCATGGATCCTCCTTCTGCACCTGCACGGGAGCTTGCAGAGGGGCGAATGCGTCGCCAGCAAATGCAGCGTCGAGGCTGTCATCGTCATACCCCTCGTAGTACTGGTGCTGGTAGTACTGGTGCTGCTCGTATGGTGGTGCTGGTGTGGATTGGCTGGTCTCGTGGATAAAGGGGTAGGCGGCGTACGTTGCGACTGGGGAGGGGAAAGGCTGGGCCTCAGTGAAGCTGAAGCTGGGGAGGGAGATGGAAGGGGGTCGGGTGCGCGACGAAGAGGAGGCTTCGGACGGGGAGCCGGGGACGATGAGCGTGCGGGCAAGAGATGCCTGATGGTCAGCACAACTGAAATTTAAGGTGGCGGCAATAAAATCTCACCTTGAAGTGCTCGAGGTCATAAGATTCCTGGGAGACGTGCATGGCGCCACTGAGGCCGGCAATGAGGTCGTCCATGATGAGGAGGAGGATGTGTGATGTTCGAATGGGTCGAATGAGGTTGGATTGTGGATTATGATAAGGTGCTCCGTTAATCGCCGTAGCAGCTTGTGGGAGCGTCCGGAGCAGTCGATTAGCGAGTCTGCGTGTGTGGGGGTGGGAAAGGGGGACGCAGGCGGGGGTGTGCGTATGCACTTCGAATGCGATCGATAAAGCTGTATGTAGAGACTACGTCTACGGTTCTAGGTCTAGGGTGTCTAGAGGTCTCGACCCGATGAGAAGAGACGAGATGGTGGGAGACGAGATTGAGGTTGCTGATGTGATGGGAGGAGAGGAGGTGGAAGGAGGCAGGGATGTGGTGAGACTTATGGAGAATTATGAGGGCCTGACCCGGCGGATGGTTGTGGGCGGCATGATAACCGCCGTTCAGGCCGGTCATTCGGTCTTGTCGGGCTGTTAACGGCATCCGGGGACTGCCTGGTTCATTGGGCACCCGACCCGAGCGCCCGAGACCCAACATTCTTGGACAGGAGTCGCAGGCGAGACAACAAACCATGTGTGATAGCCGGTATCCTTCTGTGACCTCTGGTGGCGCGCGTCTACGGCTTGGGTGATGCATGGGCCAATGGTCCTACAAGCTACAAGGCCTTACAAGGCCTGTAATAATGCAATCCATCAAGCAAATTGGCGACCAACACAGGGCTACGGTTAGTCGCCGTCCTCAGATCTGAGAACTCGTCGCACTCGTCACGGCCGAGCCTGGGTGGGATCGGCGAGACGGTGGATGTTTGCGCCTATTCCCCCGCCCGGACTGCCCCGTCCCACCATTGCCTGCACCAATTGCCTGGACAAGATAGGCAGGCGGCACGCACGTAGCCTAACAACGTGGGGCCAGAGGTTGGTGTGCATGGGCCATACAGCACGCGCAGCACGCCTGGTGGCGTGCAGCACAACGTGCAAAACAACAACCCAATCTCGGCACCATTCAACAGCCACCAAACACGAACCGTGCGTGAGGCCTGCAGAAACAAGAAACGAGTCCACCCGGTGCTATACACAGTTTCACCTCGCGACATTTTGGGACACTTCAGGCGAGGCATATCACGGTATCGTGGCGTATCGTCGCGCCATTGTCTGCTCCATGGATACCACAATGCCTTCGGCTATGAGCAACACGCCTCTGCTAGACCACAGATAGAAGCAGTAGCGCCAGCCGGCTAAGCACCGCGATTACTTAGGTGTGTTGTGGCTAGCTAGTCACGCATGTACGCAGCAAACATCACACATGCATGACGCGCATGGAGCGTCACACGCGCGCATAAGATGGAAAAGCCGAACATCATCAAAATCTTATCCAAAAATATTGCCCTGGCGCGGTGCTGTGTTCAGCGGCGGGTGGCACGTTGGGCACCTTGCACCGGCAAACGGCAACTGGCTGGCTTCGCCGGTGTCCCGGTTTCCAAGTTGCCTGAAAATCCCGGCGTTAGTCGAAGTCTCTCGTCTCAGCCGGCGGCATTACCTTTTGGGCTCCAAATCCAGATCCATCCGAGGATACAGGGTATCGGGTCGATCACACCCGATATGTGGCTGGGATGCTACCGCCTCGAAGGCGAGGGAGAGAACCGGCGACTAGGCCGAATCTCCATGATGGAACACCGGACCGGTAGCTCTAGGGTGGCGGCATGCTCCACCGCGCTCCACAATCCAGACTCTTGTTGATAGAGCCTAACAGGGCAAGTTAATGCTGCATGCCAATTGGATTAACACCGTCAGCACCCTGATGGCGATAGGGTATAACGCCGTTCTCTACCAGCAGCGTGCTACTATAATGGGATAACGATCTGTGGAGAGTGGAGTGGAGGGGTCCACATTCCCGGAGTCGCCATCGCAATCTACCGAGTGTGCAAGATTACAGGAAATTGTACTCCACAACTGACGCGTCGTAGTCATGGATGCTTAAACTACTTGATTATAACGGTGGTTGTGTTTCTGGACTGGCGGCAATACGTGAGAGGATGCGTCGGAGTGGCCGAGAGCCGATACGGAGAGTTCAGCCGAGCAGCGTTGCCAATGCCCTCAGCCGTCGACCGGACGATCAGTTTACCGTTGACACTCATCAAACAGGACGTGGCGGCTGTTACTGCTCCGTGTCGAATGTACACATGCATAATACCCATCGTTACGTTGTATAATCTACGCCGCAGGCGGGCTTGCTAGGGAGTTGTCACTTCTCCACTCTCAGGAAATGCCATTACGGAGCACAATGTACATCAGCCGGCAGCTGTGGCTTCCAAGTCATTCACGACGTTACGCTGTTACGCTGGTAGACACTACTACTTCCTTCCTAGCCCACCACAACGTCCCTGGCACCCTCCCGGCAGGTGAGCTTACATGAACATCCCCCCTCCACCAAATCCACCTCCACCAAATCCACCCCCGCGCCCACCTCCACCGAGACCACCACCGCCAAAACCGCCTGGTCCTCCCAACCCGCCTGGTCCACCGAGACCACCTGCCCCACCCCCACCTCGACGTGGGCCAAACCGGCCACTGAAGTCTGGACCATGCTCGCCAGGTGGTGGCATCTCGTCGCCCCACTCGGGGTCACTTACACCGAAACCACCGAGAGGGTTACCGCCCGCAGTGGGGAAACGGGGGCCAAGCGGACCGCCCGGGCCGACAGGGTCCCAGCGCGATCCCGGAGGATTCATACTGCCTCCAGGTCCTTGCTCCCCGCCACGCCGGCCATCGAAGAGAGGATGGTTGAAGTCGACGTACATCCCACCGCCGCGGTCGAAACCCCCAGGGCCCCGCAAGGAGCCTAAAGGGTCTAGGTCCCGGTGGCCGATGGAGGCAGCGGGTACGCCCGCCGGACCAGCGGATGGGTGTAGCGGGTCGATCAGAGGACTGGGACGCGCTGGTCCACCAGTGTCTGGGGCGTGGGGGTCAGGTTGCGGTCGATCGGGACGGCGGCCTGAGCCACCGGGGGCTGGAGGAGCGGAACCCACAGTGCTGCTTCGTTAGCCAAGCCAATCAGATTCGAGAGATACCAGAGATAAGACCTACGGTTGGCGATAGCCCTCCTTCTGCAAGCCAGGGATAAGGCGACCGATAATGTCGCGATTGTACTGCTCGACGAATGTGCGGACGCTGTGGGTTAGCGCATGGCAGGTGGTGGAGTGTGGTGACGGCCGCGGTTAAGGTCGCCCGTCGATACCTACGCTTGAACCGACTGGAAGCCAAGCGCACGCGCCTGCGCCTCACCCTGCGCGTTGCCTGCTTGTCCGGAGGGAATCGGAAACGCTGACGTATTGAGGAGATCGTTGACGAGCAGAGAGATTGTGTTCGGCGCTCCATCCTGTGCGTAAGTATCTCAGTGACAGATTGAAGGAAATTGTAACCAGATCACGCGATTAACGTTATCTGATGATATCTCGAAGTGGAGACTACCTCGCTCGCGAAGGGCGCGAAGCGCGTGAGGGGCGCGAGTGGGCAAGTCGACGACTCTCTCTCATCTGCGCTTCTCTCATTTCGTTTTCCCATAACTGGCAACGCTAACTCACCTCCGCGGTAGCATCCACCTGGATCCTTTGTCCCATTCTCCCTACGCGTACACGGAACGTCATGGCACTCTGCTCATGACGATACTCGAACATGTACGATTCCTCCCCGCGTGCATTCCAGTTGGACGGAAGCACGTTCTCAATAGGCGCAGCCTGCGCCTCATCTGGGTCGACAGCAGTGGTGGTCTCGGAACGGGCATCGTCATCATCCCCAGCACTCTCTCCCGTAGCCGACGGCCCCGAACCGGACTCTGCGTCATGAGCACCTGCGTTTGATGGCCCTGCCGCCTCCTGGTTCCCTTGTGTCGAAGTGGACGGTGCGAGACGGAATCCGAGGGCGGTATGGATTGCGTGCACGAGGGCAGCAGCTGCGTCGGTTGGGCGAGGAAGCGGAGAGGAGCCGTGAACCGTCGGGGCCAGGGCTATAACGAGCGAAAGAAGCGCGCGGGTGTCAAGTGGGTCAGCCATTGTCGCAATGGAGTGGCGTGATAATCGCTAATGGAGAGAGTGGGAGTCGAGTGGCAGGTAATAAGCACGAAAGGAAAGACGATGTCTTGCGAGACGATGCGTAAGCGGGGACAAGAAGCAGCAAGGCATGCTGTTGCACGTTCCTTTGCGGGGTATAGCGGGGTAATGAGCCTGATAATGTTCACGTGGGTCTTGGAAGCCTTAAAGTCACCTTTATTCCACGTGAGTGTCCCCCTGCTTACCTAACAAGGCGGGATCAAAAATTGCGTGGGTTCTTAATAAGGAGGCACGGTTTTGGAGCAGGAATATCCCATTCTGATCGTTGTCAATAACATCGCGCACGCCATGGATTGCCATTCCCTGGCCAACGTGGCCCACCCGCACGCTACCGCTTACCCCGGTACCCCACTGACTCCTCGTACCCCTCCCTGCTGACGCTCTGACTCGCTGACTCCAGCTTGACCTCGGTCAGACCTAGTATCACGTGAGTCTTGGGTCCTTCGGTCCAGATCTTCGCTACCAGCTGCGTACGGCCGCTGTACGGCGATGTACCTCATTAATAAAGGGTTAATCAGTGCATGATGGGCAATAGTGCAGACGACCCAGTTGCCAATGGCGCAATAGTCTCCGACTCTGTCGATCAGCCGGACGCTAACAAAGGCGTCACCAGGCTCTTCCTTCAGGCAACTACGCGCAATTCTGCATCGCAACAGCGTGCCCAGCAGCACTCGCCATGGCCACGCTGGCCACCGCTGACGGGACCAGTCTCACCATCGTTCCCATCGTCTTTGAATTAAAGGATTGCTCAGCCCAACTAACATCTTTACTCATCTACTTCTCTCAAGCCCACTCCTGTGCATAAAAGACTGGCAAAAAGGATTCGTTCCACTCAACTTCACATTCACAAAACCACAATGGCAGCTATCACTGCCGTCTCCCCGCACTCTCGTGCAATCCACCTCGAGCGTGAGCGCCGCCAGAGCTCGCCCACCATCCACTCGCACCCCGGAGCTATCGACATTCCGTCCACCCCCAGCGATGGAGACCGTGGTCGTAATGAAAGAACCAGCGGACGCGGGCGCGACGCGTCCCCCAAGGCACTGCCCAACCTCAATGACAAGAGTCCGCCTCCCACGCCGTCCCTACCGGCGGTCGCTGGACGCCGGGTGAGCGCAACTGCTCTCGCGGCTCCAATCTTCCAGGCGCACCACCAGCCCCCGCCGGCCACCGCACCAATCATTCCCCACTCCGACCCCATCCTGTACCTCCCGCCGCTCCTCTCCCGTCTTCCGCAGGCCCACGAACACCTCTCAAACCACTCTACCGAGTTCGACACCCGCCTTCCAGACATCGATCCGGCTTCCCTCTTCCTCCACCAGGCGTTGCACTTCTTCCGTCCGCTCAACGGGAAATACGCCCAGACCGACTATCCAGACGCTTTCAACTGGGACGAGCTCGCTCTGCCTGAGGACGTTGAACGAGAGTGGTATGGCGTTGTCTTCCGTAGCCGTCGCAGGCCCGAATCGTCAAGCCTGTCACTGTACGCTGCCGACCGCGCCGCACACGCCGAGGCCGTCATGAACGGCGGATTGGTCATGTACTGGTACGGCGTGCCCGACGAGACGGGCCTCAACCTCGCAACCTGCATCTGGCAGTCGCGCAAGCACGCGGTAAATGCGATCTCTGGACCCAAGCATATTGAGGCGATGAAGCAGGCGCGTGGAGCTTACGAGACGTACGACCTCGAGCGCTGGGTGATCACCAAGCCTTTCGGCCAGACCGGCCTCACAATCGAAAAGTGGGAGGGCGGTGACGTTGGATGGTAGAGTAAGGGTCGGTCGTCAGAAGCTAGCATCATAGGTTGTCAGTAGAACTCCCCAGCCTGCGCACTGTATCATTCAATGTAAGCACTTGTAGCAGATTGCCAAGATGCGTGAAACACTGAGTGGAGGACTTCATGCCGTGAATGAGGCAATGAGGCATGGCGGGCCTGAACGAGGTGGATTCAGAACACCAGCGCCTGGCTGTGGGCCCGTGGGAACAGCCTCAACGTGACGCGGGTTGATGATTTCGAAACCAGCAAGACGTTTGAAGTCGCATCCCCACTGTCTGCGCTCCCCATTAGCACCACTGTCCTCCCTGACGGCCGCTAGGGTGTTCCATTTTGGCTCCGTCTTCATTTCCCATCTGAGCCTCCGAATCGCCATCGACGCCAGCGCTTACTCGGTCGTCGATCGGTGTGCAATTGGCGGCTTGCTCGGCCTCCTCCAGCACTCCACCAACAATTGCCCACCGTGCCCAGATATACAATCCATCGGAATCGAATCTGCTCCTCGTGTCTATGCTCCACCGCTGGACGTCAGCTGTCTGATCCACTGAACGATTCGAAACAGATGGTGACTCACACAAGGATGTTGTTAATGGGGATGTGGATGAGCTGGCGTCAGCAGGATTACGAGTTGCGCGACGATTGCGACACGCTCAGGTCCACGGCCGACTGGGACTACGGTGTCGGCAAGGCGCTTCCACGCAGGTCACGCGACAACTGCGGTACCTCTCCGCATTCAATTGGCATTACTCGCCGAGCATTCTGAGGAGTGCTCGCAATCCAAAGAATAGGAAATGCACAAGTCCGAAGAGATGTTTTCGGATGATGCCAAGTGGGGCGGCAACTCGCCATCGTGTGTGCCGGAGGCATCGTCGCCCTCTCCCCACTCCATCTTCTCCTCGCGGATTCTCCATACGCGGTCCTCCAACAGTACCCTCATCACGTCGCCTCTTGTACACACCTTAACGAAGTATCCAATAAAGCCCATAACCAAAAACCCGACACCGACGGCACGGCACAGCTGGATGTATTCTGCGTGTCAGTTCACTATGTCAAGTCGGTCGAATCAGCGGTCCACGTCCAGAGGTTCACGAAAGTGACGCCTTTCCCTGCGCGCATCCTCGCTCTCCCCGTCACGCTCGTTGACGCACCCTTCTTTGATGGCTTCGTGCAGCGGTTCATAAACTGGTGTCAGCCATATGCTCTACCGCCATCGTAATGCGTCACTCCGCAGATCGACTCACGTGAAGCCCCTCCTTGACGAAGTTCTGGGGGATCTCGGCAAGCTCCTTGATGCTCTCGGACATGGTAAATGAGTGTGGTGGGTGGTGTAAAACGATTAGCGACGACACGCCGAAGTCGAGATGTTCGCGTTTCTGGTCAACGTGGTGAGATTGAGGCTGGACGTGGCAACGGGACCAAATCATATGGCGAGCGGAGATGTGGCGGCTGACCTCCTTTACATATATCTCCATACAGCGTACATCTTCGTTTCTTACCCTCATCTACATCTTCGCTGCGCCAGTTGCAGCTCCTGCATTCAATGACTCGGCGTATTCAACGCAGTGCAAAATGCTCAAGCATGGTCGAGGTGTGATGTTGAAGCGAATCACTGGTCTGAGCAGCCTCAGGCACCGGATTAATGTCGGAAATATTTGGTGGAAGTCAAGACACTCAATTTCGCAGTCAGCGACGACAGCCTCGACAACAACGTAGTCCGCGCTAAGATTATGCAGAGGAGAATGCATCAATCCCATGTCCTATACACTTTTACGCCTTAACACCAGTCCACATGGTTGCGACACCAAAGGTGTAGTCCTTCCAAGCGCCTCCCTTACCCTCGCGCATCGCGCCGGTCTCGAAGCCGGCATTGCGGACCAACTGCGCAAACTCAGCCTGAGGGGGGAACCGCTCAATGCTCTCCACGAGATACTGGTACGACGCGTGGTCGCCGGCAATGATCTGTCCGAGCACCGGGATGACCTGGAACGAGTACTGGCGGTAGACCCTGCATGTCAGCTTCATCCGCCGTGGTATAGCTCCGAGGCATCGCTCAGCAAGCCGACGACGCCACACTCACTCCTTGAGAAGGGGGTTCGAGACCTTACCGAACTCGAGAACGCCGATGCGGCCTCCGGGCTTGAGAACACGATACGCCTCCGACAGAACGGCAGGGAGGGAGGTGCAGTTCCGGATCCCGAAAGCAATGGTGTAGAGATCAACAGAATTGTCCTCGATGTGCGCGGGAAGGGCCTGCGCATTGCCATGAGTGAACGTAATCTGGGGAGCTGAGGTTAGTCCACCACAAACAAAGAACATGCAAGGCTGTTCTGAGGGGGCTCACTGTTGTAGTACATGGTCTGGGCGACGCGCTTCCGGCCCTCATGCAGCATGTCCTCGTTGAGGTCGACGACCTCGACCTCGATGTCGCGGCTGCCAAACTTCTCGCGTGCGCGGTCGAGAATGCGCAGCGCAATGTCGCCAGTTCCGCCCGCAACATCAAGACACTTGAACGTCGGGTTGGGGTCCTCGGGACTCGAGGCGATGCCAGGCCGCGCAGGGTTGCGATGTACGCTGGAGGGAAGGCGGGGGAGCATGGACGAAACAAAGTCGTCCTTCCATAGGCGGTGAATGCCCAGCGACATTGAGTCGTTCATGACATCGTAATTGGACGCGACGGAGGAGAAGACACCGCCGACTGTTGCGTTAAGCAGAAAGGAAGAAAACCAAAGCGCATGAGATTGACAAGAGGTCGCAAATGAGAAAATACTGTCAGCTCCACGATATCAATAGTATAGCTGGACTACTCACCAAGACTCTCCTTGTCCGTCTCGGGCACCTCCTGGAAACCGAAGTGCGTCGTTCGTTGTCCACCAGATGGGCCAGCTGAGGAGCTGGGGTTGCTGCCTGGTGTTGACGCAGCAGAAGTCGGTGCTGCTCCAGAAGCGGTACTGGAGGCGGCATTAGAAACGGCGCGGACCTGCACCCGTGGGGCTGCGAGGCGGAGCTGGCGGGCGAGATGGCGGCTCATGGTTGATGATGAAGTGGTCACTACCCAAAGTTGCCTGTAACCCCTTCCCGATCACGTCCGTTTTCAGAAAACACAGCTCCGAAAGGTGTTCCATTAGCGGAACCAAAAGTTCTGACTGTTTCATTACAAACCCCAATCTAATCCCACGTGACCGCCTCCACATCTGCCCGTCATCCAAAATCTTGGTCGCCTTGGAGCACGCCTGGCCCATCGCTGACTTACACATTACAACATAGCCATCAAAAGCAACATGGTGAGTGCTAGAGGCATGCTGAATGAGAAGGTGCGCTAATAGCAGCCCCCAAGACGCACAAAACAATCTAGTGCCGGCCTCGGCAAGGCTCTCATCAACCGCAAAGCCAAGGAGGCGTATGCACCAAAGGAGTCACAGCTTGTGAGTGCTGCCGAGGAGCGGGCTACCACTTGGACTAACCACAGTACACACTCGATGACAGCAATCCCCTGGCATCCGTAACGCATGAGCGTGACCTAGACGAGTTCCTCGCCAATGCTGCTCTCGCCGACCAAGACTTCACCACCGGTGAGAGCCATTTCGCCTCAGCCTCCTATGCTTCGCGTTGCAAGCTGACTTGCAGAACGCTCTAAGATCCGCATTATTCAGGGGCTCGGAGGTAACATGCCCCAGGCCAATCCGTTCCTTCTCTCAGCCGCTGAGGAGAAGCGCATCGAGAAGAAACAGGAGGAAGCTCGGGGAAACTTGCACGTGCCCCGCCGACCGCCTTGGACACGTAAGACCACACGGTTGGAACTTGAGAAACAGGAACGCGAGTCCTTCCTTGACTGGCGGCGGGAGCTGGCAAAACTGTCCGAAGACTCTTCGCTACTCCTCACACCTTTCGAGCGTAACATCCAACTCTGGCGCCAGCTGTGGCGCGTAATTGAGCGATCCCACCTCGTTGTGCAGATCGTCGATGCGCGGAATCCCCTCGGGTTCAGGTCGGCTGATTTGGAGGAGTATGTGCTCGATGTCGGAAGCGAGGAACTTGGCGACGAAACGACCGTTCCAGGGAAGGGCAAGAGGAGGAACCTGTTGCTGATTAATAAATCTGATCTGCTCACCATCGAGCAGCGGCGCATGTGGGCAGATTACTTCGAGAAGGAGGGTATTACCTATGCGTTCTTCTCGGCTGTGGAGGCTGCTGCACAGCAGGAGAAAATCGACCAGCAAAGGAGGCGGGAAGAAGGACTCGAATCAGATGATGAGGATTATTTTACGGAGAAGGAGGATGATGAAGCAGAGGAAGTTGAGGCGGAGGACCACGGCGAGGACGACGACGTCCCAACGGACGAGGAGACGCGGGAGGATATCGAAAAGGATGTGTCTGTCGCCCTGGAGCAGACCAAGCTCGAGGAGAAGGAGGACACTGCGCCTCAAGCCGCGGTCGAGAATGACAGCGCAACATTTAATACCGAATCTGCGCAGCCGGCCGAGAAGGAGTCTGATCGCACACGCGTTCTCACGGTTTCGGAGCTCGAGAACCTCTTCATCTCTGCTGCACCTCCCCTCTCGGACTTCGCGACCGAGCGAGACCCTAACCCATCCAAGCTGATGATCGGCCTGGTTGGCTACCCAAACGTCGGCAAATCTTCGACAATCAACGCACTCATTGGTGCGAAGAAGGTCTCCGTGTCCGCGACGCCAGGCAAGACGAAGCACTTCCAGACCCTAGTTCTCACCGACGAGATCACGCTTTGCGACTGCCCTGGTCTTGTGTTCCCCCAGTTCGCCAACACTCAGGCCGACCTAATCTGCGATGGCGTCCTCCCCATCGACCAAATGCGCGAGTACTCGGCTCCCGTGGACCTTGTGTGTCGGAGGATTCCCCGCGCGATCCTCGAAGGGACATACGGCATCCGTATCGACGTCAAGGAGATCGAGGATGGCGGCACGGGCAAGGTCGGCTGGGAGGAGCTGTTGTCGACGTACGCCATTGCGCGTGGTATGACCCGCTCCTCCTTCGGCATGCCCGACACTTCCCGCGCCGCGCGGTACGTGCTTAAAGACTATGTCAACGCCAAGCTGCTCTATGCGCGTCCACCCCCCGGAATCGACTCTGATGAGTTCATGTCCACCTCGCGTGAGCGCACGCTCAACCGCCTTGCTGCCCAGTACGCTGCAGGTCGCAAGATGCAGCCCGAGACCCACGTCCGCAAGGGCGCCGACACATACGTCGCGCCCGCAGGTGCCGCCGCGGCATCGGCATCTGCATCTGCCAGCGCTGCTGGCCCCGAGGTTGACGAATTAGGGGAGCCTACCCAGCGCGAGCGTCAGTCCACCTCAAGGCAAGTGCGTCAGAGCGCCGCGTCAGCCCCCATGCGGAGCGGCAAGGTGCGCGCACAGGCATTCGATTCGGCCTTCTTCACTGAAGGCGGACCTGCGCCACGGCCCGTCGTGAAGGGCCGCTCGCAGGGTGCAGCCGACACCAGTGAAGGTGGGCATGGGTTCACGCGTTCCGTGATTGCACCGCACCAGCGCCGTTTGGGACCTGATGGGCTACCCCTCATCGATCAGGGGCCGGCACGAGTGCGGAACAACGGCAAGAAGCACTTCAAGGTTCGTGAAGGCAAGCAACGCAGTGGGCGGGGATACGACTAGGCGACAGGCATATCGTTAAGGAGCTCTGCGCAGGCGCCGCTTGAGGTGGACGTCAGTCATCATCTGAGGGTCCGAAGATAGTCAGTAGGACCTGCATGCCCTTACACGTTTGACAGTGGCCCGACATGTCAGGAAACCTCTAGCCAACTTGTAGGATGATACTTGCCGACAGCTGTATATTAATGCATGGTACTCGCCCACCCTAGGCTTGTGCCACCTCTTCCAACGCAAAGAACTACATACAAGAGGACAAAACTCAGTTCGGAATCAACCGTTTGGCAAGTATGCTCTTAAACTGTTCCCGAGACATCGAAAGTGCCACTTGCAAACAATACTATTGCTTAGCCGCTGAGCATTGTTCTGCTGATTGCCGCCACGCGCATGTCGCGCGCATGCCGCAGCGATCCATCAGGGACGTCGTGCTGCTTGTCTTCGGCCCGACCGGCTGACATCACACAAGCTCTCTCGACCTCGACACTTTCGCTAACTGTACTTCTCCGGTTTGCGGCGGCACTCAGCGCTCCTCAGCTCCGCCCGACGCTCGCTTATACTTGGCCCACTGGCTCTCCCTTCACACGACTGTTGGAGCTGACTTCTGTAAAACATCGCTTAAATTCAAACTGACTCCGGGCCGTTGCCGCGCGCACAGCCACATGGTGACGGTGCCCATCTGCTAATCTGTTGAACTGTAGAACTGAAAAACTGACCTCACCCAGCTCAACTGTAGTTCTCAACCGCCGTCATCTGCTCGCATGAACTGCACGAGAAGAACCACAGACACCGGACTACGCAACGCAATGTTATGGACAACGAAGTGGGGCTTGGGTGCATATAAGATGGGTTGAGCGACCAAGGCATACCCACTACTCCAACATTCGCTCCACACAATGTCGAGACTCGCCCAGCTCAACAAGTTGAAGACGGTTTCTGGTGCTGTTCGCCGCATGGCGACGGAGGCGCAGGAGATCCCGGTGTCCAAGGCCTCAATGATGATGGGTATGGAAAGGAAGCAGCGTGCCGAGGGTAATGTGAGTGCACTTAACGTGAGAGGACTATGGTGCTGACAATATAGATCGGCTCTGTGTTTGCCTCGCTGTCCGGGGAAGCTGTGAAGCCCCTTCCGCCCCGCTTCGCTGAGCTCAAGCGCCAGATCATCGGCGACGCGGATAGCCAGGCACGCCTGGTTGCGTCGTGGCGCAGCCTGACCCAGAGGCTGGCTCAGGCCGCCGAGGAGATCGAGAGGAAGGGTACAAACGTGAGGTTCGACTTCGTGGCAGTTTCTAACGCCAGTCCGTCCCGACTGTCTCCTACGACTCCTTGCTGGCGAATGACCCCGCCGCTGTCGGAGCAATTAAGCGCTCCGGAACAGCTGTCGTGACCGGGGTCGTTCCTGAGTCCGAAGCAAGCCAGTGGCTTCAGCAGGTCGAGGCGTACGTCAAGGCCAACCCCCAGGTTAAGGGCTTCCCCGAGGACGACAAGCAGGTGTTCGAGGTTTACTGGTCCAAGCCCCAGCTTGCCGCGCGCTCGCACCCCCGCAGCATCGACGTCCAGCGAGCCCTTCTGTCGCTCTTTTCCCTCCCGGACGCTGCTGAGGTGTCCCTTACCGCCCCTCTTATGTACGCCGACCGTCTGCGCGTGCGGCATCCGGGCGACTCGAAGTTCGCCCTCGGACCCCACATGGACGGCGGAAGCATCGAGCGTTGGGAGGACGAGGCGTATCGCTCAGTGTACGCCCGTATCCTAGAGGGCAAGTGGCAGGAGTACGATGCGTACGAAATTGGTAAGTAGACTCCTGAGATGAGCTCTCAGCAGCCGTGTTCGGTCGGGCTTGCGCTGACACCCAGAATCCCGTGCACTCGCCAACCAAAATTTGTACGACGGCGCCGGTGCATGCGGTGTCTTCCGCGCATTCCAGGGCTGGACATCAATGTCCAACACGGGCCCTGGAGAGGGTACGCTCCGCGTCTACCCTCTCGTGAAGGAGATGACTGCGTACACTCTTCTCCGCCCCCTGTTCCGCGAGAAGGCCCCTCGTAGCGCCATCACCCGAGAGCACTACCTCTCCGCGGACAACTGGGAGCTCGACACCGAGAGCTCCATCTTCCCCCGCGCCCCAATGGGCCGCTCGCAGGAGTTTGACGACGCTTCGCATCCCCATCTCGAGCTCGACCGCACCATGGTTTCCATCCCGCGTGTGCGGCCCGGTGACCAAGCATGGTGGCATGCGGACGTCATCCATGCTGTCGAGTCCGTGCACCGTGGTGAAGGACCATCGGCGGTCATGTATATCCCCGCGGTCCCCATGACGAAGCTCAATGCCGAATACATCCGCGACCAGAGGGCGTGCTTTGAGGAACACTGTCCCCCTCCCGACTTCCCTGGCGGCGAAGGTGAGACAAACTTCAAGGGCACTGGAACGGCTGCCGATATCATGGGCGATGTCGGGCGTCGCGCTATGGGCATTGAGGCCTTCCCTATGTCGAAAGACCTGCGTACGGGCGAACGTGCGGCTCGTAAGATCGCCAACGAAGTCCTTGGGTATTAGATGGCACTAGAGAGGGGTTGACGGATCTGTATTTTGTAATGAATTGACCTTTGCCTGTATGCTTGATGCATCTATCGCTTATCCTTCGGCCCTGTGTCCTCTCATGTGTCTCCTTTAGCCTGAGTCGCCCTCTGTGGCGACTCGGAAGAGCACGTCTTCCTCGTCTAACCCTGCGTGATAGCGTTCGCCTGCCCCGCATCTCCCAACCGCGCCTTGTGGATCTTGATCTCCTCCACTGGCCTGTCGCTTTTGTCGGTACGCACGGCTTCTAGCCTCTTGATTGTCTGCATCCCAGACGACACGCGCCCGAAGATAGTATGCTTTCCATCAAGGAAGGGGGTCAGTGCCTGAAGTTAAGTCAGATGAAGGTCGACACCTGGCTGACGCCAACTTACGCAGGTGACGAAGAATTGTGAGCCTAGGCGTCAGCAGTGAAGGCGTAGAGAAGGTTGTGTACGAGATGTCCATCGTCAACCTCCATCCTTCGTCTCGGACGTCCATAAATCCCCTTGCACGATTCACTCGGCCTCGACCACGAAAGACTCACCATTGGTGTTGGGTCCGGCATTCGCCATCGCGAGAATTCCTGCCCCCACGAACCGCAACTCGGGGCTCAGTTCGTCTGCAAAGCGCTCGCCGTAAATTGAAGTTCCTCCCCGTCCAGTTCCTGTTGGGTCTCCGCCTAAAATAAGTACTAACCCGGTACAAAATCTCTACCTTGGATCATGAACCCCTGGCGTCAGCTTCGAGAACAGCGATGATTGCTGGACAGGATAGCACGGATAGGCGATGTGGCAGTCCGCATACTGAAAGACGGAGCCCATAACACGTTCTAGCCTGCTCGACGCGCAGTACGTACTGGAATAATACGGTGGAACTGAGGTCAGCAGAATCCAGAACAGACACGCACAATCACGCCATTGTAATACCCTCGCTCCGTTAGCTTAAGGAAGTTGTTGCAAGTCTGTCGTCAGCTGCAGATTCGTGGGAGAGTCGCAGCTACCTTCGGCGCATGTTTGGTGTACAGCTCGACGGTGAAAGTGCCAACGGATGTGTCGATTGTGACGTATTCAGCCATGGCGTTGATGCTGTAAATGATGAGAGTGATGAAGGGGAGGGTCGAGACAGCGGGATCCAATGTTTTTGACATCAACATGTTCCAGTCTTTAAGTGGCAATTCAAACGGGACCAAATATCTAATGAATTGCATCTTATTAGGAAAGACCTCAATTTGAAAAATCCAGCCCAATAGCGGGATCAGATCGGTCAGTAATGTTGGCTCTGATACCGGATATGTAGGCAACACACGCCGAGCTCCGAGATACCTCATCCCTACTCTCTCCACCTACTCCCCGCTCTCACACTCCGACGCCGAATCATGCGCGTCACACTGGTCCGCCTCGCCCCCCTCTGCGCGGGTATCGGGGTGGCTCCCCGCTCCGTCATTCTGGCCCTTCCCTCCCGTTCTCCGGCCTCTTCATACTCCTCGTCGCCGTCTGGCGCTGCGTTCCCACAGACGCCGGCAACGATCCGCTATCTCTCGTCCTCTGGGCGCATCTTCGCCCGACCCAGCGACCACCACCCCGGACGCGGGCAGCCGCATGAGAGTACCGCGGAGATGCTCGACCGCCTTGCTGCCGAGGCTAAGCGGCGGGGCGCGGCAGAGGACGCATACCGCGACCACGCTGGTCCATTCCCGCTCGGTGCTGGTGCTGAGGCACGCCGTAAAACGTGGCGGCCTTGGAAGGATCTTGGAGTTGGCGGAAAGCGTTAGTATAGCCTGGGGAAGGTGGCAAGGCGAATTGCCCCTATGACCAGCCCGACAAGGTAGAGACCACGCTGACATCAGTCGGGCGCATGACTGCTCAAACGGGCAACCTGCTTATCGTCCTTGCTGGTGCGGGACTTTTTGTGGTCCTTACTATTGCTCTGAGCACTGAGCTGTTTGCAAGGAACTCTCCCAGTGTTCTCTACTCGGAGTGTATTGACATGATCCGTGACTCTGACGCTGTGAGTAGGTCATCGTAAAAGAAGACAGAGGGCGTGTAGCTTCCCTTCATCTGTATGCTTAATGGTGAACCTGACCCAAGCTTGATCAATTCCTCCTTCCCCCCATGGCCTTCACACACTCGCCCAACGCGACCGCCCCGACACGAGGAACTGCCCCAGTTATCCATCGCGTGGTGCGTCATCCAACATCGGGTCGCGACCACCTCCTTATCTCCTTCTGGGTTCATGGACGCGGGCGGGACGAGGCGGAACCGCACGGCTGGGCTAAACGCTGGGTGTCTACGGCAGAAGACTCTTTCCGCTCAGTCGGCCAATTACTGGGCGTGGTCGCGAACCCCGATGGACCCGAGGAGGCACCAACGAGGGCGGAGGTCGAGCTTGCAGAGCAAGAGAAGGCTCGGGCGGAGAGAGAGGCGGCAGCTGCAGAGGCACAACGAGGTCCTGGATTTTTGGGATGGTTGACGCAGTCCTTCTCCTTCCGCCCAGGAAGCAAGGCGCGCTCAGCCTCGCCAAAGCCACCGCCTCCGGGGACATATAAGATCGGCGAGGTACGCGCAGACTACGTCAAGAACGCTTCTGGGCATTACACTATGCTTGCGCTCGTTGCCGACGTCCCGTCGTCCAGGGCGCCTTACCCTGGCCGCGCCATTATTTACTGGTCCCCCGAAGCGGACAGGGAGGGGCTGATTGAGCGCCGCTAGCCCGAACACTGTAGCACTACTCACCACCGACACCACTCGAAGCTCGCAGGAGCAGGCGAGCAGGATGCATGTGCAGTATAACCGCGACCTGGCGTGTGTCGTATCCCTCTGCCAACTAAACCTATACGAGCAATTAAACTAGAACGAAAAACCCTTGACAACACCGACTTCGTGGGACGGATCGAGGAGTGTTAGGCAGCGGTCGTTGTCAGATGGTCGGGCTGGGCGTTTCGCTTGTACGCGTAAACGGCGAACAGGCGCTGGAGATACCGGGAGGCAGGTGCACAGAGCTGTTGTGAGCTATATTACACGGTTTCCTTGACTCACTTCGTCAGCGCACGCTTCGAGCGACGCCTCGAGTTGACGGCGTTCGGGTCCGTCGTCAAGCCGCGACGAGACCAGGCGCCACAAGGATGGCGCCACAACCGTGGCTTGAATTGTTCCAACCCTCTGAAGCAGGGTCGATGCTGCGGTCAGTTATTGTCCCCGAGTTGTCAGCTGCTGCGTCGACTCTGTCGAATCCGTCAGCATACCGCGGAATAGGGACATTCCCGTACTTACAACACGTCATATACCCGCCGACGGGGCATCCAATCTCCTGAAAGTAGAACTGAGGCGAACTTATATGAGTGAGTGTCGGGGAACGTAACTCACAACATGCCTGTGGCCGCCACGGCACTGTCCAGTCGCTTAGGAAGATCGGCGTCGGCTGGGTATAAGCTCAACAATGAATAATTGGACGACCCACTATTCTTGGCAGCCAGTGCCTGCCGCAGCGTGTCAAACCATGCGGCCACGGAATCGGAGACTGGCCCGTTTGCTGATTCCTGGAGTGAGCGGAGAGTGGGCGAGTTCAAACTCACATATGACAGTTCGCTTTCTACGAGAATGAGCAATCCACCAGGGCGGAGAGCCTTGGAAAGCCGCTGAATGAGAAGCGGGTAGTGTGGAATATCCATTACCATGGACTTCACATGGATGAGGTCTATTGTCAGCGGACGAAGGCGCATAAAAAATCTCACCAAACGTGTTCTCAGCCCACGGGAGGTTCTTCGTTACGTCTTACGAGTGAGCCGTGACTAACGGGGGAACTCACCAACTGTATAGAAATCGAGGTTGCCGTGTGGGAGCTCGACGGGCTGCTGAAATGCATCCCAAGAAATGCTGCGGTCAATGCCAGCCCAGCTTGGAGGATTTTCTCTATGGAAGGCCCCTGGAATTTTGTACAACTAGACTCACTCAACGCCAACAACGTCGGCGAAGGGGTGGTGCCGCGCAAGGAGTACAGTCCATGTGCCCGTGCCCTATTGTCAGCGGGATTGACAACAGGCCGACACCCCTTGATATTTACTACTCCAACATCGAGAACTTGCGATCGACGACCCGTTGCATGCACCCGCGCCAGGTGGGCCGTAATCAGGTGATCGTGGCCAGGATTTAGCAGCTCAACATGGACAGCATTCAAGGCGTCGAGACTGGATTGTAAGCCCGCCACAGGGAGGAAGTCAAAGCGGGCCCGGAGATACCCGAAACAAAAGCCAACTCACAGCTTGGACTCGGTCATGGGTTCACTGCTGTTGTCATCCTGCGTTGCTGAGGGCGATCCCGTCATGATGAATAGGGGAAGGAGTGTGAAGTTGAGGCTCGAAGTCAGAAGGCAGCTGGAGGGTTGGTACTCAAAGCCCGACGGGTACTTACAGATTTTGGTGACGGAGAATGGGGCGAGAAAAGGTGTGCTACAGAACATATGGTAAAGCAGAGAGACGCAGCTACGACTGACAGGCTTCCGTCGGCGACGCTGTCGTTCACCTCAACGACACTACTGCAAGCACGCTTTCCGAAGACAGCGCCGAGGATGATAGAAGGAATGAAAGGCGACATCCGATATGTCGGCGTCGGATTTCCGGTGCCCCCATCGGTGACCGTGTGCTCTGCACTGTTTGGAAGAGAGTGCAGGTGGCGTGACGATGCGGGATATGGTCATCATTGCTTATGTACAAGGCCCGCTCCGGAAGGTCACTCCGTGTTGTGTGTAATGTGGCTGTTCGAGGGAATGGGATGAGTAGAGTGGTTTGAGGGCAGTACATGGTTGTCCATTTGTGAACGGACGCCTCCGCTGCAGGTTGCTCGCCCTTATGTCTCGGACATCTTCGTGGCATGACAGCCCCAGTTTACCTTGTTCTCGCCGACGCTTCGATGTCTAGAGGCAGTCGATCGTAATGGGAAGAGGAGGGAGCGTGCTCCCTGTCTCATAATCAACCTGGAATGAAGCTAGCTCCAAGCCAGCTTGGGGTTTGCCTCGAGCCTTTCATCGCATTCCATACCGCAACTGCCTGTGATTTGCCCCCGATTTGCACCCGATCAGCCTCCGACCCACGCCCACCGGGTATTATGGAGATAGGGGAGTCAAGGGAGGGTCAAGGGAGGGTAATACCGAGCAATGTCCACGTCGATGCCAAAGAGGCTGCGCAATGCTAACTATCCATTGTCAATAATGCACAAGTACGCCCATTCGCATTTGTTGTGCATTGCATCGTCGATCTGCCACTCGCTTCACTGCCACACGATGACGCGTATTTGATTCCGCCGAGTCCGACGGGATCGACGAAGGTCTCGGAGGAGTGAATTAACCAAACATCACCCAATTCTCGAACAGCTCAACCTTCTTCCTCTTTGTCTTCACTCTATCATCCACTTCACTTTCACTGCCTTTCAACGTCAAAATGTCCAAGTTAAACGACTTGGAGATTGTGAGTAGGCTTATAAGGACATACGCTGACAACAGGAAACCAAAGGCAAGAAGCGCGCCGCTAGCCAGGACGGTCTAGAGGCCAAGGTGAGCTCATTCCCCACTCGCAGCTCTTCCGCTGTGTCACAATATCGGAGCGGGTCCCAAAGCTGTGTGCCGTGCTGCCGTCTTTCCCAACTTGGTCACTGTCTAGTCAATGGCCGATTAGGACGTGGCTTCCCTCATGGACGACGAGTGATGACCGAGCTGACGGACAGAAGCCCCGCGGCGAGACCGCGACCATCGAGCACAATAGCGACGGTGACCCGTTCATCGCGGTGAGGCATGCTTATTGTCTACTGATCATTCACAGCCAGCTAACGCTAGATCGATAAGACGCGCCGCGTCACTGTGCGCAAGTTCAAGGGCAAGGTGCTCGTCGACGTCCGCGAGGTACGTGACCATGTGGGACTCAGCATCCCTCACCTCTGAGCGACAGCACGAAACAACTCATAAATTGCAACGCTAATATTAGTTCTACACCGACAAGGGCTCAGGTGAGGCTAAGCCGGGAAAGAAGGGTATTTCGCTTTCGGCGGAGCAGGTGAGCTGGCTTGCCGTAACGGGAGCGTGGTGCAAGTCCCATCGTCCAGCTCTCCACCAGACTTCCTTTGCATCCGCTGACTCATAGTGGGCCGCTCTCAAGACGAACATGAGTGCCATCGACGACATGCTCGCCGAGGTGGAGAAGTAGTGGGTGTTGTTCGGCGCGCGTATTATCAGTAGAGCCACGATATACTGTACCGCTCTACCACAGTAGCACGCCTCTTTGCTGACTTCAGACCCACGGCGGAGTCGGGAACCTCCCATACAGATGTGCATACGCCCACACGGACTGTGTGTACGCGGATGCGTCGGTAACCTCGACAGCGAATCACATCCTCCGACGTCCCCACTACACACCGCCTCGCTCGGACTGTGTGGCGTCGAGGGTACTGCCTAATGTTCGGACTGAGGTGGCGAAGAAGCACCTTCAGTGGCGTTTCTCCGCTTCTCATTTCGCCCCATTGGGGAACAAAGTATCCCTCTCGAGGTAATGGGTCTCTGCTTTGCCCACTCTCTCATTCCGACGAGGCCACCACCGAGACCGACAAGCATGACCATTGACGCCTCCAACAAGGCCACTGCTATGCCCGCCTCGGCTGGAACTGTGGTGGCTGACCTGAAGCTGGACTCTGTGAGCTCGCCGCTCACTTGCGAGAAGGCGGCTGAGGTCGGGGCTCCGGTCCAGTCAAAGATCAACGCGGAGCCTGCCTCCAAGGTCAGCAAGCCGGTCGTCCCCAAGCAGGAGGTTCAAGCCGACGGTCAGGCGGCCAAGGGGGAGGCTGGCGAGCCGAAGGATGACCACGACCACGACCATTCACACGACGACCACTGCTGTGGTCACTCGCACGCCTGTACCTGTGCCGCTGCCACCAAGAGCATCCTGAACACCTTCCTCACTCTCCTGAGCGTGAGTTTAAGCGCTCTACAGCCAGTCCGCTGACGTCAGGAGGAGCGCCAGACGGAGCTCCGCGCTTGGACGCTCAACGAAGAGACCTGGGCATGTGTTCCCAACAGAAACGCCCCGGCCTACGCGATCATGCAGAACGTGTACTCGTACAAGTCCACCAAGCCAGCCAACGAGGCCCCGGCGGTCAACGCGTTCATGCAGATCCTCAATACGCTCAATCACCACGCCAAGGCGTTCTCGTCGCTGTTCCTCGGTACTGTCTCGCACCTGGACGACACGGTCAGATACATCGACTCAAGTGTGAGCTGAGACATTGGCAGTAGCTAATGCAGACCGTTCGCTGTGTGTTTCCGACTCAGCGCTATGGGGCGTGGATTGGCATCATGGTCGACGTGCCAAAGAAGTTCGCGGTTGTTTTCGACCCCGCAGCGACGCTTAGCGTGAATATCGTCAGTTGGAGTTCAGCTGACGACAGGGAATGGACAAGCAGGAGATTATAGCCAAGTTGGCCGTCTTCAACGCCGAGATCATTTGGTCCACTGTGCGTGATAGTTCGTGGGTTGTGCTGACGGCAGCCCAAGAACCCCATTCCTATGCGCTACTCTTCCCTGGTGGTCTGCACTGCGCTGGAGGTGCTGGCGCGCGCGGGATGGGCTGGTGTCGCGGGACGCGTGTTTGCAAAGATCGCTGAGATCATTGCTGGGGGCGGCGACTTCGACACCGTCATGAAGGGCATCACCGAGGAGAGCATGCACGCGGATGAGGAAGGTGACGTCCTGCCGAAGAAGCTCACCGGTCTTGTCATTGAGCCTGCGGACAACGACATCGCGTACCAGTTTGCGAACCGCATCGCTTGGTCTCTCGCTGCGGGTGAGCTCAATGGGCCCAAGTGGTCGTGCAGTTGCGAGGAAAAGACTGAGGTGGTGGTTACTACCTCCGAGGCCTACGAGGAGAACGTGCCTCCTCTCGAGGTGGACACAAACGTCAAGGAGCCTGCGCTCAAGAAGCGCAAGGAGGAACGCCAGGGGCTCCTCAAGGAGGTTCTCACGAAGGCGATTGAAGAGGCTTAGCCTATGTACTGGAGGCGACCGTCACCTCGCGGTACCAAGAATTAAAATTATTGCATGCATACAGACTCAGTGAAAGCGATCTCTACACCGAGTTTTCTCCCGCCTCGAGACCCTCAATCCAGCTCACAACGCCCGCCCAGTCCTTGACGCGCTCAACGTTGCCCGGTAACCATCCGCGCTGGATCCGCTCGTAGCGCCTCCGTGCCCGCTCACCAAGCCGGCCACACTCATGACACTCGATGTAGATGAGCTTGTCGTCTGGGTGGTGTTCGCCCGGTCCTTCTGGCGGCACAATCTCCGCGTTCCACGGGTAGTCGCCGAAGAGAAGGACGCGTGGGGGCTTCTCGGCCTTGGACGCGGCAATGGCGTTTTCGGCGCTGTCATCGACGAGGAGGATCGCGTTCGTCTGCTCCATCACTTCGTGTTTGGTGCGCTTCTTGTGCGACACAACGGCACGGCGGGCTGCGTGACCTTCATGCTCGGCACGCGTGATAGGAATGAGATGGTTGAACGCTCCCGTGAAATGGAGCTCGTCGAACACTGAAGTCAGGCGGTCCTCAGGAGCGACTGTCAACTCCTCAACTCACAGTCAGGCAGATGCTCCTCAAGCCAGGCCTCTGTTGCCTCGCGCTGCACCTCACTCCGCGCAGTAATGAGGATCAGCGAGTACCCCATCTCCTTGAGCTTGGCAAGGCTCTCCTTTGCCCCAGGGATGAGTCGTGGCCGTTGCATCAGCCCGTTGAGGAACATTTCGCGCTGGCGTTAATGTGGTTCCCGATGCCTAGCGCAGTCACGGAACTGAGATGTGACGACATGCCAGACTCCAAGCGCTACTCCCACAAGCGCTACTCACGACCATTTCCGCCGTCTCCTCCTGCGTACCCCATCCGCGGTTATGCCAGTAGAGGTAGTGCTCGAACTCGGCTAGGGAGATAGGTGGGTCTGCCTTGGCCGGGAACATCTCGGCGTGCACTGGGGTAAGCCATCCGCATCAGGTCTCGCCTGCAGTATTGGGGGGCCGTTAATCGTCACTTCCATCGCACCCTTTTAACCCCCTCAATGGTGGCGCGTAGCCACGCCGGCCAACACGCGACGTTGGCTGCGGTCTTCATGCATGTGCGACTCACTGTCAACAATCGTTTGGTTAGTGGCACTGCCGTCAGTTATCGGCACAATATTGCGACTACGCGCTCTCGGCGCGTACAAGGTAGTTTCTCGGGTCTTTGACTCACCATAACACGTCATCCATGTCGATTGCTAGAACGCCCTTGCTCTTCGCATCCTGCACGCCGGCGGCATGCTTCGCGGCGTCCGCATCGTTCTCGATCACGAGCGGGTCGGGTCCGTGGTCCTTGCAGTCGTCGTGGTCGTCAGGCATTGCTTTGGTTGAGTAAAAGGAGTAGGAGGACTGAACGAAAGAGAGTTGAGTTGAGAGTCTTGTTCCCTGTATGACGCATCCCATCGAGCTTAGGCGGGTCCTACTTTCGGCAATGCCGTTGCCGCTGTGAGGGGTTTGTGCATTGGCCTCTGAAGCCGCCATGCAATTGATAAGGCTCGACTGCTCTTCATTGCAAACTGCGAATGGCTGCGGCGAACTATAACACGTGCAAGTGGTACGCAAGTATGTATGCAAAGGTTGGTCCTAATAATAATGAGCATTGAGGCTTCGGAGCAATTGCAGCAGTGGAGAGTGATCACTACCTTTGTTTCGCCCCTCTTGCCCCTTACTTCTTCGCCCCGACCTCCGAGTGGCGCGAGTGGTGACTATCGCGCCGCGCCATGCCGAATTGCCGAATTGTGCCGGCCAAAGCCGCTGTTTACAGCTCGTCCGCGACTCACCATGTGAGGACAACACACATGGGCAGGAGCTGCAACAGCATTAACCAACTAATGCAATCATGCACCTGTTCATCTAAAACTCATCCCTCTCGAGTCTCTCACGCACTGGGGCCACTATGTATCCCGCATTCGACGCGGAGTTCGCAGTCGAGACACCACGACTCATTCTCTCGCACTTCGACGCGACCAACGACGCACACTGCGACGTCCTCGTCGAGCTCTACACGTCCGACGCAGCAATCAAAGGTCTCGGCGACGCGGGGATAACGGATCGCGAGAAGGCTCGTAACCTGATCAACGGCTTCTAACGTTCCATGCTAGAGCGGAATGGCTACGGACCATGGCTCGTCAGCCTGAAGCCGGAAGGGGGTGTGAAGCCAGGTCCGACGAAGCTTGCTTGCGCGACCCCGATCGGCACAGTAAGCATGATGCGAGGGGCTGAGCCGGACTGTTTCGCGGTCCCGGATGTCGGGTTTATTGTGCACCCAATGTACATGCGGCAGGGGTACGCGAAGGAGGCATGCGAGAGCGCCATGGAGTATACGGCGGCGGCTTACGGCGTGCAGGGATTCCTTGGGATGACCGATCCCGGCAACGTTGCAGCTTGCGGCGTGTTTCGGAGCCTTGGGTTTAGGGACCATGGGGTACGAGGTATCAAGGTGTTCGGGGGGAAGGCTGGTGCCGTGTGGAGTAAAGGCGTGGGCGAGGACCTCTCACTCGTTGGTTTCTGAGCGAGGCCCTAACGTACACTGCTTTGCTCGACAGTAGGGATGAGAAGACACAAGAGCAGCGACCGCCCAGTCTGCGTCAATGCAGACTCGCTGGCTTGCTCTTGCCTGTCCGCACGTTTGTCTTCCGCCTCTTGACAGAGCGGGGTGGACGCCCAACATCTCCAGGCGTGAGACTCCGCGTTGGTTGTCGCACAGAGGAACGCGGCCCACTGAGGCAGCGTTTATTGTTCAGGAGATGACGACGGTGTTTGTGTTGACGACTGTATGTTAGTACAACAGCAGGACCATAGTTGTCAGACGAGAGCAGCGAAGTATGCAGGATCTCATTAAATGGTGATGATTGCAACGAAACAAGGGTCGTGGTCGGTGGTCCATTGTTCGTCGAAGCAAGGGTGTTGGAGTGGGGGAGAACAAGAGTGGGGCAGAGCGGCCCCTCACAGCCGGCCATATGGCTGCCGAGATCTCGCATGGTTCGACTCTGCCTCAGCCGACCACATTCAACATCGAATCGCCACCCACCACCACTTCAACAAATTCTCTTCAACCATCCTCTCCGCACACCATGTTCGCCAACAACAACACCCGCGCGCAAACCTCGACCGCGACAAGGCGGTGAGTCAACTTTGCCTCGCATGCGTAACCTCCGGAGCTGGACGTGGCGTTGGTCACGACCAGGCACCCCGGCATTACATGCAATTTCGTGCTCCACGTCGTGTTCCGGTGTCCAGTCTCCTTGCCATGCGCGGCCGTATCGCGCGGTCATTTGCAGATCTATCAAGGCGTATTCGTGCGAGAGCAGGGAAGGGAGGAAGCATAGGCAGCGCGGAGACAGGGGGACATCGACGAACGCTGACACCAGACTCATGAAGGAGTACCGCGACCTCACGGCCGACCCGATCAATGACACTCTGACCGCGGGTCCCGTGTCTGAGGACAACATGCTCGAGTGGGAAGCTCTTATACAGGGTCCGGAGGGCACGCCGTACGTGAGTCGGGTCGCTAGCTTCGGTTTCGGAGCACCTGATGGAGATCGAACGACATTGTCGAGTGACAACTCGTCGAATGGGATGCAAGCGACTGGGGTCTGGGAGGGCGCGCGAGAGGGTTTGAAGAGCGGCGCACACGACGAGCGAGATTGAGCGTGATCTGTGGGCAGAGTGGGATCTGGTCGCATCGATTGCAGTTCATGAGGGCTCGGTCACACGATGCCACCTTTGCTGTTGGCGAGACGTCAACCGGCAGTGATATCCGTCCTCCAGCTCCAGAGCGCCTTGGAAACAGTTGTGTTTTGTCTAGACAAGCTGACGATTAGGAGGGAGGCGTGTTCGCTGCGAAGCTTACATTCGTAAGTAGCCCGGGCTTTGCGTATCCTCCGGTGACCTGACTGACCTCAGCCCGCTGACTACCCCCTCAACCCATTCAAGATGGTGTTCGACCCCCCCCTGCTCCACCCTAACAGTGAGTCGTTACTGGCTAGTGTACTGCGCTACTTGTAGAAGTGGACCGTGGTGCAGGCCCCAAGCGTGCTTCCATGCCTTCTCTCGCTTCTGTACACGGCTCCACGTCGCTTACTCACTCGTTCACTTCACAACTTGCCACTAACGCCAGTCTACCCCAGCGGCGCCGTGTGCATCTCAATCCTCCACCCTCCGGGAGACGACCCGCTGCGCTACGAGTCGGCCAGTGAGCGCTGGTCGCCAGTCCAGGGTGTGCGCTCTGTCCTCCTCAGTGTCCTTTCCATGCTCGCCGAGCCCAACATCGAGTCGGGCGCAGACGTCGAGTGCTGCAAACTGTACAGGGAGAACAAAGCTGAGTTTGAGCGCCGTGTCCGAGAGCAGGTCAGGAGCCTTCTGGGCCTCTAACTGCGTTGATGCGGCGCTCTACCCCAATCTTGTCTACCCTTTCCCCATCACCACGGCCTAGTCACGACCCCGCACAGCAGCTAGAACGAGCGTGCAACATCGTAGCATGCGCAGATTCTGGGTATCTAGAAACTCTTGTGCCATGTATCACGTATTCCAACAACTGGGCGGGTGCAACTCGCCCCCCGTGATCGCCTAGTCGTCTTCTTGGTGGTATCCAGCGCGACGCATCTCGCCAAGGCGCCTGCGTGCAGCACCGAGCTTCTTCTCGAGCGTGAGAATCTCGACCTGCTGCTCCATCTCGCGGGTCTTGAACTCGTGGCTCGCCATCGCGGCGTAGTTGACGTGCTCGTCGGCGTCGGTCTGGTTGGCGACGACCTTGACCTGTCGGACAAGGGCCTTGCACGCGTCCGTGACGGCCTTGGAGGCCAACTCCAGGTTCTGCTGCGCTTTGGACATGAGGTTGGCCTTGACGCGGGATGCGGCGACGAGCTGCGCTGTCGACGCGGCAACCTCGTTCGACGCCACGATGAGCTGCTCGAACGAGTGCGTGCCGGAGATGACGCCGTCGGCGGACTCAATGAGGAGGCCAGTGGCGTAGGCGACTGCCTTGGCCGCCGAGATGAGACCCTCAGTCCAGCGGTGGTTGCGCTTGTAGAACTGGGTCGTCGAGGAAGTGCCTTTGCCCTCACGGACAATCTCCTCTTGAGAAGCAGTAGCGGCCTGGATGAGTCGGCCGATGGCATTGGTAACAGCGGCTGCGGCGTCAAGGATGGCGTCATGAACCGGCCTGTCAAGAACGGAGAACTTGTCGTGAGGCCGAGCCTTGAGCAGAGCAATGCGCTCCGTCGCCGACGCAATGGCGCGTGCAGCGGCTTCCATCTCGTTGGCAACAATGTCGCCTAGATCGCCATTAACGTGGGTGAGGGACGACTTGGACTTGGGGATGACCTGCTCGATCGTCTCAGAGAGCCTGGTGAGGGAACTGCCGACCTCGGCATTGTTGCGGAGTACGACCTCCTCCTTGTTGCCGCCGACGAGCTTGTAGGACTGAAGGTTGAGGAAGAGGCGCTGGGAAACATCACCTGCGCGCTTGGCAACCTGGACGAGCTTGTCTGACTTGTCCTCGCTCTCGGCAAGGCGTGTGATGCCCTTAGACGATACGAGGGTCTCGGACATGGACTGAGCGAACTCGTTGGCCGCCTTGATGACGTCGACGTAGCCGCCGCCGCTCTTGCGCCCAAGGTAGAGGTTGAAGGTTGAGGAGAACTCGGTGGCGTTCGCGATGGCCTTCTCGATCATCGAGAGTGTGTAGGGAGCGGTAGCAGTCGTGTTACCAAGATGAGTAGGAGCCTCAAGCTCGTAGATGGCGTCGTCAACCTTCTGAACACACGCCTGCAGGATCGAGTCGATGATGGCATTGAGCTCTTTCCTGTGGTCGAGGATGAGAGTGTCCACCTGGGCGTCGAACGTGTTGGACGTCTCGCCCTGCGTGAACTTGAGTTCAGACAGCTCCTGGAGCGTCTGGTCCATGCCCTCCTGGAGGACCATGAGCTCGGCTTCCTTCTCCTCAAGCTGCCGGCGCACGTCGTCGTTCTGGTCGTGCTGCTTCGACAGCAGGTCGTCAATCTGCATCTGCTTGGAGCGGACCGTGTCCTCGAGCTCGTTGAGCTGGCGGTTGTACTTGGCCATGATGGTTGACACCTCGCTGCTCTTGTTCCGCGACGCATCTTCGGCCCGCTCGTTGGCGAATGACAGGTCGCGCTTAACGCGGTCGAGCTCCTCCTTGTGGGTCGACCTGACGCGATCGAGGTCGTAACGGGCCTTCTCGCGCTCACGGATCATGTCGGCCAGCTCAAGGTTCTTGGCCTTGACGTCGCGCTCCATGCGCTCCATCTTGTCGATGGCCTCCTGTGCCGAGTTGGCCTTGAGCTGGAAGCCCTTGGACTTGTTGAGCAAGTCGATGTGCTCCCCACGCAGCTGGGAGTAGAGCTTGGCGACAGCCTCGTACTTGTTCTTCCACACCTCGATCTGCTTCTGCAGCTGCGCGATGAGCTCGTCCTTGGCGTTCATCTGCGCCCCGACGTTGGCGCCGACCATTGAAAGTTCACTCTCGAGCGACTTGACACGTCGGTCGTACTGCTCCAGCATCATCTGGTCGCGCTCGTACTGCCCACGCGCGGTGAGTAGCTGCTGCTGCATCTCAGCCAGCTGGCCAGCGTTCTGGTGCTGCTGCCACTGCTGGTTCATCTGCTCCTGCTGCTGGCGCTGGAGCAGCTCGCGCTGAGCCTGCGCCTCGCGCTCCTGCTGTAGCCGTTGAGCCTCAGCAAACTCCCGCTCCTGTCGCTCTTTCTCCTCGCGCTGACGCCTCTCCTCGTCCTGGCGCTGGGTCTCGAGTGCCTTTTGCTTCCGCTCGTACTCCTCCAGCATGCGGCGCTGTTCCTCAATCTCGGCTTGGCTCGCAGAAGGCGTATCTGTGCGGGGAGGAATCTCCTTGGGAGTGGCCTTGCGCTCAACGTTGGGACGCTTGGGAAGGTCAGGCGCGTCGCCATGGTCGGAGATCATCAAGTTGGGTGGCTCCTGGCCCAGTTTTGGCACATTGATCAGACCAGTGAGGTACTTGAGGTTGGAGCACTCGTAGTAGAAGCGGCGGAGGTGGTGGTGCTGCGAGTTGTACCGCTCGCTGAGGGGCTGGAGTACCTCTGGAGCGTCTGTGCGGCGGTACATGGCGCGCATCATCGAGGTGATAAACTTGTAGATGCCGAACGACTCCTTGACGAGGGGGACAAGGGCTGAGATTCTGCACTCGTTGTTGTTCGAGCCGCGGAAGTGGGCGAAGATGAGCTTCTGGAACGAGTCGATCTGGTCCTGCAGCTGCATGAGGTCAGTGATCGTCTCGTAGCCCTCGTTGGGGTCGTCAATGTTCTTGAGCGAGATGTACTCCTCGTACTCGAACAGGCCGTTGAACTCGGGGTGGTGACGGTGGAAACGTAGCTTGGCGAGTAGGAAGGACGTGTATGCACGAATGAGCGCGCCGTAGCCCTTGGCTCCGTCGCCGCCAACGGTGCGTCCGCATGTCTCGATCCAGCCCGTCTGTGCATGTGCCTCTTTAAGAGTCTGATGTTAGTGACACGGTCAACGATTCCCACAAAACACAACAACAACAGCCATTGGTCGTCCTATCGTCGTACTCACAACTGGGTGACCCTCTTGCAGCACCTTGTGTACGAGAATCAGCGCCTTGAACGTCTGTACCTCGTCGGTGAGGATTGGCTGCGTGCGCAACCCGTTCCACACCGACAGCGAGGAGTGGTAGTCCCAAGTGTAGACGATGCACTCTGCGCAGTCAGCCCAGCCACGTCGAGAACCAAATTCCAGTAATGTGACGTACTTCGGACGTGCTTCTGCTCTTGGACGTTAGCTGTGCTCCTCGCCACTTGGGTGTGCAGCACGTACTGGGAGCAGTCTCTTCTGGGCTGGTTGCCTTTTTGATGTTAAGACTCAGTTCAGCCTCTGTCTTCTCCTTGTCGACAGGACGGGTTGGCTGATGACCTGCGCCACCAGGGCGGGCACCGTAGCCGTAACCGGGCCCGTCATCGTAGTCGTGCTCATGGCCACGACGGCCAAACCTGATCTGTTAGCCCAGGCGGGTGGAGGGTGGCTTGAAGTGGTGGGCAACGTACATTCTTTCGCCTTTAAGTGATTAGAGATGGATAGTGAGGATGATGTTGTTTGAGTTGTTTGAGTTGTAGAGTTGTTTGGAAGAGATAGTTTCGGAGTCGGTCCGTGAGCCCCCCTGGAATGGGTTTGTGCGTTCATGAACGCAATCGTTGTCGTCGTTGAGGCGAGCAAGACAGGAGTGGATGGCAGGGCTGACAGGGCGACTGGGCGACTGGGCGACTAGGCGACTAGGGCGAAGCAGTGCTGCCTGCGTATTGCCCGCCTATGACGTTGGCATTGCCCATGGGCGCATGGGACCGATGATCGGCGCGTACCGGTGGTATATGGTACATGTATGAGCATGACCATACGACCATACCAGCTACGCAGGGGCGAGGGAAACGGCATGCCTATTTCTCTACTTGCGAGGGTCAAATAGGCGTATAGGCGTATAGGGGTTCACCTCCACACAGCCCTCCACCCCCTAATCTGGCCATTTGGACGTGTCACCTCGCGACAAGCCGTTTAAGCCATGCAAGCCAAGAGCCATGTTGAATGTATGGTATGAACAACCGACACGCCAAGTCTCATGACGATTCTGTCAACAGCAGTACTTACCACCTTGACTTGACTACTCCATCCTAATTCCTCTGTTTAAAGCCAACATGTCATACCAACCAGTTCCCTCCCAAGATCACCAAATAATGTAGGCTACAACACCTCAGACTCAGCTCACCTCAGCCAAGCAGATGACGATGACCTCGACGCGCTCTCCTTCGCGGCGCCAGAGGCAGCAGGCGGCACATCATCGGAACCAGCAAAGCCACAGCCAGCTGTATCTGGCCGCATCGGCTCAACGGCGCAAGGGGAGAGCTCGAGAGGTTGGGGCGGCGTGCGCGTCGAGCGACGGTTCACCGGCGACTCAACCCTCGATGAGCCCGTCAGCACCACTATTGTGGGTGCTCGCGCGCCACACTTCGTACTGATTGCAGATGCGTGACCTGAGGTCAATCTACACCAAACTCCTCCAGGTGCTGTATCCGCCGCAGGGCGGTAACAGGTCCGCCCTCCGCGACTGGGACCTCTGGGGACCACTCGTCATCTGCCTCTCCCTCGCCATCACACTGAGTCTGGACGTGAGTCGTAGGCGACTAGTGCCCTGAACGCTCGCTGACCTCAGTCACCTCAAGACCAGGCAATGCCAGTCTTCTCCCTCGTGATCTCACTCGTGACGATTGGGAGTGTCGTTGTCACTATCAACTCGAAGCTGCTTGGCGGCAAGGTGTGAGTAACTTCCCCAACGTAGTCAGCTGATCCTAAAGTTCCTTCTTCCAGAGTCTCTGTGTCCTGGGCTACGCACTCGCACCGCTTCTACTGGCCTCGATTATTGCGCTGCTCCTGCACAACCTCTTTATCAGGGTGCCTGTCTCTCTCGCATGTTGGGCATGGAGTGTGTGGGCATCGGTGAACTTCTTCAACGGAACCGGCTTACCGGAACAGCGCACTGCGCTAGCCGTGTACCCCCTCTGTTTGTTCTTTTTCGTGCTCGCGTGGATGATCATGATCCAATGAGTTCACAATGCATACATTATCAATGGTTGTATGGTTGAGAGTTCGGAGGCTTCTCCTTTACCTCAGCTGGGTTTCCCTCATGCTGGATTTCCGGCTTGGTACTGGATTTCCGGCTTGGCATCCGCATTGCCGTGCGCCAGCTGATCCCAGATGTTCGTTCCCGCAGTTTCAGCGGGCCCCTTCTGGGCTGCTCCAGCCACTGCCTGGGAAGGGGCCTGCTGGTTGGTGACGGCTTGGTGAGCCTGCGGAGGAGGCTTCCAGTCAACCGTCTCTTCTTCCTCATCGTCTTCATCCATTAGGAGATCGGCCTTCCGCGGAACGTCCACAACGGCGGCACGGGAACCTCTCGGGGAGACAGCGGGGTAGGAGGGGATCTCGACTTCCTCCATCGGTTCTTCAGTGACAGATGTGCTCGCGGAGGGCCCACTATGGGGCGACATGAGGTGGTCGTCAAGTGAGTGGCCCTCAGGACGTGGCCCTTCACGGGAATACACAAGCATGTACGGGCCGCCGTCTGTATACTGGCCCGTGTCGTCTGCCTGGATGGCTTCCCAGTCATACTTTGGTCAGCTGGACCAGACGCTAGTACCTCACCTTTGTAACCTCTGCGTCCTCCACCCTCCACCAGTTGTCCTCGTGCTTGACATAGGAGTAGAGATGCTTCCCCGGTGTGGTGAAGCCGTCGTGCCAGAGAATAGCACGAAGCCGATATCTGTGCATGTTCTTGTCCGGGTCGTCAGTTGTGAATAGCCCGCTCTGGATCTCCTCCGTTTTCTCAGTCTCCCTCGCCCGCAGCCCCGCGAGCTTGGTTTCCACACTCTCCGAAATTCGTTCGAGCTGGCATCAGATCGAGGTCAGCACTCTAACTCACCTTCTGCTTAAGAGCTGCTCGGCCCTCGTCCTCCGACTCTCCTATGCCGAGCTGCTTCACCAATGTCTTCAGCGCATTTGGAAGGCTGTGACCCTGCAAATGTCAGCGCAGGACCACAAGGCCGTGCTCACTCGGTAATACGACAGCGCGTTAATCTGCTCCTGCAGCCGTCGTAAGTCCACCCAGAGCAGGTTTTCCTGTGCGCGTATTTGCGTAGCCCATGCAACGTTATCGAACATGTATCGGTCTGCTGTCAGAGTGTACCCTCCTTGGAACTGACCAAGTACCACCTCCTCATCGAACTCCCACTTCTGCACGTTCACACCCGGTGTCCGCTTCAACGCGACGAACACGACGTCCGCCATGCTGGTAATGCTCTCCCCTGGTGGTCCCGACGTCCAAATTATGCTGGCCAGGTTACCGTGGATATCGGTCGGCGTGGAGTAGGTGCGGTCGATTGTGACATATGTCTGCGGTGTATCAGGCTGGGAGTAAAGTCTAGTGGACACGACCCTGGTGTTAGAGCAGAGGAAAGGGGACACATACTGTTGAGGACTTTGCATTATGTCACGGAGCAGAGGTCTCTCATCCATGATATCGACGAGATTCTCTTGGTACTCCGCCATGCGGGACATGACCACGTTACGGAGGACATTTTGCAGGTGCGGCACCCAGTTGTCTGCGTCAGCACCGAGGGAAGATGGTACTTACCAATGAGAGGTATTAGGGGCGGTAGTCCGACAGAGGATGGCTGCAGCTGGCACGCCATGTTGATATTATCAACCTCCTTGTCGATGCACTGGTAGTTGTGCTCGGAGCTGTGCTGGAGGCCGAAGATGTTCTGGAAGTTGACAAAGGCTGGAGATCAGCTCCGGAAACACAAAGCTAGTCCGTCTTACAGGGCAAATCGGTGTCTGCACTCTCTAGAAGCAGAAAACCTTCCCTGAGTTGTGGAACGGCAGCGAAGGCCTGCATGAGGCTGGCGGCCCACGAGATATCTCGTCGCGTGACATAGGCAAGTGGACTAAAGTCAGTCCAATTCCCCTTACAACCTACGCTTCAGGATCGCGTTCAACAGGAGGTGGAAGAACCTCATTCTCCTCTCCTCCGGCTGAGTGATAACTAGCAGTCATCATCGATTCCTGTATCGCTCGCTGAATATCCTCTTCCTCCTTGTTTGATGTGTTCTTCGATCAGCCAAGCTCAAACATCAGAGCACACTCACAGAAGTAGCATGCGACATCTGCACAGGCACCATCTGCAGTGCGCCCTTCAAGTCGACTTTGTTAGTCGGGCCAAACAACGGCCCTTGGACCTGCTGGTCGTCGTCGGTCCGTCCCGGCGAAGGCGGAGGCGCGGACGCACGCACACTGCGCTCTCTATCCGCCCTCCGCCCCCTATCTTCCTCTTCCTGCGTCGACAGCTGAATCGCGCGGCGCAGGTCCTCGTCCTCGTGTTCACCTGGTGGCGCAGTTGGCGGAGGGGGGAAGGCATAGTTGAACGGGTTGTTGCTGCCGAAGCCGGGCGGCGGCTCTTGCGACGTGTGCCGCTGAGCGGGTGACGGAGCTGCGTCGTTAGCGTGGCGTCTGCATCAGCCCGTAGCGCGACTTACGCCGAGCAGTCACCCCAGGGGCATGGAATGGGTTCCGAGAGGGCTCCTCATCCTGTTCAGGCTTCCACTGTTGTGAGCAGAGGTGAAAGCATTGCTAACTCACGTTCTCGCCGTCCCCGAACACCCAATTGATTGCGGCCTCGACAGTGCTGTACCGCACAGAGGCTGCATGTGCCTTGGCTGGCTCGACGCCATACTCGAGGAGCTGGGTCCTAATGTTGTCACTTATCCTATTACTGTCATCGATCATGGCGGCGGCGACGTTTGAGATGAGGTGGATCGATGAAAGTAGCTATGAACGACGGGCGCCCAATTGAGGCATGCACCGGCCAGCTGGCCACCTAGACTCGGTAATGAAAGCACAACAATGACATGTCGTCACCACCTGCCTTCTTCGTGCCTCTCAACGAAATGACAGATTTGCTTCCGCCCGTCGCTGGAAGTTGAATGTCTGATGGTCCCAGGTCCAACCTTCCGCACCGACTTCCATACATCCTTGCATCTCACACCCATCTGATCGCCATGTCCGTCGCTGGTCCTTCTACAAAACCCGTCATCGTGTCATACTGCGCTGTGTGCACCCTCCCGTCTGAGTACTGCGAGTTCGGGCCCTCGTTCTCCAAATGCAAGACGTGGCTTGAGGCAAACAACAAGCCCGAGTTCGACCGCCTATGGGGCGAGGGTGAGTGGGAGATGCTGGGCCTGGCTTCATAACTTTCGCCTCAGCTTAGGGGAGTCTCAGGGGCTAGCCCAGTTGGTACTCTAGCTATACTGCGTTTCTGCCCGGTGTTGGACTGCTCACCTAATCCAAACCCCCTCGTTACCGGTCACTGACACACAGGCTCGCTAGAGAAACGCATGGGCACGCTCTCACTTGAGAAGCAGGAGAAGCTCGAGGCCGACGCAGCCAAGGCGGAGCGCAAGGCCGAGAAGAAGGCGGAGGCCGAAGCCGCGAAGAAACAGGTGAGTGGAATGTGTCCCGTCCGTGTATATCCATGCTAACGGACAGGCTGCAAAGGTACGACGGCCTATGACCTAACTCATGTGTGCAGAACTGATGCCAGATCACGATCAAGCGCGAAATGCGCACGAAGCGCAAAGTGGCAACGCATATACATGGACTGGACTTGTTTGGCGTGGACTTGAAGAAGGCGGCCAAGTTCTTCGCGGGCAAGTTTGCGACAGGGAGCAGTTTATCCAAGAACCCACAGGGGGAAGATGAGATCGTCGTGCAGGGTGATGTTGGGGATGATATCGTGAGTTGCCGCGAGCGAGAGCGCAGCCCCCAGCGCCTATTACCCTTCTCCCGAGTGTATGCGCTTACACCAGATCCAAATGCTCAAAGACAAAGTGCCCGTTCTGAATGGAGCACCAGCGGACCAGGTGCAAAAGGTGGAGGCAAAGAAGAAGAAGGAGCCTGAGGCCGAGGCTGCGTGATCGTCGTAGATTGCGAAGCGGTGTGGGGGTTGTTCTTGGTTCGTAACTTCGTAGTAGACGTGATAGATGAGATGGCAAGCTTATATGGGCTATTTTGGACCGCATATGGCTAATTCAGCGAAGCTTGTTTCGCCGGCCGAGGCGTCCTTCCTTCAGCTCTACACAGCATTCCTTCCGCCAGAGGCCCTGCCAAACGACGCTCACTCATCTCAGTCATATCCTGCGCAAACACGTCACTGTCATTGCCATTACTCATACTGCTGCATATGCTCCCATGTCTCATACTACGCACACAACTTCCCCGATGCTAGAGCAAGGCTAATCTTTTGGTACAGTGATTGAACCGGGCGTTACGGTCTTGTTTTCGGTTTTTCGGATTAAGCGTGCGCGGCCTGCTGCACCGGTTGAGCGGTGGCGGCCTGAGCGGTAGCCATTGCCTTAGCCCGCTTGGACTGGTAGTCCTTGATGGCTGACTTGATGGCGTCTTCGGCGAGCAAAGAGCAGTGGACTGTCGTCAGCAAAACTGGGGCAGAAAATTGACAGGTGGTTATGCCCCCATGAAATATCCCGAAGCGGTGTCCGGGAAATTCACGGGGTGCCCAAGCGCATCACGCTCGAGCTGCTCAGACTCACGCTTCACTGGAGGAAGGCAGAGCTCCTTTGCGA
Source organism: Cutaneotrichosporon sp. PL3408A (assembly GCA_023629975.1). Taxonomy (NCBI): domain Eukaryota; kingdom Fungi; phylum Basidiomycota; class Tremellomycetes; order Trichosporonales; family Trichosporonaceae; genus Cutaneotrichosporon; species Cutaneotrichosporon sp. PL3408A. The sequence continues at coordinate 192,375 of JAMAMB010000009.1, read as the reverse complement.
TCTCGGTGTTCTTGACCTTGCCGGCCTCCTCGAGGCTCAGGCCCTTGACGCGCTCTGTCATGTATGACGAGGAGGCGATGGCGGACCCGCATCCGAACGTCTTGAACTTGACGTCCTCGATGATACCGTCTTCGCCGACACGGATCTGGAGCTTCATGACACTGAGTGTGGTTAGTTACTTGATCCTCCCTCCAGGTGGCAAAAGGCAACGTGAGCAACGGGGTAGGTCAGAACGCAGCCCGGATGAAATGGTGACAGTGGGCAACACGTTTTGATGGGTGCTGCGCATGTGGAGCAAAAAAAACTGTTTGTTCCTCCGTCATGCTTGGAACCCACGCTCTTGAGCCACGGCGCGCCTGATACACATCCCCCGTTGCTCCAAGGTCGCTTCTAACGATCAATACTTACTCTCCACATGCTGGGGCGCCGACAAGACCGGTACCGACGTCGACGTCGTCCTTGTTCATCTTTCCGACATTGCGGGGGTTCTCGTAGTGGTCGATGACCTTTGCGTGGTAACTCCGAGATGCAATGGCGGGGGTGGTCCTTGCAACGGCGACGGCACGAGGGATGGGCCTGAGCGCGGCGCGAGAGCTGGAAGCGACGGCGGTGGCACGGATTGCGTTGCGGAGCATCATTGTAATGTTGTAGAGTGGAGAATGTGATGGATGATGATTAGGGGAAGGAGGTTAGTGACCGCTAAAGAGTGAGTGAGAAGTGCCGAGGGATGGGGTTCCAGTGGCGAATGACCGAGGGTGGTGCCAGGGGTGCTACTCGGCGTTATATCCATTCAATGGAGTGTGGCGTGCCTGACAAGATTTCCAAAAGGAGTGAGTGGAAAGAGTGGATCGGATGTTCTTGCCGTATCAGATTAGACATTTTGGCCAATTGCCGGTTACTATTGGGGACGATTGGGTGACCATTGGCGAGTGACCTGTGGCCCACCAACCCATTTTGCCAAATCCACTTCGGCCATACATCGGCCATCCACCCCACCATCCACCCCCGCCACTGAAATGCTGACCTAACCATCGTCATACCCATCTCGTCCGAAGATAGCCGCCAGCCGCAACCTTGCTCAAACTGCTCAAGCTGCTCAACGATGATGATGATGCTTCTGTTCCATTCCGAAAAAGGTAAATGTGAGAGAGTCACCACCATCCGGAGACCCCGGCCGGCACCAACCCTCCCGCCACTCAACCATCAACCTCTCAATTACCTCCGGCGGCCTGCCTCCATGCCTCTGTCAAGTTCATGGCTCCGTTTCGGAAAGAACACAAAAACAGCCAGTACTCACAATGGCAGGTTACAATTGTATGTTATCTGATACGCCAAATCGCTTCCACGAAGGATTCAACATGCTCTGCGCTCATTTTGTGTCTGTCGTGTCAGAAGCAGAGAAAAGTGTTCAGCATGCAAGTCACACCCACTTGACACACCGACTTCTTTCATAGCCCAATACTGTGTCTCCTTCTGTCTCCTGACCTCGTCAAACACGTTGCCCAATATACCTCTTTCAGTATGCACGCAGCAGTTCACCGACGCGATCGAACGCCACCAAGCCGGGTCCTGCCAGTTTGAACGTGTGTGCGTCCGGTCGGTACACAGCCGGTTTTGGCCCATGCCCGATCTCAAGATGCCCGGCCTCAAGTCAACTCACGGGTAGGAACTGGGGAAGGAATCGTCCGCCAACCGTCTCGAAACGACCTGGGCGCACGGATGTGTTACTGCTGCCACGCCGGAACCAACTGAACTGAACAGCGTCCAAGCCCGCGATCGTGAAGCAGTCGGAGAACGCATTTGGTTCTTGAACAAATCTAACAGCCACTTGGCCACGTCGACACATTCCACGCTCGTCTGTGCTCATACCAGGACGATCACCCCCCTGGAGAACCAGAAGGAACGGTGTGAACTGGCCCCGGCCTGAATGAGTTGTGTACAGTAGGTTTGGGCGTTGTGTTGACGTGTCCACAGCGCCTCGTTCTCGGTTACTCCTTCCAAAATCTCGTGCATGCTGGCTCTCGAACAGATGCAGGCACTTCAGTACTGTGTCGGTGGAATGAGTTGCGCGTGATTGGCCATGTTGAATTATCTTGGGGGTGGTTGCGGTTGCTTACTAGCCTTCGGGGTCAAGACCAAGTCAACTCTCCCACGATCTACTGCGATTCCAAGGGGAGGTTGAACAGCATGAGCAGACTCGCGTCAAGCTCGGGCGCGTCGAGGCGCGCGCGATTTGGGGGTGCGTCCCTTCAAACATTTCAGGGTCCAACTGTGGGTAGGACCCTGAGATTGCCTACCATGTTTGGGGAGATTAGGAGGGCTAAGGGAAAGTCCGAGGGTCCGCCCGCGCCGCCGGTCCGTCCGTTCACCCAACGATCCAAATCAAGCCGATAAACTGACCAAGGACATGGGACATGGGACATGGGACATGGGACACTCTGAATCACTCTGAATCTGAACCCACAACCGGGAGCCGACGTGTTATTGCTTTTGACTGTCGCATGTCGGTGGGCGGCGTTTGTACTGGGCGGGCCTTGGTCCTGGAGCTCCAAGAGCTCATAGCATGGATGACAGGCAGAGTGCTATGTACCATGTGCATGCAGTACTCGAGAGTAGCAAAGGGAGCAGAAAGAGTAAATAGGATCAGGGGTTAGATGGAGCAGATGGATGAAATGGATCAGAATGAGAGGGATAATTGAATGCGCAGGGGGGGGGGGGTTAAGGGGTTGGGTTCTGGCTGGGTGCATGGGTTGGAAGAAGACGGCTGCAAGGGCTGCCATAGACGGGGGTCAATAGGAAGGTGAGGGTGCAGGAAGGGTCAAGCCGGTCTGTGCAAAAATTTCGGGACCACGATCCCATGAGCCCGTGAGGCCGTGAGCCTCCCTCCCCCGGCCCGGTCCAACTTTTTTTTTCTTTCTCTTTTGGTTGGAGAAAGCCAAACACGCACGCACGCACTCACACGCGCACCCAACACGCACGAACCGCATCTCCTCGGCGCCCCCCTCCGCCGCGTCTCCAGGCGTCTCCGGTGGTCCTAGGTGCTACACAGAGCCACTTGTACCGCTGTCGCGCTGTACCACCTGTACCACTCTCACTGTACGACCCAGCATACCAACCAGGTGGCTCATGGCTCATGGCCCATGACCCACGACACGCACCTTAGTTCTGCCCCCACTCATTCACCAGCCAGCCCGACAGCCCGATCCCACTACTGGGCCATTCACCCATATCCCACCCATCCCACCCGATCCAACATCCCACACCGGGCGACGCGGCCACATCTCCCCGCTCCACGCCATACTTTAGCTTTACAACGTCCTTACTCCTACACTTTCCTCTTTCTTTCTTTCTTCAGTAGAATCTACTCTTCTTACATCTCTAATCCTCTTCTCTTTCGCTTTTGCTTTCTCTCCTTCTCCAATACCCCCATCGACCCGTTCTCCTCTTCGCGGTTCCCGGTTAATCAATCATCAACAATGGTCAACATCTGGAAATCCGGCCAAGGCCCCCTCATCACTGCCATCAAGTCCACATGGACCTCCTTCAACCTCCCCAACCCTCCAAAGGAGCTCGTGCAGTGGATCCCCGGACAGAGCCCGCTCTCTCTTCAGAAGGAGGTCGTCATCGCTCTCATCACCTACCTCGTGGTCATCTTTGGCGGTCGCGAGCTCATGCGGTAAGTGCCACATTTCAGAGGGAACCGTGTCCTCGTGGACCCCGATGGCGTGTCAAGCCGTAAAGCTCGAGCCAGCACTTGCATACTTGTGTAATTCTGCACACTGGGTACAAACCCGGTATTCTGTCATATGGGACGCGTCGCAGAGCTCCAAGCGGTGCGAAGCAAGTTGTGCGAAGGGTCGTAAACGGAGCCATCAGCGGGTGACAGAATCTCCAGCTAACTTTCAGCAACCGCGAGCCGTTCAAGCTTAAGCCGCTCTTCCGCTTCCACAACGCCATCCTGTCGGGTGGATCGCTTGTGCTTCTGCTCCTGCTGCTCGAGGAGGTGTAAGTTTGCTTTGGCGAGATCTCTGAGCGATCACTGACCCCCCATCAGAGCCTCATTCTACCTCAACAAGGGCTTCTACTACTCGATCTGCCACCCCGGTGCTTTCACCCCCACGGCCGTGACGTACTACATGATCAACTACTACATCAAGTACGTCGAGCTGCTCGACACCGTTTTCCTTTTCCTCAAGAAGAAGCCTCTTGGTGAGTGATCGTGAACGGAGTGACTCCGACTCGGGGAGCTGACAATACAGCCTTCCTCCACGTCTTCCACCACTCGGCGACCGCTCTTCTGTGCTTCACCCAGCTCGAGGGTGCGACTGCCGTGCAATGGCTTGTTATCGGCATCAACCTTCTCGTCCACGTTATCATGTACTACTACTACTACGCCACCGCCGGTGGTGCCAAGATCTGGGTGAGTTGGAATTATGTGCTCAAGGGGCAGCAACATTGTTGTCGTTGTTTCCCTCGACCGGCGGAATTACAGCTAACAGCCCAGTGGAAGAAGTATCTCACCACGATGCAGATCACTCAGTTCGTCATTGACCTGTTCATCGTCTACTACTGCACCACCAACCACTTCTTCTCCAAATATGGCATCAACCTCCCCTGGGTCAAGGACTGCACTGGTGGTGAGGGTGCCGCTATCTTCGGCTGCGCGCTCCTCACGTCGTACCTCTTCCTCTTCATTGCCTTCTACAAGGCGACCTACAAGAAGAAGGGTGCTCGCCCTGCCGCCAACGGTGTCAAGAAGGCCAACTAAGCGTTGAGACCCCCACAGCGCCATCCGCAGAGTCGATGTCGATTTACACCCTGGCAGATGAGGACAGCCGGGCACCCACAACACCTCACTCCAACCCACCCGCAACACTACACTCACACAACACGAGCAACATGCGTTGGCTGCGGCCTCGCGCAAGTGCGTCTCATGAATCTGCATTAGCACGTTTACCACCACCACCATCACCCCTAGCACCTTTGGCCTCAGTGTAACTTTTCTTAGGCAATACCCACTTAGAGACAGAAAGATGCACCGTCGCATAATACGTACCAGCTTCTACGTTACGGAGCCTCAGTCGGTTGCCTGCTTGTGTGTAGAGCCCGATAGAGGGAGTCTCCCGCCTCCTTGAGCAATCTGGAGATCATTGGCGTCCTTGATGAAGAACCTCCACCACATCTCGCCCAGTGGGATTGTTGCAAGGTGCCACAACGAGTGGGCGTCGATCACCCGCAAAATGGGGGGAAAGTCGAGTATCTCGAGGGACATGGCCATCATGGTGAGCGTGACGAGGATGGCGGGCGTGGTCGCCTGGCTGGGGCGGGGCGACAGCTGGGGATTCCTTGGCGGATACGGGTAAGGCCATGTCAGGACGGTGTTGTCGACAGTGATGGGAGGGAAGCGAACGTAAAAGGAGGCTGTCCACATGATCCACAGGAAATTGGAGATGAGGCCGAGCGTCATGGCGACGCCGACATGGTATCCGTAAGGGAAGCGGGTAAGGCTGGAGACGTAAACAAAGTGTGAGAGGAGGAACACCAGGAACACAGCTGCGACCTTGAGGCAGTGCCGAGATCGGTGCTTGGGAGTCTGGAAGCCAAATATGCGGACCACAGCGTACAGGAGCATGTTGGCGATGGTGGTCATTGCGGAGAAGTAGTCAAGCTTCTCGGTCAATGGCAGATCTGTCATCAGCAATGCTTGTCCTATCGCTTACCTCGCATGTGGAAGATTGTGCTCCAGAACCACGTATTGATTTGCATGAGTGCAGCAACCACAAGCCAAGGATGCAACCCGTTGTCATCCCGAACATGCTCTGTGACGTTGAGCAGGCCACGGTAATTGACGGCGAGGTTACCCAGTGAGAAGAGGACGCTCATAGGCTCCTGGATTCCAAACACGCGGTGGAAGGCCCATTTGCCGTAGAACTGGTGGTACGCTTCCCGGCCGGCGTCGGCCTCGTCGGTGAGTTTGTGGCTGCAAACGTATTTGCAGTCGTCGGAGCATGTCCAGAGCATCATGCGGAGGTACCATGGAATCGGCGGGTGGTGGGGTTCGCACCGCTTCACTTCGCACAGGGATTTGCAGAGCTGAAAGGACGCGTGCCGGTCGCCAGAGGACGCGAGGGCGGGGACTGCGACCACAATGGCGAGAAGGACAAGCGCACCGATACTGGTCGCAGTACGCGACCAGCTCGACTGCATGGTGAAGAGCGAATGTGGAAATGTGGATATCGAAGTGCAGATAAGCAAACCGAGGAGGGTGAGTCGTGGTTTGTCTGGCGATGGAAAGTACGAGCTGGACGCTTGGGCTTGGAGTGAGCGACAATGGGCTCGATACCCAAATACGTTTTGCTTTCCGATCTTACGAGGGAGAATGAGAAGGAGTGAGAGTAAGTAGTAGTGAGTGAGGTGTCTGATTGCTCAGTAGTGATGACCACCTGCTCCCTTCCGCTGGTTGCGTCGTCGTCGTCACGCCCGGCCTGCCCGGCCACCCTCCACCTCATTCATCCCTTATCCGCAAGCAAACAACGGGTCGCCAGGGTGCGGGGGTACTGGGGGAACAAAGGTACCAGGCACATCAACATTCACGGAGATCCCTTTCCACTCCTTGCTCTCTTCAACCACCTCCTCAGCTTGGGCATAAATCACGCCGCTCACATTATTCACACCTTTCACTTCCATTACCATACCACTATTGACACTGGCGCAGACCCCTCAAGCTTCTCAGACGTAAACTGTCAAGCCAGCGGCAGTAGATGAGGAACCACGACTACTAAGATCAGGAGGCAGGAGAGGCAACATGGGCTCCATCCCTCTTACTACCCATCTGTCTCGTTACCACCATCTCGGAGAGTCCAACCTCCGGACGCGCACTCCGTCGCCCGAGAGATGGCCCGAAGATGAGGTCCCCAACGAGGAGGGTGGGACCGAGGACGTGGAGCTACTACGCCGCCCTGGGGGCCCAAAAACTCCTCGGCGAGTGCGGGAGGGGTGGATACGTATCTTTGGCTTCAAAGTAAGCCGTGTCGTGCGGAAGCGCCACTGACGCCAGCTCCCCCTTCCGCTCTTCATTATGTTCCTATTCCCGCCAACCGCTATCATTGTCTCGTTGTTGATTCGTTTTCCTACGCGGCTTCCCCACTCTGACTCGTTACCCATTCTCTCGAACGGAACGCATGACTTCCACCCCACAACGATCCTGGTCTCGATCGACGGGTTCCGCCCAGATTACCTGAAGAAACGGGCCCACCTGGTGCCGAACTTGATAGCAATGGGCAAATCGGGGTTGCGGGCCAAGTCCATGCAGCCCATCTTCCCATCGCTCACGTTCCCAAACCACTGGGCGATGCTCACGGGTCTGTATGCCGAGTCACACGGCGTCGTCGGCAACGACTTCTGGGCTCCCGACCTCCACGAAGGTTTCTCGAGGGACAAGAGCTTGCAGGGCAAATGGTGGTGGGGTGAACCGATGTGGAGTGTCGCAGAGCGAGGCGGTCGACGAGCCGCACAAATGATGTGGCCTGGCCCGCAGACAACGTCGGACGGCGTCTCACCGTCCTTCTTCGTGCCCTACAGAAGAGCCGTCCCCCTCGAGAAGATCCCACAAATCATGGAGTACCTCAACATGCCTATCGATGAGGCTCCGTCACTCATTCTTGCGTACGTCCCTGACGTCGATGTTGCGGGACACAAGGGTGGACCAGAGTCGGACGACGTCGAGGACGCTCTGAAGCGTGTGGACGAGTTTGTGGGCGTCCTCCGCGATTCTATTATGGAGCGGAACCTCACTGACATTGTCGATGTGGTCGTCGTCTCTGACCATGGCATGGCCGAGACCAGTGTGGACCGGCTCGTGTTCCTCGACGATATCCTCGGCGACGCATTCGAGGACATTGAACGGCGCGATGGCTGGCCAAGTTTCGGTTTGCGGTTCAAGGACCAGTCCCCGGTCGACAAGCACTATGAGGTTCTGAAAGCCGCAGCTGATGCCAATGGTACATTTTCGGTGTACACGCACGAAACGATGCCAGAGCACTGGCACTTCAACCACGGTCCCCGCGTTGCACCACTCTATCTCGTCCCAGACCTGGGATGGTTGATCACCGACCACGTGAGTAAGTTGCCAGAGCACTGAGCTGACTGCAGGTCGAAACGTGGCACGGGGGAAACAAGGGCGAGCTCCAGATCAAAGGGGCTCACGGTTACGATACTACCTTCGACGAGATGCAGGCCATCTTCTTCGCGGAGGGGCCTTGGGCAGAGCGGATGAAGATTGCAGCGCCCGAACACATGGAAGGGTGGGAGTCTGCGGATCCGCCCGTCCTCAAACGTGAGCTTAAGTCAGTTGTGTAAAAGCTAACATCAGCCTTCGCAAACTTAGAACTGTTCAATCTCATCATGCGACTGCAACGCCTTGAAGAGATTGCCCCGCCGACGAACGGCACTGTCGGCTTCTGGGATAACTATTTGTAGACATAGAATATACCCTGCATGTGAATGCCACGCTATAGTAAGAGACGAAACGAGCAAGACGTCGGGTTTTATGCGAATGCCGGTTTGGGCGGACGTGCACTACCTGGTGGAAGTGTTGTCGGTGACTGATGCGCATATGACATAGATGAAGGATGTCATTAATATCGTCTGGGGCGGAAGAGCACACTCGCTCAGCTCTCGTTCTCATTCTTCGGCGTCGTCTTGAACCCGTAGAAGTCCCCAACCCGCCGTGTTGCATACTTCAGCAAACACCGCCCTTCCTCGTCGCCCAGCCGCGCCTCCCCACGCGCTTGCACTGCCGCCTCGTCGAACACAACCTCCCCCATGCCTTGGTGAAGTAGATCGCCAACGTCCCCAACCTCAACCTCGCCTACTAGATCCATGAGACCGACCAGCTCGCCCAGATCGCGCATCATCGCTGCTTCGGCCTCGCTGCCTTGTGGTGGAGGGTTAAGCGCGGCGAGGGAGTGTAGCCGCTGAAGCATCTCCCGTGAAATAGGGACGGCGGCGAATTCCGCAATAGGTGGTGGAAGTGGTGTGACTGGCAGCCCGAGGGGTGAGGTAGGGACCGAAGGCTTGAGTGGGTCGTGAGATTGAGGACCCCGCGACTCGGGGTACGCTGAAGAATTGGATGCGGAAGCCGAGGATGACGAAAAGGAGGATCGCAGAGGGAAATCCAGCGCGTAGAGAGAGCGTTCCAAAGCCCTAGTCGCTCGAATTGACGAAAGCCGTATCACTGTCATGGTCGTCGTTGATGTTGTTGCCATCAACATCGGATCAACGTCTACTCGTACTGAAGGACGGGTCCGCAAGTTCAACTTTCCCACGGTTGACGCCATAGCTTGAAGTGAATGTCGGAAACCTAGTCGGCCAAAGAGATATCAATACTACACCACTAACCACTACCAACGCCACCGATGTTGACGAGGAGAGCAGTCAAGGTTTTGCGCGTGGGGCACGCATATGCCTCGACATCGGCACCAGTATCTGCTGTTCCCGAAGCGTCAAACCAGGGGTCGGAAACGGCCGCTCCCCGACGGCGGCAAGTCGTCGACACCGGTGATGTCGACCTTGTAGCTCCGTATGTCACAGTCGCGTCTGGTCGCTCCTTGTCCAGGCCTGACTGGCCCCACAAGTTACTCGTTCATCGGGGCTAACGACAGACCTGACCCTCTGTCGAATATCCGTCCCGTGCTGTATGCGGCGAAACGGAAGCGCCGGCCATCGAACTCACCATACTCCGCTGCCGAGTTCCCTTCCGAGGCGGCTGGGACGCCGGCGCAGATGCGCGCTCATGAGCTCGAGCTCGCGTTCACGCTCCACCGCGAGCGTGTCGACATGGCCAACCACCGTTTCTGGGTGAGTCGAGGTTGCATGCTCCTGTGCGATGCGACGATGGGTGGTATTTAGGTTGCGAGGATCAGACCGACGGAGAGTTGAGCGGCCTGGCTTAGTACATGCTTCCCCTTCCCCCCCTGCTTCTTCTAACCTCTCGACGTGCTTCTCGTTGAGCTAGCCGCGCACTCCCATTATCGACGTATTACTGACCCCAGGCCGCAACAAACGCCGACTTTGAGGCCCAACGCCAAGAACGCCTGTCACGTCTCCCTCCTTCGAGCGATCCTCCCACGCCTGAGGACGAGGCCCGCCGCGAGGCGGCGCTGACCCAGTTCTACCGCGACTGGCAGATTGGTCAGCGCGGACGGCAAGAGGCATGGGTCCGGGGTTGGTGGCGCGACGTGTGGGACATGATCAAGCTCCAAGGGCGTGTGTCCGTCGCGCGCTGGAGAGCGGGGTTGTGGGGCTAGGCGTCGGCGCTGGTCGGCTAGGCTGACAAGGATTGGGACTGCATTGATACATTCTCACGGCTTCACTCCGCTGACCTTAATGCAATTGTTGAGATTGTTGCGGCCGCCTTTTCCGGTCACGCTTTCTTGTAGAAGGGGGACACCCACATGTCAACTGCAGCTCTGCAATCCTCTCTCGGCTTTGGTCATGGCTGTCCAGACCAAGTTGAGTTTCTCTTATACCTTTCAGAATCTGGGGTCGCTGGCGTAAATCGCGCGCGGTGCGTCTGTCTGCCAACCGCTGTGCAAGCCGTCGCCAACTCTTCCAAATGCTTGTTATCTTGTCACTCTGCTGTCCGTCTAACAATGAAGCAGCATCATCCTCGATCTGAAACAGAGTACAGTATCAACGCTATTCCCCCCAAGGCAAACGCCGAGTTTCGCTTGCTGTAGTGGGCGCAAAGCAGATACTTCATACGTTTCCATCTGGCAGGCAGCACTAAGGAAGGTTACGACGAGACAACGCCTGCCTTTGCTAGTCGGGTTGCTGAGACTGAAGAGTAGGGTACTTTAATTGATAAATTACAGTAATCGAGAACTGGACCTGTGACGTCCAGCCGTTGCCGACCTACAACCCTTCGAGACTTCTTCAAAAACATGGGCTCGCACCGAGCCATGCTCCAAAGGTCGTGCAAGGGAGTCAGTAGCGATCCAATACCAAGATTTAGAAATTGGCTTATAGGCTTTGACAATAACGTTCCATGTGCTGGTAGGCACAGCCTCTCGTGCTTGCCTTGCTTCACCCGTGCAGAGAAAAGCATAAGGTCAACCTTCCCAAGGCGCTTCATTGAGGCCCAGAACACGCCGAGAAGAACGAGGAAGTCAGCGTCCTGGGGTGGTCACTGCGGGCTGTCCCTCGACGGCCTAGGCGGCAAGGAGAGGCCGGCCACGATGTACAGCCTAAGTGAAGCAACCACGACCTGCTCCCATCTCCGTGTGGCAGGAGTTGTGGTGCTGGGTTGAGCTGAAAGGCTCGTTCAGTCTGCGAAACCTGGCGGCATTCTCCCATGGAAATGGTGAAGTGTTTAAAAACCGCCCATAAAAGGTTGGCCTTGCCCTGTGACCTTCTCGCGCTAGGATGTAATGAGCTCGACCTCATGGGCTGCTCTCGCATCGTTTATCCGCATCGCCCCCCCCCTTTGGTGGTGGCACTTTGCGGGTTAGGTGAGTTTAGTCAGCTCAGTACAATCCGTGGTGCTGGGTAGTGGTTGATGACAAGAGATTACTAATTTTGCTCGGTCCCTACACAGACGCTGCGGGAACTCAGCATGCATGCACAGCACAAACATATAAGACTCGTCAAGCCACATAAACCTAACACAGTCAACAGTCTCCCACATCTTGACCCCGTTGCTTTACGACAGTGCGAGCTAATCAACTCTTTTAGGTATGTAACGCCTTACTCGCCCATGAACAAACGCACGACGAGGTACACGATGGCACCGAGGAAGCGGAAGGCTGGGTGTTTAGTGGCTGAATTCACACAAGAAAACGGGAAAACTCACCAGCAAGACCGGCAACAGTGAAGAGCATGGCGGTCATATAATGTTTGGCAAACGGCAACGTGCCGTCATTGCTCGTTTTGAGAATGACCAACGCTAAGGCGGCGTTGGTCATGACCCATGCGAGTAGGACGTTAGTACGGAAGTTCTTGTAGTAATCCTCGTGCTTCTGATCTGCGCTGATCGTCTTCTCCTCCTTTGGTGCCTTTGTGGCGAGAACTTGGAGCTCGGCCGCATAAATGGCGTTGAGATCCTTCTGTTCCGAGAACACATCGACTGTAACTTTACCGTCACTGTCCGAGGACTTGACGACGCCGAGATCGTCGGAAACCTTGTCCGAGCCCTTCGTTCCCCACGAAACGTCGTGCACGTTGGAGAAAGCGTACACGTTGAGGACGTTGATGTACGACGGGGCGAGGAGAAGGTATTGGAAGAACGAAGTAACTGCAGTTAGAACCCGCCAGGCCCTAGCGACTTACTCATATGCCAAGGGTCGAGCGCAATAATGGAGGAGATAATGTAGAGACCGAACGTCGCGAGTAACGACATAGCAAGATTGCGGAAATTTGAATCTCCCAAGACCTTGCCAGCGGTCGCTGGACCATCTTTAACTGCCTCCGCCGCGATGGACTTCACGCCCCCAATGGTGAGCCAGACAGCTGCGAAGAGCATGTAGATGGTGATGAGGGCGAAACCGATCATGGCACATGTGTAGCCAACCACGGAGCCAGCGGGACGATTGCCGAGAGAGAGCAGGAAGCAGAGGAGGAGAAGTGCAAGGTAGGCGTAGTTTAGGATCAGACCGATCCACCCGAAGATCGGGTTGGTCTTCCTGTTTCCAAACTCATCGGTTGTAGGCTCGTTATCGGGGAGTTTGACCTCCATCTCCAAGGACTTGGCGAGCACGAAGAACGCAATGTAATAATTGCCGAGCGCGAACCAAGCAAAGAAGTTGCTGATGATCTGGTAGATGAGCTCGATGTGGAACCAGAACATCCGCATAACGGAGTGCGACGAGCGGTAGATGTAGTGGAAGTGGGCGATTGAGTGGACCGCTGCGAAGAATGAACCGTTCAGCCAGCGACGACGCTGGGAGACAAGCTCGGCAACGGTATCGGGAACATCGGTAATGCCTTGCGCAGACTTGACGTAGTGGAGTGTCCAGCGCGAGGAACGCTTACTGACCAGCTCCCAACAAAGGATACGGTCCTCGGCAAGGTACATGTTGGCCTTGAAGATACCCGCGTTGGTGTCGTGCATCTTCTCACCATAGAAGTACTTCTCAAGAGGTCCGTCGCCCTGATCGTCGTTCTGGAGCGCAATGTAGCGGTAGGCCGAGAAGGCACCGGGCAAGACAGTAATGTAGCCGAACGCAGACTCGAGCGGCTTGTCAAGAATGTTGGACATCTTGTACTCAAAGTTCTGGGCGGCGACAAGAGGATTAAGGAGGTTCTTGCCCAGCTTTCCCGTGAGAGCGACAATCTCCCCGCAAGCACCACCGATGGACTGGTTGACCTCGAATGCTTTCCACAAATGATAAATCGACCTGGGCGCGGGTTCTGTACCCACATCGAGTAGGATACAGACGTTGGGGCGGAGACAGTCGCCAAAGGCGTTGAAGAACCAGCGGTGCGAGTTAATTTTCTTCTGGTTTTTCTCCTTGAGACAGAAGATCAGCTGGACAGGCACAGCCTTGTTGCCACCATTGACAATGCGGTCCTTGCCGTCGATCCACAACTGAGTTGTATACTCATACAGGTGAGCCGTAACTGGCTTGCCGTTGACAACATTCTTGGCAACACCGTCCTGGTACACACCGAGCGCGGCGAGGACCGACTGCGTACGCTTGTTGATTTTGAGACGACCGTCTGACACGATGCAAATCACCACCTTCTTCCAGCCATCCTTGCCCCACGTCTTGGAGCGCGAACGGTTGCACAGGTGTGCAACGTTCTCCATGACACCACGCATGGTGCGGCAGAAGAGTTGGTCGTCTTCGTTGTACATTGTCACGACGATGAACAGTTCAGTCTTACGCGGCGGGTCATAGAGGCGCTGGCGGAGAGTGTACTTGTCTAGAACAAATTCGTCGGGGTTGCAGGTAACTGCCGTGTATCGCATTTTGGTGAACTCGTTGCCCTCCTTGACCGTACATTTGTCCATGAGCATCGACGGCACGTCCGCATCAAGGACGAGGTGACCTTGGTAAAGCCTGAGCGTAAGTCTTGGCCTATAGGGCTCTCAAGAACCAGCATTCGACTCACGGAATACGCTTCTGAGTACGGTTACGGCGCAGAACGCGGGCCGGGGGGGCACCGTAGTGGAGGTTGCTGGACTCCCCGTGTCCGTTGCCGTAGGGATCGTCAAAGCGCACTCGGCCACCACCTGTCATAGGTGGGTCGTATGGCGCCTGGGGTGGAGGAGGCATTGAGTGGACGTCGAATGTGTGAGGGCGAGCGTGCTGGTTGAGTAAAGGCTGGTTGTCATTGTAGTCGTCCTCGAGAGGGTGACCGTAAGGAGTTGACGAAAAGCCTTGGTTGGCCTGCAAGTCGTTGGCGGAGTGCGAAGGGAACAGAGGGGGAGGGGACGTGAGGCGGTTGTCCTGTAAGCCATAAGGCGTGTTGTAGCTCAAGTTGGAATCGGTGCGGCCCAACTCGTTGTAGGGTTGAGGAGGAGGTGGGGGAGGAGGAGGGGCACCCCAGTCGCCGACGCGGTCCTCTGGATGCTGGAAGGGGTTGTCGTGACCAGAGGAAGGGGGATAAGGAGGATATGGGCCCGGGGAGGGGGACGCGTTGTGGCGATTGTCCATGTTGTGCTGCGTCCCAATGGGGGGAGGCGGCGCGTAAGGATCGATTGGGACGGGAATGGAGTTGCGACTGTTGTTGTTTTGGTGGTGGTTGTGACCGCGTCTTTGGACGTTTCCGTGAGGAGGGGGATTGTAAATCTGACCTGGTTGCATTGTGAGAGAAAAGAGTACTTATAGAGGAAACGAGCAACCCGGAGAAGCCGGAGTGTTGTGTTGGTTGAGGGCGTGCGAGTGTGAGGGTGTGCGAGTGGTGTGGATTGGTGTGAATGGGGATGTCGACGATGAAGAGGGACGTGCCAAAGGGTGAGAGAGGGCGGGGGGGGTGGAGGGTGTGGGCTGTGGGCTGTGGGCTGTGGGCTGTGGGCTGTGGGCTGTGGGCGGTTGGGGGGAGGCTGTGGTGACAAGGGGGGGCGTTTGAGGGAGGGATGAGCAGGGTGGGTGGGTCGCCTGGGTGGGTGGGTCGCCTGGGTGGGTGAGCTGGGCGGCATGGGTGGCATGGGCGGGGCTGGGCGGCCCCGCTGCCTGTCGCTGGTCACGACGGGCGCTAACGGCACAGCTACAGTACTGCAGAAGGAACAGGCTCGCCAATCGCCAACGCCAACGCCAACGGGTCCAGCATCCAGCCCAGCCGGCCCCACACAGCCAAGCCCAGCCTCCCGTGATGCCGGGGGACGAGGGATACAAGGGGGAGGGCCGGGGAGAGAGGATAGGAGTGGCGACTCAGAGGATCAGAGGGCTTCCGAGGGGCCGAGAGAGGATGCGAAGTAGTTAGAATTAGGGGTGGAGGAACAAGGGTATGCTGTATCAGGTGCCCAAGGCCTGCCGGTACAGCTCTGACTGAACAGCTCGGACAGCTGGCTGTCTTGCAACTCTCACTTATCCGAACTGTACAGCTCTTCCGCGTTGCTAAAATCGAGTTGCCTACCTGCCTTGTTGCTGACTGCTCGCTCGCTTGCCTGCCTCAATGTGCAGGTGATGACCACCAACGCGACGCGGCACTCAATACACGGTACGTAGCACGAGGAGCAGGACAGGAGCGTTCAAAGTATCCATTTCTTCTCTGTGCAGTCCTACTTACTCCACAGTCAACATATAATGCTTATCGATTACTCTTTCAGCAGGATGGGAATCGGGGAGGGGTAAAGCGCCGGTCTCCCCCTGTCTACCCTTGTCCCCCCGTCTCGTGACGATCATCTGTGATCAAATGGAACGGTTGAGGTAGCAGGAGATGGCGCAGTAGAAGCGCGGCAGATAAGCATGTACCACAGCAGTAGGGCAGAAGAACGGCAGCTGAGCACAGTGGCGGTACAGCTGTAGGACTGGACAAGGACAGCAGTATTGAGCCTCGTCCCGGTCCCTCAATTCATCCACTGCTACTGCACCGCCCATGGTATCACCGTTGCGCAACAATAAAGCCCCCGCGCTCCCCCGCATTACCTTTCTTCCACGCGTCTATCCTTGTACGTAACGTAGCCACAGGCTGCGTACAACGCGTCGGTCGTTCTGACCCTGGCAGCGATTGCGCTCAGCCTCTCCTCACCGCATCACTTCAGTCCTCTCATGCATCCATAATGCAAGCACGTTGCTCATGTTGTCAATGCTTCTTTCGCTATGATCTCCTATCATTCTTGTCGTGACTGGCTGGTTGCGCTTGTGCTGTGCAGTCCACCATGGCCGAGACATTCCGCCCGACCGGCTACCCCACACTCCACATTCTGACGACATTTGATGCTGCCTATTCGGCTCCATTACAAGCCACTTGTGTTCCGATTCTGAGCCTCCCTCTGATCAAATAGCCTGGATTATACTACTCCAGCGGCATTTGGGAGAATCGCCTGGGGGGGAGGCGAATGAACATTCGCGCCGCCGTGCCGCCTTCACGCCCACGCCGCATGCCGCCCATGCTCGGACGCGAGCCGTCGGTCAATACTAGACTCACGTGCCTCACCTGTTTCCGCACATTGCCCAATTGCCCGAGCCATGAACAGCACAGCAAAGATTGACGACGAACACCGCCTCCAAAACCCATCGGCCCTGATCGCCCTGACCGCCAGTTGCTTGTCTCTCTCTTTCAGATTCTGCGGTGTACGTAGCCCCAAGACCCATCAAACGCGTCCTGAGTTGCAAGATCCACCAACCCCGACTCTATCATCCCGGCATCCGACTCGACACAAGCTGCTAGGGACATACAGTACAGTATGCATGTACAGCTGCTGAGCCCGTTCCTACTTCTTCTTGAAGAAACCCGCGAGCGTGCTTTGACCCATGGGAGCTTTCCTCGTTGGGCCCCGGCTCGCTCCCGTCCGGCTCGTCGTCCCTTTGCCCTCGGAGGCGTTTGATCCTGACCGTGACAGTTCTTTGCTGGGATGCTGCCGTGAGGACGCCGGTTTTTGCGGAGGTGCCGTCTTCGGCTCAGGACTGTTTGTGTCGGTTTCAGAACCAGAGTAAGACTCATCCGTGTAATAATCCTTTGTCACTGCCGGGATCAGCGGTGAAATCGCAGACAACCCACCCATGTAGCCTTTGGCGTCCATCTCCGTCTTGGACCTTTTGACCCGGCGGCGTTTTCGCTTCTGGCCATCCTTGCCTGCCGTTTTGCTCTTGATTAACACCTCAGTCGACGTGTTTGACACATCGGGAGCAGCCTTGTGCAATTCAACGTCCTCATCCTCAAAGTCGACGTCCATCGCCATTATGGCTTCCATCGCAGCCTGATCTTCTGCTCGGACCATGGAAGATGTCTGCTGTAGTGGCACTGCGCCAGATCCCGACGCTTCCGGAGTCTCCTCTTTCTCGTCGTCGGAAGCAATAACGCGTCGCTTGCTCTTGGTTGTGGGTTTTACCGGCTTCCTTGTCTTCTGAAGGATCAGAATACAGTTTCATGTAATGTAGAAACTCACCTCTTCCGCCCTAGGCACCGGCTCGCACTTGACCTCCTGCTTCACATGCGGTGCCGGCTTGCCCTTCTGGGAGGGCTTCTTCTGCATTTCGCTAGTAGTCTGGGGCTTGCTGAAATCGAGCGCTCCGTCACGCATCGGCTTGGCCTGGTCGGTAGTCGTGACACCTGCAAACATGCCATAGGCCATGTCGACGTAGCCGGCCTTATTCCGCAGGCCAAACGCTGAGCTCAAAAACACGGCAGGATCCTAGATGTCAGTTGCCGTTTGCCTCCTACTTTGCCTACTTTTACTGGGGAGAGAGTAAGAGCGTAGATGTGCACCTTCGCGTTGTGGTGGAATAGCTTTCGCTTCTCTGTATGTTAGTTGTCGGTCGAGCAAGCTCGATGACGACGGCTACTTACCGTCGAGCTCGTCGGCTCCAACGAGGACCACGCCCCAGCGAGGCACATCGCTCGCATGTCTGTGATCCGATTGTTGATGCTCGGCATCCTCCTCAATCTCTGCTGTGCTGGCTTCCAGCTCCCGCTCGCGCTCCTCATCCTCGTCAATCTCCGAATTCCGCTCGTCGTCGCTTTGTTCATCCATGTTCACGATGCGGACCTTCTGCGTTGCTGACATGTGCGCCAGCGACTGCGTCGCTGTCGGGGCTTCTTCCTGTGACAGGGAGGTATGGCCAAGTGATGAGTGCGCGTGGAGGACGCCGGAGATCAGGAATGTTGGTACAACATCTGGATGAGTCGAGAGGTAGTCATTCAGCAGGCTGTGGTTAGCTCAATTGAACAAGGACGCGCACTTCTTCGCTTTGTGCACATGACATCCAACTTCGCGCGCCAGTTCTCGAAACGCGACCTGTACGATTGTCAGAACAGGCTAGGGTGGTTCCGCTTACTGGGCGCTGGTCAACAGCTAGTGTATGGGCTATCCACGAGTCCGCCTTTTCCTGAATGTCCGTCGACATGGAGCGCATGTAATATGTACAACTTGATAGAATGCAATGATTGAGTGTTGACAGCCGCGAAAGGTGAGGTTGTCGATGCTGGATGAGCAGTTGTTGTGCGTCCGTCGATTTAGAGCGCTTCCGAGAGCATCGAATGCGGACGACGTTACGCGTGATGTTGAATCAACCGGCAAGGCACAAAAGCTTACGGAACCAAATATGTCAACCGTTGACTCTCCTCAGGAGATGTGATTTTGGCATTAACAAACAAGCTAGAAAAACAATATCATCCGCTCGCTCTCCACGAGGAAACGCTAGCGCGTTCGAATCCTGTTGATTCACTGCATTGTGTATTTTACGCATGCTGCTAATATGTCGCCGTCACTTCCATCACAGCCACACAATGACTGGAGCTTACTCCGAGTGAAGAGCGGGGGCCTCAGTGCCCTTCGAAAGGCCCTTGCCGCCAGCGTAGATGGCCTTGTCGCCGAGCTGCTCCTCGATGCGAAGGAGCTGGTTGTACTTGGCAGTACGCTCCGAACGGCAAGGAGCACCGGTCTGTCTGTTAACTTCGGCCCTGCAGTAGGAAGGGAAATCTCACCTTGATCTCGCCAGTACGGAGACCAACCGAGAGGTCGGCAATAAAGGTCGACTCGGTCTCACCCGAGCGGTGCGAGGTCATGACAGCCCAGCCGTTGGACTGCGAGAGCTGGACGGCCTGAATGGACTCGGAAATAGTACCAATCTGGTTGATCTTGAGGAGGAGGGCGTTGCAGGCCTTCTTCTCGATGGCCATCTTGATGCGGAGAGGGTTGGTGACAAGAAGGTCGTCGCCGACGATCTGAATCTTGGCGGTCTTCATGTAGTGGGCCCAAGCGTCAAAGTCGTCCTCGTGGAAGGGGTCCTCAATCGAGCAGATGTCGTACTTCTCGCAGTAGCCGTGGTAAAGGTCACCGAGCTGCTCGCCGGTAAGCCACTTGGAGGGGTCCGAGTTAGGGTTCTTGAAGTCGAGGTCGTACTTGCCGTCCTTGTAGAACTCGGAAGAGGCAACATCAAGACCGATCTGGATCTTGCCGCTGTAGCCAGCGGCGGCAATGGCCTCAGTAAGGAGGTCGAGACCCTCCTCGGCACCCGAAACGTTGGGAGCAAAGCCACCCTCGTCACCGACGTTGACCGCTGGGGATCAGCACAATTCGGCAATGCCTTGAACCTCACCGTCAATGCCGTACTTCTTAACAATGACCTTCTTCAGGACGTGGTAGGTCTCGGAGCCCATCTTCATGGCCTCAGTGAAGGTGGAAGCACCGGTCGGGAGGAGCATGAACTCCTGGAAGGCAAGCGCGTTGCCAGCGTGCGAGCCACCGTTGATGACGTTGAACGAGGGGCAGGGAAGGATGTAGGGCTCCTTGACGCCGGCGAGCGAGGCAATGTAGGCGTAGAGGGGAACGCCCTTGTCGGCCGCACCGGCCTCCGTGATGGCCATGGAGACACCGAGGATGGCGTTGGCGCCAAGCTTACCCTTGTTAGGGGTACCGTCGAGCTTGATCATGAGGTCATCAATCTCCTTCTGCGAGGTGACTGGGAGCTTGGACTCGACAAGAGCAGGACCGATGATCTCGTTAACGTTCTTGACGGCCTTGAGGACACCCTTGCCGACGTAGTCCTTGCCGCCGTCACGAAGCTCGACGGCCTCGTGGGCACCAGTCGAGGCACCAGAGGGGACCTCGGCGTGGAAGAAGCCTAAGGATCATGTCAGCTTGAGGAATGTGAAGGGAACCATGCCAAGTTCTGAGCAAGGATCGGCTTGATACAACTCACCCTTGTCGGTGTAGAGGTCAACCTGGACGGTGGGGTTGCGTATAGCGATGAATCATAGGTAACAATCAAGCAATCAAGCATCAAGGAGCAATAGAAGAGAGGCATGTCAGCATGGAGGTCCGTTTCGGAAGATCCCGGTCAACTGTTTAACCCGCACTCAGCACGGCACTCCGACAAGGAGACCGTGTGAGCCGCACAGGTGGCATGGGATTGATACTCATCACGAGAGTCAAAGATCTGTGAACAATAGTCAGCTAGTGATACTGGATAGCGGCGTGAAAGCGATTGTGCGTTGGCCTGTCAAGGAGACACGAGTTGCATGTGGACGTTGAACTCTTTTGAGAGTCAAGGGTGATAATGAGGGAGCAACATGTGACGTCGATAAACAGTGGCTGTTTTGCCAGGGAGATTGCCAGCGAGACCTACCTGGCGAGCGACGACCTTGGTAACGACAGACATTTTGGTTTTGAACAGTGAAGTAGAAGATAGAGATGAAAGATGAGAGAGGATGAGCAAACGGAAGACCAAGAGGAGGTGGAAGGGGATAGGGCGAATCAATAAATGGGAACGAAGCGTGTCACGTAGGGGGCTGGCCTGGCGGGTTTGGCTGGCATGGCTGGGTGGGCGAGCGAGCGCCTGCGGTCTCGGCTGTCGAGCTGTTGAGATTGGAGGGACGGGGTCGTGGCCTGGGGTAAGTAGAACGTGCTGGGATTGGTTGAATCAAGGGTCCATAATAATGAGGGGAGGAGAGGGGAGGAGTCATGGCGGGCAGGCTGGCTGGCCGGCTTCATGGCTGGGCGGGATATCGTTCGGAGAGTGCCCCGCTTCGGCGCGTTCGGCGCATGCAACGGCTGGCCGTGGGTGGCTAGGTCAAGGACCGCCGCACGGGTCAAAATGAGATCAGCACAGTCACTCCCGGAGGACCGGAGGTCCGTCCACAGCCCTCTGACCTCCCCACGACCCCCCCCCCCCCAGCCACATGTTCACCTTCCTTATCAACCCAGTGAACGGTGAACAGCCAGAATCAATTTTAACACGTAATAGCTGTGGGGCCCCTTTCGGATACGTTTTCTCCAGCCTCTCGTCCATGCGGTAATTCTCGAACTAGCGTCCTGCCTTGCAAGAACGCCAAAGCGCGAAGCGACTGTGTTATCCTGGGCCACATCCGTCCAACACCAGTCTGCTGACGACAACGCCAAGCACGACGGGCGGGTGGGGTGTGAGGGGGGGGGGAAAGTTTAAGCTATATTGACACCGTTGTGAGGGGCACCACTATGTCGCGAGAGACAGCGCCGAGCAGCGTCTGGGGAACTGAACCGCATTATCTTTGATCCCTGGCGCGAGATGTCTGCTTGTCCAAGCAGGGTGTCTCCACGAGGACATCTTGACTTCGTATTCGAGTAATGAACTCCCGGTCCGTATTGGCGGGGGACCAAAACTGTGTTCTCAGGCTGATATTTGAGTCACTTCTGTTGAGAATTATCACCTCTGTGCACCTGCATCTCCAGTTGTATGCAGTCTGGGCCAGCTTACATTCGTCACAGTAACTTACACTAGCGAGCCACTTCGTCATTCAAGACTACGGCGACGAAGTTAACTGTGTTTTCTGTGGTGCCTGAGTATTTATGTAAAAGCAAGGTGTTCCGATGTGGAATCGGCGGAAACTATAGTGAAGGAAACGGGGGAGGAGCTGGTCCGATATGCTGAATGGCTTCGAAGGATTCGAACTGACAAAGACAAGACCTCAGAGTCACTGGCAGGTGCTTCTCTCCACCTTCCGAGTGGTAGTGGTATTTCGCCGTGCACATTGGTAGGCTGCCCTATCCATATATCCATCCTCGATCGATGTGCTACGTCCAGTTGCTGTAGTCTCAGCCTCCGCACCACCGTGCGTTAAGATGTGCTTTGCGCACGGCCACAACTTCAATTCCATGACGTTTTCGCAGGGCGGTCACACGTCAGCGCAGCCTCGCACTTCAATTCTGCCGACGCCGATAGTCACGAGCTGGCGTTCCGCCGGACATCCACAGTATATTTCCTGCCATGACCGTGGGACATCGAGCCTTCAGAACACTTTGCTTGAGTGCCCTTGACATCGGCCGCCGTGCTGAGCGACGCCGAAACTGCAGTAAACAAGTGTCCCCAGAACATCGGTCGTGCTTGCGTTCCTCGGGGTCTAACATGTGTCTAACGACGTTCCTCGAGGATTAAAGCATGAGCTGTGAGTTGTGTCTCCCCCGCCGAGTAGTGGCGTTCGGTCTTAAAGAGGAATGGTGACACCCGTCAATCGCGTCCCCGTATGGTCGCGTGCACCATCCCCGGGCAGCGACTGCGTGCGTCGGGCAAGTGGTGCAACGGTCTTCTTGAGGATGCCTGTGAAGATATTCTTTCTTGGAACAAGCCCAGTGTAGTAAACACGAGCCAGCACCCTGTTGATGTTTGAGATCGTTCACATGGTAGCAATGCAATTGCGCATTTTGAATGCCCGCCTCTCTGCTCTGCCTTTCGTCTCGTTAGATCTCGCTGAACCCCTTTCTTTAAAACTTCCCTGGTAGTTTGAGATGGTCATTCGTCACGCGAGCTGCATGTGTTCGCTGTAAGAAGGTGCTATGTATGGACATATTGCTTTCCACTCATGAAGGACTTGCGGATTGCTGCGCATCGCTGGGCTCGGCGCACGGTGGCCGAAGGTGCCTGTCGACTAGTGGCGTCGGAGGGTGTGTGGGCGCAGAGGCGAAGGCAATGGTTCGATTTGTCTGGACACAAGGCCCTGGCTTTCCCTACCAGCTTCGGGGCTTCTTTATGACCTCTGCGAACGCGCCGAACTTGCGACCCTCAATCTCTGTGCCTGTGGGTCCAGCCTGTGGTCAGTTTGCTGCCAAGCCGCCGTGTCATAGTACTGGGTATTGAAGCACCGCGTGCAGGTGGAACGGCGTGTTGATAGGAAAGTTGATTGAACGCTACTGGGGTAGGTCTGGTTACTCGGCCTGTTCGCAAGCTCGCAAGGATGATGCCACCACTACTGCAGGATATGTATGACATACTACGGTACGTACGGGCTTACAGGATCATGAGGGATGGTCGAGGTGGGCGAATACCTGGCTGGGTTCGGTCACCTGCAGCCACCTGGGCCATGGGCCACTCCTAAGCAACAGCATGGGGCTTGGTGTTGGGCTACGTACGCCTGGTTCGCGGCTGGGTACGAACCTGACTTACGCCAAGCCGCCAGGGAATTGATACCGTAGGCATGAAATTGATCCGCCGGTCTTCCAGCGCTTTGGAGGATTATTACCATTTCGTTTAACGACTACTTGGCCGATTGCAGGGAATAGCCAGATTGAGGGATTCGCAAGACAGGCGGAATTGGGCAAATGTGCATTGGAGCTACTCTGCTCCGGCGCTTGGTTGGGTGGCGCGGCACTTACCGCTCCCAGTAGTAGTAGGAGTAGTGGTAGTACAGACACTCCTGCACTCCTGCACTCCAGCGTACTCTGAGACAATTGGATTCAAAAACTATATTTATCCTGCAGGATGCCAGAACGACGCCTGCATGGCCTGAAGAGCTACAGCAAGGGTATGCAGAATATCCTTCCACTTCAAGAACCAAACCTCAATCGAGAGTACATATCTCCGCTTCTCTCATCTCCCAACTCCCCCCGTCCCCGTCCCCGTCGTACCCCTCGTCCCCTTCGTCCCTGCCCCGTCTCTCTTTACTCTATCCCCCCATCCCATCATCGACTTCTTCTTTAAACACTTGCCGACATCATCTCCTGTCTGCCGATTATCACCCTCACTTCACATCACTATTTCTCACGTTATCACCCTCCACTTCTCATTACTCTTCATTACGTCCATCCACTACTGTCTCAAAGGGAATGGCAAGCTCAGACATATCCCAGCGCCACTATCTCTCCCGTACTTCATCCCTCCCTCTACCCCAATCCCTCAGGCACAACCGGTCCTTCACCCAACTCGCGCGCTTCATCGGCTTCTCGAGAGCAGATGATAAGGGACGTGCCCAAGAGTCCGGCAGCGACGAGGGGGAGGACGACGCTGCATTGAGCAACGTTGGGGAAGACGATCAAGATGGCGAAGTCAATGAAGAGTCTTTGATGTGGGACGCCCAAGTAAGTCAATACGCCTCTCGGTAACACTGTCATCTATCATGGTAGTCCTACATCTCGCTGACAACGAAGACCGCACTTATCACACATCAACCTGCACTCGCCGCCAAGTACTACGCTACAGCGGCGCTGTCCCCACACTCGTCACCGGCAGCGTGTCTTGCATTGGGCAACCTTCTTGCTCGGGGTTCCGGTCTGGCCTCAGAGGGCGACTCACCGCAGATCCCCCCCATAGACAAACCATCTCCCGCCTCAACTCGGCCCCCTCCCTCCTCATGGTTGACTTCATTCTTCAGACACCAACGCGTGACTGTTCCCGCCCCTCTGAATACCCCGCAACCGCCGAAACCTCGCGTCAAGCGTTTGTCTTCTAACGGCTGGGAGTTGCCTACGGACGGCAAGCGCGTGGTCCGGAGTGTGGAGTCGATGGGCAAAGCCGCCGGCTGGCTCGTGCTGGGCATCGGGCTGATCATCGAATCCGAAGAATTGCGTGTCCCAAGGCCCGCCGAGCGGAAGCGGTCGGTCACCGATCAGGACGGTGTTATCACTTTCGACATGAAAGGCAAAGGTCGCTCCCGGTCGAATGATACGAACGTTAAAACGACAGCTCTCCCGTCTCCGCCGTCAACAGCTTCGTCCGACACGGTGGAGTCGTATACTATCAACACACCGGAGGACGAGCGTGACGTAGCCGAGGCGTCAAAGAGAATCAAGTTACTTGTAAGACCTAATACCGATCCCCAGCCTTGCTGACCCTTCCAGTATGACCTTCTCCTTCCCCTCGTGCAGATGTATCGCCACGGCCACATCCAGCGACATGACCCCGTTGCTCTCCCCCCCATTTCTCAATCACAGCTCCCTCGGGCTCTGAATCCCAAAGGAGATAAAGAGAAGGGTCGAAACGCTTGGTTCCTCGGCTCTGCTGTGGCTGGGATGTTGCTAGACCTTCCGCTTGTCACTTCGACTCACCACTTTGAGAGAGAGGCCTCAGCTCGCCGTCGCGGTGTCTTAATTATGGCCAACTACATTGTACGTTACGTTGCGGGAGGACCGCTCCTTGCTGACCGCCAGCGCGGCACGACCTCGACACCACAGATTGCCGAACGCAATTTCAAGGAGATCATTCGTCTTGGCCCATGCGGCCTCGACGTGCCGGACGACCTTATTCGCCAAGCCTACCGCCGCCTCAAGGGCGCGCTCAAGGCCACCGGCGGCTCGCCTTTGTCGGCTAGCGATGCGGACTCATTCTCGTTCCCGACCACTCCTCCCAGGCGTCAACATCGACGCCAGAAGTCGAACTCATCTTGGGCATCCTTAGCCGACAGCACCATGACCACTTCACTACGCTTAGCAACACCCGTCAAGTCGAACGCCTCTTTGGCATCCCTCGTGTACGACAGCCCAGTGGCTGATGGCTCGGCTTTTGAAACCGGGACCAGTGCAACGCGGTCATTGCGTGACATTCAGCAGCATCAACGCCGCATCCAACACGCTCGGGAAGGCCCTACAACAACCAGGCAGCAATTGTGGCCATCACTGCAGGGGTGGTCAATGCCGGCACCGCGTGATCTTTCCCCAGATGCTTCTAGGTCAACTAAAACTACACATGAGCCCCAACGCAAACTCTCCCACGAGTATGAGGGAGTGCCAAAGAAGGAGGAAAAGAAACCACAGCTGCGTATCGTCGCATCCTCCCCACAACTCAACACCGGCCGTCTCACTTCGCCACCCTTATCCCGGCAGCTGCCATTTGAACCCCAAGAGGCTGTGGCATCTATCGACCCTGAATTTGCGGCGCTTGAGCTGGCCAGTGCACTCACTAAGCATGTGCAATGCAGCGTCTGTGGTGCAGACGGAGTCAACTTTCCCAACTGCCGCAAGTGTGGGCTCACATTCTGCTCCCGTCCTTGCCGCATTGACGAAAAAGGAGCTGGCAATGGCAAACGGTAAGCAAAAGGCAATGGCCGTGCGCTCACATTCAGTCATGTTTGCGGCGCTTGGGAGTCACGGAAACTGCTCGAGCCCCCTCGGGCTGTTCAGACCCTTACAACCCGTTCATAAGCCGAGGGTGGCTGTTGACTGTCTACAAATCATTCTACTGTATATGCCCATAATTTCACTTAGAGTAGCCTCCAATAGCTGTTGTATTTTCTCGAGCCCCAAAACATACATTGCATACATGCAGAGTCCAAGAGGCAAGCACGAGACAATGAATTTAGAGTAAGGGCATCATGAGGCCACTGTGTCCGTTGTTCCGAAATTTCCCAGTCAAGATGACGACTGCAATATCTTGGAGTAGAGGACCTTCTCATGTCACCTCGCCATGATAGGTATTTTGGTCGTGACCGCACTTGGTATGGCTTGCCTCTAAATTATCTTCACTCGTCCTGAGGTCCCATATTTGAAAGCGGGACGAAGATCGTGAGCTAATACCATCTTGGATACCGCTGTGTGGATTCTCACTGCAGTGAGGTGGCCTCCACCCCGCCACCAATCTCGAAAGCCAATGCTCGCGCAAACGTTGATCCGTACTTGATTGAGGCCTCTGAAGATAACACATAGAGTAACACCTCTCCAAGTTACTGATAACACTTCTTTAAAGATAGCATCTAACTCTTCTCCCAAGGTGACACATAACCTCTCCTTCGCCTCGGTGCGTGCTCTCTCGTGATTCCTATGAGCACTACCTCACGTTTGGGAGCATGATTGGGAATGTGAGCCCGCTTGAGGATGTCTTCCCTGCAGCAAGCTTGAGCAATAGGCGTGGCTGTGCTTATCTTGCGCAGGCTGAGGGGCCGACCCGAATAAGTTCTATCAATGTCACGCGCTCCCTTCACGTCGAAGGGTGGCGTACTTGCATCGCCTGACACAACGCCTGAGTTGCCGACGATGCAAAGGGAACGGCAATGCATGTTGGTCAAGCGTGAGCGAGCTGGGTAACTCCCGCTTATCACTAGAGCATTCACTCTCCACCTCCCGAAGTTGCTCCTTAGGAGGACATCAAACTCGATGTCTTTGAGCCGCTAGCTGCGGCTGGCCATTTCTGGAATCAGTACAGCACCACCGCTGCCCGCCGTGGCGGGTCCAAAACGGCACTGCTAACCACAAGACTGAAGAATAGCGAGATGGAGTGCAAGATCCCCCCGTAGCCGAGGTCATGCTTTCAGACTGTCCAGTCGCTATTGTACCACCATTCGCAGAATTGGTACAGTAGGCCATCTGCTGCTGCGTCTCGAGTGGCTCGAAGGGCTCCTAATGGGAGCGCCCACCGCTTCCGAGCTCCAGAGGCAGCTCCTCTCCTCTTTCATTGTCACGGTACAGGCGTTGAACCATGGGGCCGGGGTGCTCGTCCCTAGCGCGACAGTGAGCTCTCGAAGAAATATCGTAGCATTTCGTTGAAAGCCTGACACATTGGGCGTGGGGTGGTGTGGCGATGTCACGCGTTGTTTGCCACTACGATTCAGTTGTGCCTTCATCACGTGACCTCTGCGCAGATTTGGATTTTTGGACGCGCCTCAATGTTTGATTGATGATGGATGGATCATGCCAAACCTTTATTCTCGTTGAACATCTGCGTCTTGACACTTCTTATCCATTACATTCTCACAATCACTTCTTTTGACCTGGCGTGATTTTGTCAAATCTGTCCCAAGGTCCTCTGCGTCCCCTCTGAACTGGTGAGGACGATTGTGTTCTGTTAGAGATTCGAGCTCACGCTCTCGCTGTTGCTCTGCCTCCACTCTCTCCGCGATGCATATCCTCCATCTTCAATGCTGTACATCACTGGATACATATCATCTCGCTGTATCTAACAGCGTGACCTTGCAAAAACGTGAGGCAGATGCCCTGCTGCTGCGACACATGCTAACGTGAAAGCGGAGGGTGTAATTGAGCCGACAACAACAGGATCATATTTTGCATCCTTCGCATCTCTCACAACCGACGACCTTCAGCGCCTCCAGCAAAATGGTCAAGTACATTCTCGTGGCGGGTGGGGTTATCTCGTACGTGGCAGCGATTGACATGTGTACATAGTTCTAATGGACCCAGTGGTATCGGCAAGGGCGTTATAGGTAGGGGATTGATGTTGGCGTGAAGGTCACGTTTAACAATCAGCCTCGAGTACTGGCCTCTTGCTCAAGACTGCGGGTTACAAGGTCACGTCCATCAAAATCGATCCCTACATGAACATCGATGCGGGGACCATGGCGCCGACTGAGCACGGTGAGACTTACTGAAGAGCTCCTAACTGATTGACAGGTGAGGTGTATGTGCTCAACGATGGCGGCGAGACAGACCTTGACCTGGGCAATTATGAGCGATACCTGAACGTATCGCTTGGTCGCGACAACAATGTCACGACCGGAAAGGTCTACTCGCATGTCATTGAGCGCGAGGTGAGTCACGCCGCCTTGGCAGCTGCTAACTGGGAGCGTCGCGGTGACTACCTGGGCAAGACTGTTCAGATTGTTCCCCACCTCACGAACGCCATTCAGGACTGGATTGAGCGCGTATCCAAGCGTCCCGTCGACGAAACTGGCGAGGAACCTGATGTCTGCATCGTTGAGCTGGGCGGTACTGTGGGCGACATTGAGTCTGCCCCTTTCATTGAAGCCATGCGCCAGTTTCAGTTCCGCGTTGGCCACGAGAACTTTGCACTCATCTATGTCTCCCTTATTCCCGTCATCGGCGGCGAGCAGAAGACTAAGCCGACTCAGGCTGGCGCCCGTGATCTGCGCGGCCTTGGTCTTGTACCGGATCTAGTAAGGGACATGGGTGACAATGGCTGACTTCAGCTCGCTTGCCGTTGTGAGCTTCCCCTCCAGACCGCCACAATGGAGAAGGTCGCCATGTTCTGCCATGTCTCGCCCAAGCAAGTCCTCGGCGTTCACAATGTCACATCCACTTACCACGTTCCGCTCCTGCTTCGTGAGCAGGGCCTTGTTGACTTCTTGAAACAACGCCTCAACCTCGAGTCTATCCCAGTATCCCCGTCTCAGAAGAAGAACGGCGAGCAGCTCATGACGCGCTGGCGCGACATGTGTGTTAGCTCGGAGCGCTTCTTCGACCATGTTGACATTGTACTTGTAGGCAAGTACACGACCCTTGAGGACTCGTACATGAGCGTTGTCAAGGCTCTTGAGCACGCGTCCATGCGGTGTGGTCGTACGCTCAAGCTGCACGTGAGTGACATCCAACAACGTCTGTGTGCTGATGTACAAGTGGGTCGACTCATCCGACCTTGAGTCCGAGAAAGAGATCGATGACCCCGTTCGCTACCACCACGCTTGGAGTCAACTTTGCTCAGCCAAGTACGTTGTGCCTTAGACCATATCTGACACCAAGGGGGATCATTGTACCGGGCGGCTTTGGCGTTCGTGGCACGGAGGGAATGGTTACAGCTATCAAGTGGGCTCGTGAACAGAAGGTGCCCTTCCTGGGTATCTGTCTCGGTTTCCAGGTTGCTGTCGTGGAATGGGCTCGCAATGTGTGCGGCCTCAAGGGTGAGTGCAGGCCCGATGGTCAGCCTAACGTTAGGGGCCAGCTCTGCTGAGCTGTCGAAGGACACGCCGCATCCCGTGATCTGCTTTATGCCCGAGATCTCCAAGACCCACATGGGTGGGACCATGCGCCTGGGCTTGCGTCCTACGATTTTCGAGCCAGACACGGAGAATTCCAAACTTCGGCGGCTGTACGGAGGCCACAAGATTGCCTGGGAGCGTCATCGACACCGTTACGAAGTGGAACCACAGTATGTCGAGCAGCTTGAAGCTCCTGGGCATCTGCGCTTCATTGGCAAGGACGAGCGAGGCGAGCGCATGCAGATGCTGGAGATCGACGATCATCCATACTTCGTCGGCCTTCAGGCGCACCCCGAGTTCTGCTCTCGCCCACTTAACCCATCGCCCCCCTTCCTGGGTCTCATTGCCGCGGCATGTGGTGTTGACGTTCTCGAGGAGCAACTCGAGGCCTCCAAGAACTATGTCGACCCTCACCCAGAGAACGCCAAGGTTGTGCCAGCAAGCGAGGCTGCTACTGCGGGTGCGAAGAACCGGACCCAAGCTGTTGAAGGCGTGCGCGTCCAGGACGAGAAGGACCAAGGGCAGGCGCTCGCCAACGGGTTGGACAAGGTCTCAGTTGCCTGATTAATAGATGGATGATGAGTTCACGTCATGGTCATGTTACACGATCACTTAACACGGAGGCTCGAATGACGTTACATAGACGAAATACACAGGTATTGTGGCCCAAGGGCGCGCCCGGGGGAAAACGGATAGTGCGAACAATAACAGGGAGAACGTGACTTCGATGATGCGATCACCAGCCTCCCCCAACCTCTGTATTGGTTAGCACATCATGGCCTGGAGTGGGTCAACTCACGCTCGAGTAGGACTTCAATGACATCGCCGTCCTCCATCTCCAGGTCCTCGGCGGTCTGGTTGTCCTGAATACGCGTTCCATCAAAGAGGAGACTGCAAAATTAGCTTGGGGTGCCATATGAACAAGAAAGCAGCGTGGGAAAACGCGTGAGGTGTGCGCACCGGATCGCAGATGGGTCCTGTCCGACGCGGTCGGCGTATGCCGTCTGGTTCATTAGCATCGGTCACGACTACTGTCTTGCTGTCCTTGGGCCCCCCTTACCTTTAGTTTGTTGAGCCTTGTGGTCTTCTTAATCTTGAAAAACACCTCTGAGCTGTCGGTGGCGCGAATCTTGATGTTGAGAGTGTTGTCTAGGGAGGTCAGCTTCGCGCCGATTGATGCGGGAGCAGAGAACTGGCAGTTTGCTCACCGTCGGGCTTCGGCTTGGCTTCAGCCGCAGGCGAATTGTGCTCGGACATTATTCAAGGAGGGCACGACAAAAGGACGATGAGAAGTGGAGTCTAAAGAGAAAGTAAGAAAACGTTGATGTTGAACGGCGGAATAGATTGTGCAGAGACGAGTTTACATGGAGGTTGAGCTGACCGGATGTGATGTCGCTATGTTGACGATCGATACAGTCAATCGGGGTGCCCCATTTGCCACTCTTACATAATGCCGTAACACCGTCTAGAAAACCACGTGCTCAAATGAGAGGTGCTAATATATTAGGTAGCGACCACACAGGGAAGGAGGCAATTCAAGTTGAGATGGTCGGAGATCGCATCCGATTCCGAATCCGATCTTGCTGTCTTGATGCTGTTACAGAATTACAGAGGCAACGGCAGTATGGGCAGCGGCGGCAGCGGGGCAGCGGGAGCAATCTCCAAAGCCTAAACCCTCCACCGTACCAGCGCCACTCGTACCAGCGCCACTCACCGTACAATAGCATTACCTACTCGTCCTAGACCGCCTACACTGGTGGCCAAGTACTCTATACTACTGTAGCAAGTCTCAGTTCCAAGTCGTCGGCATTATTGCAATCTACAATCTACAACTCTACATCCAAAAGTCACAGCAACTCGAAAACCGACCAGGTCAATCACCAGCTCAACTCTCACTTTCACTCTCACCCTCACCTCTGGATTCCACTCCCTCCCCTCCTCCTCCCCCCCTGCTTTCGAATCTCGGCCAGTTGGCGTGTGTTGACCCCAATTCTATCCCAGTGTGCCTGCGTTGCTCCTGTCCTGTCTCTCCTGCCGATCGCTACATAACCATCTCCCCTTCGTCATCGCCGACGCCAACTGTAAACAACGTCCAGTTCAGCCTCCCCCCTTTGCCTCATCGGCCGCCATCAGAATCATAACCAGTGCAGACCATACGAGTGCTTCCCCGCTTCTTCACGGCCAGGCTTTGTAGTTTACTAGCCGACTGAACGGTACACTTCGGCATTGGTACGTGCGTGACATTTCTTTGGTTCGTCTAGTGCTTATCACCTCCACCTCCACTCCTCCGTCAATGTCGGTCTTGGTTTGTGCTCGAACTCATAAACATCATATCCCTCTCATAATTATACACGCTCAGCCTGAAAACAGGAGCTTTATCTATCGTCCTGAGCCTTTGCAATATTGACTATGCCGCGCCGGGTTGTGCCACCGACTGTGGCTGCAACCTTACCACCCCCGCCTCCGTCGCCTCTTGTGCAACGACTGCGACAGGACTGGCGATGGGCCGGCATCAGCCAGTTCGTTTGGACGTTCTCCGACGCGTTTGGTCTTGCAGACTGGGACATTGAGGTATGTTTATCGTCAACCTGGTATCACCATTTGCTAATATCTCGCTGCAGGCTTTAGAGCGCGACATGGATGGGACGGAGGATACCGTTTTGCTTGATCTCATAGCTAAAATGCTTTACGCTCTCACGTGGAACCGTCAGATCAAGTTCGTCAGCTTTGAAGCCCCGCTGGAGCAGTTTACTGATAACCCCAGCCGTGACAACGCATTCGCACTATTGCACAAGCAATGGCTAAAACGCGACCCCGACAACAACCCATTCGGTACGCTCGAAGAGCCAATATCCTGGGCAACATTGGGATTATCTCAGAAGGTGGAGGTGTTGTGGCGGCTGTGTGAGTGGCAGCTTGCCGACCCGGCGCGCTTGCGCTCCCTTCTAAAGACCGAGGACGACCCTGCCTCATGGGTGAGCCTTTTGTGTTTTGCCGATGGCTCTTGACTCATTCTAGCGTGTTGACCCTATCGGATGGGACAAGCTTGGCAACACTTACTTTCTCTTTGATGGTCAGTGTGAGGGAAGGAGATAGCTGATCTTACAGACAACCGATTATGGATTCAGAGAGCACGGCCACAACCTCCGCGGCCCCCAAAGACGACATCGTTGAAGGCGAAGCGGGGTCAACGGGCGTTGAATCGCTCCAAGCCGAAGCCGAAGCGGTCACACAGGAAGAAGACGCCAGTGAGGGTTGAAGACTCCGTTGACTTGCCCCATCAACCTCCTGTGGAGGAAACAATGGTGTCTGGACCCAGGAAACGAACTCAAGTCCAATTTTACGGCAACGTCACGCCGACTGCTGCGGCCCTCAAACGTGGTGGTCAACCCGATCCAAGTCCAAGGTCAGACCGTGCAACAAGGAGTTCAGCTCGCAACAAACCAGTCACACACTCCAAGTCCGAGGGTCCCCCACCTCCGTTGCCGCGAGGAACTCGCGTCAGCCGGCGACTTCATCAGAATGTGGATGACGAATGGCAGCAAATCCCGGAGGAGTGGCTTAAAACGACCGACGTAAAACCGGCGCCTCCTTCCTATGGATGTACCCGGCAGAACGACGCGGACAGTGATCTGACTGACCTCACGGACGAGGAAGAGCACCAGGCGAACCTTATTGCTAACGAGAAGCCGTCGGAACAGGCGGAGACGAAGAAGGAGGATTCGCCGCTTTCGGAGGCACCGGAGGAGTTGCTTCCTGAAGTCGTCAATCCCATTGAAGAGGATGACAAGGATTTTGATTACGAACCCGAAGCAGACAAGGAGCTCGACAGAGCGTCAGATGCCATGGACCACCCGGCCTCGTCGTCGGGCGTTGTTGAGGCGGACGAAGGACAGGAAGCTGCTGTCAAGGCCTCGTCAGCTGACCCAGGCCAACGGGACGCCACGATTGAATATGAGGACGACTCAGCAGAGATCGATGATGTTCAACTCGCAATCAAGGGGGCGGCTGATCTCCCAGAGGGGTTCGTCGAATGGGAGACGGTGGGTATTAAATCCTTCCTCACCTTGCTTACCTCCGCTGACATTTTTAGGTATGTGTCACCTTGTATGACTGGAAGACGTTTCCAGAGCAGTTTGCTAAGTCTCGCGATCCGGACGAAAAATCGTTTTACAAACTTCTCATGAACGACATCTCTCCACAGATCATAGAGGTATTGACTGTGAGTTTCTGGGGGGCTTTGCATGTTAACTTGCAGGTGAAGGAGCAAGAGCGCCTGAAGCAGGAAGCAATCAACAACCGCAAACGCTCATCACGCATCGCCACACGTGAGCTCGCCAAGGAGGAGCAAATGCGTCGCGAACAGGCGGAGCGTGAGATGGAGGAGCGGATGGAAAGACTACGAGAGGAACAAGCGGTCAAGGAGAAACAAGAGGCTGAGCTTCTGGCCCGTGAACAAGCCCGAGAAGCTCGCCTCCGAGAGCGCGAGGAGCGAATCGCTGCGCGGGAAGCCGCCGTTGTTGCTCGCATGGAGGCAGAAGCCGCAGATCGGGAACGTGCGGAGAGAAGACGGGAGCGACGGAAACGGCGCCGTGACGGAGAACAGGTCTCCTCATCGTCTGACGAGGACGAACAACCTTCTCACCCTGCCTCTTTCACAGGAACACGTCGAACAACGCCTGTCAAGAGCACCGCCTCTTCTGTTAAAGACGGCTGGAATGCCCAATCATGGGAGCTCAAATGCGAGGTGTGCAAGCTGCACGGTTGGAACTTGAACGACGACTCGGATGTCGTGTGTTGTGACGACTGCGGTCGATGGCAGCATGTCAAATGCCATGATCGACAGGACATTGCCGCTGGCCGTAGCCTTCGGGACTGGGATAAGGTTGACTTCCGGTGCAAGGAATGCCAACAACGCAAGCGCAAGAGGCAGCGTGTGGATGATGGTCCCATTGAGGCATCGGTCTTGCAATCAAACGGTGTATTACCTGTTCCTTCCAACGCCAAGGATTCGACTTTGGTGGTCCATGCAAGCGAAGCCCAGCCTGAACACCAACTCAGCGCAACACATTATCCCGTGCCCAACTCCGGTCATCATCACCAGCAACATCCCTCGACTCAGCTCTATCATTCGTCGCGTCAGCATATGGCTTCTCTCCAGACCCAGCGTCCTGCACCATACTCTCCACCGCCAGTTTCCACCAACGGCCACGGTCATGCCCATGCGCAGTATCATCCAATTCCTCAAGCTCAGGCCACGCAACACTCATATGTACAGTCGTACCCAGGATACCCACGGATGCCCGACTACGCCTCGCACCAGGCGAGCCCGACCTCCGCGCACTCTTCGCTGGGGAGTGAGTATCGCCGTCCCGACTACCCACACGCTCGCAATGCGTATGAACGGTCACGCGCCAACGATCCACGACCGTATCCAACTCAACAGCCTGAGTACACTACGTATCAGTACATGGCACAGCACCATCGAGTCGCCAACGGCCAAGGTCCGTCCAATCAATCCTCCGTACACCCCCACGTCTATCCTCCTGGGATACAGTACTCGCAAGCATCACCACCTCAGCATCATCATCCTATGGTTCCACCACCACATGCGCACGTCCTTGCCTCCTCCAAATATTCAGGTCAGATGGCTGCCACTGAGCAAAGACGTCCCCCTCAATAAATAGCTTTTGCCATCGTGCAACTGTTGTATGTCGTACAGCGGCAACGCATGCAACATCTTACAGGAGCCTTTTGAATCCCCCCAATGCTCGGAGATGTGGTTAATTCACCGTGTCTGAAAACTCTCTACATCACTGAGGTTTCTTCCATTCTGCCAAGTACGGTCTTCCTTTTTCCTTGCTACAGCTTGTGCTTACCGCCTTCAATCTCGTTGTAGAGGGCATCCATGGCGTCGCCGAAGTATTTTGCTGCGACGTTTCGCTTGACCTTCTGTGTCGGCGTCAGGAGGTCGTCAGGGAATGGCTTAAGGGTCGGGTAGATGCCGCGGATCATCTCAAAGCCATTAAGCTTGTTCTTTTTGGCAACCTGTGCAAATTGTGCAACCAGGTGCGCACGGATCTTCGGGTCTTTAACAGCCTCCTCAAGCGCATCCACATCGGTAGAGGGGATCTTCTTGCCCAGGACTTCGGCGACAAGAGACGACGCCAGCGTTGGTTCGAGGACCCCGACTGCAACGAGACTGGAGCGGAGGGAGTCCGCATGGACGAGGAGAGTGGCGTAGAGGGGGTTGAGAGCGTAGACGCCCTCGATCTTTTCAAGTGCAACGTACTCGCTGAACGTTAGCGAATTGCACAAAATTCAGTCCTCACCCTTGGCTGAGCTTCACGACATTCTTGACACGGTCTATGATTCTCAGGCGGCCACACTGGTCAATCTCTCCAATGTCCCCAGTGTGGAACCAGCCGCCCTGCAGCGCCTTGGAAGTGTTCTCAGGGTCATGAAGGTAACCAGCGAAGATGTTGGTGCCACGAATGCAAATCTCACCACGAGGGTTCGGCTTGTCGACATGAGTGTAGCCCATCTCAGGAACATCGACGAGACGGACTTCATTACAAGGCTGGATCTGGCCCGCCGTTCCAATGTGAGTCATGTCCTCAGGAATGCCCTTGGATGTGGTGCCGACAGTCTCGGTGAGACCGTAGCCTTGAACCACATCACAACAGAAGCAAATGCGCAGGAACTCGTGCACAGCAGCCGAGAGAGGAGCAGCGCCCGACGACATGTACTGGACCTCTCCACCCACAAGCGCACGGAGTTTGCGGAAAACGAGCGCGTCGTAAACACGGTGGTGGATGGAACCAGTTGTGCGGCTGTTCGCTAGCTTGGTCGCGACAGCACGACGAAGGAGTGCACCCTTGAGGCCAGGCGCATCCATCTGCATCTTAATGGCGGAATAGACGCGGTTCCAGACGCGAGGGACGCCAGGGAAGAAGTTTGGCTTGAAGAGCTGGGCATCTTCGAGCAGCTTAGTGTTATCGCCTGTGGAGAGGCAGATCGTACCGTCGCCAAGCACGACAAGGATCTGAAGGAAACGCTCGTACACATGCGAAAGCGGAAGGTACGAGAAGAACTTGAAGCCGTGCTTGTTGAAATACTCGCCGACACCGTAGGAGTTGGAAATGACTGCAGAGGTCATGTTCCAGTTGGAGAGAATGACACCCTTGGGGTTGCCCGTAGTACCCGAGGTGTAAGAGATAGTGACGATGCGATTCGCGTCGATGTCCTTTTCGTCCTCAGCGATGCCAGGAGGACAGTAGTTGTCAGGCTGACTACCCCACTCTTCCATCTCCAGCTGGTCAAGGAGAAGGATGCCGAGAGAGGATGCCCACTGGCTGAGGACATCACGCTCAGCCGACGAGATGGTGTCCATCGTCACAATAACACGAAGCGACGGGCAACGAGGGGCCATGCGAAGAAGTGAAACGAGATGGCTTGAGGAGGAGAAGATGATAGGGAGTGGGCAGTGGTTGGTACTGGCATCAGAACCGCGCTAGTCGCCAACAAAAGACTCACATGTACTCAGCCGTGTCGGGGCCCAACGTTTCATAAAGCGACGCCGAGACCAGGCCATAGGCGTGGCAGGCAAAGTCAACGATTTGCCATTCTTCGCGGTTCTGGCTCCAGATGCCGACTGCCCAACCGCGGCGGGCACCATGTTTGAGTTTGTCACCCCAGGTAGGGAGGCTGTCCGTCACGATCTCGGGCGGAGACTGGACGTCGCTGGGAAGGTTGGGGTCACGAAGGCGACCAAGCCGCTCGAGAGCAAGAAGAGCTGAACCAACGGCGTTGCGGCGCTTCTGAACTTCGGCATAGCTCATGTCGACTGTCTTCGTGCTCCACGTTGGCATCTCACCTGGCTGAGTCCCAGGGGTCTGTACGCGACGGCGGAACATGGCCAGGTTGGGGTGGCGCTCAACAGCTGTGATAGGCATTAGACAAGACTTGATCTGAGCTCGTGCGGTGGACAACGTACACTGGTCAAAGATCTCAGCCAGGGTTGCCGGTTGAGGAAGGCCGTTCTCATCGTAGCGGAGCACGGATGCGTCCCAAGTCCCTAGTCGTTAGTTGTTGCGCCATACATAATGCGCGGTAAAAGCCGTACCATTAACCCAAGAATCTAGTTACCGTGTTAGCTATGTACTTCGTACTTAAGTCGACATGAATGAACCTACCGCTAGTGCTCGAGGTCTCCGTACCGGGCACAGGCTGGGCGCGTCAGCTGAAGAGCGGGAGGATGGGGAATTGCTAGCGACGTACGACACTCTGCTTCTTGATGTTTAGGTTGGGAGGATAATCGACGAAGGGCATGATTCGTTCGTTGTTGCCGTTGTTGTATTGTATCTGAGAAAAGAGGGTGGGAGTTGAAAGTGTGAGGGAGAGTAGATGAGTGAATGAATTGAATAAATGATGTATAGAAGAAGCACAAAGTATCTCCGCAGATGGGTAGTTATGGGAGGTTGACTCTGCCCGGTTATCGCGTCCGTGTCGCGGTGGCGGGCGGACGGGAAGTTGACCTTCAACCTCGCACTGTACAGCCGGGAATCAGCAGTGACGTTGACTTTCTTGGCCACTACAGTTGTATCGTAGTGCAATCGAAACGCGTGCGGTACGCGGTCCTCACTGCCCGCAGCTTCAATCCAATCCAAAGCACCCCCTAACATCCGGCTAATAAGGGCCTTGTACATAGCCGGTGGCCCCCGCGCACGCGTCCCCTCGCAGTGCGCATTTCCAGCGAGCACTCTGAAGCACCTGGCAGCACTCTGTACCACAAAGTTGATAGCTCGCTTAGTGTCCTGAGAGTGGATGCATGCGCGAACGATCCAAAGCTCTCCCTGGCTGGCCAGCTATCTGTCTGCTTTGGGACAGCCATTCTGCAGTTGGAATGTTCAAAGCGATGCTCCAAACTCTCGGTCACAGCTGTCCTTTGATGGGCATGGGCCGCGAGCCTTGAGCGTCAAGCCTTGAGCTTGGACCCGAACTGATCCATTGTTGGTGGTGGTGCGAACCCGTTCAACCGGTCACAGTAAGTGCTGCTTGGTTTCTCTGTCTTTATCGTTAATTATCGATTAATCGGGCCATGGGTGTTCTTTTCCTTACACTACTGTCGACGTCACCTCCCTGATGACTCCGCCGTCCTGTCTACGCTGTTTACCTAGCATGCGTAACAACGGGCGCCGATGACCTTCAGTGCCTCGTGAGACGACTTTCAGTCGAAACCACCACTGTCTCTTTGGAGTTCTCCTCAACTTCACACCAATCAATGGCACTGCTGCAACCACAGCCATGAGCCAATTGCCGTACAAAACGCTTGCATTGTAAAACTGCTCGGGGTATCATGCCACGCGAAACATGCTCGACTCGTGCAGCTGCTAAGTAAGAGAGACAAGAGAGCGAGAGATAGACAAGGGTCACTTCTATTAAGGACAACGAACCACACCTCACTTAGTCGCGTTGGACGAGGCCTCCTCAGTGGAGCCACCAACCTGGAGCGACTTCGGCGTAGGGACAGTTGGAGAACCAATTGACGAAAAGTGAGGTGGGGTTGGCCGAGCTCCGCTTGCATCGGTCGCATTAGCGGTTGCTTCCGAGTTCTCAGAGTCGACAGGGGCATCGCCGTCCTCATTGATTAGCTCAACCTTTGCACCACTGTTCCCGCCCTCCTCATCGACAACCATGAGCTGTTTGTTATCAGCAGAGTTCACAATGTCATATCTTTTCCTACTCACTTGGTCGTCACCAGACTTAGGGATCGAGTTGACAATGTGCATCTCGTCGTCATCGTCATCGTCATCGGCTGTCCTGAACGTAATGCCAGATGCACCAAGGATGCTTGCAATATTGACAAGGCCGCCAGCCCCCGCAATGCGGAAACCGCCTCCAGAAAAGCCGCCAACGGAAGGCTGCGCTTGGGCAAAGACGTCGGGGATCGACTCCGGTGTATCGCGACCTATCTTGTTGTCCACACGGTCCTTGACCCATGCCTGCCATTCCTCGGCAGTGCGGCCACCCAACAACGCAACGATAACAACGGTCATGTTGTCGCAACCGATACCACCAGTCTCAGAGTCCGTCGCCAGACACTTGACCATCAAATCCTCGCAGATTTTGCCGAGATCATCGCCGTTGGCAACGGCTCGCCGAACAAAGTCGGTAACCTGTTGCGAAGAGAGACAGTCCCAGATACCTATGATGTCAGTTATCCTTGCGTCGTAGGTAATCGCATAGTCACGCAGGAACTTACCATCACACGCGAGAACAAGGAACTCCTCCTCCCCATCCAGTTTATGCTCCATGATCTCGGGGTCGGCTGTAACAATTTGCTGTTCCGGTTGCAAAGTGAAGTTCTGCTTGAACTCAAAGTCACCAATAGCACGCGACAGCGCAAGGTTGCCTGGTGTCAGCTCAGAGCATGGCTGTCACACGACCCACCATTGACACGTCCAAACTCTACGAAACCACCAGCGGCAGTGATTCGCGCTGTCTCCTCCTTGTTAGTGGGCTTGTGGTCATTCGACATGGCCTTGGCCTCGCCCTTATACCCTAAGACGGATCGCGAGTCGCCCGCATTGGCTACAAAGATGCGTCCATCGGGCGTAACAAGGCCAACAACAGCCGTACAGCCAGAAGGGTCATTGAAGAAAGTCGGGTCGGCGCGCAGGTCTTCGTCAGTTTTGAGGAACACTTGCTTTAAGGCCGTCTCATAATCGCCAGCCTCTGGGAATGGTCAGCAAGTCGTCTCAGCTGGCGCGCACTGTATGAATCCAAGTTGGCAAGGCGTGTGTGCAGTGTGGTTCCGGAGAACTTGGCAACAGTGGAGCCGCCGTGTCCATCAAATACTGCGAAAAGAGCAGGCCCCTTTTCCTGACGACCGTCGTTTGTCACGGTCGAGCCGACTGGCTGTTGAGCGATGCCTTCAGCTGGGGGAGCGTTGGATCCGCCTGGCGGGAGATAAAGGTGCACTGAGTGCGAATCCTCCATGCCTGCGCGTCAGACCACCTCTATCTCGGCTCTAAATCTCACTTATCCGCCAGCCCTGCATGTCAGATATGCCGACCCAGAACTGCTTGTCCCGTAGCACGACGGTCGTGTGCTTTTCCGTAACTGTTGAGGACGATCACCGACGAAGGGGCAAAGGGGGTAAAATAGCGATTGCAATTAAACGGGTACCGAGAAAGTATGTGGTCAACAGGATGTCGAACGATCAGACGCTTGGAGAACTAACCTGGCTCTGACAAAGTTTGACCCTACACGATAAACAAGGAAGGACACGCGTCAGTACTTTGGTGTTTGCGCTGGCTCGACGGCACTCGCGATGGCTGTGCAGGGTTTTGGGAGCATGCGGGGAGCATGTCAATCCCACCCATGCCATGATGAGGATGCCTTTCACGTACCATGTTGAGAAATGAACGTGGGGGTGGTTAGGATGGTCTTAAGGAAGTCGGTGGCCACGTCGCTCGTTAGGCAAAGAGGAGGAAAAAAGCGGCCAGAGAGGGAGGGGGTGTGAGTCAAAGACTGGGACCTGTGATGGGTCCTGGACGAGCAAAAGGTTCCGGATGCGCGTGGTGAAAAGAGGTGGTGAGATGAAGAAAAGTCAAGTGAGGATGGTGTATGGTCGAAGTCGAAATGGATGGATAGTTGAGAAGGCGATGAGACGGAAGACAGAGGCAAAGAGAGTCAGTCGGAGTTGAGCATGGGCGCCCCGAAGCTCCAAGATTGGCTTGATGGAGGGCTGACCCCTGAGGTGGGGCGGGGTGGTGGGGGACGTTTGGTGTGTTTTGGTGGTTTTGGGTGGGTTTGGTGGTTTGAGTGGTTTGGGTGGTTTGGGTGGTTTGGGTGGTTTGGGTGGTTTGGGTGGTTTGGGTGGTTTGGGTGTGGTGGGTTTGGCGGAGAGCTGGGGTGAGAACGTTGGCTGTTGGCTGAGTGTGTGCGGCGGCCGGGGGCCTGTGGCCTGTGGCTTTGGGTGGCAGAGGAGGTAAGGTGGCAAGGGGGGGCACATCCGTGGATCAGTGGATCAGTGGATCAATGGATCGGGTGGCGCGGGGGTAGAGTCTCAGGTAAACCGCCCTGTCGTTCTGTCTTGTGCCCTTGTGCCTTACTGTGGTGAGAGGGTGGGGTGAGGTGAGTGTCTGTGTGCAAAGAAAATACAAGCGTACTGTAGTGCATCCAAACGAACAATTAACGGAGGCAAAAACCATGGTCATCGGCCAACCACCAGTTGGCATCCCTTTTCTGTGCTCTCTAATGCCGAGGCGGGGGGACCGATGGGCCACTCCTTCATTATTAATAATTTGTTACTATTTGATTAAGGATGACAGCACTCGCAGATCATGATGATCGCATGACGTTTCGGTCCAAGCCAAGCGCACAAGCACACTTGACTAACGTATTGTTGTCAAGCTCTCTGGCCCTGGCCTCTGGCCAACTGACTAGCATGACTAGGTTGCTCACTTTGCTTTTCACTGCTTGTTTCCTTCCTTTACTTGGCCAACTCGGGCTCCTGTAAAGACAACTTGAGGGAGGGAAAGCCGCACGCAACATTTATCCTTGAAAGGTTCGTCCGTAATGGGACCCGTTGCTCACATTAAATACTGCCTTGTGCGATGCCACTGGTTACAGAAATCCGCGATCGCATGCGACGGCGCCCTGTTCGTTCTACGGCTGAATAACAGAGCAAAGGTGCAACATTACAAACAGGCTATTGCCAGTATGCCAGCTTGCTACACCTCTCTCGAACCCGCAAGGTACAGCAGTTGTGATACCGGAAGCTACTGCTCCCTGTAACCATCAATAATCGATAATAGTACACCTGGAGTAGTTGTAACCAACACTTGTGTATGCTGTTACTTTCTAACGACGCGAACTGGCAGCTGGCAGATCATGGTGCGTCGGAGACCATGTGGCCATGTGCTGCCAATATTCGTGGACGATGTCAAGGCCACGTGAGTATCACGTGAGCAACGTCCCCGGGAGAAAATAAAGTAAAATATTGTAATTTATTCCGGCGTTATGCATCGGCGTTATGAGCTGTACCAGCGAAATTGAGAGTTAGAGGTTGACTCAGTCACCCAACCCGTCTCGCTCAACCCTCAAGTCGGTGAGTAGGAAGCAAGTACGCTCGTCTGGTTCTATCGCCTGTCTCCATCTAACACTGCACAGACTGTCAAAAATGGCCCCCGCTACCAAGGGTGAGAACGACCGACCGATCGTCCGATTCGAGAGCACGGAGACTGCGCGCGCGATTCCCGGAGTGGGAAGAGAGGGCGGTGTTGAATGGCGACGACAGGGCGCTGTAGGACATGGTCCCAAGGCGTGCCCTAGTAGGCGATGAGGGCGATGTGGCCGTCATACGACTAGTGGCAGATTGTCTGCAAGAGGAGAGCAGCCCGACGAAGCGGACGAGCCAGGCATTTGATGGTCGTTGGGTGGCGCGAGTGTGCAGTGGTGTAGGATCGGAGGCGCGAGGGAACACTGCATTGACATCCTTGCGGGACTCACAACGTTTTCTTTGCTGCTGGAGTGGTGCTGACGTTCACAGCTACCCCAGAGGCGAAGGCCAAGGCCGCCAAGAAGGCCGCCCTCAAGGGCACCCAGTCTCATAAGGCCCGCAAGGTCCGCACCTCGGTGTCGTTCCATCGCCCCAACACCCTTCGTCTTGCGCGTGCCCCGAAGTACCCCCGCAAGTCGATTCCCCACCTTCCTCGGATGGACCAGTTCCGCACCATCCAGAACCCCCTCTCGACCGAGTCGGCCATGAAGAAGATTGAGGACCACAACACTCTTGTTTTCATTGTCGATCTGCGCGCCAACAAGCGCAACATCAAGGACGCGGTGAAGAAGCTGTACGACGTTGAGGCGGCAAAGATCAACACTCTTATCCGGTGAGAATCATGACACTTTCACCTCCTCCGAGCTGCGCTAATCCTAAGCCCCGACGGCAAGAAGAAGGCGTACGTTCGCCTGACCGCCGACTACGATGCTCTCGAGGTTGCCAACAAGGTTAGTGTGCCCTATTGGGTAGATGAACGTGTATTTGCTGACATTAGATTGGCCTCATCTAGATCGTCTTTGGATCATAGTGGGGTGGGGATGCATTGTTCATGACAGCTAGTTGACTGTTGTTCTTACACCGTGAACACTTCTTTGCGTTGGCCATCGCTGGTGATCACCTGATTATCTTCAAGCTTCGAACGGTCCCGTTCCACAAACGTAATTGTTCCATCGTCTTTCACGAGGATGACTGTGGCAACACGTGTCCCGTACCAGCGGGCTTCAGTATCATTGTGTCCGCCCGCTGCTCCGAGTCCCGCGTTGCCGAGGAGAAGCGGTGCAATCTGCGTTGCAAACGTCATATCTTGCGAGCTCGCAACAGGTGGTGCAGGTCTGCCGTCAGTGATACAACCTTTTACATAGGCACGCACGAGAGAAGTTTCATCATTCGCTCAACCAGCTGATCATCATTTTCGTTGTTTTTAGACCATTCGGCAAGCGTTGAA
This sequence comes from Cutaneotrichosporon sp. PL3408A, assembly GCA_023629975.1. NCBI lineage: Eukaryota > Fungi > Basidiomycota > Tremellomycetes > Trichosporonales > Trichosporonaceae > Cutaneotrichosporon > Cutaneotrichosporon sp. PL3408A. The sequence continues at coordinate 147,844 of JAMAMB010000009.1, read as the reverse complement.
GCCATTCGCTCTTCACCTGTCTGAACCTTTGGGTATGGCGCTTCCCACGGCGAATTGGACATGCCTTTACAGCCGCAGTCGTCAGGGTGGAGAAGGGGTGGAGTGGAACGATTGCTGAGATATCCGATTTGCGGCTCATCCCACTCGGTGCCGTGACGCTGGAGATTAAATAGAAGGAGATTAAAGCCGACATAACGAAAGGGATCGATAGCGGAGAGAAATTCATCCACAGAGGGGGCCTCCTCCGGTGGGGCGGCTAGGAAGGCTTTCAGTAAATGCCCGCGTGACGGTGCGTTGGGAGGAGGGTCTTGAAGGGGATAGCGGATGTTCGTCCTACACTTAGCAATCGGTCCTGCTGCGCTACTCACAGAATCCCAATCCTCAGATCGGTGGTGATGCCCAGCCAAGTGCCCTTGTCGGGGCTGCCAAGATCGCGGCCACACAGGACCCAATGGTCTGATCGTGAACTATTGTCGAAGTTGTGCCATTCCGCCTCCGTGCAAGGTCGATCCAGAAACTCGTCTCGATTCGCGGCGAGGATGCTACACAAGCAGTCAGACTTGTTCTCGTTCTTGCCAGATAACCTCACAGCTTGTATCCGGGTTGGGATTGAGTGTAAAAGACGATGCACATTGACAAACGATGATGACAAAGGGTGAGAATACACAGCTCTCGCGAGCCAGCTCATGAACAGCATGAACAGCAATCTCATAAAACAGCGAGCCCCTCAACTGTAACTCCGTTAATGTGGGCCACTGTGCAGCCCCGGCATTACGGATGTCAGTTGCCGGCAGGAGATTAGGTCTGAGGGAGTGTTGCCCGATCTCCGCTATTTGATCACGTGCTCCACTTGCGTAAACACATCGATGATCGATGACTTGGCTAGCGGTGTCGCTCGCATCCAACTCGCATAATGAACAACTAACTATTTGTACAAAAGTCACTCAACAGGCTACACTTCGTTAAGTACAACGTCAGCCCACTGTCGCCCACGATCGTCGTTTACGCAGACGCCGTTCTTGGTCAGACGCTCCTCGCCCCAAGCCATCAAGCGGACCAGACCCCCCAGCTTTGTCTCCATCCCTTGACCTTGGCTTTCGAGAATGGCGGCGTTGAGCTCCTTGGCAACTTTGATGCGCTGAGTGCGCTTCATGAGTTGGGTGATGGGGTCGAATGCGGGGTCAGACGTTGATTCGTCCTTCGCCAGGTTAGGGAATGCCAAGAGTGCCATGGTTCGTTCGAGATCGGCCAGGAATTCGGGGTTCTGCGCGCCGCGAGGAGCGAGCTCGTTGGTGGCAAAGTCAAGAGCCTCTTTCACACGGTCGGCGCGGATGAGCTCGATGAGGCGAAGAAGGAAGAGATGGAACAATAGCGGTGGGTTCGTGTCCAGAATCTGAGAGTGTCAGCACAAGGCACAGCAAACGAAGATGCCCCTCATATCAGGTCTGTGATAGTTCAGGTTTTTCCACATGGCCTTGCTCGAAGCCGGCTCAGCGTGGTGCATGAAGGTTCATATCCTTGGGGCAAGATGCATGGTCTGCGGAGGAAGGTGACCACTTACCTCGGGATCGAGCTCGTTTACGCGGCGAACAGCTTCCTCAACGCGCCCATCCTCAACTGCTTCCCGTATCTCCTTCCGCTCCTGAATCATGTCTTGATCGATTGTAGAGGAAATGCCCGTCTCGCGGGCGAACTCGACAGCAGCATCTGAGAAGCCTTCTACGACTAGGTAGTCGAATATAAGTGCATTGAGATCACTGTTCGTCAATCTCAGGCTCATATCCAAGAGAGTGAATGAGAGGGGTGACATGGAGCCGGTGTCAGAGATGCAAATATAAGGATTGTCCTCAAGTATATTAGGAGAGATTCCCACTTGCAAGATGGTATCATCCTGTGCAGGTCGCTGGTTGGATGGTGGCAAACTCACTTCTTGGACACCGACGCCGCCTCCAGCTTCTCCTCCCAAGTCTGGGGTTCCGACAATTGTCCGGTCACACCCGCTGGTTGCAGGCCATTGCCGGCGACGCTAGTCGCCATTGTTTGCGACAAGGCATGCAATGGGATTACGATAGTAAGAGTTGAGGAGAATTAGGAATGGAGGAGAGTCGGAGAGTTGCGACAGCTCGAGTGACGAGGAGAGGAAGTAGGGCCAGCGGTGATAGGAGATATAAGTTGTGGCATACAGCCAGCGGCCACCGTGGGAATAGTGCTGTGCGTATGACGCGCCTGATATTCTCCGCCCGCCACCTCTTGTTCCTGGATAACATGTAAACATCATTACTACACTACGACTATTCAACTCTACTCTTGACGAACATACCGCGCCGCGCGCAATACATTTCGACTGCCTGTCGTCCTAAAATTCTCATTTAACCCTGTGCGGTCATCAGAGGGCATGGACACCTACCAGTTCTCAAAGGTGTATCCAGCAAGTTGCGTTGCCTATTCTCCCGGATCGACATTCGTTGCCACCGCCGTGGGGAATATGGTCCTCATCAGGTCGACATTATCCCTCGAAAGCGTTCGGACATGGGTATGCGAAGCACCACCGGCAGAGAGTATCCAGCAGCCTAGTAACCCCTCGCTTCACAATGTCTCTGTTGACCGTCTCACTTGGTCTCCAGGGGGAACTTGTTTGCTGGCGTTCTGCTCCAGAACGGGCTCACTGTGGGTGTTCGATCTCGCACACGACGGCCTAGTCGCCAGGATTGTGGGTGATCTTGTCAAGGCTGAATGGGGTGAGGAAGATGTCCTGACACAGTCGGAGAGGGTACGTTAATGTGTAATGGACTCGACTGATGGTTGAGGGGATTACACTGTACAATCTATCCTCGCAGCGCTGTCGCTTTATCCAAAATGTACAGGGAGGTAGGGATACGCTGCGACGAATGAACTGATAGCAGGGTACGCATGGTCACCAGACCGATGCTACTTGGCTGTTTCTGAGCGGCACCAAGGCAAGCAGTACGTCGGGATTTACGACAGGGAATCAATCGTGCGAGTAGGTCGATTAATGTCTCGAGCCAGCCAGATACTAAGCTGTGGCAGCACTTTGAGGTTCGAGCAGCAGACACGTCAAATATCAGTTGGAGCCCATGTGGGAAATGGTTGGCGCTCTTAGACATAGCCCTAACAGTACGGTCGTCTGCTGGTATCACCACTACTGACGCGAAGTCCAGCATTGGCTTTTACTCCCCGGTTGGGGCTTATGTGGGAACATTTCGGCCTGACTCCTCCTCGCTATCGGCTCAGGATCTGGCCCAGTCTATCAGGAGTACTGCATGGTCTCCAAATGGACAACATATCGCCGTTGGTGATTCCAGCGGCTTGGTTCAGATCGTCGAAAGTGAGAGTTGGAAGTCGATTGCTAGCCTCCGAGGCTATCAAGCAGTGACAGTCCAGGAACCTTCGGCTTCCTCACTGAAGCGCTCATCAGTTGGGATAGTGCAGTGTAAGAGGGCATTGGAGGACATTGCTGATTTGACAGTTTCCCGAGCTTCCGTGATGCCCTCCCGTGCGGCTATAAACTGGTTGGACTTCAGCCCTGACGGCACCGTGCTGTTCTTCGGTCAAGATAACGTCCTACATATCTACGCGTTTCTCTTGGATCCCGCATCCTCAGTATCCGAAATTGAACCGATAGTCACAATCTCCTTCAATGATTCTATCAGGAGTGTGGAATACTGCCCGTCATCGAATCGCGTCGCAGTAGTGACCCGAACGAAGTTCCTCTATATTTACGATGGCTTAGGCGTCGAAGGGGTAGAAGTTCACGGCGGTACGTCCATTGATTCTGTAAGTCTTGCTAATAGGGCAGCCGAGACGTTTGGCGCTCTTGTCGTCCAATGGTCGCCCGATGGAGCATCAGCAGCTGTCTGTGACAAGTCCTCGTTCGTGCTTGTCTATGACGAGTCACATGAGGCGACTGGTGACGACGATAAGTGGGACGAGCTGTAAAGCTTTTAAACAAAAGAAACTGTACCCCTGTGATATACTGTATACACATCTCTAATTACGAAACAAGTGAGATGCCCTTCTGCTGCGCCATCTGACTGCCTCAACTCTTTTACTCGAATACGACGGGAGAGGAGCGTAGGTGCACATCGGACCCCATGGTCGCCTAGCCGACTTCAAATATGCAGCATCTATATAACAACTATCTACCAACCAGCGAAATGGCAGAGTTTAGCCGAAAAGCATCGAGGCAGCCACATCAACGTCCCCTCCAGCGGCCTCCAGCAGCTGAGCTGCGTGGTCGGGCGTGGCCCCAAGACTGACAAGCTCGACGTAAGACAGGCTCGCGAATGTTTCAGTACCCACAGTTTGAATGTCATCCGAGGACTGAGCTGTTCCCGGAGAACGGGACGAACCTGCCCTGGATGACGTCCCAGACGGCACGGCGGGGACTTGCATCGGAGGTTGTGATGAAGGCGAGGTAGAGGACAGGGACGGTCGAAGTCGAGCCTTCTCGGGAAGCTCATGCTCCGACAAGAATGGAATATTGGTGTCTCCAATACGCAGGCTGTTAGTGGACAGATCGATACAGGCCTGATGGCGCTTGAGCATGTCAAGGCCAAACAGCAAGTCCACAGATTGCCCTTCCAGAACAGAAAATGCGACAGGAAGGAACAAGTTACCAAGCTTGATCTGAGCCGAATGAACGCGCCCAAGAATCTTGGCAGTGCCGACTCCTTGAGCGACACCCTCGAAACGTTTGTCGAGTAGCCTCATGATCCCACAGGCCTCGGCACACTCTGGAGAGACTGGATGATCAGCCCGCGCGCTTGACAATAAGAACGGACTGATAGTAGACTGGGCCCCAGAATCAACAAAGGCTTTCACGGGATGGCCGTTGACTTCGACATTGATGTAAAGCATGGTGACATGTCCAAACGACTCCGGCTGACGCATCAATGGTGACGATTAACGGGAGAACTTACCGAGTATTCCATCGCGTGTCTCATGTTTTCCAAGACGGCCTCCATACGAATTGCCTCCTCAATTTTCTTTTGCGCCTTTCCAGTCAGCTCCGCAAGCACGAATGCTCTTGCTGACTGTCCCTCACCTCAATGTCATAGGGGTCGGCGTTGAGGAGCTGCCATCAGCTACAACATTCGTTGGGTACCATACCTCGGTCTGCCTTTGTTTTTCTTCCGTCGCGGCCCTCATGTTCTGCTCTTGCGTGCGTACCATGTCGCGGAACTTTGACCCGCCCGCCTGGATGGCCGCAGCGAACTCCGGGTTTGCCTTACGTGTGAGCTGTCGCCTCGTGAGGTAGCCGCACCTGCCGCAACTGGTTCATCAGTCTTGGATCACCTAGTGCCTGCAATCGCATTCGCTCGTAGTCGTCATCGCTAGCTGAAGATGCCGTGTTAGAAGAGGCAGATGGGAAAGGACGATGATCACTGGAGTGAGCGCGATCATCGGGAGTGGTCTACCTGAAGGTGAGGAAGAGGGTAGCGCTGTCGCTCTTGAGACCATAGCTTTCGAGCGTCCTTTCTGGCGAGGTGAGGGCAACGCCAGAGTCGGTGGATAGAGTTTGCGTAGCTATTGGTGCGCCTGTCTTGTCGGGTCAACCTGGATGCAACTGTATCCTTGGGTGCTGACTCACTTCCGCCTCAACTAGTGCCTTCACGTCACGAACCTCCATGGAGGGGTCAACTTCATGTTCGTATACGCTCTCTGGCGCAATGATGGTGAGCCGCATGTGGTGGAAGGGTGAAGTTCAACTGATGAAGCGCGGGCGGCGTGGGAGGATGGAGTTGAGTAATGACTACTACTGAGTGATTGTTGATCGACCTCCACCTTGATGTAAGGTGCCACAACAGCAATAATGCCGTGAATCATTACGTAAAGTGTTAATGACCTCGACAGTCTCCAATTTCGTTTCAATCTCCTGGCATTGAACATGTGAATGTTGCATCTTTGCATCAGACGACGACGCCTTGGCTCCTTCTCATTGCCTTGGCAGTCTCTCACCCTGTTTTGTTATTCGTGACATGACTGGGAAACGGTGCACCGAACAAGCCTTCGGGCTCCGAGTCTTGAGTACGCCTTGCTCTTTCTCTGTGGGCCGGGCGTAATTTGACAGCGGCACACTACAAGCCACCTAACAGATCAAGAACGGGCGAGTGATAACTGGGAGGAGAGGTCTTCACTGGGAGAGGAAATCTACCTGTGATGTGGTGGCCCTAGCTAGCCCCAGTGCATCGCATTGACCGAAGATGGGGACCGAGCCCCGTGACCGTCCATTGGCTGGGCATTGGATCTGCAGCCTGCGCTCTGCAGCCTGGAGTCCTTAGAAATTGCCTGTCGCCCAGCGGGGGCCCATATCTTGCAGGGAGGGGGATTGTGTTGGAGATTGTCGCGCCGCAAATCACTCAGTGCGCTTCCCACAGGGTGCTTTAATGGAAGTGGCCTGTGGCGTGTACTGTATGTCGAAAAAGGATGGGCCCAAGACTGCCTCCGCACCAGCCCAACCGCGCTTCTTTCCTTCCAGAGTCACTCAATTGAAGACCGAATAATAGGATGCTCTCAAATGGCAGCCTGGAGATGCGGTGTCAAATTGCGATGCATGCCTGCAAATCACTGGGAAGCTTTCTAGAGCCATCAAGGTGCAAATTTAACCTTCCTCGGCCTTCAGAGCTTGCCCTTCAGCTCCTCGTAAGCCTTCTGGATATCCTCCTTGGAGAGCTTCAGGTCAGTACCAATCCACTCCAGCGTCGGGTCTCACCCCTTGAACTGTTGTTGTCAGCAATCTCCGTCCTACATTACCGTAACCCACCCGGCCAACCGATAACGAGGCCCTCTTTGTCTCCAGCCGCTGCCGGCTTAGGAATGTAGTGGAAATGGACATGATCAACCTCCTGGTCCGTTAGAAGCGTCCTCGTCATTACACTGTAGTAGTTGCGGCTAACCTGATGGGCAGGACGGCCGTTGTTCTGTTAAGTGTCAGTATTGGCCGCCTCCTCATGATCCCACCTGAAGGATGTTGTAGTTGTCGTTACCCTACAATGTCAACGCATCCCCACACAGTACGCTCACGGCCGCCTTTGCAATCTTCGTGAGGGCAGGAATGATATCGCGCGACTGGTCGTCGGGAAGGTCGGCCAACTTGGCAGCGTGATCTGAGATTATCAGTAAGGAATGAATATTAGCGGCGTAAGGTGAGGGCTGCATCAGGCCGGATTGCTAACAGAGGCATGTTGCTCAACTCACACTTGGGGATGACAAGGCAATGACCCTTGGCGATGGGACCGATGTCCATGAATGCCAGAACGGTCTCTGTCTCGAGAAGTTTGAAACTTTGCACAGTCAATGACAAGTTCACCATACGTTGCGACCTACCAAGGAATCTCGCCTGCGATTGGAAAAGCATCAGGAGCAGCCGTCAGGTTTCGTGGACACGTAACATACCCTTCACAATCTTGCAGAAGATGCACCTAAGAGAGGGAGTCAGCGATACCATTGTCTACGAGGCCTGTAACCTGCTCACGAAGCCAGAGACGACATGTTTAGCGCGTTTCTTAGTAGTGTTGAGGAGGGGGCCTAAAGAGGACAGGTTGAGTGTGACATCTACGACACCACCACCATGTGAAGCGTAGAGAGCAAGCTGAGATGACGTCGTTGAGATTACGTAAACTCCGGTTTGTAGGTCGTGGGGATGTACTGTCGAGAATAGCTCGAATAGCCTCTCTTATGTCCCTGAACTACACGTAGTTTTTATTCCCGTATCAATATAGTGGCCCGTTACTATCGGACCCGAAAGCCCGAAGGGGGAGGTCAAGAGGAGCTGAATGGCTGCAGATAAAGGCGCTCATCTCAAAGTACAGAACCTCTGTATGCCAAACAATGCCAGACTACAGTAACTCCCTCACAAATCATACAACTGAGAATTACCTCAAGCATGCCGACTTTGTCTTCGCCGACAAGCACAGCTCCCCCGTCCTCGACTTGTTAAACCCTAAGGCGGGGGAAGCCATCGTCGACCTTGGTGCTGGTACCGGTCAGCTCACAGAGAAGATTAAGCTCGCTGTTGGGCAGGCAGGGATTGTCGTGGGGATCGACTCTAGCAAAGATATGGTGAGCAAAGAACGCATAGTACTAGCTGAAACCCGATCGCTGACGGCAGCTTAAGCATGCATCTGTTAATGCTGCCAAGTTCGGCATTCGGTACTGCAACGGTGACATCCAGGACCTCTCATCACTTGACCCATCGCTGGAGGGTAAGTTCGATGCCGTCTTCTCATCTGCAACTTTCCATTGGTGCAAGGCCCATCCCGCCGGCGTGATCGAAACGATCAAATGGCTGCTAAAGCCTGGAGGTCGGGCAGTATTCGAATTCGGGGGTTTCGGGAATACGTGAGTGATATTCTTCACTGTGCCATGCTCAACTTCACAGCGTTGGCGTTCGCGCTGCTCTTCATGAAGTTGTTCGACGGCACGGTGGCAACCCCACAGAAGTTGATCCGTGGTACTTCCCGACTGCAGAGCAGTACGCAAAGGTAAGCTGGATTGAGGCAATGCGCCAACCCTACTCAGCTCCTGAATGAGCGGGGCTTAGAAGCTGTACAAGTGGCCTTGTTCCCTCGGCCCACCCCCCTTTCGACAGACATGGTTGGATGGCTAAAGACCTTTGCACGCAACACGTTCCTGGCCAACTTTAGCCAAGCGGAAGCGGACGCAATGATGGAAGAGGTCAGCGAGCTGACACGTCCTGACGCCTACTGGTGTGACGCTTCGCCTGGCGCTGTACCGCCATCCACGCAACCATGTGAAGATGATTATGCGAGTGGGTGGGAAATTATGTACGTAAGGCTGCGGGGTGTCGCGTTTAAGCAGCTTTAGAGGTGAAAATGAAGTTCCTTCTATGTTGGCTTCGATTTTCGCTTCTCGCCGACGAAAATAACAGGAATGAAATAGCTTGTAGGCTATCAAAACACTGCCTGAAGGCAGAAGTACATTCGCCAGCGCAACCAGGAACAGCGCTATCTTGGCCATATCCCGCGCACTCATCTTGACTAAGAATCGATCTATGGACGCACCGGGGACGAGCATACTTCGGACATTGTGCGGCCACCTTCGTAGTCAGCAAGTGTTGAGGAAAGAACGCTCCCCTACTTTTTACGCTACGCCCAAAGAACGCTCCATCCTCTCCGTCTGAATCCCAGTTAGGCCCAACTGTATTCGGGGCCAGGCGGAGAAGCCATTGCTTCTTCGCCTCCCCACTGCTCGTATACTTATGATGACTGCGTTGATATATTAGGACAAAGGCTTCATAAGCATTATTACTCATGCGTTACCTTACAAGCCTCGGTCAACTGCCCAGTCAGGAATGGCATCTCCGTTGGTGCGTACCTTCTTGCCCCCCCTCAAAGTGAATGTGAAGCTGTTCTTCCTTCCGTCGGCCACCTTATCCAAGGCTAACTTGAATTTCTCTTCCTCAAACGCCCCGTGTCTGGCAGATTAGCATTCAGATCTCGCTCTGAACTGTACAAGTCGGCCATGATATCCGCTTGACTGTCGGGATCGGCGTGGGGGTCGTCGATAGTATAATGCCCCACGTCCCAAAGCACTGCACATTTAGCGCCATGATGATCCCACATAGCGAACGAACGCGTTCCTCGACTTTCCTTCCCCGCCTCCCCAGCTTCAAACATTGCATAGCTTAGTGGGTGTCGTGAAGTCTGTACTGCCATGCGTGAATCGTTCTGAGCGAGGCATTTGGCGTCAGGGCTGTTGCGTTGCTTTGAAATATAATACGTATAACTCACCCATAACACCCTTTGGGATTGCCCAGCTAAACAGCGCTCCGTTCAGCTGAAGGCGTAAGTCATAGTGGGGTGCTGTTGCCAGATGGCGCTGAATGCACCACAAATTTCGTTGCCTCAGCACGGGGAATGCAGCGAGGTCTTCAGCGCCGTACACCCCGAAGTGTGCAGGAACGTCGCCGTTATTCTCCTCCATTGGGCGTCCAGGCTTCGAAAGGATCGGCGTTGAACAGTTGTATCTGTCCCGAACGGAACTGGAGAGGCAATGCAATGTCCACATTGCGATCGTCGCATTACAGGTTCGCAGCCGATAGCAAGGCCAGCGATGACTCTTGTTGAAATGATAATTGAAATGATAAGATAAGGCTTCCATCGACACTATTTGACACACGTTTGTAACCTTTGCAACACCCGCGGAAGCAAATATCTCTGTTACGTCAGCCAACAGTAAAAGTACCACCAGCTTCTCTCGCTCAAACGAACTACCACTAATGCGAGCCTCTCTTCTGTTTTCATATCATATCTCAAGCCGACGATGAGCTCTCTGGCGGAGCGCTACGTAGCGCGTTTGGGGGTGGACAAGCCTGAACGTCTGGATCTCCCTGCGCTGTCGGCTATCCTCGAAGCCCACCTTCGTGCAATCCCCTTTGAGAACGTGACCAGCTTCACAGGCAGTCCCGTGAGCCTCATTCCAGAAGAGGTGTACTCTAAGCTTTTAGAGGGTCGTCGCGGCGGTTACTGCATGGAGCATGCCCTCTTGTCGCGTTCCGCCTTGGCTGCTCTGGGTTTTAAAACAGAACCCATTCTTGCTCGCGTTTACTTTGGGCCGGTCACGGAGTCGGCAATGGCGCAAACCCATTGCGCAACGGTCGTCCATATCGATGGAAAGCAGTATATTTTCGATGGAGGCTTCGGGCGGGCGACACCATCAATTCCTGTGTGTTTGAATGACGGGTCGGACGCTCAGGAGGGCCAATTCGGAACGTATCGCGTGCGGCCCGCTGGAGACGCTCGTTCCTCTGTCGGTTCTGCCAAAATGGGTGACGACGTAACTTTCGTCCTAGAGTCACGCTTCGGAGACGACTGGAATCCTTTGTATGGACTCACTCCACGTCCAGTTGTGTCTGCCGACATCCTTGCATTCAATTGGTATGTTTGCACGTATCCGGGTGGTCTATTCTCCACAAACCTCATGTGTGCCACCTGGAATGGAAACTATCGTATTACGTGCTTCGCCAAGCACTTCAAGAAGGTTAGCGAAGGAGGAATCGTCGAAGCGGATGTGGCAAGCAGCAAAGACGTCAAGCATTGGCTCTGCAACGAGATGGGTTTGGGTTTGGATGATGAGATGGTGGCCGCAGTCTGGGATAAGCTTGGCAAGCAGTAAGTAGAGCAGTAACCTCTCGGTGATGATGAACATTTCGGTGATGTGATGAACATGTCAGACTATACAACAATTGGTATAAGCCAGTATGATTATTGCAATAACGATGCCAACATTTCGGTCAATGTTCTCAGCCTATGTCCTCGGTGTAACATCATGCAGCTCACGAGCTTTAGTTTCAAGTCGTAAATGTGACTGCTACTCCCTACTTTACGTGTAGACTCCATTCTCCTCAGTCAACACCCTGCTTCTGTTCCAGTCCGGTTCTTTGTCCACATTCCTCGGAGTGAAATGTATGAGAGTAGCCAATTTCTAAACGTGGAACACTACATGGGATTCGATCGGCGTTGCGTTGACTACTGGGTTCACCCCACACCTGTGGCTATTGCACTCTACAGCGAGCCTCGCTGACTATACCCTTTATTTCTGAGCTGGGGTACGGCCTACAGCTCCTGTCACTATGACATCACAATTGCCGCATACCGTTTGCAGCATAGAGCCGTTAAAGTTTTCACCTGCCAGCCCAGTAACGCAACTCAGTCGTAGTCAATACAATGGGACTGAACAAAACAGGGAAAATCGTCCACAATGTGAAACTCTCTAAGGCAGATCCCAAGCATTTTGCTTGTTCTGAAAAGCAGTGACCGACAATATAAGGAACGAAGGGTTGGCTCCCTGCAATACTTCAAAAGTCTGGTGTAAAATGGCAATTAATGCAGAGCAGTATGGTCAGGACCCGAGAGCTTAAACATGCTACCGTGTAACCTCAGAAGGGGTCGGGGTGGATTCAGAGGTCTTGCAGTGGCCCGTTTATGTACATTCTTCTGGAAATGCCTCGCAAACCATTTCTTCTCCCTATTATTGTGGAAGAGATACAGAATTGTCGGAATAATGTTCTGATGAATCGCTGGCGTTCTATCTATGCCCTACTATCGCCGTACTGTCTTAACTACACTTCTTTTTATTTCGGCCGCTTTATACACGACAATTAAAGTTTTATACCGCTTTTTATATATCCGAAGTACTAGATACGCTACTAGAGTAGTATATATACTACTATTATACTTGTAGCGTTCTTTCTGCATGCTCTCGACAAATGACTAATGGTCACATCACTTGCTGATGAAACCCCTCCCGCTGTTTTCTGATAGTATGGCATGCCAAGAACTTTAACGGTTCAGTGGCTGCGGAGGTGTCCCCACTTATGGCTTGGTGTATGGTTAGAAGGCATATCTGTCGTCTGGTACATCTTGGAAGATCACTTCCGCTGTGGAGTCAGTCTTCCTGCGAGGATAATAAATTAAGCTATGCGGCATCACATACTTCCAGGGGTTGAATCGTTTGTCAGGATTATTGTGCTCGTGCAATGAAAACTGCCCTGCAGGAGAGAGAAACCGAGAACGTTGTGAGCTAACTAAGCCCGCAGTGAAAATGGGGGTAATAGGTGTTGAATAATTGTCGAGAGCATGCATGCAGAAGATGGCAATATGTAGACTGGAACAAATACTGCTCTAGTGGCGCATTCTAGTGTGCCTTAATTTAAGAATGCAATATAAACATGTATGAACTTCGATATAAGCGCTGCTGTAGTGGCTGAGCTGAGCAGGAGCCTTGGTAACGCGGAGATGATTGCTGGGGAGGTGGGCAGAGCTGTCATTGCCCCTCAGGGCATCTATCCCCACATTCACTTGCTTTCATTATTCAACAGGGCCAATCCATGGTATGGTGTATACATACTGGTTTCTTGCAGGCTCTGGTTTCTAGAGTCATACAGCAACACGCATTACTGCAATTATACCAGTGGCGCTATTCTGCCCATCCCCGGCCCGCCTTTCACTTCAACATTGAACACTGGCTGTTTGCGGTTCATGCTCGCGATGCTTATGCTCCGGCTCAATTATAGAATTTGGCAAAGGACCCAGCATCCAACATCAGCAAGTAATACCCATTCCGGTAACAAGCCGTTTAAGTTTACAACTTCTCATGCTTCCGAGCTCGTAGGAGTGTAGTCACCTGGTTTACGTATTTGTCACCATCCTGCACGCCCAGCTCCGTTTTGTACTCTTTCAACCATAATTTCAACGGTTGATGCTGATTACAATGCAGTGTACTGGAACACAATGCCGCACTCCTCGTTTGGTGGGAGAAAACCTGGCGTGTCCTTCCATAGCACGACCACGCAGGTTTTAGCTGGGCATTTGACAGGGCTCACGATGTTTCCTAAGTTTGACCTTGAATCGATTATTTTGAGGCGTAGAATGTCAGAATAATGTTCTGATGACTCGTTCCCACTCTATCTACGCCCTACTATCGCCGTTCCGCCTTAACTACACTCCTCTTTATTTCCGCCGCTTTATACACGACTATATTAGAGTTTTATACCGCTTACCAAATTGCCCGACCACTACAAGCGCTACTAGAGCGAGTGTTTATACAACAGCACTGGTAGTAGAATTCTGCATGCTCTCGACAATAATTCAACATAGAAAGTCTTGTCAGGGCATTTAGAAGCCGATAAATTACTAAAAGCGGTGTAGTATTATTAAAATGGAGGATACTCAAGGACGTACAATGAGAGTAGTGCCTAGATGGAGCGGCAGGTAGTCATCAGAACATTATCCCGACATTCTGATGGGTGCAACCACTCCATCCACCTCCTGCGCAATCACCCGCTTTATCAACACCCCTGTTAATGTTCATCTCTTGACCAGCCCTTGCATAATCAATGGACAAGCTGATACCGCTTGCTTATATACCCGAAGTACTAGATGAGCTGCTTGAGCAGTACCTATACTCTATACTTGTAGCACACTCGTTCTGCAAGCTCTCGACAATTACTCAACACAGGCGCTCTGTTCAACCAGACTGGCTCAAGAAGCCCACCGTATGCATCCACGTCAAATACCACAGCAAATGTGTCCCATTTTTCAATGTTGCTGTCATCATGTGTAGCATACTTCTTCGCGAACATTGCTTCGAGTACAGTCATTGTGTTAGCTAACAGTGGTGAAAGGTGAAGGAGAGGGGTCCTAACCGTCGCCCTGGAGGGACATCAGTATGAAGTGAACATCCACTGGTAACTGGAGATCTCAAAATACGTTTACCAGCATTTTCTTGTCCTCCCCGGCCACCACTGCTAAGAAGCACTTTCATAGAAGTTGGGGATGTCTACTGACATCGCTTACATGAGAATATTGGGCTTGGCCATCCATCCTCTGCATGACGAGGAATCATTCATACCGCAACTGTGCGGGCGATCTCAACATGCTTAGCTAAGAAAGTACCGGCGCCGATTGTTACCGTTTTAATAATTTCTGAGCACGTCCTATGTGATAGGCAATGCGGAAGTGTTCAACAATGTATGTGTTACAGTGAGGGGCGTCCACGGTTAGTGTCAGAGCCTAAAAGGTAGACTGGAATATAATTGTCATGCGCATGCGTTGAAACGACGCGGTGGGTTTACTAGTAAGGCTCTCGGGATTCTAGGTGTATAGATAGGTGAATGGGTACTAATCGAACAAAGTTGGGTGATTATAACAGTTTCTCTTGCTACAGTGGTCAGGCGAGCACATGTCGTTTGCTTTCTGAACATGGAGCAGATGTTGCCCAAAGAATGGGGAAAACTGATAGCGGGTTCCTGCCGCTAGTCAACATTTAGCACAGTTGCAAAAGTGCCATGTCGCAGTCATGAAATCGCATTACCGCTATATATACATACTCCAATGCTCTCTCTTGCGAAGGGAAGGTATCCATGCTACTTGGAGTTCAAAGGGCAATATTTATTTTGAAGAAAGACAATTCGCCCGAGAAGAAATGTAGCAAAGAGGAAGAAGAGCTTGTTGGGCTTGAGCTAGGTAGCGCATATGGTGGTGCACTTGTGGTGGGAAAGTTTGAGATATGTTAATGCGAAATGATGGCTTTGAATTATGACTATAGCTGATTTATTGTCGAGAGCCTGCAGAATGCGCGCTACAAGTATAAGAGTACGAATACTGGTCTAGTAGCGCATCTATTACTTTGGTTATATAAAGAAAGCGGTATAAACTTGTACAAAACTTATAAAAGCGCTTTTTTGAGGGGTGGAGTTAAACAGGAGTGTATATTTCAAGCGGTAGTGGTGGCTGGGAAGGTGGATAGAGCGGTTGTACTCAACAGCGCATTTATTCCGAAACTTCTTCCAACAGCAGAGAGAATTGGGAGTTTGGTTAAGTGTTGTCGGAATAGACTAGCCGTTTTGGTGAGCAAACCACACTCTTTCTCTCTCTCCCCCACTTACCCTGTTTCATTCAGCACGCCTTCATCGCCCCTGCTCAAACAGCTCTTGTGCAAAATTTTATATCTTCTTGTTCGATTTCTGAGCCACTACATGCCCTCCTGAAGCAAGTTTTCATAGCCTGGCCCTTGGGGCATTGCCCCTACACTCTCAGGTGTTTATTTTTAAGAACATTCTTTGGGGTTTACAGTGGTACTCCAGGAATGTGCAACCCAATACTCCCTAAGTAGTTACCCTAGTCATGTTGAATAATTGTCGAGAGCATGCAGAAAGAACCCTACAAGTATAATAATATATATACTACTCTAGTAGCGTATCTAGTACTTCGGATATATAAAAAGCGGTATAAAACTTTAATTGTCGTGTATAAAGCGGCGGAAAATAAAGAGAAGCGTAGTTAAGACGGTACGGCGATAGTAGGGGGTAGAAAGAGCGGAAGGGAGTCATCAGAACCTTATTTCGACAAGTCACACCTCTGGTGGTC
This sequence comes from Cutaneotrichosporon sp. PL3408A, assembly GCA_023629975.1. Lineage (NCBI taxonomy): Eukaryota > Fungi > Basidiomycota > Tremellomycetes > Trichosporonales > Trichosporonaceae > Cutaneotrichosporon > Cutaneotrichosporon sp. PL3408A. The sequence goes on along the minus strand of JAMAMB010000009.1, from coordinate 131,933 downwards.
GGGTAATGAGAAGTGGCGAGAACTGTATGGATGGGGCAGAAAATAAAAGCAATGTAGAGAGACAGTGAGGTCGGAGTTGGACCTTCAGTTCTCTTTAAACCACAGCAGCATTGAGTGAGCTGCAAAGTCATGACCAGTCTTCCGCGGCCTGGTCAATTAAGATGCCAGTATTAGTACTAAAAGCTGTGTTCCTCCTATTGAATTAATGTCGAGAGTGTGCAGAAAGAGCGCTACAAGTATAAAGGTATAGTAGAGCATCTAGTACTTCGATTTTATTATGAAGGCGGTATGAACTGTATAAAGTTTATACAAGCGCTGTTTGAGCGGTGGAGATTAACAGGGCCGTCCATAAAGCGGCGTTGATTGCTCGTTTCTACCCATCAGAACATTTATTCCGACACTTCCTACTTGAGAGTGTGCAGAATGTGTACTACGCAGAATAACACCAAAGGAAATCATCATTTAAATCAACAGAGAAGGGCATATTTTATTTGCAGATATCACGGTCAGAGGTGAGGGCAAGTCATGTTCAAAGAGGCTCCCCGACACTTGCTGTCTGATGATAAACTGGGTACACTACTCTTTATTTTGGCCGCTTTATACACGACTGTATAAAGGTTTATACCACCTATAAATTATCCGACCACTGGAAGCGCTACTAGAGCCAATGCTTATCCAACATTGCTATTAGTCGAATTCTGCATCTTCCTGACAAGAAAGCAACAATGTAGAAAAAACTCGTACAATTCTAATGATATAGATCGGTCCCTCTTCACTCTGTTGTTGTCGTTCTTGGTTTTGGTAACACAGATAAATGTTTAACTAAAGCGGTAAAGCTGGGACGTGGTATTATTGGGGCTGCCAGAGGTGACCCAGTAAGGGTTTTGAGAATAATGACAAGGGAGATTTGCGAAACGGCCATGGTAACAAATCTCTGACAATAGATGTTCAAGCATTCGACGCTTGTTAGGGCCTTCCATTGCTCAAGGCCCATAGAAATTTGAATGCCCTTGTTGAGTACTTGCTGAGGGCGAGCAGAAAACCGCCACAAGGACTATAGTATAAAGACTACTCTTTTACGGCGGTTGTTTAGTAGATCAGTATCTTAAAGAAAAGGGGTTACAAACGTCAGTTGTCGTGTTTAATCAAAGCCTCTGCTCTAAACTGGAGTTTAGTTAAAGTGGTGGGGATAGAGAGCAGTGTAGATTAAGCGGAGGGTTGTTATCAGAACATCGTTGCGACAACTCCGCCTTGCGAGAGCCTTGAGTTCTCCTCTTGCTTGCAACATGCAAGGTTTTGATAAGTTCAGGGCGTCCTTCTAGTCAACAGGTGCATCTTCCTGGGATCTCTCACTTGCATTTTATTTTTAGCAATATAGCTTGGCAGCTCAACAGATAGCACTTGTAGCCAGCACGGAGCCTAAAGGGTAAGCTGTTGTGATTGATTGTTCCGGCCGGTCAAAGTCAGATATCTGTCACCGTGGACCAAGCAATGGCTATTATAATGTGAGTGGGGAGCATCTCAGCATCTTCACCAGTCTGGCAATGATGAAGACGCATTAAGATTCTCGGCCCTCCCAATGGCCAGGCTAATATCACAAAGGATCTTCAATAAAAGAAAGCCCTGGCGGAAGTTGGTAGGTCCCCCCCTGTGCTACTGAGCGGTAGAAGTAGAAACAATCTTATAAAAAGGGAAAACCGCCCAGGCGTCTCTGACATGGCCAGAATGTTAAATGCCGTACTTAATGAAAGGGTACGAAATTCTACTACTGAGTGCAATTGTACAAACAAGTGGTTTAGTAGAGCTTGCAGTGATTAAATGATCTAAAGCGGTATATACTTCAACCAGTGGGGTATAAAGACATTTGCGCAAATAAAGAGGAGTGTTGGTTGAGTGGATTCATAGCGGGATGAACTTGTAGCGGTTGTGTGTATATAGAAGGCTCCAGAACAAGATCGCGTTGCCCCTGGCGGCGATCAAAGAAGATTTACGATCCCCTCTCCAGCTACCACATTTTATGGATTAAACAACTACGTCGCCGTGCTTGCTGCTACTCTGATTGCGATCTTTGTGCCAAATTGTCAAAGTTACCTTGCTTATTCGGAATAAATGCTCTGATTAGTTCTGCCGCTCTATCGACCTTCCGAGCAATCACCGCCGCTTTATACATGCATGCACCTGTTTAACTCCACCGCTCGAACAGCACGTGAATAAACGTTTCCAAGTTTATACTACTTTCTTTATAACCGAAGTGTAAAGGCGCCAGTAGAGCGGTACTAGAGTAGTACTTATATACTCTTATACTTGTAGCCCAATTTGTGCATCCTCTCGACAATTATTCAATAGCTTAGTCCAACACGTCTCTAAAAGCAAAAACGAGGATCCAATAATAATATTTCCAGACCTAACTTGCTGGCTCATACAAGCCCCTCTGGTTGTTTAGACGTCCAGTGACTCTCAACTGTCGTGATACTTGCGGGGTCTGGTCATCATTCTCGTGTGATTGGTATCAAAGTTGTGAAGTGACAATGGGCAACCTCACTCAGGGGCTTTGAGGGAAGTAAACGGTGCTTGTCGTGCATTGGCCACCAGAGCTTGCGCTGCCCAACTGAGGTGAGAAATTGAAACTCTAACTTGTACTACAAAAAATCCTATAACATCTGCTCAAATAATGGGCAAATTGCCGTGCGGTCCCGCGGCTTTTGCCTTTTCAACCCGAGCAATCATATTTGTAGCACAATTCTGGTCGCTCTCGTTCAAGTTATAATAATGTTCTGCTGGCACGCAACTGCTTTAACTTAACCTCGTACAATTTTAGCCACTCTAACTAAACTCACCATTTCTGCCCCCTCCCCGGCTCCCCTTTCTATACACCATTGGTTAAAGCTTTGTACGGCTTTCGAAATATTCGACTACTAGAAGCGCTACTAGAGCAAGTATTTATACAGTTGCTCTAGTCTTAGAATTACTTCTGAACACTCCCACTCAAAAATCTAACAGATCCCTCTTATGGAAGATAGGCAGTAGCAAAACTGCAATCTGCAGGTTAAACATCTGTGAGACAGTATTCACAGCATGGCTACATCACGATGACGTGAAAGCAATTTCAGTAGAGCAGATGGAGAAGTAACATAGCGGAGCGGCTGTGTTTTAGTTGTGAGTGAAGCGGTTGAGGATTAGAGTAGTCAAAGCATCAGAAAAAGTACCAGGAGTAAAATCCGCTATAACTGTTGCCGGAATAAATGTTCTGAGGGCTGCAACTGCTCTATCTACTCCCAAGGAATCTCCTTCGCTTTATGAACAATGTTTATACGACTTTCTTTATAAGAAGCGCTTGGTACGCTACTAGAGCAGTATTTATAAGATTGCATTTATAGCGCTCCTTCTGTATGCTCTCGATAATCATTCAACAAAGTGTGCATCGGAAGATTCCTTCCAGCCGTATTGTTCCCTCCAGCCTCTCCGATATTCAGAAACATATTGTTGAGAAACCCTTACGTATTTCGGGTTTCGCTGCTTACTTGTACACAGGGCAGGATCTTTCTGGCCCAAATCCACAGAGACTGGCCTCCTCAACAAAGTGGGCCACAGACTGCCACTTTCGTTACGTCAGTGTCCACTTCAGTTTCCTCAGCGATGTTTGGAGTACTCGAATGTCTCAAAAGCCTGTCCTGCGTACTGGCGGAGGATGTTGGTTAGTGAGGGGACATATTTGGACATATTGTTATCGGAGTTTCGTCTACTAGTGTTTAGCATGTCATGGTAATTGTGATCATGTGGTGGTGAAACGTACGACCTTCTCTTGCATAATCTCCAGCTTTGGGAACCGTTGTCTCGATCCCACTCGAGAAGTGGGACGAAGCTCTTGGTGCGAGGCTCAGAGCTTCAACGCCCTGCCAGCCAGTATCTGTGTTGCACTGCTACTATGTCGGTGTAATCAACGACGAGCCTTCAAGCCAAGTTCAGCCGCGATCGGGGGGTGGTCGATGGGCACTCAACAGACCCCTACAAAGTTGAAGTTTCACGGAGATGTAACTCCGTGTCACGTGCAACTTTTGTCTCCCCCTCCACTGCACGTGATCTCCACCACCGTGCCCGCGATGGAGCTTGCCAATTCACAGAGTCATGATATCCCAGCACGTCCGCGACACCCAACACCTCCGTTTCATCCTAACTGACTCCAAGACATGGGCGCCCTTCTGCCACGAACGTTTCTTGTCGCGCTTGCGTTTCGCGCACTAAGCCTGACTCTCCCGCACACATTTTTCCAGCCAGACGAGTTCTTTCAAGCATTTGAACCAGCATATGCCGTTGTTTTTGGTCGTGGATTCCTCACATGGGAATGGAGGGATCTTCCCGTTCCCCCGGGAACCCCAGAAACGTTGTGGACGACAGCTGTTGTGGGAGGGCGATTGAGGGGCTGGATATGGCCCGGAGTGTTCGTGCTGGTATACAGACTTGTCCAAGCGCTTGGGCTTGCTTCCAGCGACATGGTTGTGCGTTGCTGAAATCCTAACCCTAGCTGACCGGCTCGTAGGTTCTGGCTCCGCGTATGGTTGGTGTCCTTGTTGCGGCTCTTACCGACTACTACACCAGTCTCCTCGCAACGAAGGTTATGGGAAGGGGGTACGCGGCAGGAGCAGTACGTTATAGTTTCTAGAGACACTAACTCGTCCAGTTATTCCTGTCCATGACTTCACTGTTCAACGGACATCTCCTGCCACGTGCACTTTCAACATCGCCGGAAACGTTGTTGACCACCATGGCGCTCTACTATTATCCACTTCCAACGATAATATCTAACAACGGATCGACAGTCTCACGCGCCGCGGTGGACACGAAGGTTGCCCCTGATTCATCTCCTTCTGCTCACCCGCATGCGACCTGCGGCTCCATGGACAGGGAGGAAGGACGTGATGGAGGGTACGTCCGAGGGAGCCGCCGCCACTGATGAGGCAGCACCCCACCGGTCAGCATATTCCTGGCGGCGTTCCTTGCCGCAACAGCACTTTGCATCCGACCTACGATGATAGTTTTCTGGGCATACCTTCAAATCGAGACCACTGTGTTCTGCTGGAGAAGTTGTGGGTGGAGCAAGGTGATGTCCCTCACAGCCAAGACCTTATTGGGAGGGTCAGTGTAGATTTCGAAGTCCAGTCGCTAATACCAGATGTCTTGTCCTGGGTCTATCCACTGCATTGGACAGGGCAGTTATTGGAAGGTTAACCGTCCCTCAACTCAGCTTCTTCTACCAGAACATCGTCCTCAACATCGCATCTTTCTACGGCGGCACGGGGCTGCTGTACCACGTTGTCCAATCAATCCCGCTCCTCCTCTTCCCCATTTGGTTCTGGTGGGGACAAGGCTTCGTGGCGGCGATTTTACCCCGATCCCTTTGTCCTCCGACTCTCGAAGCGCTTGACATAACACCGGACATGCGTACACTTGGTCGGGCTACATTTGTAACCACTGCAGTGCTGTCACTGTCGCCGCACTCCGAGTGGCGATTTCTTCATCCTCTTCTCCCCCAACTCATTCTGTTTGCCCTACCACCGTTACAACGACGTTATGTGCCAAAGGTGCGAGGGTACCATAGCATTATGGCGTCTATTCAACAATACTGTCGTCTTCCAGCACGTTCATTTTATCTGATTTTGTTCTCGCCTATCGTGCCCTACCTTTATCTCAACGGTTTCCATGGCGCGGCTCAAGTTAGCGTCCTAAATCGGCTGCGGAATGGCGACTTCGGCAGTGTTTCGTCAGTGGTCGCGCTCATGCCCTGTCATTCCACACCGTGGGCAAGCCATCTTGGCAACATCACGGGATGGTTCCTCACTTGCGAGCCGCCCCTGAGAAGAACAGAAAACGTGGCCAACCACTGGACGCAGCAAGACCTTTTCTACGCTTCGCCCGTGACGTACATTCAACGTTCGTTTCCTCGGGCACCTTTGACACCGGGCGAAGCGCATGATTTCGTCCGCGCAAAAGACGATGACTTGCCGTCCCACATCCTCCTGTTTGGAGAAGCGCTGAGAAGACATGAAGTCCAGGGCAACCTCACCATCTCGGTTCAACAAGCCTTGGTCGGACGGGGATATCACGAGCAAGCACACCTTTGGAATGGCTTCGACCTGGCCCAGGATGACGATCGTAGGCGAGGAGGGTTACGAGTCTGGGTCAAGGACGATGTTTAGTCGAGGCTCGACGTGATGGAGAGGAAAGGAGGTCACCATGGTCACGATCAAAATGACACGGCCGTATTTTGGGGAATAACGCAGCCAACGTTTTGCATGTACGGGCTACAGACTACCAGTTAACATCGAAAAACAACACCCGAAGAATGTCTCAGACGTGTCTTGCTACGTAGGTCAGCTCCGCAAATACGGGACAGGGATTAGGAAGGAATATAAGGAGGCTCAGACAGAGGAGGTCCTCTTGCGAGGAAGGTTCGATTCCAAGGGAGATGTCGACATGCGTGGATGCGAAGAGGGAGTCCCAAATTCATCAGAGGTGGGTTGTAGTTGGACACAGCACACTCACGCCGTTGACTGAGAATCCATAGCTCCGCGATGCTTAGCGGGTCTTGAAGTAGTCGAGAAGGACCTGGAGACCGGCAGTCTCGGCACCGTAGTTGGTAACAACAACGCACGAGCACCCCACGACCTTGCGAGGCTTGCCCTCACGGTCGATCTTCGAGAGGCCTGCCCATTGACCGAGGACCTTGGCATCCGAGACCTTGATGAGCTGAATGTTGTGCTCAGCGCAAAGAGCCTCAATAAGCTTGGAGTACTCGGCTACAGTGTTAGGTGCGCCAACCTCTCAAAACATTTTGACTCAGAACTCACCCTCGGTAACAGTCTCGACGAGAACGCAGAGGTGGGCCTCGCGCTTGTCCAAAGCCTTAGCAGACTCGCGGAGGCCACGCGCAAGGCCATCGTGAATGAGAGCAGTCTGGCAAGTTAGTCACTGAGATTCGCTTTGGTTCACCTTGATAACCTCCTGAAGAGCGTCCTCGACAGACATGGGGCCCGAGTTGTCGGTCGCAACCTGCTCGACCTGCTCGACCTGCTCAACGTTGGAGGCGGTTTCCGATCCGGCGTCAGACATTTTGAATGGTCTTCTTCCACCGGTTTCAATACTAGGGAAGTGAGAGTTGATAGATGGATTCGATGTGAACGAAATGCGTCGCCCAAAGTCATTCAGACCTACAACCAACTTCTGCGAGGCGGCGGTCAAAAGTTTGGCGTTCGGGGTTAATATGACCAGGCACGGTGGCAGTTAACCACGTGTTTCACCGTGCCTATTTATGTTGCATCCGTCTCTCTTTACGGATGCATGCATCCGCGTTGCCCACATTTATTCCAAAGGTCACACGATCACAATTGCAATGCTACTCACAAAGTCCGTTGAATTACATAGCTCGCAACCGCCGGCATGCTACTAAAGGATCAATGTCCTGAACTGAAATAAATTAACGAAACCTTAAGCGAACAAGATGGAAAACGAGGGGTGTACGTTGCGGCACCTAGATCGTTGGTCACATATCAATCTCCATGTCGATGGCCCCCGCGCAGCTGCCCATGAACGCAGTGGAGCACCTCGTATGAACGAATACTGTGGGCTTAGTTTGCTACGTTCCCCACGACTTACTGCCACAGTCATCACACTGTAAACCAGATCGCGGGTCCAGCCGCTTATGGCATACGATGCACTTCTCCTTGGCTCGGGCCAGTGTGCGAGGCAAAAGAACTCGGGCCAGGTTGGCGGCGACTGAGTTGTTAGCCCATGCTCCTATTCTGACAAATACAGGATGAGGGAAGACGCTTTGGATTGAGAACGTCTGCTGCTCTTGTAAACATAGACAATCGGTGGGACGAAGGGCAGCGCTTGAACACTGGCGCTTGAGGCGGAGAGTGTGTTTGGCATTGTATCGGCGATAGCCTAGAGATATTCTCCAGGACTGGAGGGCTTGAGATACTGGCTGCTTCACTCGGAGCTGTGGCTTCTTTCACAGTGCGTGTCGAGCTGTTATCCTCAACATCTGGGTAACTGCAAGGCATTGGAACCGCGACTGTCTCGGAGCTGGCTGGATGCCGTTGTGAGTCGATAGCATCCTGGGAGATAAGAGAGTCTAAGGCTCATGACGTGAGCCATATCAAAGCACCGACACTTACACCTCATCGCACTTGCTGCACTGTAAAACACACAATCTGATGTGTCGACGAGGGCGTTGCTTGAGGCCATAGCAGTGCTGGGACCCTGTCCATCAATAATGATGTCGACTTCTACCAGGGCCTGATACGCCTTCTCTTCCTCTGATCTGCCAGTTCCGGTCAAAAGACTTTCGGTGCCAATCTCCTCACGTTTGGGGTCACTGGACACATCGAAAATGGGGATGGCACGATTGCCCTGGCGAATGACCACTGGCGGAGGACTGAGCGTATGGTCTTCCTCTCCATCTGGTAGCGCCATCTCTATCGCACGAAGGTGGAGAATAATGTCTTGTAGCGTTGGTCTGTCCTTTGGAGAGAAGCTGCAGCATTTCAATGCAAGGTCGACCAGGTCCATTGGACAGCCAGGTGAGACCCGTCGACGAACCTCGTCAGGGTCAGGAGTGAAGACTGGAGCTTGGCGTGAATACACCTTGCTGCCAACAACGATTCGGGTTGCCAGTTCGAGTAGGATTATTCCAAAGGAGTAGACATCGGTTGGCAGATCGAAAGTCTCCCCCATGACAATCTCAGGACTCATATAGCCCTTGAGAACATAAGCCTTTTCCAGCGGTTCATCTACTTACATCGGTTCCACAATAAGTCATACTTTTCAGCTCCTCGTCGTTTCGGGACGTTATACGTGCAAAGCCGAAGTCTCCAACCTTGATTCGATTATCACTAGTTATGAGAAGGTTCTCGCCCTTGAGGTCCCTGTGGATGCACTGTGTTCAGCAAGAAATCCATGATTTGCCTCACCTGACGAGCGTGTAGATATGCGACTGCCTTCGCGATGTCCGTGGCAAACGACAGCCGTAGACGCCAAGGGAAAGGGACCCCTGAACGAATAAGGCTTCGTAAGTTTCCAGCGGAGACGTACTCAGAGACGATGCTGAAGGTCAGTTACACATCGACGAAGCATTGCGCACAAGACGCGGCCGTCACCCTGTGGCTCTTTGCAGAGCCCTAGAAACAAGACAATGTTGGGATGGCGGCACTCCCTCAGAATTCTCCACTCGCGTTCGAAGTACTTGAACACCTAGAAGGTCAGTTTGCCATGATCAACACTTGCCCCAGCGGAGGCGGACCTCACGTTATACTCTGTGGAGGGGTGAATCTCTTTGATAGCTATGTCGAGTCCCAGATATTGGCCTTCCGTCAGTCTCCGCTACCAAGCCACCAGAAGTTTACCTTTGTAGACCGAACCAAAACTTCCACCCCCGATGCGCTCGCCCCAGACAATATCCTCATACTGGGAGAGTTAACTCACCGCTGGGCATAACGGATCAACACTTACCGGCACGACGTCGAAGTCCATCACTAAATGAGCGACGCTGATTTCAGAGAGGCGCTAATGATGCGCAGTTGCAATGTTGCTGCTGCCGTTGCCTTAAGACCAGTTACGAGGAGTGAGATACTAAGAATGCGCAACCCTGTCGCCTCCCCCACCACCCTTTATGTTGACAGTGCTGATGGCAGCGTGATGTGACTGTCAGGTGTTGATGGAGGTCACTAGCAATTGAGTGACAACCGTCACGCAGAGTGACCAACTGTTTGCCACAACAGCCGCTCGCACAACGGGCAGAGTCGCGGATTCCTTCGAAGGGGGTTTTCTTTGGCGTGACCATCGGAATGGGTGCGCAGTCAAGGCATGTTTGGCGTGCATAAACAAACCGAACCTTGGTAATGAAGCTTGCAGAGCTGTTATAGTAGTAGGCAATGCAAATGGTCCTTCGTTACGCTGGTCTTGAGGGTGCTCAGCTGGTAAGTGTCAGCGGCAGTGAGGAGCTAGAGCGACAATCGGCGGACGCGACTAAAGCAACTGCTGTTCATGATCTGGAATGTGGGACAACTGGGCATATGGGCATATGGGCATATGGGCATATGGGCATTTAGTCCAATTGATGTCGTCATGGCAGGCACTTCGTGAGTAGCATGTGTCAGCTCTAGAGACATCAGCCGAATTATCCGGAACGGCCAGCCACAACTCCCTGCCCCGCACCAATGTTTTCAGGTCCCGTTCGCCAGGGGCAGACAGATATAAGGGGCCAAAGATTAGAAGATTGCTTACTTTCTGTCTCCTAACTCTAGGTTGTAATCACCATGTCCACCCAGGCTCCGAACAACCCACTGGCGGCGTTCTATCCGGACATCGGTGTTCCGTCTACCACGTACTCAACCGACGGTATGGAACCGCTCTCGTACGACGTCGATCCTTCAGGCGATGGAAAGAGTGTTCTCAATCATCCTCGAAGTGATGGCAATCTCAGCCCATTCTACAACAAAATGTGGCCCGAAGGGAGTGTTGCCGACTTCCATATCTACCATCAGGTGATTGCGCTGCTTTGACCTGCTGTTGACGACCAGCCGAATAACCCAACCCATGTGCAATATGCGCGCAAGCTGTATGAGGCAGTGAGGCGAGAGTTCCCAGAACTGAGGACATATAGGGTAAGCTCTCCTGCGGACTTGCTTGCCACTCGATTGATGAGTGAGCTGACCTTGGAATAGTTCTTCGACAAGCCGCTTGGACCTCACCCTATCCCAATGTTTGAGGTGAACGTCTTCTCTCCCTCGCAACTTGGGGCTCTCTTCACGTGGTTGATGGCCAACCGTGGTCCTTGCAGCGTTCTTATTCACCCCAACACTGGTGATGATGTTAAGGATCACACAGAGCGTGCAACGTGGATGGGGGAAAAGGTGCCTTTGGATGTCGATCTGTTACGTGCAGTGGACGCACAGCGTGCGGCAGCGGCCCGTTGACGGTTCGGACACATTCATGTTCACTACAACCTAGAGATGTACAACAGTGTACGATGTGCCCGCTATATTACTGCTGCCAACTTTCTTACACGTAGGTCATTAAATCCGAGAAGGATCGGGTCGGGCTCTTGTCTGGTGTAGATTATTGCAATACGAGGAGACGTGGGGTTAGGAGCTCGATCAACCGTTGGGCGAAGGGGTAATTAGATGTTGGACATCGAGGTAATGACAGCAGCCTGTCCGGCAGAGTTTGTGGGCGCCAACAACTCGTTTCCATCACGTGACGATGAACCAATCTGCTGGGACATTTGCTGCCCAAGCCCCGCCGCTCCCATGGTCTCAAGGTTCATGGGGACTGCCTGTTCAGTTATGACGGAGGGAGTATACTCACCAAAAATGACCTTTGAGCCCGCGCTACGAGACATGGACTGTAAGGCCTCGAGTTGACGGATCTGCATGGCCGCAGGGGAGGCCAGGATGTCGGCGGCTAATTGTCAGCGTGAATCTCTGGCAACACGACGGACCTTGGCGCATAAGTTTCGCAGCGTCGACTTCGGCGCGCGCCGCGATGACCTTGCTTTCGCCGATACGCTTCTGGGTGGCAGCCGACGACAGACTCTGCTGGAGCTCCGCAGAGAAATTGATATCCTTCAGTAGAATTGATTCAATGGAAACACCCCATTTCTCAGCGGTTGTCTCAATAATTTCTGCGACCTCCTGAGCAAGGCCCTCTCGGTCGGAAATCACGCTCTGGAGAACGCGACCTCCAACAACCTGGCGTAGAGTCGTCTGAGCGCGCTCGACAAGGGCGCCCGAGAGGTTGTTGATGCCGAACGCGGCCCGGTAGGGGGACACGACATGCCAACTAATAACGGAGTCGATCTCCACAGAGACATTGTCCTTAGTTTGAACAGTCTGGCGGGGGACGGTAGTGAGCTGGATCTTAACGTCTTCCGATAAGTGCCTATTCGACGAAGTATGGTAGTTGTTGTGACCACTCACCGACGACACTGATAGATTCGGAACACACATTGACCTCGACTAGACCAGGGTCGACGGACTGCCGAGTCAGCACATCCCGTGTAGCCTCGCCCAAGTCCTCCAATACTCTACTGACCTTGTAAAACTGGCCGAAGCGGCTGATGAGGCCTACCGAACCCTGGTTAACTTCCTTGTATGGGTTGGGGAGGGGACAGCAGGGGAACTGGCCTAGGAAGCCGATGCATGCGCCCTGCATGTCAACACATTTGACAGCGTAGAGATATGGTAACGCTGAGCAACTCACGAGCGTAGAGATCATGGAACCGTAGAAGCCATGCTAATAGCGTCAGAAGTAGCCATGTACCAAGAACACGGATTCACTTACCGTGACTGACCCAGATCCAAAGTCTTGGGCGTAGGAAGGCTGCATGCTGAAATTAGTTAGTTCTCAGGCCAACGATATGACCTGGGAGATACCTACTCAGTCTTGCGGAGAGGCTGAACAGTCTATGGCATTGTTAGCGAAAGTTGCCAGACCATGGACAAACCAGGATCGTGCCACCTGGCGCGGATGGGCCGGCTGTGGACATCTTGCCGGTAGGGACCATCTCATCGGTGACATAACGATGAAGGTCCTCAGAGTCCGATTGATCAGTTTGGTGAAGGGGCTGGGTAGAGCTGACGGAGGCGGTCTTGAAATCGTGGGGGTGAGGAGCGGACATGATGTGCTGAGAGATAATAAGAGACAGTAGTGATGGACGGATGACAGAGTCGTCAGTTGGAGTTGGTTGTGAAGTGAGAAGTTGGTTGAGGCAATGGGAAGGGGAGTGGCGATCAGCACCGATGACGAAGACTGCAGGGTATTTATGCTGCGGGCGGACAGAATTGTGGTTTGCGGATGAAGTCGAGTCATGTCAGGTGGATGGTGGTGTGGTGGTGGTGGGATCGGTAATGCAGACGCCTGTGTCGCCTTGTGCCGCATGTGCTGCCCGGTCTCTGTGGGTTGTACAGGACATACACTCGGCGCGCCTTGGCTGCATGGCCTGCTCATGCTGCCCAGCATGCCCAGCCTACAGCCTACCCGGGGCCTGCAGGGCAGGAACGAACATTCAGAAGCTATTTTCTGAGCTGCCGCTGGGATGCAGTTGGCCGTTGGCCGTTGGTGCCGACGTGAACCGAGCGGTGTGACCAGAGCATAGCAACCAAGAGTGAGTGGCAGACATCGTTCGCACAGCACTACTAAGATCTTTGAGACGGTGAGATCGCATGAGACCCGAGGTGGGAAACGCCGACAACGCGGACAAGGCGGACAAGGCGGACAAGGCGGACAAGGCGGACAAGGCGGACAAGGCGGACAAGGCGGGCAAGGCGGACAAGATGGACAAGGCAGACAATCCAACCGCCTGAGGATTAGGCCCAAATAAGCCAAGGTATTTTGCCACGGATTTACCCTATACCTTTACCCTGTACCCCGCATCTCCCCGGATTCCTCGGCCCTGTACGCCAAGACTGCTATGGCTTGTTCGTGCTGGGTAAGCCAGGCACGTGCAAGAATCCAGAGAACCCGTGTCGGACTTGTCCTAGTTGCCGGTCCAACCGAGTATGCAGTCCCAGTGGATAGTTCAGTCGCTACCGTCGGCTAACAAACCTCCACTCATCAATACCTACAATACTCCTCCAACCAGCTGCTCACCCACCATTGGTAGCGGCAACACTCCCCAGTACATAACACAGCCAGCGTACGCCTTGTACCGCACTCCTGTCGAAAGGGTTCTTCATCAGGCGCTGATCTTCCAGGCGTCCAGCTTCGACACGGATCGCCCGCATCGCCTTGGGTGCATGGATAGGAAGCATGTGCACATCCTGACGACAGTGGCGGTGCACTGAGGCATGAACAAGATAACATTTCGTTTTTCGAGTGGTAGCGTCTGCCAGACAAACGTTTTCGGATCGTCGCATGCCAAAAGTCAGGTACCTTGGAATTGAGGCCTGTGGGCAACGTGCTTGCTCCTCCGAGATCCGAGACCACTGACCAAATATGTCCAAGATTTGGCTGCACAGCATTCCTGCCCTTCCTCTCAGCACGTGTCCATCATGTTGTGCAACGAGATCCAAGGTTCAGCATGACCAGTTGGTCAGATAACAGCACTCCATCCAGTTTAACACCGCGCTCGTGGCGTCCTGTATGTACTGTTGGTGTGGCTGAAGCAGGATCCAACTACAGACTCCTCCCGACGATCTTTTCGTGTTTAGGCTCACCTCAGGCTCAGTAATTTAGTGGAGGTGCAAGTCACACGGGTCTCTAAAATAGGTTAAAGGGAGCAGCGTGGGCGATATCAGGTGATTTGGTGGCTGCCGCGTATGGCAATCACGCATCCAGGAGCAAGCCGGCTCTACAGTGCAAGCAGAAAATAGCAGTACATGTCGCTCCACCACGCCATGTCCACCACGCCACGGCGTGGTGATCTTGCTAGCACCATGTGGTTGAGACAGTTGAAATGGATGGGGATCGAAACCGGTTAGCCGCTATGCGCCCAATCCACGCGCTCCAGTCCGGCCCGAGATGTACCTCGTGTCTCGAACATGGTAAACGAGCTCACATAGCGCCGTACCGACTTCAGTGGTTCTTCTCCAAGACGATTCATAATAACGATCTCTCCATTCGTTCTTCTCGTATTCCTCACCTCATCTGAGTTTGCCCACCGTTATCCGGCAGTCAAGCAGCGCCGATAACAAGAGTCCGTGTGTAACAGGGACGAACCTTTGACCTTTCGGTACCATCGTTTTCTCTCATTCTTGGCATTCGACGAAGGCGCTGGGACACCATGCGAGTCTCAAACTTCGTACCTACTCTCATTGGCACGATACTGTTGCCCTTAGCAGCCTTAGCGGAGTGAGTGCCAATGTGCTTTGGATGCCTAACTGATCCATTGCACGCAAGCCCCATCAACATCGTCTCCGTCGTCGGGGGTCCCCACCTTTCTCAGCAATGTCTGGCAGACCATTGTTAATGGTGGCCGCCCTCTGGACCTCGAGGCACGCTCTAAGAGTGACAAAGATGCACACATGTCGCGTATCACGGACGACAACTACATCAGCATGCTATCCGAGAGCAGACCGGATGATGTCTGGGTGATTGCGGTGTAGGTTCGCGGGTCGTCGTCAAAAGCTCACGGCGCAGCCACGGACGTCCTGACGATGCAGTGTCGGAGGGCTATCTTCAAATGCATGTGAACGCCAGTTCACTGCTAGATGACAAGGGCGCTTCTGTGGAGACGAACCGATTCAGGTTTGCCCGTCTGGACTGGATGACTGACTGGGTCTTGTGTACTCGTTGGATTATTACGAAGTAAGTCGTCAACGCATGCAGCGCCCGCAGTCCGCAGACCGCAGGACCATCGATAGATGACAACACTTACTGATCATCGCAGACCGCCTTACATCGTTTTCGTGTCCGACGGAGGTCAAACCCTGCGCTTCGTATCACCCCCTCGCCTTCTGGCCAATGGAACGACTCTTTACCAGGCCATCGCCGAAGGCCACTGGACTAATCTGCCCGTCTGGAATGGCAGACTTGCACCCGGTGGTAATCTGTATGTCACCGACTCATCTGACACGCCCTGCGGCCGGTGACCAGCTAACATACCAAAGGGCTTACCTGGTCGAAGCTTACATTTGGGCACAGCAGACCTTCGCCCGAGTCACATCGCGGGCCCCAAAATGGGTCTGGCTCCTTGTGCCCTTCCTCACTACGGCACTTGCCCAAAAGCTGGTCGAGTGGCTGCATCGTGATGATGATGAGGCTCTGCGGAAAAGGAATGAGGACATCAGAGCTGCTGCTCTCCGCAAGGCGACGAAGTCAGAATGAGTCAACGTGCACGCTGGGCCAGCCACGATGCACAAGAGTGTGGACGCTGAACGATAGCCGTATCTGTCAGAGTACCATATGCTTTAGCAAACCTGAGTTGACCGAATTGATGGCGACAGATGAGATTCAGCAGCATCGTTTCCACTTCTACAACTGACGATCTGTGGGCTCGTCCTAGTCAGACTCACGTAGAGATATGTGCAGTCGAGCGACCTCAGGTGTTCGAAAGGACCTCTCTGTTCTCAGGAGGGACTCAGAGAATGCGATGTGCGTCAAACGCATCCATACCAATTAACAATGAAATGTACAACAACCTGCTGTCTCCTCTGATGGGAACCTTCCTGCTCAAAGTTTTGCCCATGACCGCTGCGCCAGATCACCCGACGTAATCTCCACGATCATCAGGCGGCGGAAATAGGCCATGTTCGATCCATCGAACTCAAACTTATGATCAACCAGATCACGCCCTCGTGCTGCCATTTCCAAGGTCTGGCAGGCGAACACCCCGCAATCGGACATGTTGTCTTGTTTTGGGGTATCCTATGAGCATTAGTTTGCCACCCTTACGCTTAAGCAAACATACGGGGTTGTACACATCTTGCCATTGAGATAGGTTGAAAGGAGTGCCTTTCTTGTCCTGGTGCTCTCCTTGGAGGTAGCCTCGTATTGTCTGCGTTGTCAGAGGCGTTGACTCCGCCAGACAAACCTTGAAAACATGACTCCGGCGACCATGGTCCGGCAAAGAGTCATAGTACTCGATGCGGTGTCGAACGAAATCGACAACGGCGCAGACCCAGTGCGAGTTTCCAAGGTTGACCGGTATCAACATCTTTTCGAGGGAGAAAATGTCCAACTTCAACTCGTGGAGTTAGCAGGAAACTTGGATCCACTGGAACACTTGCACCTGAGCGCTTACCCTTTTGGACCACCGCCTTACAGCCTGGTAGCCGCTGCCCGAGAGCTTTTCGAAAAAGAACGTGTTCCAACAGTGCAGCCGCACATGCTGAGCCTTTGCGCGCTCGTTGATTAGGTGGGCGTAGCAGTTGACGACTTCATCATTGAGCCAAGTGTCAGGGCGCAAACGCCGGATTGATTCTGCGTTAACCTCCTCATTGCCATGTATGACTTTGAATCGAGGGTCGTGCAGCGACGCATCGGCCTTACGGTTTAGAATATATCGACGGGCTCAAACGTACAACTGAGGCTTGTTGAGTGGTTAGTTTGGTGGGAATCGAGGGGACTCGAGCAAGACGCCGCTTGATCTTTTCGTTCTCGATTGCGTTCTGGATCTTCTGCTGAAGGTACAGAGGGCTGTCGATACTACTGTTAAACACTAACCGGCATCGTGGCAGCTCACGATTCAACAGTCCGTAAGGGCCTCAATTGCACAGGTCGAACAGGTTGGTACTGCAAAAGTTAGAAAGCAGAGACGTGAGAGCTAACCTGTGGTACAGATGGCGCTATTGCCTCATCCAGCGTTTTGCGCATATCGGAGGTGAACGACCCAAGAACCTCCGCGGGCTCGCCCAGCCACCTATTAGACTGTACACGATGTACTCGGTTGTCAGAAGCGGCGGATTGTGGGACGGCGGAATGCTTACGCTTCTTCGGCGACCTCTTCAGTGGAGACCTCTTCTCGATTGACTGCATGAGCTCTTTAGCAACCCTTCGCAGTGGCTCCGCCCTTTCACTGTTGCCACTCTCTTCCATTACTTGCACTTGGTGCAGAATCATTCTGAGTTGAGCGTCATCGCCCGCTCCGCGCAAAGTCTTGTTGGCCTTTGAAGTATGATTCCAGGCCCTCTCAGAACGGCCACTAGACGATGAGCTTGATGATCCATATCGTGCCCAGTCGTATGAACGGATGGGACGGTCTGAAGTGTCTCGATGTGGCTGTTCGGAGGGAGGTGGAGACGTAAAGAACGAGGAGGCCTCTTGAGTGGACGATGACGGGGTATTCCCTCCAAGCCGGGTTG
The DNA here is from genome assembly GCA_023629975.1 of Cutaneotrichosporon sp. PL3408A. Classification (NCBI taxonomy): domain Eukaryota; kingdom Fungi; phylum Basidiomycota; class Tremellomycetes; order Trichosporonales; family Trichosporonaceae; genus Cutaneotrichosporon; species Cutaneotrichosporon sp. PL3408A. Next base: position 114,135 of record JAMAMB010000009.1, on the reverse strand, counting down.
AGAATAGAGGTTCGGGCAAGAAAGGATGTACATTCTGCTGCTGAACATGGTCGTTCAGGTGTAACAGGGCCTCTTGCTGCCTCTCACGTCGTTTCCTGTCGTCCTCCGTTGCATTACCGCCCTCGTCGTCGTCGGAGTCGTCAAGTTCAATGACATTGGAGAGCTGATAAGTGAGGCGACTTCCGTTGGCCTGTCCCTTGCGCGAGTCTAAAACGGGCGCTGAGTGGCCACTGCGGGACCAAGAGAGCTGGACTGGATAGTGTTAAGTACAAGCCTCATTCGCTTCCCGTTCTCAATGCACTCACCGCTCCTGCCGAAAGACATGAATGCTTGGGTGAAACTTTGAAGAAGTGAAGGGGCCCTAGTTTCCACTGGTTGCAGAGCGCGCTGGCGTTTGGCGGACCGACTAGGACAAGGAGAATGGTCGCGCGGCCGCTTCGTCGCCGGCGACCCGTTCATGAGGGAAGGGTGAGGGGTGACGAGATGCCGTGATGACGATAATGGGGGGTTCTTTTCGCAAGAAAGCTGTAAAGAGAGTCTGGGAGGATAGGGAGGTTAGGGAGTGGAGAGTGATGAATGCAAGGAATAACAGCTGACACGAGGTTGGCCTAGCTGGGAATTGGGAACGAGTTGTTGATTGAGCGTTTGAGTGATGTTTTTACTTGACAGACAGTAGTAGATGACGATATACCAAACGAACTTGGGATGGTGAGTACGCCAACAATGGTAATTACGAGCGTCGTGCCCAGGTATCCACAACAGTTAACAGTCCCAAGTGAGTGTTGACGCTTTTTGATTCCGGCTTTACGTAACCGTATCTTAGTCGCCACCAAATGCCATCCCTAGAGGCAGGTGGTACCCCAGCCAACAGTATCCCACCGTTTGTTTACCCATTCTACTTACAACCCCCATCCCCTTCAAACGCACTCGACTTTACTCCAGACCACATTCAAGACCACATCCCCTCTCGGCTACGAACAATAACAACTAACAAGTAACGGCAACAACAGTCCATCCAATTCTCTTGACCCTATCTCATTTTTCAGCTACCCAGCCGCCTCCTCACCACTTTCGTCTGATCGCGGACAATCACTGTGACCTCTATCGGCAGCCGAACTGTCGACCGCAGCTCGTTGCAGTCAAACTTTGACAGTTATCTGTCTGAATGGCGGACATCGAGTCCACATCGTCGTCGGCTGCCGACGTTTCGGGTCCATCTCCTGCCGTTGGTACATCGCAAGACGAGGCCGCAGACAACAATGTCGTGGATCACGATGCGGCCGCGGCAGATGAACTAGACGCTATGGACGTCCAAACCGATGCTGCCGACGAGAGTGCAGATGATATGCTTTTAGCAGAGGCAGAACACGGCATTGGGAAGCGCGTAAAGGTTCGTGCCTTGCTCATTTGACGTTGTGGCTAACTTACAGGTGTATGAGCTCCGTGATCAAGCTTGGTTTGACCGTGGAACGGGACATTGCAAGGGAGTTTACGATGACCAAAATGATGTCGCGCTCCTCATTGTTGAAGCAGAAGAGCCTCAAGGAGATGGCAAGTCCGGCGAGGAAACAGACGGCCCAGGAGGGTTTCTCAAAGACGAGTTGCTTCTGCATGCGCAGGTTACGAAGGAGGATCAATACACTCGGCAACAAGGTATGCCGCTGTCATCCTACTGCCTCCTTTTGACTGACGTTGCCAACAGAGACACTTATCGTGTGGACGGATCAGGCGACCCAGTTGGATATCGCACTCTCTTTCCAGGACCCCTCTGGCTGTGAGGCCATCTGGCAGTTCATCAACGAAGTACAAAAGCACTTAAACAACCAGCTCGGTATGTTGTTTTTGATGGTCCCCACGGACTCGTACTAATCTGTCGAAGGTGATGACTCGAAGCTAGGTATGGCCTCGTCGTCATCTCCTCTGGCCGCATCCCCCATCCTCACGTCTTCATCCACCATGGGGGCGATGGCACGTGATCATTGGCAACAGCCATCGCTCGCGAACATCAAGGAGCACGAAGTCTGGCTGCGCATGCAGGTTAAGTCCGCAGCCGGACGAGAACGGGCGGTAGAGCACATTATTGGAGAGGTATGATTGCACTGCGCGGATTGGCGGCTCACCGGGCAGGACTACATTAAGCAACTCATCGCCGTGCTCAACCAGGCAGAAGATCTGGAGAGCGTTGGTGACCTCCACGCACTTTGCTCGTTGATGCAAACCATACGTGAGCATGGGTTCATGTCCCTTTGCGACCGCTCACTTCAAGTCATGTTCAATGACAACGGCATTTTCGAGTACATTCTCCAAGATGACATTTTTATGGGCGTGCTGGGGATGCTCGAGTGTAAGGAGGGCTCGTCAACCAAGTCTAACTGGCAGACGATCCCGAATTCCCAACACTGAAAGCTTCGTACCGTGCATTCTTCCGACAGTATTCCAAGTATCGTCAGGTTGTGGAGATCAAAGACGAAACTATACGGAACAAGATTCATCAAACATCGCGGTTGCTGTACCTCAAAGACGTTGTCCTCGCTCGTCTCCTGGACGATCCTACTTTCAACATTCTGAATAGCTTCGTCTTCTTCAACCAAGTGGACATCACATCCTATATTCAGACGGACGAAGTGCTACTGCATGAGCTCTTCGTTGACTTCCAGCGCGATCCTGACGAGCCTGGTCAAGACAACGCCAAGAAGCGAGACCTGGTGCAGTTCTTACACCAGCTGATGATCATGGGCAAGGGAATGCAGGTTCCCAACCGCCTGGCTCTATATCGAACCCTTGTGGATCGTGGACTCTTGTTCGCGTGCGAATGGGCGTTTCGGCAACGAGAGGCGACTATCCTCCATGGCGGTGCCGAAATCCTCACGCTTGCCGTTGAGCACGATGTCAATGCTGTTCGACTGCATGTGCTGCGAGAAGACGAGCTCGGCCGGCAGACCTTGCTGGTGGAAATTGTCTCTTTATTGCAATCTACTCAAGATCAAGGTCTGATCCAGCAGACCGTGGAAACGCTCAAGACGCTCCTAGAGCCCGGTGCTGAGAATGAAGTCGGTTTGCGTGCCTTCTGCGTTACTGACAAGTAGCAATCGTTCGCTCGCGCCAAGGAGCTGCCTGTCGTGGATACATTTACACAGCACTTCTACGACAGTTGCGCGCCTCAACTATTCATGCCTATCAGCAACCTCCCGGAGTTGAAGGACGAGAACAGTGGGGTTACCAAAGTCTACAGAATTTAGCTTACCGACCAGATCCGCAGGCCCTTCCTCCCGAAGCGGCGTCGCTGTTAACCACGCTAGTGGATCTGCTGTCGTACTGCGTTGCGGTTCACGCGCATCGAGCGCAATACTACATATTGTCCACGACGTTGGCACAGAAGGTGTGCTCCCTCATTTATGCCAGAGAGAAGACTCTTCGTCACTGTGAGTCTCGAATTGTGTGCGGCGCTGACAGTTCAGCTGCGCTTCGCTTTATTAAGGCGTGTCTCCGGACGGGTAACCACTTCATCCATCGGAATTTTATGAAGAACGGCGTCACCAAAGCGATCCTTGATCTCGTGGATCGCGAAACGACGCGCGATACGATGCTCAGCTCGGCGTGCCTGGACACTTTAGAGCTTATCCGGAAGGTGTGTGCGCTCAGCCGCGTGGGGTGCACTCGGCTGACAGGCAGGACAACAACAAAACGATCATCATGGACATGTTTGACAAGCATGAGATGTTGTTGACTCGATTAACCGAGAGGCCATTCGTACGCGCCTACATCCTTGGCCTGCGATTGCGTTGGGACCAGTTCAAGGAGCCTCCGCCTCAGCCACCTCCTCAAGTTATGGCTGAAGCCAGCAAGCGCACAGTTGCTGAGGAGGAAGAAGCTTGGTTTAACCAGTCGGACGACGAGGAGGCGGATGCCGACGGCGAGAGTGCGAGCCCACATGTCCCCGTCAAGCGAAAGCGTCTCCAGCAGGGTGGCCCATCAGCCAAACGCTCGTCTGCTTCGCCTAGTGGATCTGCTTTGGGTCTCGACTATGACGATGCCTCCGACAGCGAGGGCTCGACGGGTGGGGAGTCACCCAAGGATCGCCCCTCCACAGTCGGCAGCACCGAGTCGGACCAGGAGCTCGCAGAAGGCCTGTCGGATGTGGAGAGGAAAATCCGCGCGAAGCGCATGCGGAACGAGGAGGAGGAGGAGGGATCTGCGTTCACCGATCTAATGAGTGGTGGAAGTAAGGGAACAGCTGCTTCTGTGCAGAAGGATGGTCCCGGGGTAGCCCTGCCTGTCAAGGTTGTCCATGAGGAAGGGAGCGATGAAGGGAGCGGGAAGGAGAAGAAAATCAAGCTCAGCCTGGGCAGTCTCAGTAGAAAGTTCAGAGGCGGCAAGGTGTAACACAACATTTGAGATGTATCAGTAGAGTAGTAGTCGTTGAGTCGGACGAGTTGCACTTTTAGTCTTGACGAGGCCAGAGGGCCATGAGTGGTCGGCAGCTCAAGAAACCAGGGCGCCGAGACACAGCTAGAGACTCCAGCTTCCGAGGTGGGTAAAGTGCCTCCGATGTCCATGCTCCGAGCTCCGAGCTCCGATTTCTTGAGCTCAACTGGGCTGGGCTAACGGCGAACAAAGTTGACAGCAGCTGAGTTCTGAAAGCAGACATTAGAAAGGTGCCTGGAAAAGAATCGTGCAAATCGGCACCACTCGCGTGGGGTTTCGGAGAAAAGCGGGAAAAGGGGATTGTGGCATTTTGGGTTTCAAGGTCGGAGATATGGTCAATTTTGATTCCGTCGAGGTCGAAGCACTGCTGGGATCGGTGGGGGGACAGTAGCCAAGTCGGACTTGTTGGTAACTATCCTTCAACCGTCAAACCAAAAAAGTCGTGAGTGCTGCTGACCTTGAGACGCTCGTATCGCATTGCTGACAGTGTGCGCAGGCCATGGGTGTACGTCTCTTTACTTCTCGCGACTTCGAGTGCTCATTGCTAACTTGTAGCGTGTCATTCGTGCCCAGAGGAAGTCGGGTGGGATCTTCAAGTCCCACACGCACCACAACAAGAACCCCGCGCGTCACCGCAGTCTCGACTTCGCGGAGAAGAACGGCTACATCCGTGGTGTCGTTCGTGAGATCATCCACGACGCTGGGCGGTGAGTGGCGATTGGATGTGTTTGGAGAGATGCTCCGGCATTTGGCACTTGGGGTGTTATTGAGTGGTAGTTGGAGGAGTAATCGAGTTGTGTTGCCCAGAACCTGGTGTCGACTGAGTGACTCCGGCTAATGTGTAGTGGCGCTCCGCTCGCGACCGTCGTCTTCCGTGACCCCTACCGCTACAAGATCCGCAAGGAGACCTTCATTGCGGCTGAGGGTGTCTCGACCGGCTCGTTCATCTACGCCGGCAAGAAGGCCGCTCTCTCGATCGGCAACGTTCTCCCTCTTTCCGCCTGCCCTGAGGGTACCGTTGTGTTCAACGTTGAGGAGAAGGTCGGCGACCGTGGAGCTCTCGCTCGCACTTCGGGCAACTACGCCACCATCATTGGTCACTCGGAGGATGGCAAGACCCGTATTCGTCTCCCCTCGGGCGCCAAGAAGACCGTCTCGTCGCGCTCGCGTGCCACTGTAGGCGTTGCTGCTGGTGGTGGCCGTGTCGACAAGCCCTTCCTCAAGGCTGGCCGCAAGTACCACGCCATGCGCGCCAAGCGCAACTCGTGGCCCCGCACTCGTGGTGTCGCTATGAACCCCGTCGACCACCCTCACGGAGGTGGTAACCACCAGGTGCGTACGAACCAGGTCGGAAGTAGAAAGGGCGGCGAAAGGGAACAATCCGCGGAGCGAGACTGTGTGGGGTACGACATTTGGTCGAAGGCGAGACACAGAATAGCCTGCTGTTCCTTCACCAACTCGTCCAAAGTCACCTCAGTCCACGAGGCTCGCTTTACCCATCTACATCGCTATCGTTTCCGTTCCCCATTCCTACTCTTGCTCAGCGCTGACAGAACAGCACATCGGACACGCGTCGACGATGGCGCGCGACAGCAGTGCGGGTCAGAAGGCTGGTCTCATTGCTGGTGAGTTCGAGTGGAGGGGAACTCTTGAGGAGTTTGAGTGCCTCAAGTGCCCCCTGCATAACCGCGTTCATGATAGACCACTGACACTCCACAGCTCGGCGTACGGGTAAGAAGAGGGGTACCATCCAGGTCAAGGACGCGTAAAAGCGGCAATATACATGGTGTGCTGCCCGACAGTGCGCTTTCCGTCTTCAACGAGGCGATTCATTGGACGGGGTGCTCCCAAGCGTCGCTCTTACCTGTACATTCTGGATGCATTTGGCGATGGGAGATTCACGATGCAATTCGACCATGTAAACTGGTGGATGAAACCCAATGCCAACTAACTTCCTCAACCGGTTGGCAACTCCGGCTCGATCAGTCGGGCGCGCGACGTTTTACGTGGGTGGCATGTGCATGGGACGGTCTCTGAGGGTACGAATGCGGCTCACGTCGGGTTAATGTGGGGTCAGTGAGACACCTCGAGTATGATTGTCAGCAGAGGCGGAACAAATCGAGGTACTTACAGCAACTTTTGCGTCTACTTGCCCCATGGCGCCGCGAGGCGATCTACTGAAGGCTCAGTACGTAGATTTCTCCTCCCACAGGGTCAACAACGTTCCAGGTTTCGTGTTATTATTTGTCAGCGTCCCCACCTTCTAGTGTCCCATCTTCAAGCCCCGGCTTAGTTATCAAAGTCATGGAGTCTTTGCTTTAACCACAACCGGGGAAGCCTACACCTCAACGGCATCAGCGCACTGCCTAATCGCCAATGAAAGTCAACATCTTTTGATTTATTCAGAGCGCGATGCCATTCCGCGTCTAGTTGGCTTAGACACGGCCGTCCATTAAGTCAACATAGCTATCTATACCATAGCTAACCTCATCTCGTGGAGTGACTCGGCATTTGGAGCATGCGATACCTCGGTGCCTAGGAACTGCTACTACAAGGTTACAAGGCACTCCGAGCAAGTTAGCGTTCTATATATGTATCTCCATACACAGGCCTTCGCGATGAGCTCACAGGTGAACCAGGGTGAGTTCGAAGGAGGTCGTCCTCCGGGAAGGCAAACTCTGAGCTTGACTTCGCTGGTGGCCCGTTAGGACGCTCATGTTACTCAAACTCTGAGCACAGAGCAACGCAGGGGCGCTTCGAACGAAGACGTTCAATAGCGACAGAGCTCCTTCCTCTGCCCAATTGCACGCCACACTATTTCCCTAGTCTTGCATAGAACGGAAACGCCCCTTATCACTCCTATCTCGTTTCTTCCATGGCTACATTCTCTCATTGACGGTAAGCTGCGAATATTGAAATGAATGAATGATACCGGTAGGGAACCCTCCTTTCGTTCACCATGTATAGTCCTCATGTCCAACTGGCTCTGACGCCGTCAGGATAGTGAATGTTGTGATATTGTAGGCAGGGTGAGGACGGAGTTGGAAGATAAGGAGAAAAGACCATAGGACAGGGAAGGATTTTGAGAGTTCCGCATGGGCGGACAAGCTAAAGAGATACGAAATGATGAGAAAGGAAGAGTGAAGTAGCAAGCGGTCCAGAATAAATGGGGCATCCAGTTGCTATTGTTTACCAAATCTGACAGACGCTATCTGTTTTGTCCCTTCTTCCACTCTACAGGTGATCCATACCGCGAATGAATACAGGACAGTCAAGTTTACAACACCCTTCGAGTGTGCCAACAGATTGATATTATAAATATTGTCCATCATTGAGCTCAAGTATAAGAGTGTGCTATGAGTTGGTTCCAATGTAGACGGCGGCCGCGAACACTGCGACCAACCACAGGCGCTCAGCTGTCATTTGACTCGAACCCGCGCTACTCAGCCTGCGGCCGCGAGGGTTAAACGGGCCTCCAGCGCCGACAGATCCGTCGAAGGTTGCCCCAGGCGTTGTGGTGTAGCTCGACGATCCCTCCTGCTGATAAATGCGAATCGAATTTACAAGCATGACACTGTTGGCAAGATTGGCCTCTAGTCAGGATAGTTCGTCAAAAAATCCCACATACCGGATTAGCTATATGCTCGGCACAAGAACCAGGACACCCTGATGCTCCATACGTGCCGCCAGCCCAGTCACCTTGCGTTAGCACTGAACAAGGAAGTGTCACTTTACCGCAAAGATTGATGTTGAGAATGATGACTTGGGCCTTAAAGAAGGTGTACGGATCGCATGTGGACCTGTCGAAGTCGGCAGCAGGGAGGCCCCAGGAGTCCGGGTTTGGTGACCGCGTCGAAATATCGTGGGGAATGGCCTTGCGCTCCCAGTTCCTATAAATTAGCAAGCACAGCGAAGCAACGGCTCACCAAATCTTGAGCCCATTGCCATTCCAGAGTAGGGCATAAACCCCGCCCCCCCCCGCGTTGAATGCCTCACCATAGGATGCGTTAGAACTTGACCTTATGCTGCAGCCTACGCCATCAGAGGTCGAATCACAGTTGCTCGAAATCTTCGCCCCCGTGTACGCGCTGCCATCAGAGCCGAGCGTACACCCAGGCATGGTGTGGACGGTCATCTGGCTGGGGTTATTAGTTACAACATCTGCACTGAACTTACTTCACAGTTGAAGCGTGCACGCCTTCAACGATGTCGATCTCACCCTGAGGTCAATGGAGATATCAAGCCGCGAAATAGCTCACGCTGTAGGGCCAGTTGTTTGCCGCTCCAAGCATCCACACAGCCGGCCAGATTCCACATCCCCAGGGCAGGAGTGCTAAATCGAAGATAAATAAGCCACCAGCGAAAGCCGTACGGGAGTGAAGCCGAACACTACGGCGAGGGGTGCCAACCGGAAGAGAAGCCCAGTGCTCAACCTGAATGCCTGGGATTCTGTTTGGGACGTCCGTCCAGAAAGCGAGGCCTGTGCTGAAAGCAGTGGCAGCGTCGACATAAGTCACGCCTGGGGTTAAGAGGAAACAGGGCACGTCGCGACTCACCGCCCTTGTTAGGATCTATGGGTAAACAACAAGTGCTACTTGAGACGTAACTCACCTGCAGCCGAGTAAAAGTTGAAGCTGGTGTCAGCCAGGATCTTGGACGGCTACGCACTTGTCAAAGAACGTCTTGCCTTCAAAGGCAGCCTGGACTTGCCACTGAAGCTGCCGGCGGAACGAGGGCTCGTGCTCCAGCTCAAGCTTCAGCTGGGTGACAAAGCCCGTGCTCAAGTTTGCAAGAGGTGAGAGATGCCTGGCCACAGTTCTGGCAGCCACTACGAAAGCTAACCAAACCTTCGGTGAACACATTGTGGTGTGAGCATCGTATGGTTAGGGGTGAGAGGCGTGCCAGCTTTAAGTACATCAAGGTGATGAGGCGGTGTCGCCGAGAGAGCGAGGTATCAGTGCTCCGCACACCGCTCGTCCTGGGTGCCCATTGTGCCGTTGTGATCATTGTTGTTGAAAGCTTCCGCGAAGCACGTCCATCGTGTGCTTCACACAGACCGCCATCGCTGTTAAAGCCAATGGCCTACACGCACCCCCACACAAGCCGACGAATGCATCATTACTCAAGACGCTCTATGCATCACGCCGCTTCCTCCCCTTTGGCGTAGGGCTGCCCTGCTCCCCTGCTCCACTCGCACCCAAAGGCGAGGGGTCTGTCGTTGCTCCCAAGGGCTTCTTGTCAAATGCGCCCGTCTTGCGAAGCCACCTCTGGCGAACCTGGTGATAACTACGCGTTGGGACACATTTGCTAACCAAGTCCCACTTTTCGCCGTGCTCCATGACAGCGCGAGTCAGCAGCTCGTCCTTGTTTGTTAGCAGCACATTCTCCGCCACCACTCACCTCCTCCTTTGTCCACTTGAGATATGGAGAACGGACACGTCGAGCCGGCGCAGTGCTTGACAAGTGAACGTACTTGCCAAGGCCTGGAACAGTTGCACCCGTTGGGCTCTGAAATGCCGAGTGGCTGCTTGGGCTGTTGACAAAGGGGTTGTCGGCGCCGGGTGGGAAATGTGAAGGCGTGGCGTTCGATCGAGAAGAGCCGTCGAGGTTAATCGCCGGGCCTAGAGGTGTCTCGCTGCGGCTGCTCTGCGATCTGTAACGAGAGCGGTCACCTTCAACAGCCCCTTCCAAACGAGCTGCAGAAGCAAGACCGCTGCTGCTCCGGCCCGACGAGTTCTGGGCAACGTCCTGGCTTGCTTGGGCAAGAAGATCCAACGCCGAAGATACATCTCCACGGCTGGGTGATCCATCGCCTTCTTCGTTGACATGCTGTCGGGTGGACCACTCGATGGTCGCTGGTGGCTGTCGACGAGGCTTCTTGCTTGGGCTCTGCATGGCCGACGAGGTCTCCCAGTTGGTGGTCGACCGCGCCGACGACAGTGAGCCTCCTACACTTCGACTTGGAGTCCCAGGCCGAGTTGCCATCTCAGCCGCAAGCAACAGGTCGTTGAAATTGCTACCTCCTGGAGTTGTCTGGGGAGGCTGTTGTGCAGGGACGCGAGCTCGAGACGGGGTCGTCGGAACGTTGCGCTTCGTCTTCTTGGGGCGCGGTAATAGTGGAGTACCCTGGGGTTTCGAAGAGGCGCGTTGATACGCCGGCGATGCTGTTGGTGGCTTCTTCTCGTCGTCGCTCGGCAGGAGCTCGTCTTCCTCTTCGCCTTCGCGCAGTCCTCCATAGCCTTCCGAATAGCTAAGGCCGCCGTCCGGCCCAACAACTCCCCGCCGCTGCAGTTCATCCAGTGTCAGGCGGCCAATCGCCTTGTCCTGCTGACGCATGGTGCGAACCTTCCTGGCCGCAAGGAGGAGGTGTTCAGCTCGAGCATCACCCATGACTGCGCGCGCTGGCGCTGGCCTTTTAGGCTGGTGGACTGACAGTCCCGGCGCCGATGATTTCGCCCCCGACCCTTCCTTGTTTTCGTCCTGCTCAAATGTCGACGAGTCGAGGATCACATGTGTGCGCAACAGCCTCAACTCATTCACCAAGGCCTCGATTTGCTGCTGTGTGTCGACCAGCTAAGGTGTTAACCGATGTTCCTCATGCTAACTCACCCGAGGCGCCATGAGACGATTGTCCATCTCCAGCCGCTTGTTGGCAGCTTCAAGATCTCGGTGATAACCAACGTCAAGGTCGAGGATGCCCTTTGGACGATTACATGCTGCCACCTCCGCTTCCCGGGTGCGAATCAATGCCGCTGTCTCCGCCTTCCAGCTGGCACGTTCAGCGGTGAACCGATCCCTATGGTTAAGCGCTGTCCTTCCCCGCTTAAACCGTACCGCTCAATATTTGTCATGGCCTTCTCCAGCTGAGACCTTTGCTGCAAGGCGGCAATCGTCGCCTGCTGTGCAGTGATCTGCTGGAGGAGGAACGGCACTCGGGTTGTGTATACGGACAAAAGAGACTTCAACTAGAGGCGTTTAGCGGTTGCGCTGACAATTAGTGGTGCTTACCATTCCCGCGAGCTCGTCTCTCTGCTTTGTAGGACTCTCTGTCGGCATGTCGAGGCCATCGAGAGCCTTCTGCATGTCCTGCAATTGAGCTTCGGAGAGAAAATCAGCTTGGTCTTCCTCATCGTCACTGCCGCTCGCTGGCGTTGCGACATGGCCGGAAGGAGAACGTGAGTATGAGCGCTGGGATTCGACAGTATCCGACTTGTGTTTGTTGCTCATCTCATTATGGTCGGGATTAGAGGTAGCAGCGTTGATGCGACGTGATTGTTGGCGTACGGTACTAGGAGTTGGCAAGGAAGTGTGTGGTGTCGCTAGTAAAGGTGGTGTTCGTGGGGGAGAGGAAGTGAGGTTCGGGGTAGGACGTGATGAGCGTGGGGGGGTGGAAGGATGGGAAGGGTGATGTGGTGGGAGGTGTGAGTGTGGGTTCGCCATGGATGAACTACTCCTCCGGCAGCGAGTGATTGCTGAACTTGAACGAAGAAGCTAGTTTGGTTACGTGATTCAGAACAGATGTGCTGAGAGACACGAATTTTGCGAGAGTTGAGGTGGCGGAAGTAGCGGGGTAGGGAGCAAGCAAGGAAGCAAGCAAGCAGTTGATAAAGGTGTCCAAGTTGTTGAGAGCGCTAGCTTGGTAGAGCGGTGTGAGAAACAGTAGTGGATAGAAGAATAGGCGGATGGAAAGTTGAGTGGAAGGATGGGTGGATGAATGGAAGGGTGGATGGAAGGATGAATATTATCAACTCTGGCGATGATGGAGGGAGAGAGCGCGCGGGTGAGGGAGAGAGTGTATGAGAGAGGTTGGACGCGTGTAGCACTTTAAGGGGGATAATGAGTTGATGGATTGATTGATGGATGGATGGGATGGGATAGGGTGGGATGGATGGATGGATGGATGGATGGATGCGGATGGGAGCAAGAGATAGATGAATATTGGGATGGAGGTGGGTGGTGGTAGTGGTAGTAGTAGTGGTGGTGGTGGTGGTGGTGGTGGGTGGGGTGGAATTGGGTGATTAGGCCGGGGGGGAAAAAGAAAGCAAGAAGGGTGGGTGATGGGTGATGCGGCGGCGCCGGCGGGGGCTGGAGACGAGAGCTGGAGGCCGGCGGACTGGCTGCACCTGGCAGCAGCTGGCGGGGGGCGGAAACTCGGTATCGGTTTGTATGGTGGGAGTCCGGATTCGGTGGCCAAGCTTGGCTCATGCGGCTGGCTACCTGGGCTACCTGGGCTACCTGGTACAGTATACCGGGGCCACAGGGTTGAATTGAATGGGCCGCCTTTTTGGCGCCTGTCCTTTTTAGGTAATTACCCTGACATCTCCATGTCGTCCGTCAATCTAACAACCAAAAACTACTCAGACACCAAAAAATGCCTTGTAAGCTCTGGCTGGCATGCATGGCATGGCTGGATGCACCTTGACTTGACCTCCACTGACCTCCACTGCACCGGCCCACTTGCCACTTGGCTCTCATGACTCACATTTGCCACCCAATTACAAACCCCAATTTACCCAATTGCTCACACTGCCTCGCTGTCTAGCTCTTCGCTGCCCAGCTGCCCAACACGCCCAACACGCCCAACACGCCCAACACGCCCAACACGCCCAACACGCCCAACACTCTCACCACCTACACCACATCACTCAATGCCAGTGCTTAGGCTTCCGCTGTAGTCCCCCCGCCCCATCGTCCACCCTCTTCAACTTGCGCGTCTCCCGTCCCTTGTTCATACGTTCAGTCATCTTCGCCCTGCACACACCCGTCAGCTCCTGCCTTGCACTTGGCCTGTCCGCTGCGACGTACACATATGTAGCATGGCCAAGGGGGCCCCCATGCGCTCGATACGCCAACGCCTCGACTGCAGTCTCCAGGAAAAGTCGTCGCGGCCTATCATCAGCATTTGACACATCAAGCCTTCACAAAACAACTCACGTGGCCTTGTTTAGGGGATTAGACTGGACTTGTTAGTGACATTCCGTAGATATTCTACCCACAGCTAGGACATGACGAAGACTCGCCAACTCCGCATCAGTGAGCTTGTAGCGATCATTCGCTGTCTAGAAGTGATGAGCACCAAGTCACACCTAGTCAACTCACGCTCTTGTTAATGCGCTGGACGTAGAGCGACTGGGCTGCCTTCTCCCGCCAAGTACTCGGCCAAAAGTCATGGACGACTTTGGTGCCGTTGTCGTCCCACTCAAAGGCATCAACCGAGTCATCCGAGTCCTCCGGAGTGGAAGGAACAGACCATGGTGGTCTTCCCTCGCTGTGCGCGTTCTGGCCGTCGACTTGCGATTCCATGTTCGAATCTTCTGGATTGGGGTGCTCCGCTCGCAAAACCAACGCCTCGAGTTCCGCTTCAAGCTCGTCCAAACGCTCCTTGGTCCACATCCGTCCGCGTAAGACTCGAAGCTCGTGGGCTTTTACTTCATGCCGGGCAACTGTCTGTTCCATCGATTCGCCCTTGGCTCCGAAGGGCCGCTCGCCTGGACGACTGCCGTTCACCACGCCAATGACTTGGCGAGTCGCTCCGTGATCCAGATGGGTCACGGAGCCGTCCTTAATCGGAGGATGCTGAATCGGGAGTCCTAGTAGCTTCTTCCGCTTCTCACTGGCCTCATACCCTGCCTTGTACCGCTTGAGCCGACGTGTCGCGAGATGGATGTCACGCTCCTGCCGATACACGATGTATTGGGGCCTGGACCATTCTGAGCGCTCTCCCCGAGGCGTGTAGGTCTCAGACGGTATCTCCCGTAAACGCACCCTCTCCTTAGCAACTTTCCAGTCCAGGACGTCGCGGCTGAATATCTGTGATGTCAAGGGAATGGCAGGGGTGTCGGCAGCCGCTTGGCGCTCCGCTTGCTGGGCCTTGTCCTGCGTCACAAGGCCATAGTGGATGCAAACCTCCTACAGTGTCAGCGCGCAGAACCTTCCTCACGATCCACTTACATTGAACACACCGTCATCAAACTGAGTTCGAAACAGGCGGTTCACGCCAGCAAGAGCGACATAATCTCGAACCTATCCGTCAGAGACGCCAGCATGGCTTTGACGTACCCCAAGACCAGTCTCCAGTGAGAAAACTCTGTCAAGAATCTCATCGGGAAGCTGTAGGAGAGGCGTATCTCGTCGAGAGTACCAGTTAGGGATGTCGTGCCACTTGATTAGTTTGGTCACTGCTGGAGGTTTGATCCTTTTGGTCGGTGTCGCGCCGTCTTTTCTGGACGTTCTGACGGCAGCCTAGTGCGTCAATGGCAGTAATATTGCATGGAATGCTGCAGTCCAACTCACAGCAGCGCCAGAAAATTGAACATCGTCGAAGGGCATGTAGGTGATGGAAAGGGATGATGGTGTTCAAGGGTATCTGAGAGTGGGTTTTGCCGTCTGTAATGGCTTGGTGACCCAACTCAAGAGACTCTATAGTGGGCTTGCTAACTGGCTGCCAAAGGTAGGTTGGAAGGATGTCAAGGTGGAGTTGACGGAGGCAGTTGGTGGTGGAGAACGAGGGAAGGAGGCGATAAACGTACTCCAAGTGCATGGAACCTCGGGAGTGGTTGTTGTCGTTGATTAAAGGAACGGGAGCAAATCGAGGCACACAGCCACGTGTTTGTTCCGTCAACTCCACGCTGGACGCTGTACTGTACGCTGTGCGCTACATGGGACGCTGTACACTGTGCGCTGCATGCGCTGCATTCGCTGTAGGCTGCAACGTTCCAACGCTGCAAAGCTGTACGCTGTACGCCGCGCAGCTGCCCGCTATGTACCTACGCCCTCTTCGAGCTCTGCGCTCACTGCGATCATCCCTTGCAATGCATTTTGTGGTGTCATGCCGGCCATCTAAATGCCATATCCACTGTGGGCAAGTAGAATCGGAAACCACACACATCTGGTTATATCTGCAGATGTGCAGCAAATTCAAACTCTATACAATTTATGCCTCTATCACTCCCTTGAAGCCGCCTGCATTCTGCAGGACTTCATGCCCAAATGCAAGGCTCACGTTTGCAGAAGCTTCTCGTTCACTGCCTCAAGTGTGAGACCCTCCTCTCCGTCCCGAACCTCCAGGACCTGTGTGTTAGAGGAGCTCACACGCGCCACCAACCTTGGCGACCTCAGCTGTTTGCTGAAAGTAGGACAGGGACGACGCCTGTAGAGTCATGAGGTCGGTTGGAGCTGAGGAGGGCATCCTGCAAAGTCAGCGCGGTTGTCAGCGTTGCGTCAACACACCAATTGATGAGGAGAAGGGGGTAGGAGACTCGCCCATCTTTGTGTGTCTATGGTCAGCCGTTTCCGTCAGTGTAGCGCACGAGCTCATGGGAGAAAAGGACAAAACGCGGCGCATTCTCTGGCAGCTCTGCAGGTCAGCGTGGGTCCTGACGGTGCTCCCACCCTGCGCAATCTCTTCCACCGAGACATCCACAAACTCCTCGTCAACCACCATAGTCAGACTCGTCTTTACAATCTTAACTGTGGGCCCAGATCAGCAAGCGAAGTTGGTTTGAGACGTTTTCACGTAATGCGTACCAGAGATGGCCGCGTTTCCCTTCTGATGTGTGAAACGGAACTTTCTGAGAGCATCCTTAACGTCTCCGGTGATTTCAACTGTGCGAGACTATGTATTAGGCAAACACATCTAATGAGAAACGACGGATTGCTCACCATGCTGGACTGAGGGTTGTTAATGGTCTGCCGGAGAGGCTATTGTATGTCAATCTCTGAACTTGCTCGGCGTTCACAAGGTGAATGACAGTGGTCGGTGCCGTGACGTCAGGAACGGTTTGATTCCGTTGATAGAGGATGGGCCTTCAATCACACATGGTGAGGCCGTGCCAGGCCCTGTTGGGCCCAGCTTGGGCCTAGCAGGAACGCCTCGAGTCTCGGGCTCTCGGGCGAGATGATCGGGCGGCGATGGCGAAGTAGGATTACCTGACGGGCGCCACCGCGGATCACCGGAAGATATGTAAGCGGATCGCGGGCTTGCGGCCCGTTCCAAGTACTGCTGATGTTAAATCTATCATGCACTAGTCCAAAGCCCCTCTCTCACTCCGGGCACCCCACCGCTACCGACACTACGGTGGCCCCACGGTAGTAACTAAATACTCTCCTTTTAGCATTCTTTCACGCTCATTATTATTGCTGTTTACTTTGTTTGTCCCATCGCACCTCATCACACCTCTCATCTCATCTCATCTCTCATCTCATCTCATCTCATCTCATCTCATTTCATCTCATCTCATCTCATCCCATCCCTCTTTTCTTCTCTTCTCATTACCAGATTACAGGTCACACTGCTTCGGCAATGTCCTCACTTTCTTGGATTCTCAAGCCCGTCGCTATTGCTTCGGCGGTCGCGTTCTCCGCTTTAGGCCTCATATCTCGCAAGTCCCAGCGCGCTCGCCTTTATTTTAATTCTACAATCTACCTAACCACGCTTGGTGCTGTCTCTTTTTGGGGCGTCTTCGTCACAATCATTGCATCTGTGACTGGCCAAGTAAGGCTGACGTCTCATGGCTTTTGGGTGATGTGCTGTTAGCTAACGCTCCAGCGTCTCAACATTAACTACTACGTTGCACGTTCGTTCTACAAAGTATGCCACCGTCTCGTTGGCGTCAAGGTCGTTGTCGATGGAGAGGAACACTTGGACGGCCTGATGACTGCAAATAACGGCAAGCCCCAATCTGCTGTTGTCCTCGCCAACCACCAGAGGTAATGTCCCGCTAACGACGCCTTTCTGACCCTACAGCATGCTCGATATTCTCTTCTTAGGTCGCATCTTTCCGCAGCGTACCTCAATCATGGCCAAGAAGGAGCTCAAGTTCGCACCTCTCCTCGGTCAATACAGTACGTTTTGGGTGCCTTTCTAGTACTTATGCCACAGTGCACCTATCCGGCGCCGTCTTCGTCGACCGTAAGAACCGGAAGGACGCTCTCAAAACCGTCGAGCAGGCTGGCCGGGACATGAAGAAACGTGGCGTCTCCCTCTGGGTGTTCCCGGAGGGCACGCGCTCATTGCATGCTGAGCCTACACTCCTCCCCTTCAAAAAGGGTGCTTTCCACCTAGCCGTGCAGGCCCAGGTTCCAATTGTCGCTATTGTGTGCGAGAACTACCATCACATGTTTGACGGGCGTACCCGTTTCGACGGTGGCACTCTCAAAGTCAAAAGTGAGCGCAATCTCTTGTGCACATGCTTACGCCTGTCCTCCCCCCTATTTCAACAAAGGGTCTCACGGCCGACGATGTGTCTCGCCTCACAGAGTCTACACGGGACGCCATGCTCAGTTGTCTTAAAGAGATCTCCCAAGCGCCTCCCCCAGGCGCGAAGCCTGCTGCTATCGAGGTAGCGGCCGACATCGCTAAAGTGACGGCAATCGAGAGCTCTGGTTCAGATAATGACACTCTCAACAAGCGTCTGATTCCAAGTTCTACTCCTGCTACGACCGAATCATTGAGCGGGGTAACGAGCCGCGATGATACGACCACAGAGGACGAGCTAGATGGTGACGCCGTTCTCCTTAAGCGTCCGAAGTCCGATTAATAATGTCTATTTCGAAGGCTGCGATACCATTAGAGAAGGCTTGCATGCATGCAATAGACTGTTATGTTTGTTCCAAGTGCAACAGATGCGCTGACCGTGGCCCTGTGGAGGTCGTTGGTTTGAAGGAGTAGCGGAAGCAAAACGCGTGAGTGCGGCAAGCTCGGGCACGCCACCGCGACAGCGAGTCGAGGTCGCGATCAATCATCATTTAGACCGCAGCGTTTGTACTTTACCCATTTTACTCACTCATAATGGCCGTCCCTCCACGAAAAGGTAACGTGAGACGGGCGAGTAGGTGTCTGACTGGGCAGGAGAGAACTGGGAGCTACGCCAGCAGCTCAACAGCGAGTACCGCGAGAAGCGGGCCGACGCCATCAAGCGCGTTATTGCCAACCACACAATAGGCAAGGACTGCAGCGGGCTCTTCCCTGATGTTGTCAAGAACATGGTAAGTGTCAATGTTTGTGGACTTCTGTTGGCAGCGTGTGTGACATTTTCTCTTGGAGACGATATCAATGTGCTGTCCAAACTGCCCTCAAGGAGCGGCTTGACATTCGCTCATGGCGGTGGAGAACGAACGCGCACATTACAAGTCGCTAATCCTCTTGGGGCCATCTTGCGCGATGCTGACACACGCAGCAAACAGATGACCTTGAGCAGAAAAAGCTGGTCTATCTCTACCTCATGAACTACGCAAAGACGCAGCCCGAGCTGGTTATCCTGGCTGTGAACACGTTTGTCAAGGTTTGTTACTTGCTGCATGTGGCTACGATTGACGTGTAGGACACGGCCGATTCAAACCCACTCATCCGCGCACTCGCCATTCGCACAATGTCGGTACTGAGGGCAGAGAAGATACTTAACTACCTCGCCTCCCCGTTGTCACGGTGTCTCCGGGATGAGAACCCTTATGTCCGCAAGACTGCCGCTCTCTGTGTCGCCAAGGTCTTTGACCTAAAGCCTGAGATGTGTATCGAGTACGGCTTTATCGACACGCTTCGTGACCTCCTTGGCGATGGCAACCCGATGGTGGTGGCCAACGCGGTGACCGCTCTGGGAGACATCCACGAAGCTGCGCAGGAGATGCCCGAGGAGGGGCCAGCTGATGATGAGGGTGTGCCCAACACGAGGCCTAGCAAGCAGGCTTTTGTCATCGACCAGCCTACTCTCACCAAGCTCCTTATTGCCCTTAACGAGTGCTCCGAGTGGGGCCGCATTGCCATTCTCAACACTCTTTCCCGTTACCGCACAAACGACATCGACGAGAGTGAGCACATCTGCGAGCGCGTCATGCCGCAGTTCCAACACGCAAACGCTGCCGTCGTGTTGGGGGCTGTCAAAGTCATTATGCTTCACATCAAGAACGTGCAGCGCGAAGACCTACTCAAATCCCTCTCCCGGAAGATGGCTCCTCCTTTGGTGACTCTCATTTCGTCTGCTCCCGAGGTGCAGTGGGTCGCTCTCCGGAACATCAACTTGCTGTTGCAGAAGAAGCCTGACGTCCTCGCCAATGAGATGCGCGTCTTCTTCTGCAAGTATAACGATCCGCCCTATGTGAAGGTTGAAAAGCTGGACATCATGGTCCGCCTCGCAACGGAGCGTAGTGTTGATATCCTTCTCGGGGAGCTCAAGGAGTATGCGTCTGAAGTGGACGTTGACTTTGTGCGCAAGGCTGTTCGGGCCATCGGTCAAGCCGCCATCAAGATCGAGTCGGCCGCAGAGCGCTGCGTAACAGCACTGATGGACTTGATTGAAACGCGAGTTAGCTATGTCGTACAGGAGGCTGTCATTGTCATCAAGGTAAGCGAATCTTCGTTCCATTTTGACCGGCAGGACATCTTCCGCAAATACCCTCACAGCTATGAAGGCATCATCCCTACGCTCTGTGCCAACCTGGACGAGCTGGACGAGCCTGAGGCACGCGCGAGTTTGATCTGGATTATTGGCGAGTACGCGGAGAAGATCGACAATGCCGATGAGCTACTGGCTACCTTCCTCGACGTGTTCAAGGAGGAAAGCTATCCCGTAGGTCGCAAGCACGTTTCTGATGACTGACGTGACCAGGTACAGCTTCAAACGTTGACTGCTATTGTTAAGCTTTTCCTCAAGAAGCCAGACCAGTCGCAGGCCATCGTCCAGCGCGTCCTGCAAGCCGCCACCAAGGACTCGGACAACGCCGACGTCCGTGATCGCGCGTACATCTACTGGCGGCTTCTCTCCTCAGATCCTGCCGCCGCCAAATCCGTTGTCTTGGCTGTGCGGCCACCAATCAGCCTCCCTCAGACCACCGTGCCTCCCGCAATTCTTGAGGAGCTTGTTGGCGAAATTTCCTCCCTTGCCAGTGTGTATCATAAACCAGCGGCAACGTTCATTGGCAAGGGTCGGTTGGGTGTGGACGAAATGGCTAAGCGTACTGTCGAGTAAGTCTTGGACAAAGCTCTTGCACTGACAATTCAGACCCGAGGACGATGTGGCACGAGAGCGCGCCTTGCAGACAGTCGTCGCTGGTCAGCAGTCGGAGAACCTGCTAGACTTTGACGCTGACGAACCCGAGGCTCCTGGCCTCACGGACGGCGGCTTGGGAGCAGTTGGTGCAGGGTCGAACTCAGGCGTGATATCGTCTCAGGCCATTGCATCAGCAGCAAAGTCCACGAACCCGCTGGACGAGTTGATGGACTTGTTCTCTACGGCCAGCATGGCCCCTGCGCCGGCTGCCCCTGTCCATTCCGGTGGTGGTGGCTTAGCTGGCTTTGGTCTTTCTTCACCAGGCTCACTCGCTGCGTCTCCTGCCCCGCCTGCAGCCAACACATCGGCACCTCCCGCATCGTCACAGAGTGGTGCAGAGGATGACCTCCTTGGTTTGTTCTAGTTCTACTGTAAATGCAGCATGCATACAGATGGGATAGATTGGAAGTGACCGATTGGCGTGATTGACATTGACGGTGGTGATATCATTTATTATTATTATGATTATTTGGATCGTGGCAACGAGACCAGCCAAGAAAAGAAACAGTGCACGCACGGCAGCACACGGTGAGCCTCTAAGGGTCAATTCCAGGGCAGGAGCAAGAAACCCGCCTTGATGATGGTGCTTCAGGGAGGAACCCACAGGCAACATGTGTCTGGACCATGCGGCGTCGGCGGCGTCGGCGGCGGCGGCAGGGTTTCATAGAAGAGTCGTAGATGGGTCGATGGACCAAGCTGACGACGGCAATAATAAATGCTAGCAGCCATGGCAATGGGGAGGGTAAGTCACTTCTCTCTCGATCAAGCTCCATGACGCACTACTCCAAATCTTCCACATTCCGTTACCTATGTATCATCAGACTGCCTGGTGTCTTGTGGCTTGTGACTGTTGGATGATTACATCAAGTTTTCAACCGAAGTACCATTACCCGAGGAACAAGATCTCCCCCATCCACTAGGACTGTACATATGTACACGAAGTAGGGGCGAGAATAGATTTGTGTTACCGATTACATCGATGACGCGGCCATTTGAAGAGGGAGAGGCAGTCAGCAGCAGGGACGGAAGAACACGCGCTAGTGGACGGGCGAATGAGGTACAGCTGGCCAGGAACCAAAAGATGATGAGGCGAACCAGAGTTCGTTTTGCGCCAGGGGGTCAACGAAGCCCGAGGGATGGAGACTACGAGAGACTGACAACAAGATACTTACCGGTAGAGGGTGCTACCCAAGGTTTTTGTACCAGCGTTGCGGTGTCCGTTGCGGTGCGGTCATGACTGCGAGTGATGTGACTGTGAATGACGACGCGGGAGGGTGCTCAGCGACTTAACTCTCATCGTCAGAAGCTGCCTTGACGTTTACGCGTAAATGTATTGTTCGCACACCCACCCTTGCACTGAATGAAAAGCACTCGTTCGCCAGCCATCACCGTGAATTGATTCGAATTTAATCGAAGCGGCTTGGACGTACGCTGAAGCTCTGGAGAAGCAAGCGGCAGCGTCATTCATTGAGCGACGGGGATCGTAACTTTCAGGAGGTGTGTCGCGCTCTCCCGGATATTCGCACGAAGGAAACCCCTTGTTTCAGCTATCAGCTACTTGCTTGAAGGTAGCCATCCCTTGCGAAGGCCTATCATCGCTGCACGCTCTCCCTCGTATGCACAGCAGCTTAAGATATTGGAACAGCGGCTCCTTATAGTCCATGCGTGGCACCTCATTCCAATCTTTAAATGTGATGTGTTACTCCGTACGACGAACTGCGGGATTATACTTACGGACTAGTGAGAGATCGCATGTAATTCATTTGCTAGCTCCGTCAAGCTTCGGCGTAGTGAGTCAGTAGGGTAGGAATAATGAGCCTAATACGATGTGTGTCGGTACGGTACAGACCTCGGCGGCGAAATCAACTGCTCAGATTGAACCCGGGGAACAGAGAATAGCGTAGGGTATGAATAGCGGGCAGCGTGAAGCACCTGTGCAACTTCTCACCTGAGCAGTTTAACTTCCTGGTCATATCTGGACAAACTGGGACGTGTTGAACGTTTTGGATCTGTTGGTGGCTGCTGGCAGGGACCGGCTGGCAGCTGGCAGCTCGCAACTCGCGGGGTCGGCTGGGCTAGCAGGGTGGAGTGTGGGAGGCGCACGGAGGATTTGGGTCGGCGACAGCGCGGCTCAAGGGGAGAGGACTCTGTGGGATGACGCAGGTTGGGCTAGCCATGCAGTCAGGCTATCCAGCCAGCCATGCATCCAGAAGCTACCTGCGGGCTACCTGCGGGCTACCTGGGTGCTATCCCTCAGTCCCTGTGTGGCTCCTGATACGAAGGTAGCGCATACCACAGACCCACAGACACATCACCGTACAGTAGACCTCAAACCTCACACTCGTCGTCACTGACAACTCACACTCACACTCACACTCACACTCACACTCCACCGTCGCAACTCGTAACTCGACTACTCGACTACTCGACAACTCGACAACTCGACAACTTTACATCTCTACAACTCTGCAACTTTGCAACTCTCAACTCACTTAGGGCAGTCGTCACAGTCACATTCATCTACATACATCCTGCATCACCAACTCCACACCTACACTACGACTCTACATTCTTTCTTTGTTCTTGCTTTCTTTCACATTGTACAACCGCGCAACAGCCACCACCACCACCCACCACAGCTTTAACCTTACCCACCGCAGAACGCTCCTTGAACACCGTCATCAACATCAACTTACTCCTCTGTCAGCGTGCATTCTCAACGTCGGCTTCCAACACACCCCTCTCCCGCCGCTGCTTCGCCAGCGTCACGGACACACGACGGTGCACTGAAACAGTATTGTACGTTCCAGTCAATCTTGCGTGCTTTCCCAAACCTTCCACCCATATGCCCGCTCCAACAACGTCAACCCTTTCTTACACGTCACAGCAATGCCCGTCGACGCTCGTGAAACTGGATCATCGCACGGCTCCTCAACCCACCAAAGCATATTGGGTACATCAGATCAACTCCAACTTGGAGCTGGGCTGATGGAACCTCCCTCCCTCTCTGCGGGGCCGCCCCGGCAGCCACCAACGTCCGCAGAGATTGATGCTGTCATCGCCGCTGCGATAGCCAATGCTCCTCCTGCGCCACCACTCATGGAGATGGGTCTTGAATGTGAGTCCATACTGGATATTTTTTCCTTGCAGGTACTGACAGGCAGCGTCCACTCGATCCTTGACGCCGTTGATGACCAATATCCTTCCATCGGCGATCGGATCAGACGGGCGCGTTAACCTTTTCGTTGGCAACGTGAGTTCTCACCTTCTCACCACTGGCGCCCATCCCAAGAGGTGTCTGACATTCAGCTTCCATATCGCGTGCGCTGGCAGGACTTGAAAGACCTATTTCGCAAAGCCGGAACAGTCCTGCGCGCTGATGTGAGCCTCGGACCAGACAACCGGAGTCGCGGGTACGGCAATGTCCTTATGGGCAGCCGAGAAGACGCCGCGCGAGCTATCGGTATGTCTACATGACGACAGCCGACCTTCAGGCTGACAACAGATCGCTTCAACGGCTTCACATGGCAGACTAGGACACTAGAGGTGCGGCCGGATCGCTTGCCTCCAGAGTACGAGCCTCAGCCCCATATTCATCACAAACCCATGTTTGGAGGCTACATGGGACCACCCATGCACCATTTTGGAGGCGGCGGTGGCGGCTGGCATGGGAGACCACAACATCACGGCCCACCCTTTGGAGGATTTGGCCATCATCTCGGACCTGGCTCGCACGGAGCAGGCCATGGCCCCCACCAGGGCTTTGGTCGACCGCCACCAGCTCTAGGAGCCCACGTGCCTGCGGTGCCTCCCATCGGCGCTTCGCCCCTGGCAGGCTCCCTAACGGCTGGTGCCAGTGCTGGTACAGGACCAAGCGGTGTTGGGGGGTCTGCAGTCGGTGCCGGCAACGTGGGCACCTGGGGACCTGGTAGCCATCGGGAGACACCACCTGTCGCCTTTGGAAGCGGGACCACCGCAGAAAGTGTTCGGAGCGGGTCCCCGGGAACCCTTGCGAACGTTCCGCAGCTCGCAACGGATAGCAAGCGGTCCATCTCTCCAAATAGAGGCTTGGAGCCCAGCGAATCGCTTGGCCGTGCGCCCCTCGTTGGCCGTCTCGGACCGAGTCTCCTCAGCAAGCCAGCCATTGCAGCTGAGGTCGAGCCATCCTCCAGTCTTCGCCATCCGTCAGCAAGCAGCTCTGATACTCCTACGCCAGTTTTGGTTCCTCCTCCGATCCCCCTGAACGGCCTCGCCAACCAGGCAAAGGATTTGGGAGCGCCAAGCACCTTGTACGACCGGGTGGTATTTGTCAAAAATGTAAGAGAGTACGCCGTCAAGCCGCTAACCTGTAGCTGTCGTTGACCACTCAATGGCAAGACCTCAAGGACCTGTTCCGCCCGGCAGGTGTTGTCATCCGTGCCGAGTACGTCCCTTATAACGAGTATTATTAACGTACCAGCGTCGCCACCACTCCAGACGGTCAGTCGCGAGGCTTTGGGACCGTCCTCTTCGCCTCCAAAGAGGACGCTCTTAGAGCGGTAGCAATGTTTAATAAGTTAGTGGATCACTCCCATGACTACGACTGACGTTCCAGCAACGAGGTGGACGGGCGTGTACTGCATGTGCAGACTGAACGGCAAACACTGGAGGACAAGCAGATCCAACCGATTCATCCAGTCGAACCGTTCACAGCCATAGGTACTCAGCCTTCTCCGCCCGTCTGGCCTCAAGGGACTCCTCCTTCTGTGCCTCCATCCGTGAACACGCGACCCACTGGTGACACATTCCCCTCTCCTGTTACTACAGCTGGTCCTTCAGCGGTGTCACCGAACAGTACTCGCGTTCCATGGCAGTTAGACACTGCGTTATCCACTGTGCCTAAGCCAGTTGAAGACGCGCAGGCAGCGAAACCACGGCACCCTGGTCCGATTACGCTGCCGCCATTCCCGACGCTGAGTGAGATCAATCCTCTCAGCCCCATGCAGACCCGTAATCTCCCGCCGATGACGCCGTCGATGCCTGGGTTTGTATTCAACGCATACCCTAGAACACCGCCTGTACGACCTCATCAGTTCCTCTCCCCAGGTGCAACTGGTCCATTCTCTCCAGGGCAACCTGTGACGAGTCCCGTGTTCAGCGGCAGAAACCCGCTACTAAATGCTGCTCCCGGCGCGCCAGTGTATAGGCCGGTGGCTCAAGCTGGTTCTGCTGCACTCGGCACTCCGACTACCCAGGCCTTCCCAAACAATTCGTCCCGCCCAGCAGCGGGGCCACCTGGTGGCGAAGTGGCGGATGAGTATTTCCCTCCTGTGGAGGAAACCACCGTCAAGACCGACAATCTTACAAAAGCTACCGCTGCGCTATCTATTGATGAATCTCCCGGGCATCGCGCGAGGCCAGCGGCGGGAGGCGTCCATGGTGGTAGAGGGTCTGTCCCACCTGCGGTTACCGTCACAGGTTCGCCACCGCCTGTTAACGGTCGGAGCAGCGTGGACGGGGGAGCTCGCCCATCGGTTAAGGCAGGCAAGGTCGGCGAGAGGCGCGCGAGCTTCAGCGAGGTGGCTAGAGGTCAAGGCTCGTAGGACGCGAGCTTCTTCCTTTCTTCGTACACGGCGTAGTTTTCTGGGATAACAATGCATCGAGGTCAGCAGTATGACCGGAGATAGGCCATGACGAGATGGGCTAGTATGAGTGTTGGGTCGTCAAATGAATGCTACAAGTCTATGTCTACTTTCTCACTACCCGGCCAGCGCGCTCCTGTGACTCGTCCAGCACTGTATCATCAGCCATGCCCAGCAAGAGTCGGACGCACACTTCCAGGCTGGGTCATATCCAGCGCCATTCTTTAGGAAGGGATTGGGGAGTGTGTTGTGAGTCGAACCAAGCGATGTGAAGCTGGGGTCAACTTAGGGGACGATTGATGACTTACCCCTCATCATACAGACTGCACCAAGGAACGCTCAGCTCGCGCAGGAATTGCCAGACGTCGCCGTATGACCAGTCCAGAACAGGGTGGACCCGGAGGACTTGTGGCCAACTGGGATCGGTTGGGGCAAGAACTGCGACATCTCCACATTAGCACTCGCTACTCTCGGGTCGGAGCACGACTCACTTCCATTTGGGTCACCCTGCCTCGTGCCGAGCAGTATTGCGTGAATGTCTCGCCCGCCCGTGCATCCCAAGTATTCTGAGAGCGCCGATTTCATCCCCCCGCCGAAGCGGTATAGGTCGAGCCCATAACGTGTGGCACTATCGATGACAAACTTCTCGAGAGCCGGGAACGGGTTCGGTGCTGTAAAATACACGCTGCGTATGGGCGGGTACGGAATGGTCGTGGACCCATTTGCGGGCATGTGGTGGGTCGCACTGCGCTGGACTTCTCCCTCGGAGCGCACACAGGCAGGGAGAGGCGGGGGCGGAGCCGCAGGACCCTCGAGGTATGCACGGAAAGAGGCGCTGATCGGTGCTCGAGGCTCGTCCGTGGCGCGCTGAGAGGATACTTGCGGCAAGTCGAGGGCATGTGTGCGTGCTTGACTGACGAGGGTATTATGCCGGGCGTAAAGGACTGCGGCGAAGAGATGGAGTAGAACCGTGCCTGCAGTGTGAGTCGCTGAGGCCTCATGCTTTCCGCACTTACAGTCTTTCCCCCCATTAAAGGATAGAGCAACAGAGGGTTCACTGTGTGTTCAGCATTGTGCTCGAGAAGTTGGTCTCATGCCGAGCGACTCCACCCACCCGTAGTCGTCGAGGACACCCTCGATGAGCGCAACAGCTTTAGCAATCTTTGTACCTAGTGGATCCTTCGCCTTGGCGCGCACGAGTACACGGTCCAAGTCGGCCGCAGTAATATACGACATGGAGGGCCGAGGTAACGACGATGCTGATTTCTGTCTTGCCTCAGCTTTTCTTTTGCTGGTGGAGAGTAAATTAGTAGTTAGTCGGTCAGTCAACTTCTGAGGAGGCCCGTGTTCGACGGCGACGCCTCCGGGCTGGGTCCAACACTCGGCGTCTCGGCTGTCCCGACACCCGGGAACACATGTGGACACGGAAGCAAAAGTCACGGAGGTCGGCTTGGACTCCGGTTTTTGGCCATCCCACATCCATCACTCGTTCATTCCTAGTTTATGCATGTTCTAGCAGCGGACAAACGGCAATGGCTCTATCACATCTTCGACTTCGACTTGTCTTCCAGTGGCACCTCGGTCTCCCCATCCTCACTGAACGCAACACTGGGCTGGTTCTTGCCCATGAACTTGGTATGCGAGCCAAAAGCCACAATCTTGTCTTGTTCGTTGAAGAAGTTGACGCGCGTGTATGCGAGAGTTTTACCTATTGTCAGCGAGAAAGGCGGTCCTGATACGAGGGAGAGAGAGAGGGAGAGAGAGAGAAAGAGAGAGAAAGAGCGAGAGAAAAAGAGAGGGAGGGAGAGAGAAAGAGAGCGAGAGAGAGAGAAAGAGAGCGAGAGCGAGAGGAAGAGAAGGAGAGAGGGAGAGAGTGACCAGAGAAGGAGAGGGAACCCCTCAAGCGGATTTGAGACCTACCGAGCTGCACCACCTCTCCGATGCCCGTAATGGTGTCCCCGATCACACCGCCTGGCCGCACAAACTCGCAGGATACGTTGACAGATGCGCCAGTGGGGGGTACGATGCCGCGCGACTGGAGTGCCAACGATGTCACAGTGTCCGTCATCTGAGGTCAGAACCGTCACAGAAATCAAACTTGCGGAGAGGATGACGCCGCCGTGGATAGTCTACCGTTAGCATGTGCCTCGGTCGCATACCGCCAACCGCTCCTCACATTGTGGTTGTTGACGTGCTCTGAGCCGATCTTCATTGATGTGTGTACCCAACCTGGACGAGCCTGGTTAACTACCATCTGAGGGTCAGCTCTGAATCTACTGCATTTCCTCAACACGCACACCCTTGAGGACCTTGCCATCGTGGCCTTTGGTTAGATAAGCATCATGAAGGTAAAGTTGGCAGGTGTTAGAGTGTCTCACCGGCCTTGTCGATGGTCTTCTGCCAGGTCTACTGCGAGTCAGTTGGGGCGTAGGGGGAGGAGTGCGTAGACTTACGCGGCGGACAAAGTTGAGGCAAGCCATGGCGCGGAATAGCTAGTGTGAGAAGAGAAAAGAGCAGCTGGTGGACCGTTGGTGGGCTGGAGTGGGGTAAGTCAGGTCGGTAAGTCACTCTGTCGACTGGTTTTGGGATGTGGGCATGTGGGGTTGGCCGCGATTGACCGGCGTGATCGGCTGGCGCGGCAGGCTAAAGCGGCTGGGCATAGGGCGCACGGTTGGAATGTGGGGAGCAAGTGGAGGCACACAGGAAATTCATCGATTTCGCCTGGAATTGGGGTGGGAATATTGAGTGTCGTCGTCGTTTTCGGCCACTGTCATATACTCGTACTGATCTACCAATTCACTTTCACCCTCCCCTGCCTCACGAGACCGGCACGAGGCCCAGCGCAATTGGCTGCACATGAAATAGTGAACTCCAGAGCTACCGAATGGGCGGAAGATGACCAAAAACGAGGGTGGTTCACTATGCGGGTTAGTGAACAGGGCTGGAAAGGGGCAGACAGCCGGAGGATGAACGGCTTTAATGAGCAAGCACGCTTTCATGCGTTTTGCATTTATGCGGAAGTGAGCGTCGTGTACAGTCAAGCTAAACAGAGGAAAGATGAGGCCAACGGACATGTGCCGTATTGGCAAAGGCTTCACAATACTGGGTGACTCAGTAACTCAGTAGCATAGGACCAACTTTGACGCGTGTGGCCCGTTGGCCCGTTGGCCCGCGACCCGTTTGAGATACTCACCCAAACCCTCATCTCCATATGGTTCCTCTCTCTCTCCTTCCCCCTTTTGATTCACTTCACCCGAAAACGGGCCGGCAAATTGTTCCATGGTGCACGACGGGACATTGAAATGAGGGGCAATGCGGGCGATGGGTTCCTAGAAAGCTGGAACGAGGGGTCATGTATTGCCCCCGAACTGAACCGCGCAGGCCTCGCGACACGTACGACACGCGATGAGATGGGAACAGTGGAAGAGACGTGAGGTTGACTGTCAAATGGCATGCATAGATCAGTGGATAGTAATAATATACAGTATACTGTAGTTTGATGCCAAGTGGCGCGATCGTCGTACTCCTGCTAAGTATTCTGTACCCCTGTACTCCTGTTCAGTACATTTCTGCTGTACAGTACATGTCGAGCTGCAGCTCAGCTTTGAGTAAGGAGATATGGGGGGACGGAAGGTGTAGAGAATTGTCCCTTGTAAGCAAGCCCGGCAAGCCCTTTGTGCCCGCAAGCCCCTTTAGTGCCCTATTGCCTATTTGCCCTTTTGACCCGCGGGCCGCGTAGGTTGGGTGGGTGGTCCCTTTTACGGAACATCTCACCACTACGCATCACAGCCACCACTACTGGTGCGGCTGCCACCACTCTAGAGCTGCGAGAGCTGCTCGAGCTGCCACAGCTACCACAGCTACCACAGCTACCACCACCCGCTGCTACCCGCGCAACTACCACCACGCATCACACATTCTCCATCTCTGAGCACTTCCTTCGTCACTTGTATCTACCACTCAAACCAACTTTTACACCTCCCTCTCTCTCGCCCCGGCTCGCTCTCTCTCTCTCGCTCTCTCTCTCTCTCTCCATCTTGCTCTATTGTATCAAAGCTCCTTCTGCTTTCCATTCCACCTCCATCCATCCCTCATCTCCAACTCTTTGCCAAAACACACGCACACGCCTCCCTTGACCTTACCCACGCTCATTTTGACTCCCAATCCTTTTGCTCGAGCCAGGCGCGACCACCTAAACCCACCCCTTTCTACAACTCTCCACCCCTTCGCTTCCATCGCTCCCTTCCTCTCCCGAAACCCATGCCCGAGCGCGACTGAGGCCCTTGCTCCAAATGGTTTCGACCGACCCAAATGGGTCCAATGTGCCCGCTACTCCTACCCGCAAGGAGAAGGAGAACCGTAGACGATCATGGTTTGGCCTCGTCACACCCAAGCGCAAGGAACGCGCATCCATTATGCCTGTCCATGTCGAGCCTCCTCGATCTCTCGATGGAGCAATTGACGGCATCGAGGAGCTCGAGGCGACGCCAGTCCGCACAAGTCCTGGGAACGAAATTGTCGCTCGACACCATTCTGCCCATATCGACAATGACGAAGGAGACTCCTCAGATCTCGAGGGTACAGTGAGGCGAAAGTCCAAACCAATACATACGAATGACGCAGGCGATGGCGAAACTCCCGTTCGCATGAAAGATATGGCGACGCTAGCTATTCTCTCAAGAAATAACACTGTCAAGCCTGTGCGTACCTCCGTTCTGTCCTCCTCAACTTTGCGCGCCATGCTGATCGCATTGCAGAAACCGCCCACATCCCGGGCCATGCCTGGCACGGCGAGCGATAGCTCGTCGTCGGTCGACACCCTTCCCGCTCCACGTCCCCACACCCTTGTCCTCACTCCTTCGAGAGTTCCGCAACGCTCGTCGTCGGTCACGGCCAAACGGTCAACGTCAGTGTTCCCAGTGTTCAACGCACCACCGCCCTTTGACAGGCATGACAGGTCGCCTTTGAACAAGCCCCTTCCTCACAAACCTCTTCCTAGACTTCCTTACCATGAAGGACATTCTCACAGCAATCCCACCCTCGCCGCACCTCGCAGTGTGTCTCTCCCCATCAGCCCCGCTCCCCCCACGGACATTGTTGTGACGCCCAGCAGTCCACTTGACAACGATCCTTTCGAAGGTTTATTTGGCCTTGGTTCGTCACCTCCATCGCTCGCGTCCGCTCTGGGAACATCGGACAGTGAGGCCGATCGACGGACCATCTCATCTCCAGTCATACGTACCCTCTCTACTCGTACCCCTCGCCCGTCGGGCTCTAAAGCAATGGTGCCCGATTCGCCGACCCCAATGCGGCCCGATGGACTGGGTCTGGGTCTGCCGGAAGCTGTGGCTGCGAAACGAGCCACAATATCCGACAGTCATCAGCTGATGCCTCGCGCCCAGGCTGTGTCTTCGCCGTTGCCGGAAGGGTCGACAAGCCCGGCAGTCAAGGTCACTTTCTCCTCAGTGGAAACCACCAAGTCAGGTGAACGCAAACCTATCAAGAACCGACCGCGAAGCCTTTCGGCAATGTTCTCGCGATCGCCAGAGACGGTCCCTACCACAGATGAAGAGGAGCCAGCCTCAAGCAAGTTTGGATGGCTGGGGGTTAAGAGGGTCAAGACAATCAAGAGGCGGCGTTCCGAGTCTAAGCTGCAGAAGCGGCGGAGCGGCTTCTTCTCGTCTGAGAACGATGCGGGGCCGAGCGAGAACAGCACCGATGACCAGTCAGTTAATCAAACGACATTGCGGCGTCTTACTGCAAACGCTTCCACACCCATGCTCACTAACCGATCCGTTCCCGACATTACTCGACAGCCCCATTCGGCTGGGTCATCGCTGTCCTCGCTTCCCACAATCGATCAGCAAGAGTTCTGGCCGGCACGAGAATGGATCACCCAGGGTCCTTCGACCGAGATGGAGACCATCTCTACAGCTGCCACCACCTCTCAGAGCGATCTGAAGCGCGAATCGATGCCCAACCCCACCCGCGAGCTCGTTGCGCGCCGCTTGCTGGATACCACTTCGCAACGATCTTCTATGGGTTCCAATTCGCCACTAAGCTCGTTGCCTGAACTTGGTCCCCCACCAACCATCGCCGAACATGCTGGAGAGGCAACACCGCCACAGGTAACTCCTCGGCCAACCGGCCGAGGGCGGTCGTTCTCGGACGCTGCACGACGGATTCAGACTGAAGAGGGATCCTTGTCATCGTCTCCTGTATCCCTTCGCTCGCCGTCCGATCTGGACCTACCGCGGCCGCGCCCTCCGTTATCGAGCCGGTCCAACTCTGGGAACTCTTCGGTGGTGGGCATGGTACGCAGTGTATTTGGGAAGAGCCGTCCACGCAGCAACAGTGCTCTACGGTACGGCGGGTCTGCAGATGAACGCGAATTCAGCACGAGTGATTTCGGCTCACAAGAGCTGGTTCAACCACGTCCAGCTTCATCAGCGTCAACATCTTCTCGTGGACAGTCTCCAGCTCTCCCTCCAGTCAGGATACGCCCAGAAGATGTACCGCAGGTGTCGACAATGGCACTGCAGATTGGCGACGACGACAGGCGCGTGGTGCTATCCGAAACTCCCGAGCGATCGCCGCGTTCGTCGTTCGCCGCGTCCCAGTCGTCACACTCTACAAGGCGCTCACACACAGCCGATCCGCAAACTAACCTTGCAGTCCACTCAGGAATACGAACTGGACGAGCAAGGGCGCAGACCATTTCATCAGGCGCTATATCGTGGCATGGCACGTTTGGCACAGCGGCATCAGCTGTTGCCAACCACGGGCATGGTCCAACACACCGGTCCTCTCATGAGAACAGTTTGGCACCGCCCCCCTCTGCTTTTGGCTCCTCAACCTATCTGCCATCCCCCTCACCTACTTTCCCCACGGCTACCACCCCTCCCCGCCAGCGGCCAGGCTCAATTCGACGCTTGTCTACCGGACTCTTCAAATCTAACACGTCCTCTCCCAAGCCGCCTCCGGGACAGCTGTTCCCGCTTGCTCCCAGAGGACTTGGGGGGTCGTCTGGCGGCCCTAGTCCTTCCAATGACGAGACTTCTAGCCGGGTGGGCAGCCCGCTGCCGCTATCGCGGTCTGCCACGCCAGTGCAACGTGTCTCTGCGGACGACGTTGACGCGGCAGTTCATGAGGACGATACCCCTGAGAGCTGGCTTGCACGGTTATCCGGCATTGATCGTCGTGAGCTAGCTGGCATCCTCGCAGCCAGCGGTGACGACTTCCACACTTCGGCCTTAACTCTTTACATGAACCGCTTCGACTTCACGCACATTGCTCTGGACGTTGCCTTACGCCGCTTCCTCATGCACATGTCCCTTCCGAAGGAAACTCAGCAGATCGACCGCGTCATTGAGGCGTTCGCGAAACGGTACGACTTGTGCGAGCCAGGCCTCTTTGGAACCAAAGGTAAGACTTTATCGTCAACATTGCTGACTTCTAGACAATGCGTACGTGTTGGCGTTCTCCATGATGATGCTGCACACGGATGCTTTCAACCAGCACAACAAGAATAAGATGTCTAAGGCCGACTACGTTCGAAACACGCGCTTGGATGGGGTTCCTGCCACGGTGTTGGAGGCGTTCTACGATAACATCACTTTTACTCCCTTCGTGTTCATCGAGGACGACCAAGAGGCCGCTCTTGCTGCGGCTGGGGCAACATTGAATACGGTCAACGGTTCCGCTCGTACCGGCAAGATTGACGTCTACGATCTCATCGTTGGCGGCCAGCTGGGTTCACTCAGAGTCGATGTCGAACGCATCATTCCTGCCGATAGTCCCTTTTCGTGCATGGGCACTCGTCCATTCTTAGACGTTGACCATCTGCAGCGCGGCTTCGCCAACGCTCATCCGTTACAGTTTGTCAAATCGCGTCCGAGACGGAAGTCGTCTGTTACCTTGACGTCCCCGTTAGGCGGCGGTGGCGAGAAGGTCGTTTCAACGCCGAAGGAGGAATTGACCACGCTGAAGATCACCAAGGTCGGCTTGATCAGTAGGAAGGGTGAGTTTATAGGCTGTGAAGAGTGAACTCATACTGACTTCAGACGATTCTCCAACGACAAAGCGAACCGGTGGCCGGAAATGGAGAAGCTGGAGCGTCATCCTCACCGGATCTCAGCTTCTTTTCTTTAAGGACACCATCTGGGCTCTGACTCTAGTAGAGCAAATTCGCAATGCTGGCAGGCACTCTCTGGACCAGCCGGTCGTTCCCCGCATGACTGGCTTCCAACCAGACGAAGTGCTTTCTGTCAAGGACAGTGTCGCCGTCTTCGACCGGGACTTCACTCAGCTGGCGAATACATTCCGCTTTGTTATGCCCGACAATCGCCAGTATCTCATGCAGGTCAACGACGAGTATGAGATGAACGAATGGCTCACCCTCATCAACTACGCGAGCACATTCAAAACGGCAGCCATTCGGATGCGTGCGACTGGACTGAACAGCGGCGAGGCAGTGAAGGCTGGCTCTGTGGCTGCCGAGGAGCATCGCCGTGACGTCGAGTCTGGTACGAAATACGAGCCAACGGAAAGCGCACCACAAGTGCGTTCAGTCTTGTTCTCGGACAAACCGACACTTGACGAAGCTGTGCTGGCGCCCCGCCCTAAGCTTCGTCGCGTTGGGAGCCTGCGATCATCTCCTGTTCCTCATGTGGACATTTCTGGTGCCAACGATGTCGTCGTTAACGGCGGAGAGCAGATTCAGGCTGTCATTGGTTCCGTAAAGGCCGAGCTGGCTGCAGGACGTGCGGGAGCCGTCCGGACGTTCTCTCTTGCATCTGAGAACACCTTGGGAATGCCCAGCAAAACCATACGCTCAGAGGCTATCCAGTCGCGCGTCGAATCATTAAAATTCGATGCGGCTCGCATTGAGCACCGCCTGACTAGCAATCTGCGAATCGCCCGCAACCTTGCCATTCTCACACCATTCCAGAAATCGACCCGAGATCGCATTGAGGCGGCTTTGCCCGACCTGGCTAACCAGATTCGCTTCGACCGCATTGAGCTCGCCAAGCTTCATCTGTGGATCACAATGCTACTCAAGGACCAAGATCGCGACCAACGTGACTGGGCGCGGGTTCGTCATGTTGCTCTTCAAGCGGCGGCACGGAGCCTCTGCGCTCCCAGTCTGGACCGCGCGGACAGACGGGCGACGATTGCGGCTCACCCAATTGCGATCCCGAAGCTATCGCTTCCGGATGACCACCATCACCACTGGGATGCACCCGTTAGCAGCTTCGCCTCGGGCACGCAGAGCCCCGGCGAATTACCACTGACAAGTCCATTGAGCGATGACGAGGGCGACCGCGATCACCAGCCTCGGCGGTACCCATCACCACCGAGCGATCCGACCTCCGACTCGGACTATGAGCTGGCGCCGGAATACTTGGGGTCGACAGAGTCTCTTCGTGGGGAAATGGAACGCCAACTGGCATACTCGACGTATCGTCCGCTGTCGCCCACCATGGCGTCGGCTGCTACACCTGCACGGCCGGCGCCCACGTCAGCACCTAGTGGCAAGGCAGGCAGCGAGGAACGCCTGAACCTCGACCAGCCGGAGCATTGGCACAATACACGGGCGGCGACCAAAGTATCTTTAGCTCACCTGCCTCGTTCGAGCCTCGGCGAGTTATCGAGGAAGTTTATCAGAGTGGATGAGAACAACAACATCGTGTTGAATGGGGAGTAGGTTGGTGTAGTATCTGAGCGGAGGAAGCTGCGTGAGGGTTACGCAGAGTTCTTGACTGCATGGTTGTACAATCATAGAAGATGTATCACAACTAGCATCTAGATGAAGAGAGAGTGGACTGAGCGAGTTGCAAGAAGCAAGAATATGGGGCGAGTGAAATGAGTAGGGCGGTCAAGATTAAACGGTGCCTTGCCGGGTTTAAAATCCCCTCTATAATTTGTGATCTGCCGAGGATTGAGTGAAGGGACGGTACACTTTGTGGGGAGTGGGGTGATGCTGGCCTCTTCATGCAACTCCCCATTCCATCTCTCTCCTAACTCCACACTTTCAACTCAACTCTACTCTACTCCCAACGCCAACTAACACGCACCATGGCCGCGCCGCTCTACGTGACGCAGTCAGGCCGTCTCTTCCATGCAGGTCTCATCCTCATCGTCACTGTTGGTCTCCCCGGTACGCCGTCACGCTCTTGTTTCAACAAACACCAAACACTACTGATTCTCAGCCCGCGGGAAGACCCACATCTCACGCGCGCTCGAGCGCTACCTGCGATGGCTCGGTGTCAAGACTAGAGTCTACTCTCTAGGCGACTATCGACGCAAGATGCTTGGTGGTGCCCAGCACGTCCCTGCAGACTACTACAACGCCAGCGGTTAGTCAACACCTTGAGCAGTGATAAGCGACGCTAAACGGCAGGACCTAAATCAGAGGAAACGATAGCGCTGCGAGAAAAGATCAAACTTGGCCTCGAGGAACAGATCTGGGATTTCTTCACCGTCCAAGGAGGCCAGGTTGTTATCTATGACGCGAACAACGGCAGCGTCGCGGCTCGGAAGGAGGTTCTCAACACCTTTGGAACGAAGGGCGTGCACGTCATCTTCCTCGGTGAGTCGGAGACGGCTGCATGCGTGAAGTTGGAACGAAGAGAAAGATGATGCTAACCCTCCAAGAATCACTCTGCGACAAGGAAGACATTATCACGGCCAACATCCGTTCCGTGAAGCTCAGTTCACCCGATTACGCAGGATGGGATGCAGACAAGGCCCTCGCGGACTACTGGTCGCGCATCCGCAGTCAGGAGGGCGTGTATGAGACGGTGAATGCGGACGAAGGGCCGTACATCAAGGTCATGAACGTGGGCGAACGGATTGAAGTTAACCGCATCGAAGGTGCGTGCGTCTCTCCACGTGTGACTTACATCAGGTTATCTCCAGACCCGATGCTGCTTCTTCCTCATGAATATACACACGCGCCCACGCACAATCTTCTTCGCCAGGGTGAGTGGGGACGGTTTACGGCACTGACGTGCAGTCGGGACAGAGCCTTATCGAGCACTCGTTCAAAGCCGACTCGGACCTGTCCCCCGCCGGCTGGGAGTATGCGGAACGCCTCAAAGCAGCGGTCACTGCTCGGCGGAAGGCTCTCCGTGAAGAACGAAAGAGCCGCGGAGAGGTCGTCCCAGACACCCCTCTGATTGTGTGGACGTCAACCCGGCGTCGTGCTCACCACACTGCGTGGCCATTCGTCCACGCCGGCTACAAGGTTCATCAGAAGCAGATCATGGCCGAAATCAACCCGTGCGTTTTTTCTCCACCTCAAAGGTGTCAAAGCTGACGTGCGTAGCGGCGTATGGGACGGCCTGTCTTCGCAAGAAGCACAAGAACTGTACCCTGACGAGTGGGAGCGCTTCCTGGGCGACCCGTACGCTCATCGTGCTCCTCGCGCAGAGTCGTATCATGATCTTTCCGTCCGTCTCGAGCCCGTTATTTTTGAGTTGGAGCGATGCCAGGACGACCTTCTCATCATCGGCCACGCCTCCGTCATTCGCTGTCTTCTCGCCTACCTCGTTGGTCTGCCCCCTTCTGAGGTTCCCGCAATCGAGATCGCTCGCGGGGATCTCGTCGAAGTCACGCCCGCTTCGTACGGTGTTATCAGCCGCGCGTTCCACTTTTGGTCGGGGGAGGGCCGGGGCGACGCACTTGGACACAACTTGTACGAAAACTTCGCTGAGGCCACATCGGGCGTTGGGGGCAGCCTGAATTCGTTTGCCGGGGAGACAGAAAACATTGAGCGTGAGGCTGAGGCTGAGGAGGCAAAGGATAAGGAAACAAAGGCGGACATCGTCCGCGCGAAGCTCCGGGAGCGGATGGGCGAACGCATGGGATCGGGTGCTGAGGGGTGGCGCTCCGCACCATATGGACAGCCTACCGGTACGCCCGCTGAGGGGTCCGACTCGGGACGCCATGACAGCGACCATGGGCATGGCTCCGGCGAGGCAGTTCATAATGGCGACTTTTCTGATGTTCCCGAGGGTGCTGAACCTCCGACCATCCGTGAGCGCGCCAGTGAGTACCACGGCCCCCAAACCGAATGTGGCTGACGCGTAGTGAGCATTCTTAAGATTTAGACATGTCGAGGAGGAGAGTCCGATTGTAAATGATAAGCTATGCAAGTAGAGATTGTATTTGGCGATCTGCAGATTACGGGAACACCCGAAACTTTTCGGATAAGCCCTCCAAAATCCGCTCCAGAACGCAACCCGACTGGAATAATGATGAGTGCTGCATATATCCCTAAATGTAATCTACAGTGTAATGCTTCTACGCGGACGCGGCTGCAGCAGCAGCAGCGTGGGTGTCGACCTTGACCTCAGACGTGGCCATGCCAGCGGCAGTCTTGTCAGCGCACGCCTGAACGTAGTCGGTGAACATAGGGTGCGTGTCGAGAGGTCCACCAGCGCTTTCCGGGTGGAACTGAACGCCCCAGATGTGCTTGCCCGACTCAGGAGTGGAGATGATGCCCTCAACAGACGAGTCGTTGCAGTTGATGAAGAAGGGTGCCCAGCCTTCGGGGAAGTCCTCGGTGAGCTTGATTGCGTACTGGTGGTTCTGGGAGGTGACGTAGACGCGACCAGCCTTGATGGAGCCCGACGACGCAAGGGCCAGAACGGGCTGGTTGTGGCCACGGTTGCCGAAGGTCATGCGGTACGTCTCCATGCCGGCGGCGAGGCCGAGGATCTGGTGGCCCATGCAAATACCGAAGATGGGCTTGTCCCACTCGTTGATGGTCTTGGTCACACGGTGGACAGTCTCCATGATCGAAGTCGGGTCGCCGGGGCCGTTCGAGAGGAAGAGACCATCATACTGGTCACGCACGGCGTTGAAGTCATAGTCCCAGGGAAGAACGGTCACGCGGGCGTCGCGCTTTACGAGCGAGCGGAGGATGTTCGCCTTCGATCCGAAGTCCAGGATCGCGATCTTGGGCCCCGAGCCGTTGGGGTTCAGCTCGTACGGCTCCTTCGTCGAAACTTGGGCGATGAGGTTCTCCTTCGACGGGTCCCAGTACTCGCTCTCCTTAGGGACGTACTCGGCCTCATCGCCAACAGCGAGACGGCCGAGCGTAGTACCCTGGTCACGGAGCAGAGTGGTGATTGCACGAGTGTCGACGCCTGTAATTCCGGGCACATCGTGGCGGAGGCACCACTCATGAATGGACTCAATGGCCTGGTAGTGCGAGTATT
This sequence comes from Cutaneotrichosporon sp. PL3408A, assembly GCA_023629975.1. NCBI lineage: Eukaryota > Fungi > Basidiomycota > Tremellomycetes > Trichosporonales > Trichosporonaceae > Cutaneotrichosporon > Cutaneotrichosporon sp. PL3408A. Next base: position 74,820 of record JAMAMB010000009.1, on the reverse strand, counting down.
TGAGGGCCACGTCCGAGACAACAACACCAGCGCACTGAATGCCCTCGGACTCGAGGAAGGGGATACCAGGTGTCTCGGGAAGGGGAGCATTGCTGGGCACACCGTAGTTGCCAATCATGGGCGACGTGAAAACCAGCAGCTGGCCGCGGTACGATGGGTCGGTCATCGAGTCGGTGTAGCTGGTGATCGAAGTGGAGAAAACGGTCTCGCCGTACTTGGAGTTGGTGGAGCCAAAGCTCTCCCCGTAGTAGCTCTGGCCCGTTTTGAGGTGGAGCGCGGCAGGGAGCTTTGCTGGCAGAACGGTCTGGAGCAGCGCCGGGTTGACCAAGGCCGGGGTCGCAAAGGAGCGACGGCCGAGAGTGGTCTTGGACACCTGAGCGAGGGGGCGGAGGATGGACGACATGGTTTATGAGATTGTTGGTAGTCGAGGGGTATTGAATTAGATGTGAATGTCCCGGGCGATAAGAGCCAAACTAGGGATGGCAGAGAGTAAAGACAAGGTCAGAAAGGTAGCTGCGAGTGGTTAGCGAGAGCAGAAGGCGAGAGACGTGAGGCTTGGGCATGGAAAGGTCATGATGGATGCGCAGTATGCTGAGATGCGCGTTGAGAGAGAACACAAGGCATTCATGATAGGCGAATTGACTCAATCGCCATGTGGTCGGACGAAACATGGACGAGAGAGAAAAGAAAATGGTATGTACCTACTCGTCCGACGTGCGTTCTGTCCACAGCATCGACTTGGCCGTAGAGAGGCGGTTAGGGGTGATGAGGAGAGGGATGGGCAATGGAAATTGCGTTCAGAGCGTGAAAGGGATGCGTAGTAGCAAATCGTTGTTTGATGGAGAGTGAAGTGTAGAAAGAAGGAGAGATCGCGACTCAAAGCTGGATTTTTCCTCCCGTCGGCCGGCTCGGCCTCAAATAAAAGTCTGGAGTGAGTCGACGACAATTCGACAAAATCCTCTGTTAGGGTTCCTAGATCTTGCTCGATCCAATCAATAATCGTTAATCGACGTCACCCAACTTCTGGGCGCAAGGTACAGTAGCAATCAGTGAACAAATTCGTTTTGCTTGTGATCGATGTATAAGTAAGAGACCATGGAGTAGTGACGGTTCAGGCTCGCAAGCTCGCAAGCATGTCTTGTTTTATGCTCCAAGGGATTTAAGGAGCGAACCACGAACACTGACAAAAATGGGTTACTGAGCGGTTTCCAGTCAGGTCCCCTCTGCTAGAACAAAGTACTGCACCCTCAAGAGGCTAGTCGGCCGTAAGTTCGAATCAGAGCAGCGACTTTCACCAACCTTTAACCCGGACCAACTGAGCGCCGCAACCGATTGCATGCTGGAAGTAGCAAAGAGCAAAGACGGGAAGTAGCAATTAGCGAAACATGAAGCAGTCATATTTTTGGGTGCATGCTCCACATTTTATGCCTGGCCGCATACTGGGGACCTTACGCGCGTCGTTCTGGTTAAGGAGCAATAAGGATTCTAATTAGTCTAATACGGGGACCTGCCTACTAATCGGCTAATCCCTCTCAATTCAAAATTCAAAAGCTCAAAGATAAGCAAATGGGAGACAACACGTGGCAAACGGCCCTCCACATCCACAGATCCACAGGACCACAGTACCACCATTTACACCATACTACAGTGTCACCCTCACACGACTTCCGTATTCCGTATGTCGTTAACAACAACTGTCAACAATTCAACAACAGGCCATAATGGCGAGCACAAGCGACGCAGCAGCATTTTACGCAACCTTTCAGGCCCTTAAGAGTGGTTCGTACACATCTTCCATCTCTCACGCCCTCCATCCATTGACAACAGATGCATCCGACGCTCTCGCGGCGAACTCTGCAACGGAGGCAACTACCAAGCTCGCCGCGCTCCGCGCAGCACTCGCGGAGGCGAGGCCCACGCTCCCGCCATACGATCAAAGGAGCTACGATCTCGTACGTTCGTTGGCCGGCGTGTTCTGACCGAAGCAAGTCCGCGAACTTGAGACACGGCTTGCAAGCTTGAGGGCTACCGACAAGCCCAAGTCGAAGTTCGCCTTTTCGAAGCGGTCCACGCCGTCAAGTTCGCGCGCGGCGACTGCCTCTCCAGCCCCCGCTGAGGCAAGCTCCAGACCATCCTCGAGTCCTCGACCCGCAGATCCAGCAACAACGTACACCCTATCCGGAGAGCGAGGTGAAAGGCTCACGCCCGCCAAGTACGCCCCACCGCCTGGGAGCAGCTACACCCTCACACTCAGCGATCTGGAGAACTGTATCGTCGACCTACGCTCTTCCGATGCGGCGTTGACATCACTTCATGCACGTGGACTACGTTATTGCGTCGTCCTCGCGCCCCTCATGGGAGGCAGTGCGATGCTGTCGGACCTCCACCGGTGTGTCGTTGCGCTTGGGGCTCAACAGTTCCGTCTGCATACGAGCACAGACTCTCTGCTCCTCCTCCACGTTGCCAGCCTCCCCGTCATTGAGCACTGCCAAGGGGTGCACTTTGGGCCGTATCCGTTTCCCGCTGAAGGAAATAGCAGACACGACCAGGTGCAGGACTTTGACTGGGTGCGACCAGGTCCCAGCCCGCACTGGTCCCTTCTGCCCGAGAGGCAAGTCAAGTCATTGCACGCTGCAGTGCAGGAGACTTCGCCGCCCTCAGTAGAGCAACTACTCGCACCATTCATTGCGCCGTGACACTCTGTGGAGAACCATGCTAGCATCTATGCATTCCTACAACATGTCCATGCGACACCTCAGCCCATGAGGTCAACCAGGTCAGCAAACGCGTCCTTCTTCGCCGGCTGAGCGGGCTGAGCGGGCTGAGCCGGCCTGGCCGGCGACGAGGAGCCGTTTCTTGGCTGAGACGGCACCGAGTACCCAGTTGCAGTGGGCGTGAGGGTTGGTGTGCCTCCGAAGCCGAACTGCTGCTGTTGCTGCTGCTGGGGCTGCGACATCTGCTGGCCCCATTGCTGGTGTGGCATGCCCTGATTCTGGTTCATGCCACCCATACCGCCAAACGCATTGGACTGCTGACCCCACTGTTGCTGCTGGCCCCATTGCTGCTGAGGCTGCTGGAAGCCGCCCATGCCCCCGAGACCTCCGAACTGTTGCTGCTGTTGAGGCGCGAACTGTTGCTGCATAGGTGAGGGGGATGACGATGTGTTGAAGAAGTCCATTGGGTTTGTCCGTTGAGAGTGAGATGGCCCAGCAGCAGGGGCAGGCGAGGAAGACGGAGAAGGGGCGAACAGGTCCAGTGGGAGGCCCCCAGCAGTGAAACCGGGGTTGCTTGTTGACGGAGCGGCATTCTCGCCAGTTGGGAGCGACAAGCCACCGCTGTCATTGTCGTCCGCCAACCCGTCGAACGAGATAAGATCAGTGGCCTTGGCCTGGTTCGAGTTGGACTGGTTGACAATGTTCTGCGCCGCAGTCCAGTCACCGCGCTTACACGCCTCGAAGCGTTCCAACGCCGTGTTGATGAGGTCGTTGCACAACAGGAGGCGATCCATGAGGCCCTCATGTTCTCCCGTGTCGTTCTCAATCCACTTTTGAATTTTTGGCCTTGCGCCGCGACAAGCAATTGCGACCTGATCGTACACATCGCCCTCGACGCCGACACGCTCGCCCTCCTTCGCGTTGTCCAGCATGTCGTTGAGCAGAATGGCCTTGCTCTGCACCTTTTCCAGCTCCGACAGCGTCTGCTTCTCGTAGTCAACCGCCTTGTCCGGCTCAGCGCCTGCCAGCTGCTTCATGAGCTCCTGGGCGGCTGCGAGGTCTCGCGGCGTAGCTCGTCGGATGAGCTCTTGCAACTTGGCTTGCTTTGCGTTGCGGTCCTCCTCCTCGAGCTCCTCGGGTGACTTGAGGTTCTCGTTAGGATTGCTGGACGCCATGGCACGTGCGGCGTCAAATGGCTTGAAGCGATACCCCTTATAGCTAAGTAGCCTGTGCATATCACGGATATGCACAAGGTCATCCTTGTACTTCGACGTTACACAGATGGTGTTTTTCCATTCGTGGATGAGCTGGCAGTTGTCAGAACCCGGATCGTAGAGCCTCAGAACATGCCACTCACTTCAAGAATGCGAGACATGACGCGGCCAACGACCATCGGCGGACGCTCTGGGAAGCGGCGCACGAGCTCGTTCAGGAACTCTTTCGTGCTGATCTGTAGCTGGATGGGATAACCGCAGTTCTTTACAATGTGGTCGAGGACGTTGAGGGCGATGAGAGACTGATTCGGGTTGCGCGAGTTGATGTAGACAAGCAGGGCCTGAGTAGCTTCACGTGCGCTGTCCGTGAGCGCCATGGCGTGAGATAAGTGCTTACGAGTTGGCCTTCTTCTTGTTGATCAATTCAGCAAGCTCGATGTTCGCGACGTCGTTTGAGGACATGAGAGTAGGATCGCACGCCTGGTCTGCGCTGTGTCAACATATGTCCAGTGTGAGCGTGGAGGTGGCTTCCGCCTACGCACCGACCAGAGCTTGGACGGCTGAGCGCCGAGTCCAAGGCGATGACGAGGAGGCCAGCATCGTGAGGGACAATGGAGAGAAGAGGAGGTGGGGTGTAGATGGACAGGACTGTTTGGCCCTTTGAATCGGCCGCCCAGTGTCGATAAATAGTTAATGGGAGGTTGGAGGAGAGATGTGGACGGCAAGTCGATGGATGATGCCAAGGTTGAATGCGATGATGCCCGGGGAGTACTGGGTGCTGGGTGCTGTCGGCGTGTGCGTGTCCGCGCTTGTCTTAATGCGGGGCAACTGGTCATTAAGGACACGGAACCAAAAGTGCCACGAGTCCAACCTGACCGAGTGCCACACTCCCAATCCCGAATGACCCGACCGCTCCCTGCCTCTCCCTCCCAACCCCCTACCTACGGAGCGGAGTTGCTACTGGAGTCCAAGCAGCAAGCAGGCACTACGGTGAGCAGCCCACGACGAGCCAACCATCGCGAGCTCAAATCACTTCACGACCTCCGTCCACCACTTCATCACAAACAGGCGACAGAGGTCACCATGCTGTCCGCCCGTCTCGGTGAGCATTCCAGAGCGCTGCGGCGACCCCTCCGCACTCTCCCAGCTCGAATCAATGCATGCTAACCACCCAATGCAGCTCCCGCACTCCGATCAAAGGCGGTCGCATCGGTCGCGCCGCGCATGGCCATTCGCGTTCGTATACCGTTCTGCGCGAGCGCTAACAAGCTTAGGCATCGCACGACCTGACGATCATTAACCAGCCCAAGACGAACAAGGATGTTCCCATCGTCCGGCACGGCTCCCCCATCGGCGGTCGTTCCTCCGTCTCCGGCCACACTGTGACCGTCTTCGGCGCTACTGGCTTCCTCGGTCGCTACCTTGTGTCCAAGCTCGCCAAGGAGGGCACCCAGGTCATCACTCCATACCGTGACGAGGACTCGAAGCGCCACCTCAAGGTCACTGGTGACCTGGGCCAGGTCGTTCCTCTCGAGTGGGACTGCCGCAACCCGGACCAAATTCACGAGTGCCTCCGTCACTCTGACACCGTTTACAACCTTACTGGCCGTGACTGGGAGACTCGGTGAGCAGCTCTTTCGAATCGGAGACACTGCAGCGAGAGTTTCTGACAGCAGGAACTTCAACTACCACGATGTGAACGTCAAGGCGGCGGCCCTCATTGCTCAAGTGGCCGCGGAGTCAGGCGTCGACCAGCTCATTCACGTCTCGCACCTCAACGCCAACCCCAACTCTCCCTCCGAGTTTTACAGGACCAAGTACGAGGGCGAGCGTGCTGTGCGCGACGCCTTCCCCAACGCCACCATCGTCCGCCCCGGCCGCATGTTCGGTGGTGAGGACTGGCTTCTGAACGCTGCCGCGCAGTACCCCATACTGTACAAGCTCAACAACGGCAACACCCAGATCCTCCCTGTTCACGTCCACGACGTTGCCAAGGCCCTCAAGGTCATGCTCGACGCACCTGTCACTTCGGTCGCTTCGACTTTCTCCCTTCCCGGCCCCGAGCTGCTGAGCTTCAACGAGCTCCTCGACCTCATCTCCCTCCTCACCATGAAGCCCGCCAAGGCTCCTACTGTGCCCAAGCCCATCGCGAACCTCTTCTCCCAGACCGTCAACCGGGCTGTCTGGTGGCCAGTTCTCTCGCCTGATGAGCTTGAGCGTCACTACATTAACGACGCGGGCGTCGAGAACCTTCTGAAGCCCGACACCTCGGCGTACCCTGCCGGATGGGCTCCAGAGTTCAAGGACCCTTCGGTGCCTGCTGTTGACGGCGAGCCCATCAAGTCCTGGGTAGACCTCGACATCGAGCCGGACGTCATTGGCGAGCACGCCATCAAGTACGTTCGTCGCTACCGTGCTTCGGCAACCTTCGACGTCCCCGTGGAAATCGGCCACTTCAAGAGGCAGAAGCCATACCATGTTGTGCCCTAGATTATATGAATGCACAGAGGGATTAAGCAGTGCACGAGGCAGCTGGGGTGTACTCTTGCCGATTGGGATCAGTGCTCACATGCACCGGTAGAGAGGGACAAGAGTGCTGGCGTATTGGCGGGTAAAGGGAATTCGAGAAGTGAACGGCTGAATACAGAGTGGTAGCGATTGGGAAGGGGAGGGGGAGGACGTGCTTGGGGATGAGGACAAGCAAAGACCTTGAGAAAGCTGCGGATAGAAGACGGACTAATGTGTGAGAGGGCAAGGTGGACCCCCAGTGCGGACCGAAGATCCGAAGACACATCTGCAAGGTGACACCGTGCAACAACGGTGGCGGGGAGACCGGGACACCCGCCTGGGCAGAAGCATTAGAGAAGACATGCGAAGCCGTCGAGCAAGGGCAGACGAACTGCCGTGGTCTGCGCTGTGGTCGCTTCCGACGGCGACCTGCTTCTGAGAGCTTCTGACGACTCACCCCACAGCGCACTTCGAAGCAGTGCACGTCGTCATGCAATTGTGGAGCTGCTACATAACACGACATCCTTGCATGAAATGATGAACACCTCAATTCAACCACCCTCAGCTATTTCCTTTGTACATTAAAACTTGTGCAATGCATGGTACTATATTACAGATGTATGATGATAAGAAATGTCCTGTAATGTAATCTATGGGCGGCTGGAAATCTGGGCAGCCTGGGCGAGGTCGGCCTCGAGGTCACGGACATCCTCGATACCGACAGAGAGGCGGATGAGCTCGTCGTCGATGCCGAGGATGGCGCGGTCCTCGGCGGAGACGGAAGCGTGGGTCATGAGCGAAGGAAGCTCGGCAAGGGACTCGACGCCGCCGAGCGACTCAGCAAGGGTGAACACCTTGAGGGCCGAAAGGAAGTCAGATGCAGTCTTGGACTTCTCCTGGTTGGCGGCGAGCTTCTCAGCGTCGAGGCGGAAAGAGACCATGCCGCCGTAGGGGAAGCCAGAGTCCTTGGTGTAGCCCTGGCTCTCGATCTTCTCCTTCGCCACAGGCGAGAGCTGCTTCCAAGCCAGGTGGCGGATGGGGGCACGCTTGTCACCCTCGAGGCCGGGGTACAGGACCTCGCGGACCCAGTCCTGCTTCTCGAGCCAGCGGGCGATGTCGAGGGCGTTGGAGCCGTGGGTCTGCATGCGGAGGTGGAGAGTCTTGGCTCCACGCTGGGCGAGCCACGAGTCGAACTGGCCGGGAACGGCACCGCCGGCGTTCTGGTAGAAGCGGAGCTTGTCCATGATGACCGGGTCAGGAGCGACGAGGACACCCATGATGACGTCCGAGTGGCCGTTCAGGTACTTGGTGACCGAGTGGACGACGATGTCGGCGCCGAGGCGAAGGGGCTGCTGGTAGTAGGACGACATGAAAGTGTTGTCAACCACGACGACAGCGTTGTGGGCGTGGGCAACACGGGCGACGGTCTCGATGTCGACAACGGACAGAGTGGGGTTGGTGGGGGTCTCGATCCAGACGAGCTTGGTCTCGGGACGGAAGGCTTCCTCGAGCTGCTGCTCAACGATCTGGGCGTGCGACTTGATGCTCGAGGCCTGCTCGTTCATGCTAATGTGCACAAAGCTGGTCTCGATGCCGCTGTTGGGAGCGACCTTGGTGAAGTAGCGGTAGGTGCCGCCGTAGACGTCGCCGACCGAGATGATGTGGCCGCCCTGGGGGACCAGGGAGCTCACGATGGCCTGGGTGGCCGCGGACCCCGAGGAGAACGCCAGCGCGGGCGGGAGATCCCGAGCGAGCTCGGAGGTGGTGGCATGAACGTTGGTTGGGTCTGGAAGCTCGAGGGAAGCGACGAGAGCCTCAAAGGCGAGACGGTTGGGGTTGTTGGAGCGGGTGTACTCGAAACCCTGTACGATAGTCAGCTTTACAAATCATGGCGGTATCGCGATATGACAGCGGCGTTTGCATGTGCAAGGTGTGGGCAACTGTGGGCAACTGAGAGAGTGGAGTGGAGTGGAGCGGAAAGTGGAGGTAGTGGGGTCACGCAACCATATCAAATGTTGCTCTCTTGGAACAACAATGGAGGATTTTCGGCTCAACCGCGCCCCCGCCCACCTCCTTTCGGGGCATCGGCTTACCACCCAGGCAGCCCACCAACCCCTTCTGCCCTGATGCTCGGAGCTCGGCACTTGCGCCTAGAAATGGAAAAGGGCGTAAAGGGGCTGCAGGTGACGGCGTTCACCGAACCAACCCGACGCGGAGAATGCGAACAGGATCGCCCTTTTCGCCCAAAAGTTTACCCAGCTTGCCCTGCCTGGCCACAACTAGCCGAAATGGATACTCACCTTGTGCACACCAACCGCGGTCTGCTTGTAGGTAGTCGCGAGAGAGATGGGAGGGATGACAGCGCCAGTCTCCTCGTTGGCCTCGCTACCGGCGTGGATAACACGCGTGTTGAAGTGGTACTGCTCGCGGTGGTGGCCGTTACCGTTGGAGACGCCGTTGGAGTGACCGTTGGAAACGGGAGCAGAGACGCGAGGTGGGGCGATGTTGAGGATGGTCATTTTGAGGAGGAGAGCGGGGAGAGGTTAGGAGAAAGGATATGTGAGTAGGATGGACGGGATAGAAGTGAGGGGAGGACGGAGGGCAGAGGAGAGATGACGGATAGATGAGAGAGGTGGAATGTCAAGAACAGGATTGTTGTCTTGTTATGTAGTTATCTGGTGCTCTGCGTGCTTTTGCATGCTCTACCATGTTTTCTCTGATCACTGACGCGTGAGAGAGCGGATAGCGCAAGAGTGACGCTTTGTTGCTTTGTCACTGGGGAGCGCTGGGCCACGAGCAGAGCCGTGACGCCGCCACCCCAGGAGGAAAATATTGGTTTACTCAGACCAAGTCTTACAGATATGATTATCCAAGCACCAGAAAACTGAGCACGCGATTGATATCTCCGGAGCTCCGCGCGCGCAATGGGAAATGGCGTCGCTGCTGCTTGGCATATTAGCTGGGCGGCATGGGCGGAGCATGGCAGCTTGGCCAGGGAGGGGGGGCGATATGAGATATGCGATATGGCGCAACAGCCTGAAGAGAAAAGGTTTTGACACCGGCATAAGACCGGCATGAGACCGGCATGACACAGGCATGACAAAGGCAAACACCGTTTTACCATTTCGCCACCCAACCGAAGCCCACCCAAACCCACCCAAACCACCCAAACCCACCTCGACCCACCCCTCAGGTCGCCAAGGCTCAACCACCCACCCAACACCCTTCCGCACACTGCGGAAGGCTGCGTTTGGCCGTGACAAATGCCCCACTCCCCGACGGGCTCGTAACGACCTGGTTTAAGCAGCTCTTAAGACCGCAAACGCCGTGGCGCCGTGGAATGTGTCAGCACTCAAGATTGGTGTTGAGTTGGTGCTCTTGACGTTTGACGTATTCAGCGCCTCCAGCATACCAGAACCCTCTCGACTTTCGATCTCGCGTTGTGCATGTGACCAAATGTCGAGAACGCGCCATGCACGTTCTATCCCAATACTCCCATGCACGTTCTATCCCAATACTCCCATGTCACGTATCACCATGCCCAGAAGAATGTACAATACAAGCAATTCAGCTTCCTGTTTTCAATGTGATCGCGTATGCCGTACAACACCCTCACTTCACACTCTTGTGCACCGGGCAGTTACGCTAGTGCACCAAGTAGTGTTCCTGGTGCTCCTAGTGCCCCACGCCCTCCGCCGCACGCTTCCGCTCCACGTACTCCTGGTGGCGTCGGCGTCCCAGCTCGAGCTGCTCCTCCGTACTGAGCTCTTGCAGCGTACTGAGTGATGTAAAGTCGAGATCAGGCATCGCGGGGACATGGCTCGCTGTTGTGGCCGGCGAAACCTCCACACGCGACTTCGGTAACGCCGCAATTCCTGGCGAGAGTCCAGGTGCATTGAGTTGAGGTGACATGGGCACAGCCGTCGAGCTGGGCTTGGACGACGCACCTAACTTGACATGCCCCTGTGAGGAATAGTAGGCGCCGAAGATCTTGCGAAGCTCTGCCTCCCGCAGTTCGGGCGGGTTCTGTTGTTCGACACCAATGAGCTCGTCGCCCTCGCGATACACGGAGAATGGATCAAAGTCCTCGTCGTGCTCGAACGCGAGATCCGAAGGTGCAGGTAACGCGTCTCCCCTGGACATTAGTTTTTCTCTTAGGTGGCGTAGAAAGAATAAGAAGCCTCACCATAGTGCCTCCTCGAGATCGTTGAGCAGGCGTGGGATGTTCCCACCGCGACCATCGGGGGCGAGCACGTTGGATGGGACAATGTCGCCATACTGGCCGCGGACCACGGTTTCACCAAACGCCCATCCCAGATCCTTGCGCCGGTTAATGGCCTCATCGATATCTCGCAGGCCGTACCGAATTTCCCATCCCCAGAACGCAACATCCTGTTCGGTTGGTGGACTGGACAGGAAGCCCTGCTTCTTCCCCTCCTGCACAGCAGTGATAGTCCAGCTCCGCCACGTCTTAGCGTGGGCACCACCACCGTTCGGGGCAAGCGAGGCGCGGCGAGAGGCAACGGAACTCGGAATGCCAGCCCAAGGGCACGGGCGATCGGGGTACGTTGTCCACCACACCGCGTCAATGTACGCACCGAGCGCCTGGACGAGCTCCAGAACGAGAGGCCGAATACGACGTCGACAGAGGAGCGTGTCGATGGTGGCGAACGGGTTCTCCATGTCGGATACGCGGGGATGAGTTGACAATCGTCGAACTCTTGAGAGAGGTGAGAGCGACGACGCAGCCAAATACGCCGGGTCCACAGCCAGTTCAACATCCCGCAACGCCCTCACCGATTCAGTGGTGTAGATGTCCTGCGCACCGGGCACCAGGGCCCCCGTAAAGTTGCTCCTTGCGGGGCTGGCCTCCATGGGGTTGGAACCATCAGGTGAGCTGGGGCCTGCCTCTGCATTCCAGGGAGATCCACTCGAGCTTGGGCCAGCCTGCGTATCCCTCGCAGGCGGCGATGCAAGAGCAGCGACACCATGTTTGTGGGACGAAGTAGACCGGCCAATGGTCGATGTTGGAGTCGATGTCAAGCTTTGTTCTCCTCCTATTAAAGGCTGTCCTACGAATGGCTGTTCGGCGCGGAATAAAAATGAGGACGAGCTGCCATGTATAGGATTCGCATCGAGAGGGTTTGCTTGGGCCGGCTGTTCAACAATCCATTTCTGCAGGGTCAGCGACCTCCTGCCGGTATTTCTCATGTCTCACCCTCCACTTGGCAACGGCTGCCTCTGCCTTGCGGCGGTCAATGCGCGCTTGGTGGTGCTCTTGCACCATGCGCTTCTTGCCGTACGCACGCGACGGCAGAGGCGTCATTTCCATGCCCTCCTCAGATGCGCCGTCCAGGTATGCTGAAGAGCGGTTTGATCCCCCGCTCCTCACGCTCTTCGACCGCCGTCCACCCGGAACGAGTGATCCACGTCGTCCGAATAGGCTGCTCAGGTTCCGAGATGAGCCGAGCGACGCCGAGTGGACAGACGCACTTCTTACAGAACCGGACTGGACAGACGCGGCTTGGGAGGCAGAGTACACTGAGACCCCTTCGTCAGAGGGAGTTGGGGTGGAGAGCTCGTGGGAGAGGCTGGAGGCCCCAATGCCGCCGGGCGTTGTGGGCACCGGGATCGTTGCACGGAAGCTGCCTGGTGTGGTGGGTGTCGGCGGTGACTGCATCACAATGAGGGTCTCAGCGTCCTGTGCGTAAGCTGGCTGTTATTCAAACGCGTTCCGCCTTGCATAGAGCTCCGACAGAAGTGACTCACCTGGACGCCAAATCGAGAGGGGCTGCCTCGCGGCGTGGCATACAGGGACATGCTGCAAACTGGAATGAGATAGAATACAAGTCAAATGGTGCGAACACTCGCAATGGGGAGTGACAGATGTCGTTCTGGAGAGTGGTGGATCAGCGTTGGATCGGCAGCGACGCGGTCAACGGCCGCTCGGCGCCAACGCCGGCGCGCGTTTCGATCTTGCCCAGGTACCCGCGATTCAAGCTGGGTGGTTGTATGCTGTATGAGGTCGCAGGTTACTTCTGTTGATCGAGGGATACGAGGTTTACCCGCACGGCAACAAAGGAGACTTGAGTTCAAGAGTTGCGGTCGGGAATTGAGTACGATGTCGATGATCAATGAGTGTATGGTACGATGGGAACAACGAGATAGGCAGCGATGATAGCGTTGATGGCATGGAGTTAGAGCTTATGGGGAGGGAGGCCTGGTTGCCGTAAGTTGTTACCCAACTGTCTCGATCGATCGGTGAGACCGTCGGTTGATAATAATAACAACGTCCCCAAGCCAGCTCCGACGACGCCAGATCCGCCCACCCAGTCTAACTACATTCATTATTCAGTCTACTTATCCATCGTATTGATCCAACGCCTCCTCTGTTCCCGATCATCAGATTCGCAGCCAGGTAGCGCAGGCAGGCCATCGGAAGAGCCCTCTCATGCCTCTCATGCACTTGAAACAACTTGAAACAAGCATTCAAATCACCATCCACAGCACCCCTTACCCACCATGTAACATTACTTCGGGGAGCCGTCACTTTGCATCTCTCCCCGCATCACGTTCCCAAGCCTCCCCGCACCTCGCAGGACTCCGCCTGGCGTGTTTGCAAGCAACTGATAAGATCACAGCTCATCCCAGCCCGAAAACACGGGCCATACCCTAGAGTGGCGGTGGCGTCGAGCGCCACGAGCCATAATGCTGTTCGTCACACTGTGGAGGTATGGACGGCAATTGTTAGTGAGTCAAAACCCAGCCCGTCACCTTCCCGCCTCCACGCTAACATGACTTCAAGCGGGTTCAGGCAGTGAGGGCCCGAGCGGCCATTGCCGTTGATCTCCTGTGCGATGCGGGGTTGGGCGTCGGTGACACTAGAGTCGCAGCAAGGACGGAGTTGGTGGGCAAATACAAACGTCCGCGGAGGTCTCGATGGCTCTCACGCAGAGGAGGTCTCAGTGGCTCTCACGCAGTCATTTCATGCGCACGATACATCGGCGTTGGTCCCCCGAGGAAGCGATGGAGCGTCGCCAGACTCACTTCACTCACCCTCACTTCTCAGTTCCCTCCTGATTGTCGAGGTCACTAGCAACCAGACTGTACGCGACATGCCAAACGAGGGCGAGAAACCGCTATGATTATCAGTTGCTCAAGACAGAGTCGGCACCGACTTTCTTGCGGAGTGTGGTCCATCCCCCCCGTTACTTGTCCTGTTGATGCTTGACATCTGCACTGGCAAGGTTGTGAGTCTCCCTGCATCTAGTCTGTTTGGTCTGACGCTAGACCCCAATCGGCGTGGGGCAGGCACACCAGAGTTGAGCAGAGCGGGGCAGAGCCATGGCGGTGGGGCAGAGTCATGGTAGTGGGGCAGAGCCAGGGCGAACGGTTAAGTTCGTAACTTGGCGGCTGGGACAACAGGTAGTGGAGCAGAGGCATCCAAGCCTCAATCATATAACCGCGCGTGGCATCCACGAGCCAACCTCGTGAGCTTCGCGTGAAGTTCAACTTTGGTTAGTTGAATGTGGCATCTCCTGCGCTGCCTACAGCATCCCTTTCGCCGCTGATTCCTGCGATTCCGCTTGAAGACTAGGGCACCCCATGGGGGTAGCAGGAGGGAGCCTGATCCACTAGGTAGCAGGCCTCGCTGCTCGCGCTGCCCGTTTACCTCCTTCCTCACGACGCCAGTCTCATCAAGGACGTAGCCATGGCTCCATCTTTGCAGATGTTGCGAGCGCGGTGCGTCTCGTATCAATCAAGAGAACAGGGATTGATGTTGCACGTCTGGTACAGTACTGCTCAGGAGGCCACTAGACAGGAGAGGTGTATGGTATGGTTTGGCAGCTCTTCAGCGTCTGGTCAGGCGCGCAGGAGACATGGAACTCACTCATGTGTTTGCTCACGCTTCTCCTCCAAGTTCCTTCTTCAGCCCAAAACGGTGGGCATTCCCCGCATCTTCACGATAACTTGCAATATCTCGACAGAACGAGCGGAGTAATGTTGCTGTCAAACACCCTCTTCCACGTTTGGCGGAGGACCAATCGTCGCCAGGCCCATTGGTGCTCCTCATCACAGCCCCACGGGACGATTTCTGGCACTCAGCCAGGTCAAATTGCCGGCATCTTCTTGGTAAAGTATCAAACGCCGTCCGTATGCGGAAGGGGTCCGCTGTGCCGGTATGCTGATCCCGGCCTTTACTCTACCAGGTGTCTTTCGTGCGGTCTTCCTCCGATCCAAGGCGGCCGACCCACCGCCGAGCCATTCTGACTGCCTTTCTCGCCCATAATTGGAACGGATACACTGAGTCTCTCGGCTGGGCGTTCGAAAAGAACGCTCGGCAGTCTGCCAGGAGTGCGCAGTAAGGTATTGATCCTAGATTCTGTTCCGAAGCGTTGTAGGTCGGTTTGCTGGAGTACTACCTTGCGAGCCAAGAGTGGCCCAGTGTCCATAATTGGCAACCCCCCTCCCTTGGACGTGCACATGTACACACATGTACTTCAGGTTTTACTTGATGTGCCTTGTTCCGCCGGGTCATAGACTAATAACGCCAGCCTCGTGGGCAAGAAAGCATTCGGCGACGGAATGCCCGATGACGGCACACTACTGACGTGGAGGAAAGGACCCTCAGAGTTCGTCAAAGAGAAATGGGTCTTGTAGTGTGGTTCCCATACTGTGTATGCGCCGTCCACAACAATCGCCCGCAACCCATACTCCCGGCGTCTTGATGTGGTGGCCGTGGAGGAGACATGAAAGTGCAGTCACCTTCAACAGTCCGTTAACAATGTTGAGCGCGCCGCAGGACCGTCCAGACCTTCTCCTTCCTCTCTCTCCATATACTCACCTTTCAACGTTACTCTTGCTCGATCACCACTTTGCCTACTTTGTTCTCTCTGCACCTTCCCGCCACTGTGCCGGGCTCGTCCACCTCGATCACACCTAATCTCCCAACCAGTTTCCGTGACCTTTCATTCTCCAGCCTCGCCTTGCACAGAATCCGCATTTGGACCGCTGTCCACCCCATTCCAAGCCCCCACTCTCTCGGGAGCACACCGAACATCAAACAGCTGATGGGATGGCTCTCAGCATGTCCTACAGTTTCATGCCGGAATCTCCACCCCGAATTCATCGTTCAGCGGAAAAGATACTGAGGAAGGGGGGCTCGGCAAAGTGCTCTCCACCTAAAAATAGTGGCTAGTGCCTGTCTCGTATCCTAATCGGCCAAATTATTGCCCAATAGCTTTGGGTCTTCACCGAGCTTAATGGTCACATGCGAACTCCGCGCATCCGCATTCCCTGACCTCCGTCATCAGCTGCGCGGTTCCTGTAGGCCGGCGCCCGGCGGCACTCGCTCATCGGGGATCACTTGCAGAGAGTGATGGGCCTAACACGCCCCCTGGTCCGACCAGTTAGTGACCTGACCATCGCAAACCAATAGTGCGGCCAAACTTCACGGCGCATTCAGGTGTTGCCCTATGCCTGCCTCCGACGCCGACCTCCGATTGCTATTATGAGCGAATAGCATACCTCGGGGTCGACGGTCCTTGTGCGGTGATTGTTTAGAGTTGCTCACATGGCCTCACATGTCCACTTACATCCTCGGAGGGAACGTGCCGTGCTGCGTGCCGGTGGGAGACTCGGTGGTAGCAAGACATCTTTCAGCGAGCCAGCAAGTCACCGCACACCTCCACATGTGTCCTTACACAACGGACCGTCTGTTCCGACTAACTCCAACAAGGCTCAACTTTGCAGGATTCACTTGTGGGGCGCCATGAGGAGCGGGGCAGCATGGAGTCCGCTTGGGATCGTCCGAAGTTGTGATTCGGGAGTTAAGATTGTTGGGGCCGCAGCGGAAGGTGGAGAACCAGTCACAGTCACGAGCCATCGTCGTTAGATATGTACTTATAAGCTAATGGGGGAGGCTGGTGGAGGCCCCATCATTGCCTCTCTGCCTCGCTGTCACCAGAGCTTCGCCTCCTCCCAACTCCATCGAACCAGCAGAATGTCCACTCTTCACTCGCACGAGGACCTCAATCTCAAGAACGCCGAGAACGGCCCCACCACCCCCAACTACCAAGGCAGTGGTGGTGTCATCTCGCGTTTCATTACGCCTGGTGGCCATCCTATGGACACTAGCCAGCCGGCCTTCCCCGTATTCCACCGCAAGTTCGCCAACCCTGCTCCTCTGGGACTCATGGCGTGAGTGGGGAGGTGGATTAACACTGCCTTTCAGACCACCTAGATGAGTGTTAACACCAGATTTGGGGGTACCACTCTACTTCTCTCCTTGTATAACGTCGGCGCTCGGGATGTGCATACCCCTAACGTCCTCGTCGGTGTGGCTGCGTTCTATGGCGGCGTTGCCCAGCTCATCTGCGGATGTATGGAGTGGGCGTGCGGTAACTCCTTCGGTACTTGCGCATTCACTGGCTATGGGGCATTCTGGATCTCGTGGGCCTGCATCAACATCCCATGGTTCGGCATCAAGGAAGCGTACAAGACCAAGCAGGAGTTTGCGAACGCGGTCGGTCTCTACCTCGTCATGTGGGGGTGAGTTGGACAGCTACTCCAAAGAACCCAGCTGACTTCCAGTATCGTCACTTTCCTCCTCGCCATGTGTCTCATGCGCGCCTCGGTGTCCCTTCTCGTACTCTTCCTCGATATCAGTATGGTCTTCTTCCTCCTTGCAGGGGGTGACATGACCGGCCACACCATTCTCACCAAGGTCGGTGGCGGCTTCGGCATCTTCGGCGGTCTGCTGGCAATGTACACTGCCATGGCGGGTCTCCTGACCAACGATACATCCTTCTTCACTCTCCCCGTCGGCAACCTTGCGCCCACTAACTAAGTTGTCTTCCTGTTGTAGCGTGGCAGCCGGAGCTGCCAAAGGTAGCGCACGTTTTTAACGAGTTTATATGCATCTGTCGTAATATCATTTGACGACGTGCGACGGCTGACGCCGACGGCTCCGTAGATGACTTGAGCTGATTGCATGGCAGACCCCATCCATGAGTGGGAACAAGGGACGGGGTAGCGCTGATGAAGCGGAGCGGAACTGCAATACCTTTCCGTGAGGAACATTGGGAGGTTTTAGTGTGGTGCCGTTCCTGTGAGGATGGGTTGCCAACGGCAAGGACACTCACGGAAGCTGTCAGCGTGCTAGACATTGCCGCACCGTTAGTAACGTTAGGAGGCAGCGGGTGACGTTTAAGAGCGTCAGTGGTTGGTCGTGAATCTCACAACGTGAACAAACAACCAAAACAGAAGCCAGAAAGATCAAGGGAGCAGCGACTAGCGACTAGCGAGCAAAAGCGAGAGATCTATAGAAAAGTGCCACATTGCTGCCACGTGAGCGAAAACGATGACATTGGCGGGGTCCCACATTTTGGCGGGATCAAATATCACTACTTTGATCGTCCATTACTGACGACTACGATTCTTTACAGACGACAAGACTCTGGACTGTGACGAACCGAGATTGAGAACCCTTGCAACCTCTCTCTCATCAACCTTCTGTCATATTCTTGTCACTCGTTCTCCCCTTTCCCCACTCCCTTCCACTCTCCGATCCCGATCCTAAAAATGTCCGCAGCTGAGCCCGCCATTGACCTCAAGAAGCCCGAGCCCGTGGCCGAGCAGCCCAAGGAGGAGGAGAAGGGCCTCACCAACGACGTGTACGTCCATCTCGTATCTGCTTTAGCGCATGCTGACACATCCAGCATCACCAAGTACACCACTGCTGGTCAGGCGGTCAACAGCGCGCTCAAGGCGTTCATTCCCCAGATCACTGCCGGCAAGAAGGTCCTCGAGCTCTGCATCGCGTGAGTGGTCAATGGACAATGGCGAGGCTCGTGTGTAACGACATGCTAACGGTCACAGCGGCGACAAGGCGATTGCTGACGCCATTGCTCCTCTCTACAACAAGGCCAAGGCCGGTACCAAGGTCACCAAGGGTGAGTGCTGAGCCCACGATGGCGCGATGTCAGCTAATTGCAGGTGCGGCTTTCCCCACTTGTATCTCGGTGAACAACGTCGTCTCGCATGTCTCACCTCTTTCGTCCGACCCCGAGTACACCCTCAAGGACGGCGACGTTGTCAAGGTCCAGCTCGGCGCCCACATTGACGGCTACCCCGTTGTCCACGCCGAGACCGTTGTTGTTGGGTCCAAGGTTGAGGGCGCTGCTGCCGACGCCGTCGCTGCCGCCTATGACGCAGCTCAGGCTGCCATGCGCACCCTCAAGGCTGGCAACAAGAACTGGGACGTCACCGAGATCATCACCAAGGTCGCCAAGGAGTACGACACCGTTCCCGTCCAGGGCATGCTGTCGTGCACCCACGAGAAGAACGTCACCGACGGCAAGAAGCGCATCCTCCTCAACCCTACTCCCCAGCTCAAGCGCGAGCACGAGACTGCCACCTTCGAGGAGGGTGAAGTTTGGGGTGTCGACGTCCTTGTCGTGACCGGCACTGACCCCAAGGTGAGAGTGCTTGGTAACATCTACTAAACCGCCAGGCTCGCTCTGAGGATGCGCGTACCTCCGTCTACAAGCGTGCCAACGACGTCAACTACCAGCTGAAGATGAAGACGTCGCGTGCCACCTTCTCCGAAATCCAGAAGAAGGCGGGTGCCTTCCCATTCACCCTTCGCACCCTCGAGGACGAGAAGCGTGCGCGCATGGGTGTCCAGGAGGCTGTCTCTCATGGTGAAGGCTTGGGCATGGGCAGAGGCTAATCAGCAGGTCTCCTCAAGCCCTACGAGGTCACCCAGTGCGCTTCTGGCACCATTGTGGCACAGTTCTTCTTCACCCGTACGTCCGCTCCCTATGAGCAAATCCTCACTCGCAGTTGCCCTCATGCCAGCCGGCCCCTTGCTGCTGTCGCCCCTCCCCGCTTGGTACGCGGCGTGAGTTTGCATTAGAAAACTGAATCAAGTCATCCAACCGCCAACTAACTTCAGTGACAAGGTCAAGTCATCCAAGTCGGTTAAGGACGAGGAGCTCAAGACCCTCCTCTCGTCTCCTCTTCGCGCGAACAAGAAGAAGGCCAAGAAGGCGGCCGCTGAGGCCAAGGCCTAAATTGACATTCGCAGGGCAAGCAAGGGACGATGATGGGCGTTGCATCAGGACATCACTGGAGAAAAGTAGCCATATAGTGCTCACAGCAGCCTCACACCATTTTTTTCTTCCGCTGTCCTTATCATCTCACTGCTGCACACCTTAGAGCAGAATTCGGAAGTCGGAGTCGATCGACCTATGGATGCGAGCAAGTTGTGAATGCATGGGATAGGTGGCGGACACGTGGACCGGATGTCTCAGATCTCTGGGAGTTGCTGGATGCGGAGAGAGGATGCGGCGTTGCGGGCATCGCGACGTTGTTGCGGCTGCGGTTGGATGCCACGGGTGGATGCTGTGCATTTGCCGCACGCGCCGCGACTACTGCTATCCTGCAAGTGCAACTGCCGACGCCGATGCAATTGCCGCACGAGCTCGTGCTCGAGCTGCCGCATTCCGTCCCGTGGCTGACCTTTTTTTCGGACGAAGCGAAATGTTGTTGTCTAACATTTTACAATTGTTTGGTTTTTCGTCATGACCTTATCTCACCTTAGGACTGACCGCATCCGTCGATAGTTGTGTTCCATCCGTTCTTCTTGTTGTCTTCCCATTCAACGCCTCAACTCTCACGCTCGCCGTCACGGCCGCTCTCACGCTCGCTACCCTCTCTAACTTCTTACCAATCTCCCCTTCCGTTGATCTCCGCCGTTTTTGGATCATTCCATTGACGCAATCAGCCAGACAAAGCAGACAAGCAGACACGCCAGATACGCACGCTGATCCTTTACCCCGTTCTCATCCCTCACGCTAACCACACTAACCACACTGCACACATTAGAGATACATACATAATTCCAACATCCAACTCTTCCAACTCGAAAGTTTTACCATCTCTCTTTCGACTCATCCTTTCTCCTATAGCTCCTAACTCATCACAGCCCTCTCCTACTCTCTTCACCCAGAACACGGCCCTCAACCTCTTCGAACGTCACCCATCCAAACGTGCCTCTTGCCTCCACGGCCTGACTCCTCTACCTCCCTTAACCCCTAGCTCTTACGTCCACTGCTCAAGACTTCACAATGCAGAACGACATCCACCTCTTCCTCCTTATCCACGGTCTCTGGGGTGAGTCACCATATCACGGACCCCGCATCTCATCTTTCCAACACCGTTCACCGACTCACTATAGGCTCTCCTTTCCACATGGCCGCTGCTCGCTACGAGCTTGAGTCAGCCTGGGTCGATCGTGAAACCCCGCCCCAGACCCCACCGGACTCCATGGTAGACTCCTTCAACCCCTTTGATAGCGACGACATTGCCCCCCTGCTTATCAAGTCAACCGAAGAGTGCAAGACCAGTGACACCTTTACCACACTCCACACCCGCGGCGACCTCGCCATCGTCGTCGCCGAGGGCATGACCTCGCAGCTCACTTACGACGGTGTTGATGTCTGCGCCAGCCGTGTCGCCTGGGAAGTGAGTCCTTTAGACACGGTCTACAACGCCCGCTTCGGTCCTCGTTAACTTTAGGTTGACCAGCACATCGCCGCCCTCGAACAGGACGGTCACCGCGTGACGCGCTTCAGTCTTGTGAGTAGCTAGGAGAAGCTGTGAGATGTGATTCACGCTGACGGACAGATGGGCTACTCCCTTGGCGGTAGTGAGTACGACCCACGGCTCAAGGCCCTTACTTAACTCCCAGTCGTCGCCCGTTATCTCGTCGGTCTTCTCGACGCTCGCAAGCCCTCATTCTTTGATAACTACCGCCCCGTGTCCTTTTCGACCATGGCCTCGCCCCACCTTGGTGTTCCCAAGTACAGTGAGTACCGCTGCCATATCAACCCCCATGTCACGCATCACCCATTCGCCGCTTCGGGAATCACAGACTGATCCCCAGACACCTTCTGCTCTAACCTCGTCGCATTCGGGGCGGGGCGCCTCCTGTCTCGCACCGGCGAGCAGCTTTACCTCCGCGACAAGTACTCGTCGGCGGACCCGCGTCCCCTTTTCGAAGTCATGGCCGATCCCAGTGAGTTGCGGTGGTTAGGAAATGAGCTCACAAACAAGAGTACTCTTTCCACCAGGCCCTCAGTCGTTTCCACAAGGTCCACATTTACGCCAATGTCGTCAACGACGCCACTGTGCCGTACCCCTCAGCTGCCATCGACTCAACCGACCCCTTCGTCCAGTGGGTCGAGCGCGGCCTCGAGGTCGAAGCCGACCACGCCGCGATTGTCGCCGACTGGCACTTCCCCCACCCCGACAAAGTCCGCAAGCTCGCTGAGCGTAACAAGCTCGGGTGGCACCTCGGCACCCTCCCTCCCACTCTCCGCTTCAGCTGGCCCTACAACTGGTTAATCCTCGCCCTCTTTCCCATCTTCATTCCCATCATATTAGTCTTTGTCATTGCCCGCTTTTCGCTCGACACGCGCCGCTCCCGCCGTCGCCTCCAGCGCCTCGCTCGGATGGCGGCTGGCTCTCACGGTCTGGCTGGTACGTGGTCGCCCGCTTCTCCTGGGTCGCCCGCTTCACCCGCGTCGCCGACCTCACCCATTCCCTCACCGGCCGGTCTGTCCGTTGACGGTCTTCGTGCCGCTATCCGTGCTGTAGAACGCAGCCTCGAGCAGGATCTTATCGAGGCGGCCGACCAGGCGGACATGGAGCCTCTCGAGGCCCAGGAGATCCCCCAGCTTACTGTCCCCGAGCCCACGATCAAGGCCACTCTCACCGACGCTCAGCACCGCATGATCTACTGGCTCAACCAGGTCAACATCGAGCGTCACCTCGCCTGGTTCCCGGACGTTGCCAACTCGCACGCCGTCATCATCGTTCGCGACCCCACCAAGTTCGCTGTCCACGAGCGCGGGCGTGGCGTCCTTCAGCACTGGGCGCGCCGCGTCATTTCTGACGCCGACAACGAGCTCGCGGCCTGCGCTACTTAAGGTATTACATGTATGAGTCTCCTCAAGGATACCCCACAATCCTCTGCCAAATCCAACTCAACGTTGGACAACTTTTCTCGTCGAACGATTGCCCTACCGTCACTGTTGTATACAGTCCATCCCTACTACCGATTCCCCCCTCGCTCTTGGTAACATACACTCCGTGCATAACATATGTAGAACAGGAGACCTACGCGGTCGCGATACAAATGCAAATGGTTCATCAATATAGGCGACTTGCGATCAGAGGGAACAAGATGCTTTACCGGATGGAGCGGCGGCGGCCAGCTGCTTCCACTGCTGTTAGCTGACAAATCTCCTAAGACTAGCTATACGTACTCATGCGCTTCGATTCGGCTGTGAGTTCACTGGAGTCAACCCGGGAGGAGCGGTCTAGGATGGAGCCGAGGTCTGTCGATCAGCAAGACTCGTTCTTAGCCAAGCAAAGTACTCACCCTGAATTGGGGTGGAGATGCTACTGGTAGGGGTGCCTTGAACATTCTTGCGCTCGATCTCGAGCACAGCATTGCGCACATGTCCCGGAGTTGTGGTCTTGAGAGCCGAGGGCTCGCCACGGCGAATAGGCTTGTCACTGCCACCCGTGAAGAATGGGTTACTCTTAGTCAGGGCGACAGCAGGGGCGACATTGTCAGGCTGTGGATTGAGAACACGACGGGATGGCTTGCACACGGCCGGAGCCCGGCGAAGGCTGGACATATGGGGCATGTCTGACTGTGCACGCCGGTGCCCTGTGCCCGTTGCGTCGGCGCGGCACTCGTCGAACAGCTCGTCGAAGAGAAGGTCTAACTCGTGCTTGAACTCGTGCTTCGCCGGCTTGTCCTGCAGCGGGGTACGGATGACGTCGACCGAGTGGCGCCCAGCACGGCCTGAGTTGGGGGTACTTCTCTTGTGATTGTGCCCATCGCCGACAAGCATGGACGAGTGGCGGCCGAGGGGGAGCGCGGAACGTCCAGTGGCGGCAAAGAACTCGTCCTCAGTAAGCTGTGGAGGCGGCTTACGGCGAATCCGGAACTGGGAGGACGAGGACGTTGGCGAGCCTTGCGACGCAGTGGGCGAGACAGAGAAGGGGGGAAGAGACATGCGGGACGGGGAAGGCATCTCTTTGCTGTTCGGGGACGACGCCAGGTGGTATGAGGCGGGGAGAGAGCGACGCCGGTTGGAGCGCGGTGAAGGCGAGTCCAGCAGTGGCACAAAGGTCGGCGTCGCGGGGGAAGGTGTGTTCGCCCGCTCATAGGCTGGTGTTATGACCACCGCGTGCCGCCTCGTGGCTGGATTACTCTCCTCCAGCGGCCACAGTTGTCCGAGCCCAGTGGCATGGGTCACGGCATGAAGGTGGCGCGCAGGCGAGACCTGCTCGACTGGTGTCAGTAGTGTTCGTTGGCCTGATCTCAACGTACTAGACACGTCCGTTGGTGCCGGACTGTGGTCGACGAGGACAACGCTGTGCCAGTCTGAGGGAGAGGGATAGGACGGAATGGGGAAGGGTGAGGAGATTTCGGGCAGACGCTCGCGGCGGTTGAGAGAGAACGCGCGATAGATCTTGGACGCGAGGCCACGAGGGTTTGATGAAGAAGGCTTGCGTGGGGAGAAGTCTGCATCACGCGTGCGTGTGGATGAGGATGAAGGCGGTGGGGTTGAGTGCCCGCGATCCAAAGACTGCGAGCGGGCTGGGAGAATCATGATGGCGGACGACGACTCGGAGTGGTGAGAAGAGGAGAGGAAGGGGACGGGGACTGCGATGGGAGATGTAGAGGAGGGAGTGGTGATAGAGAAAAGGAGGAAAGAGTGAAAGTGAAAGAGAGAAAGAGAGAGAGAGGATGAGAAGTAGTTGACTAATTGGGTGCCGTGTAACAAGTGGATCACCTGGATCGCTGGTGAATTAGTGGATTAGTGGATTAGTGGATTAGTGGATTAGTGGATTAGTGGAAGATCAAAAGGAAGCAATGAAATGAAGGATGAACTGATGCCAAGGATGGAATATGACGGCAACGACGCGGGAGATGGGGGCGAGGTGACAGACAACATTGCTGCAACCGAACACATGCTGCTCGTTACTCGTTTCCCCGTTGGCCGCGCCTGGCCGCCTCGTTGCATTGCACCGTGCACAATTGCCCATGCACGCCTGTTCGCGCTGTTCGCCTTCAGTTAAAATGGTCATGCACAATGCACAGTGCACAATGCCGATGCAGACAAAAGGACAAACAACAACATACAGTAGTGGAGACCGTCGCCAACCCAGCCGAACCGACCGACGCACCATCCTAAACATCAAGGAGGATCTGCCCGAGAGCATCATCCACTTCCCCTCGCCGCCGCCGCGCTGCTTCTCGAGTCGACTCGCGATCCTTCCGGACGTATCCCACCCGCTCCTGGGCCGAGCCGTTCAAAGCAAAAAGCATGGACTCCCCAGGCCGACGCAGGCGAACACGATGGCGCACGGCGAGCTCCCATGCGCCCGCTACGTTCTCCGGCATGCAGTACCAGTCAGTCCCGCCGGGCCCCAGCATCGACTGGGGCGTGGGCACCTCCCCCGCCCTCTGAGCCCAGCTCTCCACCCCTCCTGGTCCGCCGCCGTATCCGGAGTCGTCCTCCCCGTCTCCGCGTGTGCGCGAGTTGAGCGAGGAGGCAGGTAGCGCACTTCCCAATCCCGCATCGTATTCCGCCTCCGCCCATTTCGATGCACGCCAGGCGCGGAGGTGGTCTAGCCAGCCGGCGGGAAGATCGAACTGTCCCGCCAAGATGCGCTGCCCTTTGACTAGCATAGTGAGGCAGGATGCGGCGCGAGCGGACACGTTCGCCTCGAGGGTCGGATGCAGGCTGAGCGCGGCCAGAACGTTGTTGATGTGGGCCTCGAGGGGCGGGTGGATGTGTGTGAGGAGAAGCAGGGAGCGGAGGTCCATCACGTACGCCCCTGGAATGAGGGCCTGTATCGGCAGGCCCAATGGCGGCCGCTCGAGATCATCGGCATACACCAGCGACGAGCACGCGAAGAGGTCGATCTGGGGTCAGACTGGGTGGGACTTCGTGAGGCAGGAGGTAGCAACATACCAGCCATGGAGGCACTGCGGGGTCATCAGAGCGGTCATCATCCCGCACCCAAATAAGGAGGGGCGCTGTGCGTTCACTCTCTGCAGTGACGATCTCCTTCCGCAACCGAATGTGGACGGGCGGCGGTGCGTCCTCGAGTCCAGTCACGATGAGGGCTTCAACTGGTCCCTTCTTTCCCACGTTCTCGAGCGAGACGTCGCCGGCGCGGCTAGAAGCGTTGAGATGGACGGAGCGCGACTCGAGGCCGAACACAGCCGACGTTATCTAGAGTCAGCCACAATAGACATGGGAGAGTGCGCAAAGGAGGGACTCACGGCTCCGACAGCCTTCGCAACCTTGCTAATCGCCGAGGTCGTTGAGCCTGCACTGACAGTCGCGTCGAGGAGTATCCCACCCCGCTTCGTCATGAGGGCGAGGAGTATGACCGCGGCGAGCGTGCCGTCCACATTCCAACCGTGTAGGGATGGCGCGGAGTTAATGGCATGCATGAGTGCGACCGCAAAGCCAGGTGTACCCGGTCTCGGTAGCAGCAGCGCAGGTTGCGAGGAGGGTGGAGTCGTCATGTGGTCATACGAGTGGGAGTGTGGGTGATGGCGAAGAGGTGAATTAGGGTGCGTCTGCAAGGCCGGTCAATAGTCACCTCCCTCAACCACCTCCACCTCGCTCGTCCACTTCGGATTAGTTTGGTTCCACCCCTGGCAATCAGATCTCCACTCCGCACACTCAACCATACGTTCTGCATGGATGGAACACTGGTCCCACTCAGCCGCTACGTGGCCCTCGGTACGCATGCTTATCGAACTTGCTGACGCAGACTGCGAGATGGTCCGCTGCCGGGGGCACCAGGCTCTTGCGCGGTAAGAGCGTGATGCCGTGGCGGGCCGACATCGAAGGAAAGCGAGGGCGCTGATCCCAGCGTGGCGGTCGTCGACCACACAGGAAATATGGTCTATCATTCCTACGTCTTCGTTCACCCCGACGACGTCTTAGACTACAACACGCAAGTCAACGGGATCAAGAAGGAGGATCTGACGGGGGGTGGGTCCACGCGATCGATGTGCCGCTGATCTCAGCGCCAACGTTCGAGACAGTGCATGCCCACCTGAAGACAGTGCTGGAGGGGAAGATTATTGTTGGGCATGCGCTCTTCCACGACCTCGCGGTCATTCAACACCGCCATGTGTATGAGGACATGCGCGACACCTCGCTCTTCTATCCCCTTCGCAAGCGCATGGGGGTTATCAAGGAAGGGCACTACCCCTCGCTGCGAGCCATGGCCAAGATGATCTTGAGTCGGGATATCCAGTGTGGAGACCACTGTCCTGCAAGTCCTCTGTCACCATAAGTACTAACAGCAGCTCGAGGACGCACGCGCCGCCATGGACATCTTCCTGACCGTGCGGGAGGCTTACGAGACTGCTTTGGTCGTCGGCGACGACGTCGTCGCCGGCGTGCCTCCGTAAGCATCTACTTGCTGTGTGTTGGGCCTAATGACACACAGATCCCTCGCCCGTTGGTATTTTTAGAGCCACAACGCAGCAGTGTACATAGAGCAATTACTGTACGAGTACGAAACATCGATCAACTCCAAATGGCCAGTCACTATTGGCCTGCCACCCCACATCGTCTTCATCCTTATTCCTCTACTTCTTCTCGTGTTTCAGTTTACCGCTGATTATCTTGAGTTCACCCTTGATTTTGCTTATCAGCCCAAGCTTGCGCCGTCCGCTTCCCGCACTGCTCTTGCTATCCGAGCGACTGTGGTTTGCAGTCGTCTTTGACGGCGTGGCAGGTGTGGACGTCGATGCGGTCGCCTTGTCGGTGGCCTTCGTGTCTGCAACAGGGTTGCCTGCGGCCTTGGGGTCTGCACGCGAGCCGTTGACCGCCTTTGCCCCTGCAGCGGTAGTTGCAGCACTTCCTGTCGGTGCAGGTGGTGGCTCCTCAGGTGTTGTGCTACTCCCAGTTGCGCGCTCCGCGCCGCTTGAAGGCTCGGCGGTCGACGATGGCTCAGCTGGGGTCGATTCGGAACCTGTATGAACTGCGGGCGACGCGTCATGCCCAGTCTCGCCGGTCCGTTCTGCGAACGGTGTGGCTTCAGAAGGGGTCTCACTGGGTGACATCGTGTCGGTCGTAGTCGAGGCAGGTAGTTCAGTGGCCTCACTGACCTCGGTTTCCGTTTCCGTCTTTCGCATCTCCTCAACGCCAGTTGTCGGCGACACCGGATCCGAATGCAACTCCTCTGCACGGGTTGCGCCGACTGCGGACATGTAATCACCCGGGGCACGAGGAGTCTCAGAACGTGCGAGGTGTGTCGCGGACGAGGAGCTGTCCGCGGGTGTCGCTGTCGTGAATGACTGGTCCGCTGGAGTTGATGTTGTCGCTGTGTGGAATGGGACCTCGTGCGGAGGCCCGTTCTCATGGAGTTGCGTCGTGGTTGTTCCAGAGTTGGCCTGGTGTGCTGTGTCAACCGCGCCCCGACTGGCGTCAGCAGCCCCAGCAGTATCAGCAGCAGGTGCAGATTCAACTGGAGCTGCAGTGGCGTGGTCATCGTCCCCTGCGGCAACTGGGAACCCGACCTTCTCTTCCATTCGCTGCTCGAAAGCTGAATCGTCTGGGCGAGATTGCGAAGCGAGAGCCGCACCTCCAGCAGCGGCAGCAAGCCCGGCTCCAGCCGCGCCAGCCGCAAGACCGCCACGAGAGTGGCTCTCACCATCTTCCGCGCTCTCAGTGACGACGTCTTGCTCAACATCTGTGACACCATTGCGCTCAACCTCAGAAATAACGTCCTGTTGAATCGACACCTCCCTAACATCCTCAGCGGTTCGCCACTCTGACAGCGGCGAGCTACCGGGCGGGGACGGGGGTACGCCCTCGTTCCCTCCGCGGATGGCGGTGATGGAGGCAGTAGAGGCAGCCGGGTCTTGCCCACGTCGTGTGTCGGTGACGGAGGCCTCAGATATATTCTCAGAGTAAGCTGTGCCGAAGGTGTCACCGGTCTTGGGGGCGGCCTCGCATACGAGGCCGGTCGTCTTGACGTTCGGGATTCCCTCCCTACCATCCTTGATGGCGGTAACAGAGGCCGCCGACATCGATCGATCGCCGGCAAATGCAACTCCCAGAGGTGGCGGTCTCGGTAAATCGTCCGCTTCGTCCACAGGATCAGCACTTGCTGAACCGGTGGCGCCCGCCGCGGCAACGCCCGCCGCAGCACCGGCCGCAGCTCCGCCGACAGCAGCAAACGATACACCAGCGTTATCGCCAGGTCCCGAACCGGGGACGTCAGATGCAGCGTGCGTTGCACTGGCAGCAGCGGGATCGGACGACAGCGATTGGCGCGGCGAGGGATTCTCGGTCGTTGGGGCAAGTTCGACGGGGTGGCCCCCAGCCCCAATCGCGCTGGAGTAGGTAGGTTCTTCGTGGTTAGTCTCGGGCACAAACCCTGCCGAGTTACCTCCTTCAGCCTCTGGGAGATCGGACGCAGGCGCTGCGCCAGCGCGATTCATGCCGGGGATCGAATCGACGGAGTTTGAGTGCATGTTTGCAGGTGGGGGAAGCTGCTCGCCTTCGCCTGAGTCCCACCTTGTCAGCGCCTCCTCGGGTGACGCAACTGGCGAGAGCCCGGCTGCTGCTTGCGCGGCGTTTGGGTGGCAGACTGGATCGTACCCATCGGGCACGTCTGTAGCGCCGTAGCTATCGCGGGGAGTGTCGGCCATGGGTGCTGGAGTGTGCGCACGCTCGGAGGGTTCATGGCAAACCGGGTCGAAGCTGTCCGGGACGGCAGTCGCGCCTGCGTCCTCGGGGTCGAAGGGTTGCGGGGCGTTGGGTACATGGTTTGTTTCGCCTGGGGTGTTTCGTGAGATTCCGCCAGAAGCGGATGGGGCAGTTGGGCTTTGGGCCTCTGCTTCGCCGTTCGTGTGAACTGCGGTGTCTGTGACACGATCTGTCCCATGTGGCACCGAGGAAGCTGCTGCAGCGACTGCTGTACCACCCAGAGCAGCGGCGCCTACGGCACCGGCAGCGCCGGGAATGCCTACATGCTCAGCGAGACCTCCCTTGCTTTCCCGTGAAGCATCCTCAAGTGGCTGCTGAGAAGGGACGCCAGTTGAGGACGACTGTCGCTCTGGAGGCTGCGGAGATGGGGCAGACGACGGCTGTTGTGATGGCTGCTGTGACAACAACTGCGACTCGAGTGGCTGGTGACTCTTCTGAGGGGATGCGTGGATATCGACGACTTTTGATTCAACCTTGCTAGTCTGCCCTAGGAGAGGGGCACCGTCGTCGATGAAGAAGACAGGCGTTCCGTCTAAGGTAACTGCTGTAAAGTCCTGGCCGGGCGTCTCTCGGCGCACGGAGGGCGCCTTGTTGGAAGCCGGAGGGGCCAAGCCGTCGGACTTGGCTTCCGTCGCAGTCTTCCCATCACCTCCCGCACTCTTGCTCAATGTGGGACCGATGTCAGCTTGGCTTGTGCCGTTGGCATCCGGTTTCTGAGTGGCCTGCACACGCGCCTTCTGCGGCGTGTCCGGTGCCGAAGGGGGTAGGGGTGTACTGGCGGCAGCGTTAATGTCGTCGAAAGCTTTGCCAATGTCATCCGAGAAGGACGTGCGCGGCTCTTCTGATCATCAGCATCGTGCACGGACGACTGACTCACCGATCGTGTTACTCTGTTTGGAGAGCATACTGCTCTGTCGAGCGGCTTCCAGCTCTCGCTTCCGTGCGAGCTCCTCCCTTGTCAGGCCGGGTGTGAAGGGCCGACCAGAGGAGCGTGTCCTCAAATGCTGAGGTTTGGAGTGGGACGAGAAGAATGAGTTTGAGCTCATGGTTCTCGGGTGTTGGGGTGTGTTGGGGTGATGTCAGGAACTAGATGGATGGCGAACGGAGGATGATGCTTATGCGGGTGATGATGATGATGATAACGATTAAGATGGTGAGAATGACGGATGTGGTAATGTTGGAACGTCGAGACTTGGAACAAGTAGTACATAGTGGCATGGAATTGCCTTTGATGGTGTTTCATTGCGCATGACCATTGACGGTTGCGACGACCAGCCTCCCTACAGAGCTTGCTTAGAGCATCTCTGCTTTGCTGCGGCTTTGTACTGTCATACAGGTACGTACTGTAGCCAAGCCCAAGTAACGGAGCAGCAAACAGTACAGTAGTCGGGCTAGTCGGGCAGCGCGGGCAGTGTGGCCATTGACGTTCTCGTTCTCATAGTTGGCTGTTCAATGTCTCTTTGGCTCTTTAGGGCTCAATGACGTAATGTAGCCCATTCATCCAACCATCCCGGCGATATCGGCCTCATGCGACGCCAACCACCCTGAACTGGTTGATATCACTACCCACGCGACTGCACTAAATGCCACGTAGGGGTCAGGAATTTTGCTTCCGTTCGTCCTGTCTCGCTCGTATGGACGGAATTACGGAAGTTGGATGATGGAGGAGTCTACACGGAAATTCCTCACCCAGCAATGCCCCCTCACCATCATGTGAGCCAACTCGTGGACGTGCGTTAGAATGTGAATGTGTGAAACTACGCGCGTTCACGGTCTCTCTTCTTGCAATAAAAATAAACCACTTACATCAAGCAGTGTGGCAGATTGGCATCAGCACCGCCTCCCACAATCTGATCACCGGCCGCGGCCCCGGGCTGGAGTGGTTGCGACCGTTACTGATGAAACTTTGACCACTTAATTTATCTTTCAAAGCCGCTTTGTTTTTGCATTCTTGTACATAAGGTATCTGTGCAGATAACCATCCCCCGGGTCGATCACTCAGTCCAAGTTGCGTCTTTGCCCCAGGGAAAATCAACCTCCACTGGAATGACCCCGCACGAAGCTCCGTGCATCCGACAGCGCTTTTTCTTTTGTCTGCTGATCCGTGTTCCGATAAAGTTTGGCATTCACGCTCACTCCGTGACTTCCCGATAGCTTAAGTCGTACGTTATTGCGATCGAGTCCAAGAACCCAGAGACGCGTCCGGAAAAGTTCATTCTATCATGCCGCGCGCCACCCAGTACACAGTAATGCACGGCGGCTGCAAGTCAACTGGAACCTTGGCATCACAGTCAGGCTTACTCAAGTCAATAGTTGCTCCAGACTATTCTTCACGAGGTGCCTCGTGCAGCGAAGCGTCGAGGCAGTGCTTGTTTAACCACAAAGTGAATACCCAGACGTGTCACCTTTCATGACACGAGGCGGTCGTATGGCATGGTCGGCATCCGAACACGCCACGAGGCAACGGCGAGGTGTCGGGTAGGTATTTCGGTCGGACACGTCAGACGAAAGTACAAGCCCAGGGGTTGAGCGAGTTCAGCACGCACCGGCTGTTAGCGCTCAACGAATAGGGTGATCGATAAAGTCGAGGCCTCACCCACTCGTACCCGGGTAACGTACGACATTCTTGTGCCTGGGACACAATTACACCACCTGCCGGTGTGCCGAACGAGGCTCTCGGTGGACGAGCCGTCATGGGGAGAAACGTTCAGAAAGTGCGTGGACTCTACAGTAGCGCGAAGGGGAAGCTCAATCAGGGACACTAAATGGACCAGAGACTGGCGGGGTAGGGTCTGGACAAGTTGGCTTTCGTATGGCGTCTATGGCCAAGTGTGGCGTCTCTGGTTGTCTACCTCGCTGGATGCAGAGGACAATTGTGTTGCGTGGGTTGTCTCAGTTCTCAGGCATGCAGTTATTCTGAATGGTTTGAGGGGTTAACCGCACCGTGCAGTTTGTGCAGGGGAATGACACCAGGATGATGTGAACGAGAGCCAAGACGAGGGTAGCACCGGATTCAATCCCAGACATTCCAGGGCTTGTTGATTGTTCCCTCTCCTTTGGTACAGATAGAGCCGGGGTGCTTGTTACAAGCTACAAGCTACAAGCTACAAGCTGCGAGCTGCAAGCTGCAAGCTGCAAGCTTTGCAAGGGTGCTGCAGGATTGCAGGATTGCAGTGCCGCAAGCGCATGCAGCAGTCCTTTTGCACTTCAGCCGTCACAGAGTGCAAAAAGTCTCTCTGGCTTAGAGATGCATGAGGTGAACCAAGCGCAAGTGAACCAAGCGCAAGCAAACGTCAATTAATCACCGCCTCCGCCACGGCTCCAGAATTATTTGCGGGTAGACCCATTTCTTGATTACACTTTCCCCTCCTTCTTTCTCCCCTTGACTCTCAATATTGTTTGTTGCGCGACAACACGACGAGCACAGGCCATTCGGTGGCAGTCGCGAACGTTTCAACAACGTCAACCCCGCTCGCTCGGCTCTTCCACTACTCGCTCGCCATTCTCTCGTTAGCTGTGAACTCGTTCTCACCCATCGACCCTCGGCAGAACGACGCGGAACGACACGGGCTGTAGAGGTGCGGAACTGAAGGCACAGACAGAGACGCACAACGACGACTACGACTCTTTTCCCCCCTCTGGCTGCAGGACCCCCTTTCTGGCCGTTCTCCCCCGTTCTTCCCCTCCCCGTATACCCGTGACCCCCGCCCCCCCGCGCTTCTTCTTCCTCAATTTCGAAACGGCATCAAATTCGATCAATTAATCCATCCATCCAACTTCCGACTACCAGAGGGAGATATCGACAACTGACATCAAAGTCCAAGTGCGGGTGCACGTCGTTGCATCGTACTCGTCCATCCCATCCTGACATCAGCTCCCACAACCACCTCGCACCTCCATCTATAATCTTATTATCCATATCCAGCTCTGTCATCTCCTTATCCCCACTCTCCGTCTCCACTACTCGACTGCAACATCCCGCGGTTTTGCATCGCCACTCAATTCCTTTCGCGTGGTGACTGTCACACCCGCGCACCGTTAGGCATACTGTTGCGGCGTACCTCGTCGCGTGCAATAGACACAACGCCAGTCAGCTCATCGGCTCGCCACCATGGACACCAACGTGAAGCCTGGCAAGTTCAAGTTCGACCCCATGTCGCTCCTCCTTCCACACGAAAGAGCAGCGATGTTGGGGTCACCAGCACCGACCAAGTCGGCTCCCAACAACGTCCACGGCGACCTATTCCGCCCACCACCGCAGCCGCAACATCTCCAACAGCAACGCGTCCAATACCAGCAGCATCCACAACAAACCACTCACACGCTTCCACATATCCAGACAACCCGTAAGTGCATGATCCACTGTCCATCCTGTCGATCGCTGTGCGACCGTGTCACGTCTTCGCCGCAGTCGTTAAGCTCACGCCGTCTCCTCGTGCATGACACTCTCGATCGCCCGCAATGCTTTCGCTTCAGAATATGTGCCCGTCCCACCAGGCCAAGCAGCCCCCCTTTCGCCCCCAGCGTCACTCATGTCAACACCGCCTTCAGCATGGGACGCGTCGTCATCATGGGGCGGGATGGAAAATGTCATGGAGGGTTCTGTGTCATCCTCCCCACCGTCTCAGTGGCCGGCTGGTCCGTTCGCATCAAGACCAAATCCCAGAAACAACCTCAGTGTGTATCCCCAACAATACAGCCATCCCCGAAACGGACGTGTGACACTCGCGGACTGGGAGGTCGTCGAGACTTTGGGAACCGGGACGTTCGGCCGGGTGCTGCTCGTCCGCCAAAGACCATCGTATCGCCCAACATCATATCATCCCATCTTCCCACATCTGTACCAATCAGCGGACCCACAGGCGCCATCGCCTGTTTCAACACAACACGCCGACGGTCAGCTGCCCCACTTCGCCATGAAGGTTCTGCGCAAGTCGGAGATCGTCCGATTGAAGCAGGTCGAGCACATGAACTCGGAACGACGCATCCTGGAAAAGGTCCGCCATCCATTTATTGTGGAGCTGCACGCGACGTACCAAGACAATCTGAATGTCTACATGCTTCTCTCTTACATCCCCGGCGGCGAGCTGTTCTCACACTTGCGACGAGCGGGTCGCTTCTCAGCCGACGTCACTCGCTTCTACCTCGCCTCGATCGTGCTCGCCATCGATTACCTGCACTCAAAAAACATCATCTACCGCGACCTCAAGCCCGAGAATCTCCTGCTCGACCGTAGCGGCTACCTGCGCATCGCTGACTTTGGCTTTGCCAAGGTCGTCGAAGATCGCACCTTTACCCTCTGCGGCACACCTGAATATCTTGCACCCGAGATTGTCCTATCGCAGGGTCACGGAAAGGCCGTTGACTGGTGGGCGCTGGGGATCCTAGCATTCGAGATGCTCGCGGGATATCCGCCATTCTTCGACGACCACCCGCTTGGCATCTACGAGAAGATCCTTCGTAACGAGGTCGCATTCCCATCCCACATCGATCCTTACGCCAAGGACCTTATTCGTGGCCTCCTCACTGCCGACCGGACGAAACGCCTCGGCAACCTCCGCGGCGGCGCCCGGGACGTGATGAATCACGCTTGGTTTGCCGGTGTCGACTGGGGGTCCCTCGAGCGCAAGGAGATTGGTGCCCCCATTGTGCCAAGAGTTGGCAGTATGAGTGAGTCTAGCCGCGGCTCCTTCGTTTCATTCCTTCACCCGTTACCCATTCAATTAACGCAACAGGCGATTCCCAAAACTTCCAACGATACCCACCACCTCGTCCAACCGAGCTCCCGGGCATCTTTGGTGCACCGTATGAGGAGTCCGACGATCCGTATGCCCACATGTTCCGAGACTTCAGCTTCGGTCGGCGCGCAGACACCATGGAGGAGTAGATTTTAGACTTTAGCCTCATTATCATCATAGGCAGTCCCCGCATCGACACCATCACCTTGTTGCACATTTCTTTCCGCGTTTCCTGCTCTCCTATTATTCTGCTCCTGAAGTGTCTATCGTTGTCTGCTATGTGACTGCCCGGGGCACTCGTTTGCAGCGCTCAGCGCGTCATTCCCGAGCTAAGGGCAAGTGTTCGAAAGTGGGGTCTCCCGGCACGTGAGAAGCATACGACTCACAATACTCGTGCTGCGTTCTTTCCATCCCTCAATGGACGGCACGTCCAATAACAGCGATGCGGGGTACTTGACTTATGCGACGTGCCTCGCCCTGTCACGCACACGAAAACAACCTTGCCCCCGCTTTCAGCCTCAATCGCCGTCTATCTCGGCGATGTCGTAAGCTTTCCGCATTCGCAGCCCTCCACGTCCCCGCTCGTATCAGTTGCTCTGTCCAACTTGAGGGCGCCAAGCATTTCCGCACGAAAGGCCCGATGTTGAAACGCGAGTGTGCGCGAAAATCGCTATTCGATGACACGAGACATGACGTTTCGATGTTCGATCGCATGCCGCCGTTGGGTCTCGCGCGGAGTGGGGGTGTCGGCAACTTTGTTAACGACGGAACAAAGATGCTATTGCTAAGTCAATGGCGAGCAACATTCGCTGCTCGCAACAATTGTGGCAGCATGGTATTCTGGCGTTAACTCAATGGCGAGCAACAATTGTGCAGTCAACCCAAAAGTCGTTCAAGTCCCTCATGTTCAGGTACCTCCCCCAACACAGACCAAGATCGTCAGCAAGTAGCAACCAGGTGGTGGAGACGAGCGCGCCCCTGGGACAATGCGGATCCAAGCCCAGCGGAATGTCAGTTTGGATTCGAATACTACTCTCACTGAATCCTGGAGAGGTTGGTCGACCCCTGCGGAGCTAGCTCCTGCCTCCCGCACCCAGGCTGTTCAGATTGCCATGAACATGGCGAACAGCGAGGCAGCCGCTATGGCAGTCACGTGCATCAAACTGTCCGAATGAAACCACCGTTCAGCGGCCTGGGCGGAATCAACTCATATCCCGACTGTACATCCCATCCCAATATCTGGAAACCAGGCTTCCAATGCAGGGGACTGCGATTCTTCCTGATGGCAGGTAGCTCGTACTGGCAGCATTCTGTGAGCTTCCGCACTGAAACTCGTTTCTTTGTAACTGAGGATCAGGCAAGCTAGACTAGTTCATCGGTGGTTGTTGATTCCACGTTATTTCGAAACAACCACGGCAGCGATTGATTTTTGACGGAACGATGGAACATGGCACGATCGATTATCGGCAACCCGCCACACCCGCGTTTCATGTTTGGCTCGTGGCTCGGTGACGCCCAGTGACCTCATAGGGATGAACAACTGAGTGACCTCATCGCAATCAACATCTGCCAGCTTCCGATTCTGACTTGAAACTTTACTCCATTCACGAACTTGCATACTCAGGTTAAGCGACTTCAACGCCTGGTCTCCGACATCGTCAGCGAGCCGACGATAACGACTGCTACCGGTCGCCATGCAGATACCTCTCCTCGGCCTCAACCTCCAGCTCGGGGGCGATCCGCTCGCGCTCCCAGGCTTCCTGACCGCCGTGTGCATCCCCGCATGCTACGCCCTCAACCACGCCACGGGCAACGTGTCGTGGGTCGACCGAATCTATACGACATGGCCAGTCCTCTGCTCTCTATGCGTCGGATGGTGGGCGCGGGGGCCATTCATTGCGTCTCTCCCGCGCGTTGCGTTGGCGCTCGCCATTCAAGTGGGTACTGGAGCCGAGCCGCGGAGAAGTCGGCAGCGTCGAGCTGGGATGCAGAGCTGACTCCAGTTCGTATGGAGCGCGCGCTTGACACACCACACCGCCCGACGCGGGTTCTATAACGCCCATAGCGAGGACTACCGCTACCCCATCGTCCGCCGGCTAGTTCCCAAGTGGTTCTTCGAGATCGTCGTCCACATCATCGCCGTCGTCATTGCCCAGCCTCTCCTCCTTCTGACTCTGAGCTTCCCAATCCGCGCAATGCTCCTCCCTCCCTCAAAGCTCTCCACAGGCCCGTTCCCCTCCTGGCACGTCACGCTTGACTTCTTCCGCCCGCTGTGGGCGACAGCACTCGACAACCATGTCCCACTCGACACGCCTGTCCTGCACGTTGGGGACGCGATCACCGCGCTCATGGCGCTGGCGGCGATCTGGTTGGAAAAGACGACCGACGACGCAATGTACGAGTACCAGGAGGCCAAGCATGCCGCCATCCGTGCTGCCAAGAGGGGAGAAGCGGACGAGGAGCGTGGAGCGCCAAAGCGTGTCGATGTACCCCCCGAGTTCTACCCGGGGTTCCCGACAAAGGGGCTGCACTCTATCGTTCGCCATCCCAACTTTGCAGGCGAGCAGATGTTCTGGCTCGCCCAGGCCCTCATGGGTCTCGGCGCTGGTCCGCTTGCTCCTCGGGCGGCCGGGTGTCTCCTGCCTCCTTTTATGGTGCGTCAGCACCCATGGGTTGTCGGATCTATGCTCACACTGCAGCTCAGCCTTCTTTTCCTCTCGAGCACGACGCTCACCGAGTGGATCACGGCTCAGCGCGTAAGTCTGAGGTATGGGGCAGTCTGACCCCAGTATCCTGCCTACTCCGCATACAAGCAGCTCGTGGGCCAGTTCACGCCCATGGACACCGCGATCAAATACCTCTGGACGACGTACCGCGGCACGCGGGTCGAACTCCAGGCTCAGCTTCAGCGTCCCCAGGCGAGTCCCGAATAGACTGCGACACAGCCGCCGTGGTAGATGATATGCTTGGATGCATTCGGTAAACGTTGTCGACGTTACGCGACTGGTCTCTTGAGTGCGAGCAGCTGGAAATTCTCGGACTCAGTCTCACTGCAAGTCATATCGCATGCCCAAGCTCTATATTGTTTGTATCTCTTCGCGTTCAGCGCCTCCTAATACGAGCTAGGCGGCGGGCTCTGCCATGAGACATTATGCACACCCCTCTTCTTGAAGAGAGCCACAAGCGCTGTCTCCGCCTCATCCCTCACTGTATTGGACTCGCCCCCATTCACCTCCGCATAACTTCTCAGAGTCACATGCAGCTGCTCAAGATCCGTACACCCAATGACGACGGGCACGACAGCCCTTGCCCCCTCGACAGCGCGCTGCCTGATATCGCGGTATCCAAACCCGCACGATACCGCCTCGATGCTGCTCCCCATCTCTTTCGCCAGCGTCACCGCCTCCCTCGTGGCATCGTACACTGCTGGAACAGCTTTCGCGGGATGCCAGGCTGGTCCCCCACCAGCAGTGAGGATGCCCATTGAGAGCGGGGCAGCATTGACGACCTGCCTCACTCGAGCGCGTTGCGTGAGCGCATCGAGAAAGCCGTCTTCAAGCGTAGAACACAGGACAGTCTGGTGCGCGTACGTCTGCACCACATCCACTGGGATCCCAGTGCGGTGGAGGACGAGCTCGGAGAGACGGAGCAGAGTCGGCAGCGGATATCCTGCCAGGCCGACGCGGCGGATCTTTCCTCCCGCCTGGAGGTCGCGGAGTGCCTGGAGCGCAGCGATGACGGCGTCGTCGCCTGGCCCGAGGGATTGGGGCGGCGAGGTTAGGTGGTATACCGCTGCCTTGTCGCCCAGCGCGTCCAGGTGCGTCCCCTCAGCCGGCGGCGCTTCAGCGACGAACTCGCAGTCATGGAGGTCTGCCATCAGTCAGAGCCCTGCACACAACCCCTCACAGACAACGTCCAGGTACTCCGTCTGAAGG
Organism: Cutaneotrichosporon sp. PL3408A; assembly: GCA_023629975.1. Taxonomy (NCBI): domain Eukaryota; kingdom Fungi; phylum Basidiomycota; class Tremellomycetes; order Trichosporonales; family Trichosporonaceae; genus Cutaneotrichosporon; species Cutaneotrichosporon sp. PL3408A. The sequence continues at coordinate 35,876 of JAMAMB010000009.1, read as the reverse complement.
CGGCGCAGGCTGCGCGCGACGCTTGCCTTGATCACCTCCGGGGAGTAGTCGTGGTCTTTGACCAGCTGGCCGTATTTGCCCGCCTTGGTGATGATGGCATACGACGAGCGAGGGAACTCGTCCTTGAGTGCTGCAAGGGCGTTGCCGAGAATGATCTCGGACGGGTGGTAGTGTGGGGCTGGAGTCAGCTTCAGCGCTGCGTGGGTGCGACTACTGCCATCATGCCTGAACGGCCATCGCCTTGTCACTGCCCCACGTCCCCCAATGAAGGACAGACAGCCCAATTGCGCCATCGCCCAGCCTGCTCACCGGTATCGAAAGCCGTCACGCCTGCCTTCAGCGCCGCACGTACGAGCCGGACAGGCATTGTCGAGCGCACGGCATCACGGTCCGCGTACACGCCGTACCCGAACGGCGCGCATCCAAGGACAATTCTTGGCAGCGTAACGTCGGGAAGAAGGAGATTAGGCACTGGCTTGGAGAGTACCTCAGCAGCTGGGATTTCGTCGGCTGCCTCGTCGGGGATGGGCAGGGCGAACGGTGGGATGGACTCTTCCGGCGCGCTAGGATGGTTTGCTGGGATGTACAACATGGCGCTGGACGTGTGGTCGCCGAAAAGAGCGGAGGCTGAAGGTGAGGTTTAAACGCCACGATAAAGAGACGAGAAAGTAAAGAGACGCTGCAACACGAATACCAAAAGAATGACCTATGTTGGATGCTTCCTGTTTCACTGATTGCTACTTCCCTACTACCGGGGACTTCGGGGTTCAGCTGATCCGACATGTATTAAATTCGGGCCATTAGTGGGGAGGGTGGATATCGGCGGTGCCAGGCGGCTCTATGATTCGAACGCACGGTCACCAAGGGCCGGATATTAATTCGACAAGACGGTACTGAAAACCACACGGCTATCCTGTTCTGTCTTTACTGGTGAATTCGGTCCTTAAGAACCCCTCGGCGGAGCCGTAGGAGCATAAGAAAAATATGCATGCGTGTTGCCTCATGTATGTACTGTATACGGTGTCAAACAGCACCTCTTATTTTTCGTGGATCTTGGCGGCAGGTTGGGTGGGTGATGCGGGCCGACCGGAAATACCGGCCCGAGCCGGTCTTTCGGGGTCGTCGCCGACTGATGAAATCAGTCGCCATAACGACTATGCATTTGACAGGTAAAGTTAGATGCATATGTCACACCGGAGCTCGCTTACGCTACATCTCCTCCAACTCATCGTCATACCCCTCGCGTACGTCCTCCACCTCCAGCTGCTCCTCCTCCTCCTCTTCTGCGAGCTTCCCGTTCTGCTCGTCCTTTGCCAGCAGGTCGACAAGATCCTTCGACACCTCCCCCGAGGCCGTAATGAACCCCTCGGCGAGGAGCATTTCCTCAAATTCATTGGTCGTCCACTTCTGACGGCCTGCCAGGATGCGGCGCATAGGGCCGACCAGTCCCTGAGGGCACTCCTTCAGTACCTCAAGGGCGATGTCGGGCAAGTGGTGAGAGACGAACCCCGACATGATGACCTCCTGCTTCCAGTCCACACTCCGGGCAACCCCCGCCGCGCGAGCTACCCTCCACCAATGCGTCCACCAGTACGTAGCCTCAGGTCCGCCTTCGCCGTCCTTCCGCGCGAGACAAGCGGCGATCGTTGCACGAAATACAACATTCATGTGCGCCACTGTCGACTGAGATGTGAGTGGGAATGTGGGGATTGCGCGTTCGAGCAATTCGTGCCGCTCCCTTGATGATAAAACGGTAGATTTCGCAATGGCAGTGGTGACAATAGTCCAGATCGTGCCCAAGCGCGATCCTGAGAGCATGGTGTCTCTGGGGACGTAATTTTCGAGAATCTGAACAGCAGCCTGAAGGTTCCGGGGGGCGAACTGCCCATCTGGCTGGTCCATGACGAGGCGACGCAAGAGGAACATGTAGAAGAAGGGGCCTTCCGTATTTCCTTGGCAGACTGCGGCCACCGCTTCTTCGACTGGCTTGCCACCCTCAAGAAGGAAGGCGAGAAGGTATCCCGCCGTCGGACCGATGGTCCGCACGCTTGGTGGGATGAGGCGCAAAGCTCTGGTAAGCAGTTGCCGACGCTGAGCGTAGCTCATCCTCCCCTTCCGAGAAGCGTGGTGGACGAACTCCTTGGACGCCCTGTCCTCGAGAGTGGAACGGCCCTTGATGCCTTCAAAATTATCGAGAAGCTTCTTGGCATCCTCGAACCGGTTCTTGGAGCAATAGAGGGCGAAGAGATGTGGAGTCACCGCAGCGCTGGCATACGGATCCGAGTTCAGGCGGAGTCCGTTCAGCAGTTCCGAAGCGACCTTCTCAAAGTTCTGCGTCTCACCCATCTTCCGAAGTGCCGCCAGCCGCGAAGACACAACCATGGGGTCGCGGTCGGCGCCCTGGACGAGGAGGCGTTTCCAAATAAGCTCGACGTACTCCTTACTTTTGGCAAGCAAGTGTCGAGGAAGATGGGACAGACTGCCCATGGCGTGGGCCAGGAGAACGGGGGACGCTTTGCCGTGCCGAGCAGGGATGTCGACGTTGACGGCACGCATGATGCTCTCGGGGCTTTGAATCAGAGTAAACCCGTTTAGAAAGGAGACTGTTGATGAGCGACAAAAACCAAGGCGCGCACTCACTCCAAATGGGAAAGCTTAAGGGAACAATGTCGAAATCATAGGACTGGTCTGTCGGAATCACAAAACGGTCGGGGCCAATACTCGCCTCCAATATTTGGTTGTAGAGCTTATGGAGTGCTGCTCCACCGTCTGGCTCATTGGAGAACGCCCAAATGGTAGCAGCAAGTGCTGGCTGGTGGTAGCACCTCATCGCGACGAGGGCCTTATCGCAATTGCCCCGAAATCGAGAGAGGAACTGTCGATCATGCCTCCGCCCAAACACAGCCCGATACGTCTCCAGGACATTGCGGTCCACTTCCACCTGGTCGAAAAGCCTTGCACCTGTTTCAAAGAGGGTCAAGATGGCTTGCTGGTCGAACCGCTCTAGCATGGTGAGTGCGGCGATCTGGGCAATCAAGAGTTGTTGCAGACCAGGGCCGCGGATGCGGGCAGCGACGCGCTTCGCACGCACAGATGAGCGCAGGTCTGCCACGTCGATCCCGGCCATCTGGCGCATTCTGCGCTTGAAAAGCTCATACGTCTCTGACGCGACCAGTGGCTGTCCTGCCTTCAACAGCTGGATCATTAGGGCATGCAAGCTTTGCCACTGTTCGTGGACGGCCGCCTGGATGCACATGTGCTGGAGCGCATCGAAGAGAACTGGCATCTCGCGGTAGAGATCGCCCACTTGGCCATGGAGTGATCCTGTTGTAAGGCCAAAAACTAAATCGTCCGTCATCGAGGCGAAGTCGCTAGCAGTGACAGCCGACGTCGCGTTCAGTTCCATCAGTCGAACCCATGACTGCAGAGCTTCTTTCACTCGGTCATTACTAATGAGCTTCTTCAGTGACCGCACATGTTTTTGGATGGTGACCGGATCCTCTGGAGACGGCAATAGGATTGCCACATCTTCAGGTGGGTTGTGACCTGGCGACAGTCGCTCCGATAAAAGGTATGTTTGTGAGGATGATGGCGATGGGTTTCCGGCGTCCACCGGCTTTGGAGGAACGGGAGGAGGTTCGGCGGTGACCTGAATAGTCAGCCACTTAGAATAGATAGGAGTGTCACCTTTGTTCGTTTCTGCTTCGCGTCTCGTTGTTTCTGCGATGTAGCCAAGGAGCCTACACGGCCTTTACGCGGAGCGTCGTGGTCGCGTGCCGCTGTGGCCACATGGCGGGCTTGGTGTTCCAACGAGGAGCAAGCCAGCTGGGCAGTTCGTCTTCTAAACTGAAGAGTTGCGGGTCCTGGATTCCCAACAGTCCATGCTGTTGCAAGAGAGCGCAGCATTGGAGCTGCTCGAGAAGGAGAGCGTATGGCCTTGTCGGGACAGTTTGAAAGAAACCACCTCCACCGGATCAACTTTCCAACTGCCGACATTACAGTCCTGGAGGTGGCAACGGAACCAAATGCCACCCAAATTTGGTTCCGCCCGCCCTTCGCCCCGCGACTGACTTCATCGAGGTCAACAAGTCAATCCAGTCCAGCCACCCAACTCAGTTTCATCACATCTCCTCATCCTCATCCACTCCATACCCAACATCTCATATCTTGCCTCCTCCGACACCTTCTCAACACCTCATTTACACTTGAGGTTACTTCCGTTAGGAATCGATGCCTGTTCCCCAGTACGTCGTCCTCCACATTCGTTCTCACCCCAGACCCCCAGCCAAGGGCAAAGGGCGCTCTGTTGCGTCGCCCAGCAAGCGCGAGATGCCACCACCCAAGCGGTCCGACTCGACCTCCATGGCTACCCTGCGTGAGGGCATGGGACGAATGAATGTTCTCGACGGCAACGGCGACTTTGTGTCCGACAAGCCTAAGCGGCGTGACACTAAGAGCCGCGAGGTATGTCTCCTGAGTCTCCTCTTAGTATGTTTTGATGTGCTGACACCCAACAGCTCGACCGCTTTGTTCCCTCCCGTCCATCACTCAACTCTTCCTCATCCAGTTTCCTTGGCGACCTTGATCAAAGTATCACTCCCGACGGCTCCAGTACCAACCTCGCCGCGGGGGCTACCTCCAATCGCCGTATTCTCAGCTTCCAGAAGGCTCCTCCCTCAGCCACCCATGCGACCTCACACCTCGATGTCCAGCGCACCTACCTCCTTCACGCCTCGGCGTCGACGAACCGTGGCACCGGATCCGCTGGACCTGGTGCGGCCGGACCTAAGAAGCGAACACCCCCATACATGCCGGACCGTGTGCTCGATGCTCCAAACTTCCAGGATGATTACTACCTCAACCTAATGGACTGGAGCAGTGCCAACCGTGTGGCTATTGGACTGAATGACACCGCCTATGTCTGGGATGCGGAGACTGGAGAAGTGTCCAGCCTGTGCAGCAATCCGTAAGAGAACTTCCAAGAACATTGTTAACCGAAGCGATGACGCAGAGAGCGAACTGCCTAAGGTGTGCTCCGTGACCTGGTCTGACGACGGCGTCTACCTCGCGATCGGTAATGACGACGGTCAGATTGAGATTTGGGACGTCGAGGACCAGAAGCGCATCCGTGTAATGGGCGGGCATAACGCTCGTGTCGCCTCCCTGTCGTGGAAGGGCCACGTTCTATCCTCTGGCTGCCGAGACGGAACCATCTTTAACCACGATGTGCGCATTCAGCAGCACAAGACGGCAGAGCTTCGCGGACATACCGCCGAGGTGTGCGGCCTCAAATGGCGCGCAGATGGCGCTCTCCTCGCCTCGGGCGGAAACGACAACGTCGTCAACTGCTGGGAGTGAGTATCGCCGTCGACCCTGCTGACCCCAGGCCCCGGGTTAACAGTGACCTGCTGAACGAAAGCCAGAGAATCGTTCCCAAATGGACGAAAAGAAACCACACCGCCGCCGTCAAGGCCCTCGCCTGGTGTCCATGGCAGCCTAACCTCCTGGCCACCGGCGGAGGTAGCCAGGACCAGCATATCCACTTCTGGTCGACATCGACCGGCGCGCGCACGTCCTCCCTGCACGCCGGCTCGCAAGTCACTGGTCTTGTCTGGTCCCCGCACGCAAAGGAGATTCTCAGCACCCACGGGTTCCCCGACAACAACATCAGCGTGTGGGCGTACCCCTCGCTCACCAAGATCTACGACGTGCCGGCGCACGACAGCCGTGTCCTCGCATGTGGCCTCTCGCCCGACGGATGCACGGTCGGCACAGCCGCGGGCGACGAGAACCTCAAGTTCTGGAAGATCTGGGAGCCTGCCAAGGTCGCAAAGAAGATGGCCGAGGACAGTCGCGACGCCCGCGGACAGGCGCGCGAGCGCATTCGCTAGTGCCCGTTCACGTACCACCTTCATCGCATTCCGCGTTTAGCTTGCCATAGATAGCTCCCTTCTAGCGTTCCACGTGTATACCGTACGTAATCACCCTGCCATGCAGCTGTCATATCACCCAACTTGGACTGCTTTTCTGTCGCCGCGAAGCCATTTGCGGACCGCACGGTCAGCTACAAGGGTCGATGAGTCAGACGAGAGACCAGCGAGACCGAGCACATGGAGGCAACGATAAACAAAAGGTACATTTTGGCAACGAGGCGCGACAATCTTTACTCATGATCCGTCTAATAGTCAGGATAGATGCCGTCATGCTTGCGCTGCACGGTCATAGCGGCGATGATGGCACTGCCCACGCCAGAGCCGTCCTCGGCGGCGTGGGTCTTGATCTTCTTGCCCGCCTCGCCGAAGATGTCAACGAGGGCGTTCTCAAGCCGCTTGGCGAAGTTGGGGTACTTGGCATACAGCGAGCCGTCGGCGCCCACAGAGCATCCCTTCTCGAGATATCCCTTCTTGGACACGATAGCCGCGATACCGCATGCCGACAGGCGCGCGGACCTGGTACCGATTAGACGGGCGAGGTCGCGGAAGAACTGGCGCTCCTCGATTGTCGTCTCGACACCAAAGAAGTGGTTGAAGATGCCGATACCCATGAGCAGCTCGTCGGTAGGGTCGCTCTCCATGAGGGAGAGGAAGGCCGTGTCAAACGCGTACGCCTTTTCGAGCTTGTAGGTGTTCTGGCCCAGGAACAGGTCACCCTGGTCAATGAGCTCGCAGAGGATGAGACGGAAGATTTCGCCGAGGTAGAGACCAGCAATCATCTTCTCGAACGACTGCTCTCCCGGCTTGTTCGAGGACTCGTCAATGATGATGTCGTACTTGGTCCGGGCTTCCTATTAGCGAGGCTTAAATGGATACACGTACGGAGGTGCTGGTGCTCGAACGAGTCGAAAGCACCCCACTCGCAGTTGATCGCCATGTCCTGGTCGGGCGGCAAGCCCATGTCTTTGATCTTGGGGATGTTTTCCGCCGTCTCCATGTACGCGGCGTTGCATCCTGTACCGAAGATGACAGCGATACGGGTCTCGGGATCGACGTAGTTGGATGCAATAAGGGTTCCGGTCGTGTCGTTGATAAGGGCGGTGAGCTTGGCACGAACGTTGGCACGCTCCAGTGCCTCGTTGAACATCTTGCCGACGTCATTGCCCTCAACGTTTGTTGCGCCGAAGCCCTTGGTCCATCGGATAAGCTCTCCGTGATCAATGCGCTCCTGCTCGCAGGGGTAGGAGAAGGTAAAGCCAAGGGGGAGGTGATCAGCGTTTTCGTCACGCCCGAGGTTGTCACAGATGAAGCTCTTCAGACACTCGGCGCAGAAGTCGAACCTGGGGTCAGTTGCTATCAGCGTGCGACAAGCTTACAGCTCCTCGCCCGGCGCCTGCTTCTGTTCCTCGGTGAGACGGTACTTGGTCTGCATGACCTCGAACTTGCCCCCACCCATGAGCGTGACGAGACAGACACGGAGGTTGGTGCCACCCAGATCGACAGCGAGAAACTCGCCCTTCTCCTGTCCGGTGGGCCACTAAAAGTTAGCATTTGATAGTACTCGTATGCTGTTACTCACTCCGAAGACGAAGGTCGGGACTGGCGTGTTAGTAACCAACCACATGTAGAAGCTCACTCATAGGCTAGTGCGTTAGCTCTGTCCTCGATGGCGCGGGTTACTCACCACAACCTCTCCCTTCTTCTGGAGGCCGAGCTCGAGTGTCTCCTCGAAGGCGGCAACGATCATGCGCATGCGCGGCGCAGACACTGCCCATTAGACAAGGCGGCTATCAATGGCTCACCGGTGAGAAGCGCCTCGTACTTGCGGAGGTGGTCCGCGATGGTCTCTGCGAACGTCAACAAAATCCTTCAGACGTGGACAACACGCACTCTTCTCGGGATGCGGGAACTCGCCGAGTTCGTCCTAGGCACGTCAGCGCGGCCGCACAGACGGGCGTACCTGGGTACGGGTGTGGTAAACAACAGTGTTGCCGCTCGGGGTCGCGAACGTGCCACTTCCCCGGCGGCTTGGGGTCTTTGGCAGTGGAGGACGCTTGTCGTCGCCAATAGCGGTCATGCCCATGCCGCCGACAAGACCGCCAATGGTGCCGTCATTGAAGGAGCTCTTGCGAGAGTTCGGTCCTGACGAGGGGCGGCGGGAGTTGGACCGGCTCGAGCGGTTGGAGCTTGCCGAGTTGGAACGCTCGAGGGAGACAGGCTCGGCAACGACGCAGGCCTTGACGGCGTTGGCGCTGCCGATGTTGGTACCGTTGTCAAGGACGGACATGGTGTCGTGAACTGCTGTCATGGTGAGCCAGTGTCACGGAACGCGACTTTGGGGATAGAGGAGACGAGAGATGGGTTGGGACGTTTGGAGCGAACTGTGGGATGGAAGGGAGGTGAATACGAGACTACTACGAATGTGCAGTGTAGTAGCACCGTCGAGTTGGGGGGGGGGGGGGTGGTACAGCGGACAAGTGTAGATATAGCGAAAGGCAACCGAATGCGCGGACGCGGCCGTCGCAGTCGCCGTTGGGCGAGCCGGTCGAGATCGCGCGGTTCGCTTGTACTTACGGGTAGTCTGGTTGGGTATTCAGAAGGGATGCGGGGGTTGTCGATGCGATATGGGTTTGAGAACAACGAAGAGAGAGAGAGAAATGAGTCTAGTCGAGATAGGCTAGGTAAGAAATGATAAAACTCGGATACACGTCGTTGTTGTCATTGTTGAGTTCGAGTTTGTGGTGCCTCTCCCCCTCTATATCATCTCCTCCCGCCGTGCAGCAGGTAGCACCCAACCCCAGCCATGCCAGCCAACGCCCCGCCACTCCACCCCCGTCCGTTCCCGGCGGTTCCATCAAACTTGCCTCTCGGTGAACCTCCGGTTTCTTCTGCCTCTCATTTGCTCGTAGGATGCCGGGGAGCAGGGAGCGGGTCTGGCAAGGATGGCAAGTGTGCTCTGACCCCTCTAGCCCAATGACGACTCAGACTCAAGCGAGCACTTGCCGCAACTGCCGCAGGTACACCCCTGAGGGCCCGTTGCCGCTGCGTCACTGGCGCACCCCCCGAAGTCTACCGCATCTGCGCAGAGCAGCCATCATATTGCACCCACCTGCACCCACTCACGCGCACTGCATGGCCAGATGCGAGCGGAAGTGACCTCCGACTGAGATCTGTTATCAACCATCCCCCCAACCCCAACCGAAAAAAGTTCTTCAGCTATGACCTCTTTGATATCCCCACGGCAAACTCTCAGCAAACTTCACGACTCATGGATCATGGATGCATGCAGAGTCGTGATCTTGGTAGCTTGGCCGGAAATGCACAAGCGAGTGATCAAAGCTCATGAGATCGAATGAGAACTGTAAGCCAGGCGAGCCAAGACAAAATGCAAAATGGCCACGCTACGTTTGACCGGGTCGAATGACGTCAGCCAGATGACACAGGGAGCCTGGTGAGGTTTGCGAGCCTTAGGCTGTGGACAAGTAGGCTCGGGGGGATAAAGGCCGGCAATATTTGTTTGACTTCCGTACTTCCGGTGAAAGCCATGCAGCCATGCAGCCATGCAGCTTGCAGGTCGGTGTCCCCGTTCTCCGTTCATCAACAACTACGCAACTACCTCGCCGCATCATCGACGCAGCAAGGTTCAGCCTCAACACGTCTTCGGCCTCTTTTTTCCTTCTCCCCCCTTTCCCCTCGGCGGTTCTTGCAGTCTACTCGACGAGAGTCGTCGTTAACGGCCCGAAACAGTCAATGGGCGCCACCTCCTCACGTACAACCGAACCATGCCGCTCTCGTTAGCCAGCCTCCAACCACTTCTCGGCCTGGGTCCACCGGCCGCTGAGGAAGTCCTCACCGGCCTTCTCGGCCCGGTGGAAAAGGATGTCAAGGCGTACCCAGATGCGACGTACCACAACTACTACTCTCTGGGGCTGTCGTTATGCTACCTCCCTTCGGCGTCGGGCCTGGAGTTGGACAGCATCGACATTTTCAACCCTACGTCGACGCCTAGCAAGAAGAAACCTCAATACAGTGGACCCCCTCTACCTCTGGTACTGCGGTTCGCGGAGACCGAGGTGGTGCTGCCTCCACGCAGGCCTGGAGAGAAAGAAATGCGTTACCCTCGAGGGGAGGTGCTCGAGGTCGGAAAAGACACGACGGGGCGGGACATCGTGCGCTCCCTCGGCGAGCCGCAGAGGAAGGGGGCAGGAGGATGGGTCGGGGTGTGGCTTGAGTGGAGCCCGGTGAGCCTTCGCCATGAGGATGAGAGAACGGTCGAGCTCGGAGTCATGCTCGAGCTGAATGACCCCAAGGTCGAACCGATGAGCGAGGAGCAGAAGAAGAAGGGGATGGGAGGGGTATGGGACCGCGCGGCGGGATGGGCGTGGGGGAGTATAAAAGTCTTCCGGCCGGGGAAGAAGTCATAGGAGCGACGGCGGCAGCGACGACGAGAGGAAGACATACCTTGAACAACGACCTGCATCTACTCATTCTACCATACTGCACATAGACCTCTGCATACTACACGTACCACCTCGCACGCGCTGCGCTTATGACTGCTGGCGCTCGGCGGGAAGGCTCTCAATCGCCGACTTGAGCTGCGCCTCGCTCAGAATCTCGTACCCACGCTCCGGCGTCACCTGAGCGAGCTGGACGTTGCTCTCGTCCAGCTTCTCCTCCATGACCTGCTTGAGCACCTTGAGCGCAAGTGTGTGCGCTTCAGCGAGGGTCATTTGCTGCTGTCAGCCGTGCTCATCCACACGTTCGCTCTGCAGCTCACCTTGTGGTAGGCGTCCTGCAGACTCTGCTGGGCAGCGTCCGAACCGCTCCCAATCGCCTTCGCTTCGTACCGCACAAATGTTCCAGACGGGTCGGTGTGGTACAATTGCGGTCCCTTCTCGTCGACACCGGCAATGAGGAGCGCGACGCCGAATGGACGGGACTGCGGGTCAGCAACACACAGCGGCCGAGCCTACCATAAGAGCGTCGTCGTCCTCGACGGACTCGCCGAACCGGAGCGCAAGGTCACACACAGCCTGGGTGCAGCTCTCGACACCAATGGCCTCGTCGTACGTGAACGCGTGCATCTGGGCGGTGACACGGGCGTGATCGACCATCGTGCGCGCGTCCGCTGTCAGGCCAGACATGGCACAACCAATGTGCCTGTCAATCTCCATAATCTTCTCGATGGACGAGCTCTCGAGAAGCGGAGATTGCACGCGCTTCTCGACACCGAGCACAGTTCCATGAGGGGTAGTGATACCGACGGTGGTAGAGCCGAGCTGGCATCAGATGGGTTCGGACAAGAGTTTGGCTTACCTTGATAGCCTCCATGGCGTACTCGACTAGACGTTAGTGCTGTCACTCGGTGAAGCGCACCTTGAAAGAGACGCCCCTGGGGGTGTCAGCACACACATAACTTAATATTAACGTCATGTGCTTACCTCTGGGGAGAAGGTGTTCACACCGCGGTCATATTCCGAGCTGGTGGTCAGAGAGAAGACCGAACAACGACGCAGACGCACCGAGTGAGGAACATGGCGAGAGATTGCGGGAGGGATCGATCGTGTGAGAAAGCAACCTCGTAGATAAAGGATAGGGAGTCTACCGATGGGGATGAGCACGATAACGTCGGCGTGAGACAGAGAAGAGGTAAGAGTAACGACGGCGACGAGATTTGTTGTGCTGGATCGTCAGTTGCTGCTGCCAACTTGGATCACTGACGATGTGGTCGCGTCCGCGCAAGCGTCACAGGACGGTCATCCCATTTTGATTCCGCTTTTAGGTAATGCAAAACGTGGGTTTATGTAAGCAATGTGCCTGAAAGTAAGTTCCGGCGGCAAGCGCTGTTGTGATGGGTGCACGTGTGAGAGAGTGGGTCGGCATTGGGATCTTAGGAGTGGGGCATTAGGACATTCGGAATTTGGGATTAGAAACTCACCAGGCCATGGGTAAACAAAATAATCTGAGAGTGGGGCAGAGTGGAGTTGGAGGGAATCAACAAAACAAAGAAGTAATGTAATAGCCGAGTTTCCGCATCGAGCGACCAACGCAAGATGGATTGAGTTGGCGACGAACGAGTTGCGCCTCCCACCATCAACATCACTCCTCTTTCAAACAGCACATATCCCTTTCCTCTCTTACTCTCGGTCTCTCTTTACGGCACGTTGGGCAAGCGGGAAATATCTCGCCACTGACGCTCCCTCGGCGCCTCGTCGACGACATCTCGACGACAATTCAACGAGCCGCGGAACCTGTCGACGAAGCCTCGTCGAACCGTCAACGACGCCATACCGACTGTGTCCAATCAACTCAATTAACCAAGGCAAAGGAAACCATCTGTACAACCAACTCAGACGCCTCCAGATGTGCGGCACAGCATCAAACTTCATTGTATAAAAGCTCGCGCGTTGGTCGCGGTAGCAAGCCCCCATCCCACTTCCGCATTTCACAGCCTTCCTTCGCCTTTCTCCCCAGTACACCCATTTTAACACGTTCGTCGGAAATGGTGAGCTGTCCTTCCTTGCCACCCACTTCAAACCCGTTGACCGCAGCCTGGCCGGCGCCGCCGTCATCATCGGCGCCGTAAGCCTACCGCCCCTGTCGTCAATGTCGCCGACGGCGAGGCGGCAGCTGGCAACGCTCAGGCAGTTGATGCCAATGACTCGGATTCCGATATCGTTGCTCTCGACGAGGCCCCACAGCATCTACGTCCCGTCCAGGCCAATAGTCCGATCCTCGTCGATGACGACGATGACGACGGGGACGCGGCGCCGCGGCCCCCACGACCGCAAAAACGTCAAACCAGCGAGGACTTCCAGATACTCTCCCAACCCCCCGCTAAACGACACCAGGCTGATAATCGCGAGGCGCAGCCAGAGGCAGGCCCCTCGACTGACCCTATCGTGCCCAAGGTCGACTACCTAATACCAATCGTTCTCGACGTGATTCCCGACCTATGCCCTATCTGGATACGCGCCAATCTCGTAATATTCATGGATGAGCTCAAAGACCACATCGCGCCCGGCCAAGCTGCCATCGATCGCGTCATCAATGCTGCTTTCGAGATGGAGCGGTATCCCCGGGCGGCGGAATCGTCCGGCAAAGCAGTCGAGAAGGAGGCCGAGAAGGACGACTACAGGGATCCGAACTGTCGCCGCCAATGTCGCGATGGATCCCAGTACAAGGATCTGTCCATCTCCGTCCTAGAGACTCTCTTTACAAGCATTCCCGTGCAACAGTAGGTTGACATTGGTCGCTGTGTCGCTAACTTCAGTATCCGTGATATGTTCTGGAGACAAGGCCAGTACCTTCTCGTTCCTACCTATGTCGTTCTGCACGCCCAGAGTATCATGCCGGAGAAGCCTTACAAGCCGCTGAAGAAAGCGCGGACGAAGGGCACGGGACGCGCAGACTTTGACCGCCCTTCCAATGGTCCCCTCGACGAGACGGCCGGCAGGCCCGAGTTCTGCCGCGAATATGCCTTTCTGAAAACCCTCATGAGTATGTCGGCAGCACGGTTGAGGCTGACGCGCAGGCGACATGGCGGCCAAGGAGGCCGCGGAACTAGAAAATGTAGCGCGAGAGGAGAGACAGAACGCTGCAAAGGCCAAACGTCGCGAGGACGCGATCGCTCAGGGGAACAGCGGAGAATGCGGTTGCTGCTTTGACGCGGAGCCACTGGTGAATTTGCTGTTGAGAGTACGGGGCTGATGCGGCAGGAGGACATGGTGTCTTGTTTGGAAGGTCACCTGTTCTGCAAGCAGTGTGTGGCATCCTTTGCCGAGAACAAACTTGGCGAGCAGCTCACAGTACGTACCGGGGCAAGGCAATACTAACAATTCCAGAGCATCACTTGCATGGACATCTCCGGATGTCAAGCGGCGTTTGCCGAATCGGTGCTCGCGCAAGTGCTGAACGAGAAGAGTATGTCCCTTTACCACCGCCTGCGTCAGATGAAGGATCTCGAGGAGGCGGGCATCGACGGCCTCGAAAGCTGCCCCCACTGTCCCTTCGCGATTGTCATCGACAATCAGGACGAAAAGCTCTTTCGGTGCCTCAATCCCGCTTGCCTCAAGGTAACCTGTCGCAAGTGCAAACGCCCTGATCACATCCCGCGTCGATGCGAGGAGATTGAGGCAGATTATAAGCTGGACAAGCGCCATGCCATTGAAGAGGCCATGAGCGCAGCGGCCATGCGGCGGTGCCCTAAATGTACCAAGCCCTATCTCAAGGAAGAGGGCTGTAACAAGATTACGGTGAGCTGCCAAGGTCGTCGGTCGCTGACCCCAGTGCCAAAACTGTCGTACCATCAGCTGCTACATCTGCCAGAAAGAGATCCCGGAGGGATATGCACACTTTGATCAGCGGCGTGAGTTGATCAATGAATAACCTGCTCACGCCAGCAGGCCAACAAGCAAAGGACAAGAAGAAATGCCATCTCTGGGATCCCAACGACAGCGCCACTGAGGCTAACAGGGTAAGCGCTGCTAGTCTGCTTGCGCCAGCTGACAATAGATCCGCGATGCCCGTGACGCGGCGCGGCAGCGTGTCCTAGCCGACGCCGCCGTGAATGGCATGGACCTCGAGGACGCCGACATCAACGTAGAGGCACCGGCCGCCGTAAATCGCGCCGCTGGTTACCTTTTACCTCGTCCTCTTCTCGCTCAACACGCTCCTCTTCCCGGTCCCCCTTTTCTCGCGCCCGGCCTCCATGCTTTCCCGCCCGGTCTCCCTCCTCTCCCCCCTGGCATGGCTGCGGCAGGCAATGTCAATTTATTCGCGCTCATGAACCAAGTCCCTCAAGAGCAAGTGGCCTTGATGGGTGAGCGGGTGCGCGCCGAGGTCGACGCTCGTCGGGCCGCGCGCGCAGCCGCTGCTGTTGAGATTGGTGCCATGCGCGACCATTTAGTCCGCGTCGAGGCTCGCGCGGGCCAGCAGAGGCACCTCGACAACGAGCGCGCAGGCTTAGAGCGCCTGCTCGCTGAACATGACAACGCGATGAATGCGCACAACGACGCCATGGCCGCCCACGGACGTTTCGTGGACCAAGCCCGCCGTTTAGCTCCGGGACACGTGCCAAACATGGAGGCCTTAGCGCAAGCGCGAGTGATCCAGCAGCAGGAGTTAATTCGGAACGCTGCGGTCTTGCAGCAAATGGCCAGGGCTCAAGCAGCGGCTCCAGGCGCAGCCCAGCAGCCAGCTCAGCCGGCGGCTCACGCTCCCCCCAACGAGGCGGCGCAAGGAGCTGCCGCCAACGCTTCTGCCGAGCTCCGGCGTCTCGAGCGGCAACGGCGAGCCGAGGAGGTCCTTGAAGGACGTGCCCGACGGGACGAGGAGCGACAGGAAAAGCAGCGGCGGGACGCAGAACGCCGCGCCCGCAGGCAGGCTGAGGCTGAGCAGCGGCGCGCCCGGCGGGCGGCGGACGACGCTCTCCGGCGTGCTAGAGCCGCTGTGAGGGTCGCCGGTGGGTCTGAAATCGCCGGCGATCGCCAACAGCCTCGCCGGGCTGCTCGGCCCGCGTATGTTTCTCCTCGCCGTCGTCATGGGATGGACTTCGACTCCGATTACTCGTATGACTCGGACGAGTCGGAATCTGACTAGGCCTAAGTCTGCCATTGCCAAGCCCAGACTACCTACTCCCGATTCGACATTCACCGAAACGACCTGACACACTTCGTGTCCCCCCTTTTGAACACCCTAGCTTCAAGCACGTACAGTACCACAACGCGTTCCCTAGCGACCCTTTACACCACCATATCTACAATCCAACCTCTCACCACTCCCATCACCATCACGACCATCCAACACCCTCCCTCACATTGCCGCAGCTGTTTCTCACTACACCCCCACTTCCACCTCCTGACGTCGCCCAAACGTCGCATTGTGTATCGTCTTAACCCCTGTTGTGATCCCATCCGCTACCTCAGACAGGTAATGAACTGTAGGACCATGGATGTAGTACATGCATGAATGGATTGTACATACATAATGTACTCGCCCCACGCCGTGGGCTGCGGCAGCCGGTCTAGCCATGGGGTTTGCCGTTGCTCAACCAGTTCTCCAGCTCAGTTGAGCGCCACTGCATCCTCTCGCTGGTTGTTATCGCCCGCCTTTCAGCACGTCAAGTACTGCCCGGCTCGCCCCCCGAACAGCCTCCCGCCGTGCGAACTGGCTCTGTGCCTTGGCCTCCGTCCATCCCGCCAGCTCTGTCGTAGTCGGCAGACTCGTCGTCGTCATCGGTCCAGACGGTGTCGCTGACGCCACGCCGCCCGCAGGTGTGCTGCCTGTCCCGTTACCGGCCGTACCTGCTGGGGGTGCCGCTGCGGCAGGGGCCGAGGCAGCACCCGTCTTCTCTACGTCGTCGGTAGGCGCTGGCGGGGTGTAACCTGCTGCCGCGGAAAGTGGGACGGGGAGCGCGCCAACGAGGTATGCCGAAGAAAGGGAGATGAGGGCAAGGAGAGTCTGCGCATCTGCCGTCAGCTCCGGGTTACGCACATCGGATGACTGATGAGTCTTCGACTCGGGCCGTCCGGCGCACTCACACTCAAGCTGCAACGACGGTAGTGCTGTGGTCAGCGCTGTCCCGCGCGGCGACTCACAATCGACCCTGGCATCCCCAACAGCCCCGAACACAGCCCGCTCCAAGCCCCCAATCTCGCCGCGCAGCACTTCCGCCCGGTCCAGCAACCTGCTCACATCGCTCAACGCCCGCCTGGCATTATCGGCATCCGCCTCGCCCACGCCCGCGCTGGACGCCCCGAACGCGACCCACCCGGCTGGCATGGGAACGGGCGCGGGCGCCGAGAGCGTCCCCGCACCAGCGGAGGCTGCGGCGCTGATGGAGGCCCATGGCGTGCCGCCCGCTGCGCCAGCCGCAGGCGGGGACTTCATGCTCGACAGGCCGGGAAGGGAGGATATGCCTGGCAGTCCGGCCAAAGCGCCTAAGCCCGGAGAGGCAGCGAGCATCGGCAGCGACGGGGAGGCGGTTTGCAGGAGACTCATGCTGGGCGTTCCGGCCAGTGGGAGGGCGGAAGGAGGGGCAGTGGATGGTTGTGCTGCTGGCGTGCCGTTGCCGTTGCCGCCGTTGCCTGGACCTGTGCCGCCATTGCCTTGTGCTCCTGATGGAGTTCCCGTCGCGCCTCCTGATGGGGTGATGCCTGCTAAGGGGTTGAAGGGGGACGACATGGTGGATGGGTGGTTGATGATGTTGTTGCTGAACACAGCGAGATGGTAAAGGTGGAGGTTGGCCCAGATTGCACGTGACTCAGATAGCTAACGCCAGAACTTTGAGGTTTTAGGCTGAAACGGTGGGGCAGTCGCCGCTCCATACCCCGGCTAATCGGCACTGGACCGAGATTACCATCTGCTGTGCTACAAATACTACAGCATGTGGGGAATGCCATTCACATCTTCCACAGCGCGTACACCGCGATGCATAGCAGTGGATCTGACCACGCACAGCAAGTGACTAAGTGTTAGTTCGGACATGCAGCTCCCTCGTGAGGGGAATCACCGCTCACGCTGCCAACTGGGCTACCTCTGTCTTTACTCGCGATATTCTCGGGAACGACGCACAGCAGAAGCATTTCGAACCGCTCACAGCTCGTACAGCTCGTACAGCTCGTACCGATGGGATCCGGGGTACATTGCCCTGCATTCCATCGGTACATCCTGCAGATATATAAACCGCGACGGGGATGCTCGTCCCAAATCCCAACAACCAGTCCAGTCCAGCTTCGTCTCAAGATGTTCTCCCTCCAGGCCCTCGCCCTCGCCGTCGCCGCTCTTACCCCAGTCCTCGCAGCCCCCACTCAGTACTGGCACTGGAGCGACAAGACCTGCGCCATCCCCGACCTCGACCTTCCGGGGGACCAGCTCGCCGTCTGGAACCAGAAGCTCGTCCTCACGACCGTCGGCGTCGGCGTGCAGAACTACACCTGCCAGTCGGGGGTGTACGTCAGCGCCGGTGCTTTGGCAGAGTAAGTCGCCCCCAACTGCTCAACTGACTCTAGGCTGTACGACACCACCTGTGCCCTGTGGGACGCGGAGCAAGTGGCCCACTGGGGTGCGAACGAGCTCGCCGGCCACCTTCCCGCTATCGCGTCCAGCCAGGTCCCGTACCCCTCCCCGACCGGCGAGGGCGTCGCTATCAAGCACGAGTTTGTGTAAGTCGCCCTTTGGAATGAGCTGATTCCAGGACGACCGACAAGGGCATCGCGCCCAAGTTTGAGCGCATCGAGGACGGCGCTTACGTCGTTGGCACCAAGGTCGGCGAGAAGCCCAGCCCCACCGACGCCATCCCATGGATCCGCCTGGCCGCTCTGCCCGGCAGCGACACGCTTGCGCAAACCGTTCTGCGCATTGACACTGTGGGCGGGAAGCCGCCTGTCAGCTGCGGCGTTGAGGGAAACATGATCAGCGTGCCATACGCTGCCAACTACTACTTCTTCGCCTGAGCCGGCTGAGACTGAGGCGCACCCGGAACGCTGCTTTGATACTCCATAGATGAATGGATATAGACATTACAGTCTCGATGCAAATGTACTCTGAGCTTAAACGCGGTGTTGCGTGCATCGGTGCAGAAGTGCATGTTACCGCGATTATAATGTCACATCGGGTCACAAAGTGAATGTGCAAAATACAAGTAGAATGGATGTATGCTCTATAACTCTTGCCTTGAAGGCTGCTTTGCCCCCCTGCCCCCCTCCCTCTGAACTCGTAAAAGTCGTCTGATGTGTGCTTGATGTCTCCTCTCCATCCTCCCCTTGCTCTTGAATTGTCCAGCACGTCGACCCAAATGAAACTTCAATACTCCGGCACCTCATCTCCTCAACCATCTCATAATTTTGTGGGGAGAACCCCGCGCTCGATCCGGCGTGACCGGCTCAACGGGGGCAAACGGGTGGGCTTCGCCTCCAGACCCTTCAGGCTCAGGCTCTTCCTCTTCCTGCACGACTCTCGGTGTCGGCGGAACTGATGCTCGCCGTGACGGGGATCCAGCACGGTGCTCGTTCCACGCGTGGCCAAGACGCTGGACGGTACCGACCTCCTCCCAGCCGCTGCCTGCGCCAACGGACGAACCGGACGTGCGCCACCCCGTATCGGGCACAACGGACACGGGAGGCGAGTTCAGTAGAACAAGGGTGGGAGCAGACTGGCGTCAGAGGATTCTTGGAGAGCAACTCACCCGACTAGCAGCATCGTGGACACTGACGCCAAACTCGTCGTAGCTCGAGCTCCGGGGCGGGCTGCCTCGACGGGACCCGTCTGCGCTTGCGGTCGTGCCCGAGTGCCGTTGCGTTGCTGGATTGTCGAGGCTCGTAACCGACCAATTGGCTGGCGCGCCCATCGTACCAGGGGGTTGGGGGAAGACGAAGCTGTGTGCACTGGGCATACTCTGTGCGCTGGGTACACTCTGGGCGCTGGGCAAACTGGGTCCAGTTGAGGGATGCGAGTGGCTCCCCGAGCCGGAGTGCGGCGTTCTTGGGGGAGGACCGAACGGCGAGAGCATCATGTCACCACCCACGGCAGCAGTGGCTGCAAGGGTCTGTGGGCGGATGATCGGGCCCGGTGTTGCACGATTGAGCCCAGGCAGCGGTGTGAGAAGAGCGCGTGAGGTCGACGCGTGCCGGCTATGTTTGACAGGTGACGGAGTGTTGCGCTCGGGCATGTCCTGTGAGGCTGCTCGTTGGTGACCGGTGCGCTTGTACTCCTCCAGTGCGAGAGCAGCTGCAGCCATCATCTCCTGCGAGCCGGAACGTTTATGCCGCGTCTCGCCAACTGCCGCTGCGCCAGGAGGCAGGGGTGGTAGTGGCCGCGCTTGGGGCGACGCCAGTGGCACCATGCCCACAGCGCCTGGCGGAAGGCCGTCACGCCCGCCAGTCGTAACAGCGTCGATCGCGGCCGCGCGGTGTGCGCTGCGCGTGCTCTCAAGCGAGTTGAATGGCGATCGTGAGCTCTCGCCAGATGGTCGGCTGCTACGTGTAGTGACCGCACCCCATGGATAAGCTGCTGTCGCACCTGCCGCAGCAGCAGCGGCCGCTCCAGCACCCAACGCCACTTCAGACGTCCCATGTTCATGCTTCGTTGGCCGATCACCTGGAGAAACCAACCTGTCGTCAGCTCTATCCCGCAGCATTATGCTCTCAGACTCACTCGCTCGATGCCGCGCTGTCCTGGTCGAAAGGTGTCCCGAACGTCCCCACGCTGCTGTTGCGCTCCGAGTATCGTCCCGCCGCCGACGCGACGCCAAGTCGTCCACGCCCATTTATACGCGTTCCAAACTCGCCCAAATCCTGTCTACTTTTGTCGGCCGACCCAGATCCGGCGGAATCGTAGAAGGAAACAGATGTCGGCGTCTCGGGCATGCCCAGGTCACCGCCGGCAAATCCAACAGCGCCGGGCGTGCCTTCCTCCACAATCGTCGAGTGGACACGACCACCTGCCCCGCGGAAGCCTCGCGAACTCTTGCTGCTGCTACTCTTGCTCCCGCGCGAGCTGGTCGACCGCTCACTGGACGAATTGGACCCGCGTGTGCCCGCCGTGCTCTCGTCGTACTCGGATGGGTTACTGTGCGCGCTGTGGTATACATCGCTGCTGCTGCCTGTGCCGGACCTGTCCATGATGGGTCGAGGTGCATAGAACAGCTCTTCGTCAGGCACCTGCACGTACGCGCCCGTACTCGTGCCCCCGGAAGACCGCTTCGCCTCCTTGGTGTCGTGCGTGCCTCCGCTGCCTGAACGGTGGCCACTTCCGCTCCCGCTCCCGCTGCCTGACTTTCCGGAGAGGTGGCTGAGGCGGTTCGGCCGGACAAGGCCAATCATACGCTCCATCGTGTTACCGCTAACGTTGCGCTGGCCCTCGTTCTCGTCCGTGTTCGTTGGGCTCTCCGTCCTTGGCCGTCTTCCGAGACCCAGTGATCGTAGCAGCGCGACGCCGCCAACCGCGGCGGCAGTTGCTCCAAGTGCTGTACCGACGCCTGCGAGACCGCTCGTGCTACCCGCGTAGCTCCCGGCAGCGCTAGCCCGCCCACTGCCGCCGCGAACACTGCCGCCGACACTCCCGCGGTGGAGCAACGAGGAACGCTCGTCGCCGTGAGAAGACTGGCTGCTGTTGTCATCTGCATCGTGACGCGTACCGGCAGCAAGGACAGATGCACCGGCGACAGCAGCGGCTCCAGCCCCAACTCCTGCTGCAGCTCCTCCACTGCCGCTCCCTTCAGGAGTTTGTCCAGGCTTTTCTGGTGGATCGGTTGTTGGTACTGGTTTCCATGGTGGTGCTGATCGGGTATATGCCGCTGTGCGCTTCGCCTCGGACTTGTTTCGCCTCCTGCGCAGACAGAAACAAAGTAGGAGACCGAGCGCGGCGAGGATGGCTAGTGGGACGAGCACAGAGGGAAGGACGATGGAAAGAAGGCGTGACGTGCCGCCACCGCCTGCTGCGACGGTCGGGGCCGCTTCAGAGGTGGATGAGGTCGAACTGGGTAATGTGGACGATGGTGGTGGTCGTGAGGTCGTTGAGATGGAAGATGGTGGTCGTGAAGATGATGCTGAGGAAGTGGGTATTGAGCTTGTGGATGAGTTGGGTATTGGTGAGGTTGACGAGGATGGGGATGCGGACGAGGGAGATGTCGATGGGGATGGAGATGTTGATGTGGACGGAGACTCTGATGAGGATGGTGGCGAGCTCGACGGTGAGGAAGTGGATGGCGGGGTGGAGGATGTGGCTGGTGGTGACGTCGAGGCTGTGGGAACATCTGAGGTCGTCAGAGATGAGGTCGTCAACGTCGTAGAAGACGTTGTCCCTGAGGGCGTCGCCGTCGGCTCCGACGTCGAGGATGTCCCCTCGGCCGTCGCCGACCCCGAGGTCGCGGTAGGTGACTCTGAGCCACCAAAAGTCCACCCCTCACCGAGAGGGATACTCGCTCCGTAGTCTCCGGAGTCAGCTCGCGTCAACTGAATCCAGCGGCGTGGCTGATTTTTTTCCCCATGCCCAAACCACAACCGCAGGTTCCATCCAGGACTTACATGTTTGTGGAACATTCACCACCTGGCCGGTTGTCACCTCCTGCCCACCGACGCTTGTGACGAACTGAGGGGTGAGCACGGGCATGCGTGACAGGGGTTCTGCAGAAGTACTCACCTGCGACCATGACAGCCATGGTGGAAGCTCCTGGCCGTCCGGGGTGAACCCTTGCCGTTTACCGTGCTCGGGGCAGCCGACGACGGCGCACCATATGCGGCGGCGCAGTCGCATGCTAGAGGTGAGAGCCGGATGCCCGGCGTCGGTGGTGGAGACAGCACTGTTGCTGATGTTGAAGATGGGAAATGGTGCGATGTATGGATGCAAGTGAGGAGGTTGGCAGGTGTAACGTTGTGGTCGTTTGTTTGTATGGCGGTGGGAAGTCGCTGGTAGGCCACTCCTCCTCGTGTGCCGCTTGCTTCTAGCTTGCTGCCATCTTGTTGGTCGTTACAGAGCCAGGGCGCTAGGGGGGGTTGGGCGACTTGGAGAGACCTCCTTACAGCATCGGTGGCGTTAGTGACGACCGAGATCCGCCAGACTGCTCGCCGCTACCCAACTCCTGGGCCGGGTCGTTCCTTGTGATTCCTAACCGTCCTGACACGCTGTGCCGACTTTGGGGGCGAAGTCTTCTCGAGAGATCCAATGCATATGACAAAACCCCTCCCGCTTTTGCAGGGATGTTAAACCGAGAAGATTACTGGGAATCAGCCCCGCGCCACCCCGAATAGAATGAGAGACTCGGGGAATGGCGTCGTGGGTGTCGGCACAGGTTGCACCGCAAGTCTCGGAGCCTGGAGGCAACTGCATGTCAGTAAGGGTTCTTGTCTCTCATTGCCTGATAACATGGCCGGCGGAATTTGGGGGGCCTTACTGCCTCAGACATGGGAGGCGGCTAGGCAAGGTAAGGAGGCAAGGCCGTGGACAGCTCCGGGGTCAGCATGTGCTGCGAGGCATGCGAGAGAGTGAGAGAGATCGAGAGAAATGGGCCGAGAGGGAGCCAAACAAACCAGGGTCAGGGCGCCACGTACGCCACTAGCTACCGCGGAAAGGTTAGACTGTCGGATGGTAACGATCATGTCATTGTTGACACTGGCGAGTTAGACAAGCCCCGCGGGTGAGGGCAAGTGAGGGCAAGTGAGGCCAGGTGAGGCCAGGTGAGGCCGATAGCGGCGAACAGCGACCGACACATGCCATTAGATGAAGAGTGACATTACAGCATGCGATTGAGGTTTACCTTGAGCCTTGCGTGTTGAGCGTGCTGAACGTGTTGAAGCTGTCCGAGACAATGTCATTTGGATTGATATGTCACGCCAAACAAGTTCAAGGGTTGTAAAAAGGTGCCGAGATTGAGATGGCGAAAACAACCACAGTGCTATTTCCCTGAGCTTGCTGAAGCCATTCAGCAACTCGTCCTTGCCGGCCTTGCCCACCTCCACCGGAGCTCATCTTCTCCACCATCTGCACAACCTCTCTCTCCTTCAACACCGACATGCTCCTGCATCCAAGGCTAGCACAGCTAGGCCCAGCATCCTGGTCCTCAAACCCGGGATATATCATTCGTCTCCTGTCCACTACCAACATTACGGCACGCAACGCCCCGAACGCCAATGCTCCCGACGGACGTCATGTCAATCCCAAGTCGGACGCTGCGCTCGCGGGAACTGAGAATGCTGCCCCGGCGACATCGCCAGCTACAGGTGCGACTCTGGCAGCAGCCACGCCAACCGGAGTCCGTCTGACCGCGCATAACCAGTACCACGCCGCACGTCTCTCGCGCACCTCCCTCCCCGCAGACCCGCTCGTGCTGTTCCGCTCCTGGCTTGATGACGCCCTCAACTCCGTCCGCGAGCCGGAGGCCATGACGCTTTGCACGGCGACCGCGGCCGGCGTGCCATCAGCCCGGACTGTGCTGCTCAAGGAGGTCGACGATAAGGGCTTCGTCTTCTTCACAAACTACGACAGCCGCAAGGCAAAGGAGTTGGGCGAGAACCCTCACGCAGCCTTGGGATTCTACTGGCGCGAAATTCACCGGCAGGTCCGCGTTGTGGGAGAGGTTGCCAAGGTCAGCCGGGATGTCAGCGAGGCATACTTTGCGACACGCCCACGAGGGAGCCAAGTCGGCGCCTGGGCAAGCCCGCAGAGCTCGCCAATAGAGGATGAGGCGTTGGAGACGCTGGTCAAGGACACGGAGGCACGCTTTGACGGCGTCGAGACTATTCCCCTTCCACCGAACTGGGGCGGATTCCGCCTCGTTCCAACGTGAGTGATTTGTCCCAGTCCACGCTGGCTGCGGGTCGGCCTCGGACCAACGTTACCTGAGTATCCTGGAGCTGGAGCTGACGGGCAGGGAGGTTGAGTTTTGGGCAGGTCAGCCAAGCCGGCTCCATGACCGCTTCGTCTACATCCGCAACACCACCACCAGTCCATGGCGCGTTGAGCGTCGGGCTCCATGAGCTCTGAAGCCTTCGCAGGGCAACTATGTGGGGTCATGGTCAATCCGTTATGTGCCGGTGTATGCACCCCGCAGGCCACCCCACATACCTGAGCTCAAACTTTCATTGATCTTGGGACAGGGTGCAGGGACACAACCATGCCTCTGATGGCAATTGTAGGACTAAGCAGGACTCCATGCATGCATACCGGCATCGGCATCGGACCGGCATAGGCTCCATGCAGTCGATCCAAATGCGTTTCCCAGAGCGGCAGGTGTAGATCTGTAGAGCATGCCATTTTCGGATGGCCACATCGCACCCGGAGCGGGACGGGCCATCATCCAACCCACAGACCAGAACCTGCCACTCCGGGACACCAGATATCGTCAACGCAACGTGTGCTTTCAGGACTCCCCATCTGCACCGCGCATGGACGGATCCTTCAGGATGGTAGACGCTCGGATGGTCCGATAAACGATAATCGGTTCAGTCGTCGATGGCACAATGGGCTGGTCTGCTGGTACCGACATGCCGCGTTGCTCGTCGGCGCAGCATGGCCTTGTCTTGGAGTAGTGCGCAGTCGCTCGAACTTTGTTGCGTGCAGCTTCCATATGGCTTGCGGGACAGGCACCTGATACGTGGCGTTTATTCGTTCATGAGACCAGTCGACGGGCGAGATATGTCGGCTCACCGGGAAAGTGCAAACCTTACACATATCACTACTGACGACGAGGACATGCCAGCTGCGCGAACGGTAAACGGAAAGTCAGGCGCGTGCGTATCTCTGCAGACATTACCGAAGCAGAAGCCCGAGGAATGTGCAGATTCGGGGCGATCGCAGCGTGACAGCTCCGTCGCACCTTCGCCCCACGACGCGTTAGGGACACCATTCGCATCCGTTTCGTCGATTTGTTCTAGATGTACCGAACTACCGAACGCCTTCGTACGCTTCTAGGCGCTCATACAGCTGGAGCCTCAGAGGAGGACCAAGTACGCATAACTGCAGACAAAGGCAACACGGTCAGTGATCACATCGCAGGGGTCACTGCGCTGGGACAAAGCGACTTGACGCCCACCTACTGACAGAATACTCACACTACAGTAGGAGTGCGGAATGCGGAGCACACGAGTGGATTGCCCTCCTATCATTTCACACGGGGAGCTTCGACGCGTTAGGTGTTGACGCGTTCCTGGCTCCCACTCAGGAATGTCAAGGCAACGTGCGCATTCGACCAAGAAAGTAGCGGATACATCAATCAAAGCAGACAAAGCAAACCAAAGCAAACCCTTCTAAAGTCGAACAGTCTAGTACAGTGTCTTGTGTTAAAGCTCATACCCTCGAGTGGGGAGCTAAGGAAGGTAGACGCGCCACGGCTCGCAGACAGTTAGCGACACCTCTCGGATGACTCAGGTGTATGGCAGACTTACTCGCGAATGATCTTGCGTGTGCAAACGGGGCATCCACCTTCTCCGTTGGCAACCTGAATGGCACAATCTACTATTAGCACGCTGCACCTTGACGGCCTCCGCAAGGATACTGTACTCACCCTCACACATCATGCAATGCCCGCAAGTAAACGGCATGTGGTTGGCCTCGCCCTCATAGCAAATAATACAAGTGTGCTCCGCGGGAACTTCGACAATCTGGACGACCTCCGTGGCGTGAGTGGCTGTGGGTTCGTTCGCAATATTGGCTGGGACAACTTCAGGCTGGGCAAGGGGACTAACGGCGCCAGTGGAACGGACGTGCTGGCCGATTACGATGGATGACGAAACTGTGCCAACGGCGACTTCGAGAAGGCAGAAGCCGGTAACAATCACTTGAACCCACTCGGGAAGAGAACGGGCGACAACGACAATGGCCAAGAGACGGACGAAGCGAACCAGAGTCTTGAACCACTCGTGATAGACGGCGAGCGCCGAGAACGTACCAGGGGTCATGGTGGGGCCGAAAGCGGGACCTGTGGGCTGAAGCTGGCCAAAGGAGAAGTCCTGGGGCTCGAGGGCGGTGTTGGGCTGCTGGACAAACAGGGACGGCATTGTTGAGAGGTCTGGATGTGCGAGGGAGGGGACGTCGGTTGTGGGAGCGTGGTGCGTGGATGTGTGGAGGGGGTATGGGTGAGTGGACAGGATTGGGGTGAGTGGACGGAGCAGGGAGGGTATACATAATTGGAGAAGAGTGTGTGAGCAGAAGAGCGTGTGATCAAGTTGGACATGGTACTCACCTTGTGTGTTGTTGAAAGCGTTGAACTTGAGGTAGTGGTTGTAGTTGTAGTTGTAGTTGAGAGAGGAGTATGTAGTAAGAGTTAAAGAGAGGTTACAAGAGTGGATGGATTGAGATGAGATGAGAAAGAGAAAGAGAAAGAGATGTCGGGGATGAATGCATTTATATTGAAACCTACTACTATGAGAGCGCATAGAGGCAGCTGAAGCAGGTGCAGCAACGTCAATGGATACGATGAGGTTGAGTCAACTCGCGTTTTGGTGCTACATTGACTGTTCACCCAAAAGGAAGGTGGCTGCAGCTGTTTAGTAATTTCGTACGAGCTATCTAAACCCTGGTGATGGCACGTGGTGGATTGGTGGAGGTTGTGTGTTGTTGGAGAAGGTGGTGGATGGTGGACTTGCCGATGAACGGCTAGCCCACTGATCTCGTCCACTTTAGGCTGTCTCTCTGTGGCAATGTTACTCCAGCTGCACCTATTGTATTCCTCTCCTATCGTGACTGGCTGTACTGCTGTCGTTCTCGCTCGCATCTTTTCTTGCTCAATTCGGTCGGTTTCTTAACTGTCCGTGAAACTGCATGCATGGTCCCGGCCACCAATTGGTCGGTAGTTCCGTAATGTCCCATGTCGTGGCTATCGAATGGTATGGCTGTTTGTGTTGGTTGATTGGAGTATAGTATTATTATGTTGGGTATATCGAGAGGGTAAGGGCATCCCCCTTCGCCATCACCACAGTCGTCGTCGTTACCGCTCGCTCGCTCCATGACTCTAGCCGAACCGGAACCAGGTTCGGGAATCACACTTATCCAGATTGGGTTCCGTTATCGTCTGTTATCTCTCACCACGAGTGTTCCCCCTCCTGGCTTGAACTGATAATGTATCCCGACGACGCCGACGATTCGGCACTTGGCCACTTTCCGTGCTTCTCCACTTCCACAAAACTCGTTCATCGTCCCACCCGTAAGAGAGTTTGCCCCAGCCCCCTTTCCTCCTCTCTTCGTCTCTCATTCAACTCTTTTAACTTTCACCTCGTCTCAACTCTCCTCGCAGTCTTTCAATTGGCAGTAGCGTTGTCGCCGTTGCGTCTCCATTCCACTTCCACGGCCTTTTGAACCTACCGCACTCCTCCACACCCTTCCAGTCCAACTGCCGGTGGCAAACACACCTCCTTTCAACTGCGTCCAACGCGACGACCAACTACAACTCATCACCCCCCTCCCCCTCTCCGGTACAGTCGTCACGTTCCCTGAGAACGCTTCCTTTGCATCACCTACCAACGTCCCATACCGACAGCCGCACTTTCGCAGTGCCACACTTGTGGGGGCGTCAGGTTTCCGATTTGTGGGGACATCCGAGAAGGATACGCAATGACAAAGCGCGAACTGCACGGCACGGTGGTCGAATCAATGGTTGAAGAGCATGGGAAAGCGGAGGCCGATGCAGCAGTCGTTTTGCAAGAGGCACTTGAGAAGGAGAAGGCCGCCGCTCGAATCAAGCACGAACAAGCCGCAGCTGCCAATAAAAAAGCCATCGCTGAGGCGGTCGAGGCAGCTACCAAGAAAGCGAAGGCCGATGCAGCAGTCGTTTTGCAAGATCCACTTAAGGAGGAGAAGGCCGACCCTAAACCCGGATACGACCGAGCTTTGGCAAGAGGACCCGCAATACGCCAAGCTGCCCATCAGTCGTCCCTTTGGGCGGTCGCCAGCTCCAACGACCAAGCGAAGCTTCAGGCAGGAGTGCGTCTTTTGCAAGCTGAACTTGAAAAGGAGAAGACCGCTTCTCGAAGTCGCTACTAACAAGGTTTTGCAGACGGAAGGGCTATGGCGGAAGCTACCCATAAAAACGCCACCACTCAGGCGGTTGAGGAAGCCTTACAGAAAGCAAAGACCGAGTCAGCAGTCGCTTTGCAAGATGCACTTGAGAAGGAGAAGACCGCCGCTCAAACCAAGCAGGACCAGGCTTTCACAAAGGGATGGGAAATGAGTGAAGCTGCCAATAAGAAAGCCATCGCTGTTGCCAATGAGAAAGCCATCGCTGAGGCGGTCGAGGCAGCTACCAAGAAAGCGAAGGCCGATGCAGCAGTCGTTTTGCAAGAGGCACTTGAGAAGGAGAAGGCCGCCGCTCGAATCAAGCACGAACAAGCCGCAGCTGCCAATAAAAAAGCCATCGCTGAGGCGGTCGAGGCAGCTACCAAGAAAGCGAAGGCCGATGCAGCAGTCGGTTTGAAAGAGGCACTTAGGAAGGAGAGGGCCGCCGCTCAAATCAGGCAGGACCAGGCTTTCACAAACGGATGGGAAATGGGTGAAGCTGCCCATAACAACGCCGTCGCTGAGGCAGTCGCGGAAGCCTCCGAGAGAGCAAAGGCCGAGGCAGCAGTCGTTCTGCAAGAAGCACTTCGGAGGGAGAGGGCCGCCGCTCAAGTCACGCACGACCAGGCCCTCAGAAATGCATTGGCAGTGGCTGAAGCTGCCCATCAGTCCGCCCTCACTGAGGCAGTTGCCGAAGCCTACAGGAAAGCGGAGGCCGACGCAGAAGTCGTTCATCGAAGGGCACTTAGGAAGGAGAAGACCGCCTCTCAAATTAAGCACGACCATGCTTTCACAAACGGGTTCGCAATGGGTGAAGCTTCTAATCAGGACGCCATTGCTGTCGCCGTCGCGGATGCTGTAGACGTCGCCAACGCCAACAACCAAGCGACTGCTGCAAAGCTCCAAGAAGCTGAACGAGCTCTTAAAGAAGCTGAGGAAGCTGGACGATGTCAAATCTGTTTTGAAAGCAAGGCCGACCAGATGCCTTACGCGTGCCAGCATGTTGCGATGTGTGGTGGTAAGTTGTGGCCGTCCCCCCATTCACAGAGCGAGGTTGACGACAGATTGCGCAGACAGGCAGGTCAGCGAGACCAACCGCTGTCCCCTCTGCAATTCGCGTAACAACGCTATGCGTGAAAGGGTACGTCTCACATGCATGCAACAGCTGATATCTAGGGGCGCTGGAAGGTGTTTCTTACGTAGGGGTCCTGTTGGGCAGGTAAACCCCACTCGACCCACACGAAAGTTGAGATACAGTGTAGTATTATTCATTGGGGATATCGAGACCGCATGGGCACCCCCCTTCGTCATCGCCACAGCCGTCGTCGGTACCAGTCGCTCGCTCTATGCCGTCCAGCCCATCGGGAACTAGGTTCCGGGCTCACACTTACCCATATTTGGTTCCCATATTTGGTTCCGACCGCTCTCCTGACTTGAACTGATTATGTATCCTGACAATTCGGCCTTTCGCCACACTTGGCATGCTTTGCCACTCCCACCACACATGTACATCGTCCCATCCGTCTTCGCCCGGCTCCCATTCCACTTCTCTCTTCAGCTCTTATCCAACTCCTTTAACTGCTTTAACTTGTCTCAACTCGCCTCGCAGTCTTTCAATTGACAGCAGCGTTATTGCGGGTGCGTTTTCACACCACTCCCACAGTTTCTTGAACCTACCGCACTCCTCCACAACTTTTTAGCCCAACTGCCTGTGGCAAAACACACCTCCTTTCAACTACAGTACTTCCAACGCAACGAGCATCGACATATCGACAACTGATTCCTCCCCCCCCCCCCCCCCTTCTCCGGTACAATCGCCACGTTCTCTGAGAGCGCTTTGCACCACCTACCAACATCCCATACCGACAGCCGCACTTTCCCAGTGCCACACTTGTTGGGGCGTCAAGTGCCCGACTTATGACGACATCGCGGAAGGATACTGCCGCAACCACGACCACATTCCACAGTCACGTGTAACGAGACTGTACTCCCGACACGCTTTTCGTATCCTCCCCGATACATCAGTATATAAGGTTTACATCCGTATATAACTTCGTACTCTACCAGCTACCAGTATATTATCATGATGATTACCGTCGTTCGCACCATGAGATAGGCCGATTATTACACTTGAAGTGGGATTCGATAGCTGTGTTCTGGCTCTGTTGGCCGGTACCATGCATGTACTGTAAAAGCTGAGAGGGCCTGTTGTGTACGACTGTCTGTTCCAGACCAGCTCCATGTCAGCTGACCCAAGTACCTGGTCTACTGTATGGCAGTGTCGCGCTTGATGGCAGCGACCGGCGGCGCCGCCGGCGCCGCGGGCGTCTATTGAGAGAGAAGTGCCGTTCAAAGCCATACGCAGTGGGTACTCTTGGCATCAATATCTACTCCCGTGTCTTTCTTCTTCCAATCCTCTCATCCTCTAGAAAGGCGGCGCCACTCCGCCGCCGCAGTATTCTGATAGTCGTCTTAACGAATGTTTCATCTAGTTAATGTTTCGTCTACTGTAGTTACTCTACTGATAGCACAGTCTCGTACTTGCCACCCGGACTCGAGCCCCTGACCAAGGCTTCTTCGCCGACTGTGACAGATACGCAATGGCCGAGCGCGAACTGCACCGCACCGTGGTCGAACCAATGATTGAAGAGCATGAGAAAGCGGAGACCGAAGCTGCAGCCGCTTATCAGACTAAACTGGAGAAGGCGAAGGCCCATGCTAAAGTCGAATACGACACCGCTCTGGCAACGGAACCGGCAACGGCTGAAGCTGCCCATCAGGACGCCGTAGCTGTGGCAGTCGCGGAAGCCTTCGAGAAAGCAGAGGCCGAGGCAGAAGTCGTTGTCCAAGCGACACGTAAGAAGGAGAATGCCGCCCCTAAACTCGAATATGACCAAGCTTTCGCAAGCAGTCTCGCCGGGGTTGCAATGCGGGCCGGCGGACTCGCACTTGCCGTCGTGGCACGTCTCATCCTTCTTGCAGCAGGCGTCCTTGCCACAGGCAGTCTCGTAGGGCTTGCATTGAGGGCCGGCGGGCTTGCACTTGCCGCCGTGGCACGTCTAATCCTTCTTGCAGCAGGCGTTCTTACCACAGGCAGTCTCGTCCGGCTTGCATTGAGGGTGGGCGGGCTTGCACTTGCCATCGTGGCACGTCTCGCCCTTCCTGCAGCAGTCCTTGCCGCAGGCGGTCTCGCGGGGCTTGCACTACTGGCCGGAATGCTTATATCGGAAGCTGCCCATAAGAACGCCATCACTGAAGCGGTCGAGAAAGCCTTACAGAAAGCAAAGGCCGAGGCAGCAGCCGTTTTGCATGATGCACTTAGGAAGGAGAAGGCCGCCGCTAAACTCGAATACGACCAAGCTTTAGCAAGAGAACTGGCGATAGCCCAAGCTGCTCATCAGTCGCCCCCTTTGGCCGTCGCCAGCCCCAACGAGGAAGCGAAGCTTCAGGCAGCAGTGGGTCTTTGGCAAGCTGAACTCGAAAAGGAGAAGGCCGCTTCTGAAAGTCGCTATCAACAAGGTTTAGCAGACGGACGGGCTACGGCGGAAGCTGCCCATAAGAACGCCATCACTGAAGCGGTCGAGAAAGCCTTACAGAAAGCAAAGGCCGAGGCAGCAGCCGTTTTGCATGATGCACTTAGGAAGGAGAAGGCCGCCGCTAAACTCGAATACGACCAAGCTTTAGCAAGAGAACTGGCGATAGCCCAAGCTGCTCATCAGTCGCCCCCTTTGGCCGTCGCCAGCCCCAACGAGGAAGCGAAGCTTCAGGCAGCAGTGGGTCTTTGGCAAGCTGAACTCGAAAAGGAGAAGGCCGCTTCTGAAAGTCGCTATCAACAAGGTTTAGCAGACGGACGGGCTACGGCGGAAGCTGCCCATAAGAACGCCATCACTGAAGCCGTCGAGGAAGCCTTACAGAAAGCAAAGACCGAGGCAGCCGTCGTTTTGAACGAGGCACTTTGGCAGGAGAAAGCCGCCGCTCAAATCAAGCACTACCACGCTGAAGTTGCCAATAAGGAGGCCATCGCAGCCGTCGAAGCAGCTACCAAGCAAGCAAAGGACGAGGCCGCAGTTGCCAATAGAAAGGCAATCGCTGAGGCAGTCGAGGCGGCTACCACGCAAGCAAAGGAAGAGGCAGCCGTCGTTTTGCAAGAGGCACTTGAAAGGGAGAAGGCTGCCGCTCAAATCAAGCACGGCCAGGCTGTAGTTGGCTATAGGAAAGCCTTCGCTGAGGCGGTCGAGGCAGCTGATAGGAAAGCGAAGGCTGAGGCAGCAGCAGTTTTGCAAGAGACACTTGAGAAGGAAAGGGGCGCCTTTCAGATTAAGGAGGACAAGGCTTTCAACGCGGGATTGTCAGAGGGGTTGGCAATGGGTGAAGATTGGCAACGGGACGCCATCGCTGACGCCGTCGCAAAAGCCGTCGACACCGCCAACCAAGCGACTGCTGCAAGGCTTCGTGAAGCAGAGGAAGCTGTTGCTGCCAAGCTTCGTGAAGAAGAGGAAACTGGACGCTGTCTTATCTGTATGGACAACAAGGCCGACCAGATGCCTTTCACGTGCCAGCATATTGTGATGTGTGGTGGTAAGTTGCGGCTGTCCCACCCCACCAGCACCCACCATTCACAGAGCGAGGTTGACGACAGTGTGCGCGGACTGGCAGGCCCGCAACTCCCACCGCTGCCCCTACTGCAATTCGCTCCTCCCTTTGCGTGAAAGGGTACGTCTCACATGTATGTAACAGCTAATCTCCAGAGCCGCTGGAAGGTGTTCCTTCCCTAGGCTGCTGTTGCGCAGGTAAACTCCGCTCGAGATACAGTAAGTAAGGGGCAGTGTCTGACAACTCGCTCACACGCTATAGAGCCGTTTATCATCTTACCCCATAGACACGACATCTGGGATAAGAGCAGATGAGCACGAGCACAGCCTCAGATCGACAGTCTCCGAGAGAAATTGAGCGCCTACGCCTCGTGGCATAGAGAGCTACCACCATTTCAACACGCTGTAGAGCCAAACGTTTGTCAATACGCATGATGATGATGACCACAATCGAAAGTAGCACACCTCTGAAATCATCTTCTTTGTAGCCCAGCAGCCGTCCTCTTCACCTCCTGGCCCTTTTGGAAGTCGGTGGAGGTTGTGTATCGCCTCCCATCTTGGCTTGAACCGGAAATGTTCCCGTTTCCGGACGATTCGCCACCGCCACTCGCACGCTCCCACACTCCCACCTCACATGTCCATCGTCCCATCCGTAATCGCCGGGCGCGCCCGGCGCCAGATCCACTTTCATTGTCGGCTCGTGTTCAGATGTTAACTGCCTCCTCCTCCTCGTCTGACCCATGATCCAACTCTTTTAACTCCTTTCATCTTGTCTCAACTCTCCTCGCACTCCCCAATTGACAGACTCGTTATTGCCGTCGGGTTTCTATACCACTCCCAGTTCCACGGTCGCTTGGACCTATCGCACTCACTCCTCCGCAGCCTTCCAGTCCAACTGCCCTTGGCGAACACGCCTCCTTTCAACTACTTCCAACGCAACGAGCCTCGACATGTCAGGCAGGTCACCCCACCACCACCACTCCCGTACAGAGGACACGTGCACTTGTCCGGAGGACCCACAAACGTCCGATACCGACAGCTGGACTTCGTCCGACAGTGGGTCCGACTACCGGAATTACCCCCACTACATGCCATGGCCCCCGCACTTCATGCCATGGACCCCGCATGCTATTTGTGAGGCAGTCGAGGTAGGATATGCAGGGGCCGAGTTTGAAATGGTCGAACCAAAGGCTGAAGCGAAATAGATTGCAAAGGCCGAAACTGCAGCCGTTTATCAGGATAAACTTGAACGCCTTAAACGCGCACACGACACCGCTTTAGCAATGGAACGGACTAGGGCGGAAGCTGCCAGGAAGAATGCCATCGCTGAGGCGGTCGAGACAGCTACCAAGAAAGCGAAGGCCCAGGCAGCAGTAGCTTTGCAAGAGACACTTAGGAAGGAAAGGGCGGCCTCTCACATTAAGGAGGACCAGGCTTTCACAGAGGGATTGGCAATGGGTGAAGCTTCGCAACGGGACGCCATCGCTGCGGCCGTCGCAGAAGCTGTAGCCACCGCCAACCAAGCAACTGCTGCAAGGCTTCGGGAAGCAGAGGAAGCTGGACAATGTTCTATCTGTATGGACAACAAGGCCGACCAGATGCCTTACGTTTGCCAGCATATTGCGATGTGTGGTAGTAGGTTGATCCGCCCATTCACGGAGCGAGGTTGACGACAGATTGCGCACACAGGACTAACCGCTGTCCCGTCTGCAACTCGGGTGACAACGCCATGCGTGACAGGGTACGTCTCACATGTATGCAACAGCTAATATCCAGAGACGCTGGAAGGTGTACTTTCCGTAGGGCGCTGAGGTGAAACCCACTCGACACCGGCGTAAGGCGTGAGTTACGTAAGAAGGGGTGTTTGCCAACTGTCGGGGATAGAGCCCTCGGCGCCATCGGCGTTGAGCCGCCGCGCACGCTCGCCCAACTGCACGTCCGATACGGACACCTCGGACGTCCCGCCTTGCTGGATCTCATCCGCCGAGGCGCCTTCGGCGACGACATCACCACACAGTCCGTCGCCGACGACACTTTCACCCTCGCCAACTGCGCCGCCTGCCGGACCTGCAAGACGACCAAGTTGCCCACGCTCGGCACTTCCCGGCGTGGCACCGCCGACGCCGAGATGGTCCACGCCGACATGAAAGGCCCTCTCACCGAGACACGTCGCGGCAACAAGTACTGGCTGACGCTCGTCTTCGACCACGCCAGGTACCGCACCGCCATCCCTGTCGCCGGCAAGGACCACGCCGCACGCGTCGCCATCGCCGAAATCAACCGGTTTGAGCGCCAAACTGGGCTCATCGTCGCTCGCTTTCGCTCCGACCAAGGCAGCGAGTTCGCCAACCGCACGCTCGACGACTACTTCGCCGACAAGGGGATCATCCCCGAGCGCAGCCCCGTCGAACGCCCCGCTCTCAACGGCGTCGCCGAACGCTTCAACCGCACGATGAAGGAGATGGCGAACACCCTCCTCGCCGCCGCCGGGTTGCCGCTGCAGGAGTGGGACCTCGCCGTGCAGTACGCCTCTCACTTTCTCAACATGGTCACCTACCGCGCCGACGGCACGACGGCGCACGAGCTGTACACACACAGCAAGCCCCGGCTCGACACCGTGCGCCCCTTCGGCGAGAAAGTCTACGTCAAACTGCCGCTGCAGCAAACGACGCCGAGCGTGCGAGCCGTCGCTGCACGCATCGTCGGGCAAGGCTTCTCCTTCAGCGGCTGGCAAGTGCGCCGAGAGGACACGCACGACGTGCTCGTCTCGCGCGACGTGCACCAGTACAAGGTCGACAACTCAATCGGGCCCGTCTTGCCCCATTTCTCGAGCTCGGCGCACCACGACGACGTCGTCGACGGCGCC